>OX421419.1:16510167-17760167 GCA_949126915.1 Musotima nitidalis
GTGAGATGACCCTGGGTTCTAAGCTTAAGTCCAGGGCAGCCTGGATAAATCTAGGACATGAATGAAATTTTGTCGAAAACTTATAGTTGCTTATGTTTATAATCTTAGGTTTTTCTTGTAACTAAACTTGAAGAATTCAAGGCAATTCAATCCATGGTTATAACTTTACTTATTTATAAATTTACTTTTAATTAAAAAAGCACTATTGTGACAACGGAAAGAAAAGATGCTGATGACATGCAAACTTTACTTCGTGCAGTACATGCAAACTGAAGCAAGTTCAATAAAAATCCGCAAGTATTGGTCGAGATCATTTTTTAAAAAGAAGAACCTACAGATCTATATTAAATGTTTTAAGAATAGAAGAGTGAAGTACATTTAGAAATTTAATGATACGAATATGTGACTTTTAGTGACAAATCGACGACTAAACGACAAAAACGCAAATAACTTAATTTATACACTACACAAGTGAGCACATGCCCATAGCAAAAAAAAACGCTGTACGTACGATTTGTCGAAAACTTTATCCAAAAAGCATGGATAGAGTCCAAAACTTGTTTATGACAAGTGTTAGGTCTTGGTAGGTGTTGGTCCTTACATATGAAATTTGTGTTTTATCGAACTAATCATTTTGATATAAAAAACCAGCGTTTCGCTAGATATTCCAAATTCAAATTTATTTCAAATTAGGTCTTCCCTATTCGTGTTCTCAATGTGATAATTCCAACTTAGTACAATCTTGTACTTTAAAACATCTCTAATCTTAAGTACTTAAATAAAGAAAATAAAATACTGTAACTACGGGCCCGGCAGCCGTAGCGTCTACGTCTCGTAGTAAAGCTACGCGCTACGAGAATGATCCCTATGTATGTATTAATTATTACCTAAGCTGGTTATCAAACTTATTTAAGTAGGTACCTGTGGATATATTTTACGATGTAAAAAACACTATAACTTTGACTACTATACATGGGGTCGACTGATTTGAATGCTTTTTTAAATTGTTTATACATGTTTCATTGGGTAAATTGTAGCTCAGTAGGCTTGCAAACGGCATCAAGCTTATTCAAGTAACCTATTATAGTGTAATGTTAATATCGGAGGTCCACTAGCCCGCTGCGAGATCCATCGCGATAACGGCGATACTGCGGCGATTGCTATCGCACGCCGCACACGTGCACTCCACTTAGTATGGTTTATTTACATCGCCCGTGATGGCTGCGGCGGCGATAGCATCTGTAATCACATTAAGTCGATATTGAATGGATACTGTTTATGATTTGGTGGGCTTTCACTATAAGGTCGCATGTCGCTGCCGTGCGGAGGTGGCACCTGCTGGGTGGCGCTGCAGACGCGGAGTGGGCTGTTGTGGATTACGATGTTGATAAATAAATAAATAAATATTTTCTTATAATTTTCTAACAACCAGAACAATTGACGACTGAATATTTGTTCTGGTCTGGGTGTTTCCCTATGTATATGAAGTATTTATTTACAAAAAAATAGTATTTATATATGTTTTTTTTTTAAATACATACTTAATATACATAGAAAAACACCCAGACCAGAACAAATATTTATATTTATACACACAAATATTTGTCCTGTGTGGGAATCGGACCCATGACCTAGGAGCGGAGAGCGGGTATACTCGCCACCACGCCATATTGGTCGTCGTGATAGAGTAGATCGATAAAGATGCGTCTTTTATTAGTGTGTCAGTGCGATGCGAGTGTGGTTAGCGTACTTATTTACAGGATTTTACATATTATCATATAAAATATAGTAAAAATATTTTTTTACATAGCATGTTTAATTTCTTATAATAAATCTCAATAAGACCGCTATTAGTAAACTCACATTTAATAAATAAATGTAGGCACCTATAAAAAATGCACAACGCTAAGCTCTCTGGATTAACATTTATCCTCTAAGAGAGAGGTTTGAGGAGGTGTCGAGCTCCCATTAAAAAGAACACGTGTAGAGCAGAGCGCTGATGAAAGCGGAGCTTAAAGCACTTGTCATTTCAAATATGACAAGGTTGAAGTCAACAAACGAACGTGGCGGGCCACGCACCGCACGTGCGGCGTCCCCTTAAACTGTTACTGCGAGGGACAATATAAAACTCTTAACTAACGCATACAAGCGGCCCCGCATCAAAACCATATTATAATGTCATCACACCGTATCAAAACTAATCGCTCGCGACCGCGGCGCCCCTCGCCGGCGGGCAGGTGCACGCTTATTGCGACCGCATAGAGCTCCGAATAGACCCGACGAGGGGCGTCAGGTGCCGCCTAGTGGATCCACAATATATTTAGCTTAGTTTCGCGTTTGGATAAGGTTGGTTTTGGAACCGTCCGACCGGCTAATAGGAATAACATAGCGGCGTAATGAGTGCATTCATGTAGCGTGTGTCGAATGTGGCCACGCACGTGGCGCGCGCGGCCAATCGATTGGCGCCCGGTGTGGCGCACCGACTTGCGCCCGCGCCTACTGACAGGTCGCTACACTCGCCAAACGACGAGCCCTCATTGTAAGCACTTGTTCGTAATGTTGCTCTTTTAATCAATTATTAATATCTTTATGCAAAAAAAATATGTATATTATATTTTGTGGTGTGGCTTAAACAAAATCTTTGTACCTCAATGCAACACTCAAGAACACCTAGAAATATTATATGTAAGTTATTGGGCTAAGAATCAAATTGGGCAATAAATTTAATAAAATACTTCCGAATGTCTACGTGATAACCTACGCTGAATTTCTTTAAAATTGTAATTTTAATTACATTCGATTCATTTTTCAATCACCTCGCTACTCATGAATTAGCGTTAGATACCATTAATTATACAATAGTTTTTAAAAATAATAATTTCAACTTTTTTTATTTATTTCTATAATTTACTCACATTTTAACTTATATACTTACCTACTTACTACACTACTACTTCTTACCTACTCTGACGGTAGTGTGAATATTTCATAGCAATATTTATCACATGTTTATGTCTCGTTGTCTATCAGATCAAAACATCTGTTCTGACTATTGCACCAATTTTTTAGTTCCAAGATAAATATCATTAAGAACTTGTGTTATGGGCACTAAATAACGGATAAACATACATAAATAGTGTAGGAATCGAACCCACCACCTCTAGAGCGGAGGCAAGTATACCCCTCCGCGCCCAATCGGTTATCAAAAATATATCTATGTAATCAAAAAGTATATAAATCGCATTAGATTGTCGTAAAATATGCGACCTGCCTCAGTCTAGCTTGACTTTATATCTTGATATATTTTTATTAATTGATTCCTAAAAAAAAAAAAAAATTATCGAGTGATTAATAATAAAAATTATTATTTCTGACACTTACACCAATTATTTATTTCCAAGATAAATATAATTAAGAACTTGTGTTATGAATACTAAATAACGGATAAACATATTTAAATATTTATTTTTTGCAATTACATACTTAATATACATAGGAAAACACCCAGACCAGAACTAATATTCATGTTTTTGCACACAAAGATTTGTCTTGCGTGGGAATCGAACTCACGACCTTAGGAGTGGAGAGCGGGTATTGCCACCACGCCATATCTGTCGTCATGATATAACTCAGTTGTACCTAATGATGATGAACCCTAATGACGATATTTGTTTTTTTATTGATTAAAACGTTGTGTTTGCTTTAGTCAGCGTATTTTCAACCACACAAATGAATACATTTTGGGTCGAATGAGATTGGCTTTTTACTAAGAATATCCATCCATATCTTTATAACACACATATCTTTATATCTTTATTCTATATAGCCACACAGTGTGGTCCGAAGCAGGCGAAAGCGAATTTTGAAAAAAGTGTGATAAAATTAACCCCCTATTAATATAATATAATATTCTGTTATCCCGTTTCTATTTTATCACAAAAGATGTGAAGAGTAGTTTTTGAGCTATGTAAAGAAACTACAGTGACTTTCAGACCTAATGAGAATAGTGAGAAGGACCAAACTTTTTGAGTTAGTTTAGTGTAGTGTCAGTGAAGTGTAATAAAGTGACTAAGAACACATTACTAAAGAGTATTCGCATTAATAGAAGCAATAAGAATAGTGTTATTGGACAAATTCATCTTTTAAAATATGTAGTAGTATATGATAAAATAAAGTTACTAATTAGTCTTAGATAGGCTAGATTGAAGTTGATGCAAGATATCTCCTTTCAAAAAGGAAAGTATTTTGCTAGATAAAAAAATTACCTGTCTTGATCTGAATGGGGGATCCAATCAGTCCATTTCTTGGAAATTATCAAACAAAAGTAATCACAACTTTGTTTAATAATTATAATGAACACACGCTAATGAATAATTAATATTGTTATGATTTTGTGTACTAATAGTGTACTTTGGGGCATCGTGATCCAGGAGTGTTTTAATCTAAGCTGCATTTACATATCACATATCTAAGTGGCATCAAACAATATTGTGGCATTAATTACGTGAATTCACGTCTAAGAATGCAGTTTTTTAATACCTAGGTATAGATATAGATAGGTCACGATTCAAGTCATATTACAAACTAGTCGAACAATTTACTGTAAAAGGTTTTATTAAAAAAAAATACAGATGAAGTTGATCTATCTATCTAATGTAATATAATCATTTAATGCATTAGTTTTGTAATACAAATTTGGGTAGTGTGCGGTTGCAGTAAGTTGCGTGGTGACAGTAAATTGTGTGGTGACAGTAAATTGTGTGGTGGCAGTGAGGTGCGCGGTGGCTAGTGGGCTAATGACCTGTGGGCGCGACGTCCTCCTCCGGGTCTGGCTCGGAAGGCGGCGTGGGCGCCTGCTCGGGCTCCGCGTACTCGTCGCGACGGCCCCCCGCGCCCGCTCCCAACTCCGCGCGCGCCTCCACCACGTCGCGCACGATCTCTGCAACAAACACAAACAATCACTACTAGCGCGACCACTATGGAATGGAGGATTTGTGGCAACATCATCAGCAAATATGGCTGCCAGAAATCCACCATAGCAGCACAACTTTTTAAATATATTATTCCATTTCTATTTTACTGGTCTCCCAAGTTCACTTTACAATTCTGTATATTTCTTAATTTGTTATTTAATACACAAATACATACATTTACGCCTGTTTCCTCGAAGGGGTAGGCAGAGGCATATTATACGCCCACACTTCGCCAACTATATAGTTGGTCCCACGTAATAGGTGGCGAGCCTATTGCCGCTTACCGGGCACTGTTATGTTCGCCAGAGTCTGGTCCGTTGATCGGCACGGCACCACTTGCAGGTGAGGTTGGCTTGGTCTCCTTAGGTCTTGATAGGATCCCTATACACCCTATGTTATTTAATTACTTTTAATAATGAAAAAACTCGTTGCGTATCGCTGACATAAGACAGCACAGCCGGTTGTAAGCTATCTGAACCCGGTGCTGATCAGTAGAGGCAGGTAAATATCGAGCTCAAAGCTCAATTAATTCCATTGACAACCTTCCCATAGCTTAAAAACCGCACAAACCGTGAAAGCCGTAACGAACGATTTATTCGGAGATAAACCTAGTAACATTTACCGTAAATCATATTTACACAGAAATACTTGATTTGTGAGAGTTTACGATTGCACTTACTAGACAATAATTATACCGACCTGTGATGAGGTCGCGGCTGGTGACGATGTCCTCGAGCTGTCTCTCCACCTGCGCGCACAGCCACGGCATGAACTCGGAGTCGAGGCCGCGTCGCGCGCGCTCCACCAGGAAGCCCTGGTCGCGCAGGCCGCCCAGCACGGCCGGCAGCAGCTCCGCCAGGTAGCCGTGGGCCAGCACGCCGGCCGCGGCCCGCGCGCGCGCCTCCCCCGCCGCCGTCTGCGCCACGCGCGCCTCCGCCACGCGGCGCTCCTGGACACAACCACAACATTTGATAGTCGTCTTCATAGCATCATCTCGGTTGTGCCCTAGACTTAAGCTAAAGACTCAGGATCTGCTCTGATCTGGTCTGGATTGATCAGGCTCACTTTTTATTTTATTTTATTGTCGGTAAAAAATGCTGTTTACGCACTGCCTCCCCGCCAATGGGGGGACCGAGAGGGGAGTGTGGGGCTCACTATGGCAGACGCGACCACCACAGTCCTACCCACTAAAAAACTTCCGACGACGCCCATCGCTGTTGAAAAAGGGGCAGGGAGCCAGTGCCAAGGTTTATAGCTCCTGACACCCCGTCCGCGGCCAACGTCCCCCGGATCAGAACCGGGAGGACCTCCTTAGAGAGGCGCAGTGTGTCGCGCATCCCCTACCTCCTTGTGCGACCACCAGCGTATGTGGCCGACTTCGCGGGGGTCTGATCAGGCTCACTGGTCTAACTAGATTTTGGCTGAATTTCAGTGATTACACGGAGCGTCTGCCTTCTGCTTTTGCGACCCAAAGGGTAACAACATTCTATCGTTAAACCAGCTATCAAGATATTAGAAGGCACTGAATTTATACTAACAATTAAGAACTATAAATGTTCATTACAGCCGAGACCACCGGCTACATTAATTTAGCTTCGCACAGCGCAGCAATTCTATTGTTTCTAAAAAACACATTCCTCACAACGCAACCTCGCACATATCTGGTCGAAACGCACCCTTAAGGTGGTTTTCGAGGCGACTATAACTTGGAAAGTCACAGAAAAACACCAGAGATCGAACCCGAAACCCTGTGCATTGCAGTCCATTGTTTATGCCTATAGGATATTTTTGCTCTGACAAAATTTGATGACGTAGGTATCGCGTCTAGTAAACAATCAGGCACCTTCTCCTGATGCAGCCGCAGGTCCTGCGCGGCGAGGCGGCGCCGCTCGGCTCGCTCGGCGTCGCGCAGCTCGCCGTAACGCCGCTGCTGCTCCCTGAGCGTGGCGAGCTCTTCCTCCTGCGCGACTTCGGCCAGCGCCTGCTCCGTGGTCTTTCCCACCAGCACCTCCAGGATGGGCTGCACCTCCAGGTCAAAGTCGAACAGCTGCCGACACAACATTTATTTGTTATTCTTGGGATTCTATATAGATTACAAACGTAGGTACCTAGCAAGAGACAAAGATTTCATCATTGCATATATTTAAAAATTTTAATAACATCATATCTCATCTTTTTTCCAAAAAAAACTCATGTTTACTGTAATGGCATCCTGCACGTTTTTACCTACTTTAACATACTTGCACTATTATTTTATATCATCAACGGGTGTATAAAAAGCGGGGTGTTTTCTGATGAATTTACAAGACTTTTAGTACATAAATAGAAGTGAGGGTAAGTATATTATGAGTAACAAAGTAGGCTCTGCAGGACGCTAACTGTTCTATGTTAGTTGACATTCTTACGCACGTCTTCTGCAAAATCAAAGTTTTATTTCCAATTCGCTATAATTTGAGCAAGGAATCAAAACTGAGATGTCATCGGCAAAAAGGACACTTGTTCTTGTAGTACGCAAGGTAGGTTATTTCTGGGTACGTATCATAATATATAATTTCATAATACATATGGGTGGAATGTATAAAGTTAAAATACCGAAAATCAAAATGCATAATGCATCAAAATATATAAAATTATTTGACATAAGTTCAAAATTTCTAAGTTTGAATGCCATAATGGTCGAAATATATAACAAACACAATTCATAATGGTTCCTAGGGCTACGTTTTATAATATATATTTTCAAAATACGTACGGTTGGAATATATGAAGTTAAAATACCGACTGTAAAAACTGTAATAAATGTAATAGTCAATCAAAAATATAGTATGATTATAATATTAAAATTGTTTTTATTTCTAATACCTACTTATCACTATAATCAATCCAAGTCGCTTCCGTACAAATTTAACTTAACGCCTTTGTTCTAATAAATAAACGATTGGCTTTCTGGCACTTCGCCGGCCGCTGCCGCGGCACGCTCGCTTCGCTCGCTCGGCTCGTGCGTTGTCTTTCATGTTTCAAACCTAACCTAACCTAATTTTATAATAATTTTAACCTATTTTATAATCTCTTTTTGGGTTAGGTTGAAGTTATTTTTTTTTCTTACCATTAAAAAACATGTTGTTATATTAGTTGCAGCCCACCTTATTTAGTTTGGACTAGGCCATACTAGTTTGTCCTAAAATCGGGTTTGGCCGGTAACATATATACTATGTTTGAGTACAGCAAATTTACTTTAAATACATGTAAATTAGATTTTAGAGTATAAATGCATATTGATGATTATTTCTTCTGACTATTGTAATTTTTGATTTTATATATTTTGAACTTATACATTGTAAACTTATAGGTTTTAAACTTATGCATTATGATATTTATATATAACGTAAGTTATGCATATTGATGATTATTTCTTCTGACTATTATATTTTTTTATTTTATATATTTTGAACTTACACATTGTAAACTTATAGATTTTAAACTTATGCATTATGATACGTACCCGTTATTTCTGTATATTAAAAATAAGATACATCCTAAAACGCTACCTTGGGGGATAGAGCCAATGACAAGTATTTTTTCTGATCGTATGTTGGTTATGTTTTCTGTCTTAAAGTTTGTATGTTTTATATTTAAGTGTTGATAACGGTTGCAGAAGTAAAATTTAAACCACTCCTGGTACAAACCTCTTACCCCTGATTTATAAAATTTATCCAATATGATTTTATGGCTAACTTTGTCATAAGCTTTGCTCTTATCAAGTTAGAGGTCTACAGCAATTTTTAGCCATTTATTATTTAAAAAAAAAAATATCGAGTGTTTATACATAAAATTTAATGCTTTTCAAATTACTATTGTTGTGTGAGTTTCGAATTATAGCAAAAAAGGTATCGATTACAACTTCTGGGTTTCTAAATGTATTATTGTTGTATCTGTTGTTAAAATATACACGTTTTTATTATTATTTTATTTGTTTCCATATTTATTATTTGCCACATAAGCGATGGCTTTCGTGCAATCGATATAATTTTCATCAACCTGGTTGCATTTGTCCATGTATTTTGGCAACATCATCAGTGAATTCTACCAGGATAGTTACTGTAGAGCGTTTCCTCAGGAATACGTGAAGTTTTAAGTTATTATAAATCTTGTCTTTAAATTTTACAAACAAACATAACTAAATTGGCTGAGGAAATCACCTCTAGTGAGGTTATATATCTACAAATGAAGAGTCAGAAACTTGGGATTTTCGGCAACACAAAATGGGTTTGTATAAAGACACGCAACGAATTATACTTTTCTTAAATATTACGAGTAGAGTTATGAAGACTGAATTTGGATAGCGAGACTCTAACCTATCTCGTAACGCTTTGTATTGGTTTCATGCAATTTTTAATGATTATGTAGTCTAATAGGATGTTAATAATGAATTTAATGAGTTTTTCAATTATTATTTTTCAATAATCGTAGAATAGTGTAAAGTGCGGTATGGACTTCTTGGCGGGAAAGTGAAGCGTAATGTCGACAGTTTTGTTTTTTTCTAAAATTTGTGATATTTCGAACTGTGCAACATCACCTTTTAAATTCTCTCAAGAAGTCCATGTGAGATCTCAATATAGCCTAATATCTTTACTAAGGATTCGAGGGGCTTAGGGGAAGGGCATCCTATTTACTATTTATATTCTATATCATTGTCATTTACCAACGTTAATTAACGAACTACCAAGTGAACTATTTGCAAACATTAATACTAAATCACAACTTAAGAAAGTACTAAGGAAACATTATATGTCATTGTTTCCGTAGCTATTAAAAAATGAAATTTAAGTTTCTGTTTGTAATGTAATATAAGCCTATATTAAAGTAATTAGCGGAATGTAATTATTAGGTACCTATGTAATGTGTCTGCGGTTAGAGTTAAAAAGACTAAGATAATAATGTATGTAACCGTCCACGAGGACTACGAGGTGCCGACAAACTGCTACGCAGTTTGGCAGATGTATTTTATTTTAATACAACTGTACGTTTTTTTTAAACAATAAAAAAAAACCATGAATTATATATTTTAGTTGACACTGGCTAAATGTGCAAAATTGCGGTATTATAAGTGTATACTGACGTCGCCGGGGTAGATTTGTGTGTGCGCGTCTGCGCCGGTCTTGGCAGGCACGTACTGCGGCGTGGCGGGCCGGTCCGCGAACAGATCCGTCTGCACGCCCACCTCCAGCTCCACGCCCTTGTCAAACAACTGGTACACGGACAAAAGGTTTTCTTTACGGCATACATCCCTAAAATGTTGTATTAGTAACTACTGTATCTATACAAACATAATCTCACACGGTAACTTGGATTACCTGTTAGGGAGGGCCAGAAGCGTTGCAAAAACCATTTACACGGGGATCTAAAATAGATGTAGCAACTGCATAGTTCATTTTAGGACTATTTAGAGATGGCTAGCTCTGTATAGTAGAGCCCAAGCTCTATCTATATAGGTTATTTTAAAAGTTATGAGTCACATAGAACTTGTTATTGCATTGTACACGAATGAATAATTATGCCAGGAAGGCTGTCTTTGCTACGACAGTAAAAGTTTGTGCAGGAATGTGTAGAAAGAAAGAAAAGAATGAATAGAAAGGAGGTTCTCATCTGCATGAAATGGTTACGGAAATTCATCATTATCATCATCTCAGCCCATTAACGTCCCACTACTGAGCACGAGCCTCCTCTCACATACCAAGGTACTTTCGTATTGGGTCATACTCCACCACAGTGCGGATTGGCGAAGACAGGTGTATGGCGTCCTGCTGTTAGAATTTTTCAAGCCGCCCATATAGGCCTCTAACATGGCTTAACGGCTACCACATTTAGTGATAACCGGGACCAACGGCTTAACGTGCCTTCCGAAGCACGGAAGCGCTCGATATCAAATGCCACACAAACAGTCACCCATCCAAGGACTGACCTATTGACCGTAATCAACACCCCACCCCAAGACACCGCCCTCTCCGAAAGGTTCCGGAAGAGGCCGATCGCGTCAATGGTCTGCGGCGTACTGGAGGTCCGGCTGATCTACAAGTAGAACGCATCAATTGTAGGGATAAAAAAATTGTGCTGGTGTGATTACCTCCTCGAGGTAGTATTCAGTCTGTATGGGATGGTGCCTGCGGCCGGGCGCGGGCGGCGGCGTGCCGGGCCGCAGCCGAGCCGCAGCCGCGCGACGGGCCAGCGCGCGCCGCCGCGTGCGAGCTGCGCGGGCCGCCGCGCTCTCGCCGTCTCCCTGTGAATGATCATAATTATCATACTCATCAATTTCATTGATAGACTGTAATATTCAAACTTCAAATCATTTTATTCAATCTATTACATAGTACTTGAAAACGTCAAAATTAAATATAAAAAAAAAATCAAAATATAGTTACACTGAAATCACGAAGCTTAGATTCACTTACATGCAACAAAACAATTGTTTATTGTACACAAAAAAGTGATACAAAGGCTAACTTAATGTCGAAGGCATTCTCTAGCAGAGAAAGTTATAACCGGTGCTACAAACTAAAAAAAATATATTAATAAACTTACATAAATCTGACTTATGAAAATTTTAATAAAATACTCCAAATATACATAATACAGGCAAGTTTAAAGTACTTAGGTAGGGAGATTTAAGCCGACGAAGACTTATTTAAATAGCAATCATGCCACATAGTTTTAAATAGATTTTCACTTTGTGCAAGTCTAAAATCAATAGGCAGAGCGTTCCATAATTGAGTAGCTTTAATATGAAAATAATTAGCAAGAAACCCTGTATGGTACTGTAGAGTAGCGAAAGAAACTAAAATACCTAAATAAATAAAAAACCTATCTATAATATCTATGTGTAATTGTTTATTTTCTGTACATATATAAACCTCTAAATTTACTGATTAACAAATTGGCAGACGCCCGGAGCAGAGCCCAAATGGTTAGCAGTTTGGGCTTTGGTTAGAGGCACATTTTTGGATGGAAAATTTCGTGGTGTATTATAATAAGAAAGTGTTTTGGATAATTCGAATTTAACATACAGATAAAGAGTGCTATATAGTGTTATAAGGTGATTTACCTTATTTTATGACCGGGGTAAGATTGCGGGTACAGTTTGCTATTAGTTTTTAATTATATTTGACTGCTGCCCCACCCTGAGCCCATCGCTGATTACTCCCATGTCCTTTAATCTTGAAATGTAGAACCATTACGTGTAGAATGTCGAATGGTGTATAAGGTTCCTACCAAGATCTAAAGAGCCCAAGCCAACCTCACCTGCAAGTGGTGCACCTGTCGATCAACGGAAGAGGCTTTGGCGAACATAAAAGTTCCCGGTAACCGGCAATAGGCTCGCCACCTATTACGTGGGTCCAACAATGTAACTGGCGAAATGTGGGCGTCTAATATGCCTCTGCCTACCCCTTCGGGGAAACAGGCGTGATATTGTACCCTGTATATCTATGTAATATTTAATTTTAATTTTAATGTCTGTATTTTATATTGTAAATGAAGTTGTATTTTATGTTGTAAATGAAGTTGTATTTTATGTTGTAAATGAAGTTGTATTTTATGTTGTAAATGAAGTTGTATTTTATGTTGTAAATTAAATTGTATTTTTAGTTTAAGTCAGTTAATTGGTAACCGTGATCGCGGCTCTCTAGGTTGTAGCTGAAAATCAACGTTTTGCTCGCTGAGCAATACTACGTTGAGCTACGTTGACCTTTTCGCATGAATAGAGCACACGTACAAATAATTAATTAATTTTTGTAAGTTTGATATAAATTTATTTTCTCTTATATTGTTTCATGTTAATGTCATTCGTAGTTTATCACTGTCTTACTTCGATTTGGTTAAGTTATCTGCATTTTACTACTATTCGTTCTTCTTCTTTCTCATTATATTCGTATGTATACTCAATACTTTTATTTAAACTTTTTATTCCCAAACTACTTTATAATTATATTTATGATAATTTATTTTTAATTATTTAAATAGATGCATTTCACAAATACTGCGCGTAGTAACACTTCATGCCTAGGCCCACGGAAGATCAGCGTCGTGGCATCCTATGGTGTCCGACAGTGTGCTGAGTGGACACCGTTTCAGTACATGGTTTAATGTTGTATTTTGCTTGTGTAAATTTAATCGTTGCTTTTTTGTGTACTAATTTCTATGTTTATGTTTCCATGTTTATTTGTACTGAATAAATTTATTTTCTTTCTTCTTTCTTTCTTTTAATATTTTGTATGTGTGTTTATTTAGTGCAATAAACGTTCTATCTATCTATCTATATAATGTATGTATGTATGTGTAGAATATCGAATTATGACGAGGTTCGACGCATAGAATAAATAATTCTCATTTGTGTTATGAGAACATCTTATAAATTCTAGCTAAAACTGACTACTTACATTACGATATGTACTATTTTTTTAAAAGTTTATCGTCCGGAAAGATTTACAATTGAGACTTACATATGTCCTGTATTATTATTTAGTGCTTTTCTAGTAAGTAGCGGTAATAAATAATGTAAGGAAATTAGTAATGTATGCCGCAAATGAACTTAAATGCACCAATTAAAGAAGTCAGCGAGCCTCATTACGCCGGAGGCCGGACAATTTGGCTCGTTTGTCCCGCGCTGTGTTAACTATTCATGGCATTCTAGCCATGCCATGCTAGCCCGCCCGGTCGGTCCGTCCGTCGGCTATTGTAATTGCAACGGAGCTCATATGGATTCAAAGTATTTTCATTGAACACGTCGCGTCGTGGACTCCGGCGTGAATCATGTTGACACAGTAACCGTTGAGATTCCGTCGGGTAGTGGGTTCGATTGTTATCGATTACGGGGCCCCTCGCACTCGTATCACGCCATTCAAATAATAACAAATAATAAGCGAAGCCTCCTGACCTACATCACGAAACACAAATGAATAGAGTAGATACTTTACTACTTACCGAATTAAAATGTCGTTATTTTTTTAATGGTTAACATCTTTATTAAGACATCTGTAATTTTTTTTTTATTCTAAAGCTGTTCTAAAGCAGAGGTTTATTCTAAAGCCGTTTTTCATACATACATACATAGATGCCAGGGGGGATGAAGGGGTAGGCAGAGGCATATTATACGCCCATATTTCGCCAGTAATATTGTTGGTCCCACGTAATAGTTGGCGAGGCTTACGCTCCTTAGATCTTATTAGGAATCCGATGCACCCTATATGACCCCTGACTGTTCTTTAGATGGCAATATTAATAATGGACAGTTACCGCGGCATGTGGGTGCGCGCCGAACGTGCTGCCGCGCACGACGCGCTTGTCGTGCATCACGTTGGAGTACTGCGTCGTGGCCATGCTGCCGCTGAAACAGAAACATGACTCTGTACAATCCAAATGGAAACTATTCTGAGACGGCTGTAAAGAGAGACGGCTGTAAAGAGCCACAGCTTGGACGTTCAGCCTGTGTAAGAAACCGATTTTAAGTAATTATACCTTATGATTTTCTTTTGAGATATAAGACGATTTTTTTATTAGAAAAAATCAACTCGTCCGGGGTAGCTCTGCTAGGAATCGAAATTACGACCATCGGATAACAAGTTCTTTTGAGACGGTAATGTGGAAATAGATCTCCATAAGTATTTGAAGTTTTTTTAAGTACTTAAATTATTTTCTTTTTAAGACCGTAGAACATATTGTTATATTGTTTTCTTTTGAAATTAAATTTGAAATTTCTTATGAAAGTAATTTATACGATTGTCTAGACTTCAATTACAATCAAGTTAATGGATTTTTGGTTAGACAGTTTTATTACTTAAGTAATGAAGTTTCACCACTTAACCAAGAATGCTATGTGGATTAGAAAATTCACATATATCACATAACAGTACTTTCTGGATACCTACGTTGTAAATGTAAGGAAACTAGTTTGTCGTTCAGAGAGGGAAGCGACAGAAACCTGTGGCTAGCCGGCACTCGGCAGAAGTGTGGCACCAATATCTTCCTATCATCAGCAATTATAATAAAAGTTTATTAAATTATACAAGTCAATAGTCTATCTTATGAAAATCGACACAATAAAGCTCCATAGCAAGTGACTACGGACTACGACGATGCTACGAAAATCGAGTATTACATTTATTACACTATGGCATTGTAAAAGGTTTTTAGGTTGTAATATAAAACTGATTTCAAGCTTACTACAAGCGTGTGTTTATCATAATTATGCAGGTTTTAATTTACGTTTTTCAGAGTAAGATTGCCTACTTCGTCGTCCATTCTATTTTAGCTCAATATACATACATATATGTATAGGAAAATATGTCTTGAATTATTTAATATCTTGTTCCAATTAAAATCATTATGCCATTAACCTAAAATAATATTTCAGTCCGCACGATGGCTTCGAGTGGCCCAATAAAAATCTTTATTTCAATCTCATGGTCACCGTATGCATCAAATTAATGAAGTGTGTGCTATCACGCCGATAATGATGAGCGCATTCGCAAAAATTCCGCGTTGATAATAAATTATACGTTTGCAACCGTCCGGTATCGATCCGGTGCAAGCAGTGAGATGTTTGAAGGTTGGCGAGTTACTGCCCCGAGCGGGACGAAACTGACGTACAGCGGGGAGTCCCGGGCTTCCAGCATCCGCTGCAGGCCCGCCACGCCCACCGCCAGCGACCGGACGCCGCGGAACACCGCGCCCGCGTTGGGGCGCCCGGGGGCAGCACACGGGGCAGCGCAAGGGGCCGCGCACGGGGCCGGAGCCGCGCGCGATGCTACGGCCTTGGGCCGGCTGGAGTACGTGTAGACAAGGCGGTCTCGCTCGGCCGGGTACAGCGGCTGCAGCCCCAGCAGGCTGGCCAGCGCGGGCGGCGGCAGCAGGAACTGGCCCGTCTTCACCGTCGTCACGAACCGCGGCCGCTCCGCCTCGTTCGACCCGGACACCTTGCGCACCCTACTCCTGCGACCCGGCGAGGGTGACTTCTCCATCTCGGGGAAGATCTTCGAGTTCTCCTCGGGCGGGACTATGTTTATCCTCGGATGGGAACCGCCGTGTCGCGCCGGCGAGGATCGATCCTTGAAGCTGATGTCGGGGTCGGAGGCGGCGAGGAGCCCGTTCCTCGCGCGGAACCTGGTCGGCCGGCGGAGGTTCGCCTGCAGGACCTCCTTCTCCTTGAGGCGGCGGAGTTTGTAGTCGAGGGCGCGAGAGAACTTGGGATCGAGCAGCGTGTGCGCGGCGTCCGGCGGGGCGAGGGGAGCGGGCGGGGCGGGGCCTCCGGGGGCGGCGGGGGCCATGCGAGGCTGCGGCCGCACCACGTTGACGCTGCGGGGCGCAAGGGCGGTGACGGGGGCGGCTGCGTCGCTGTTGAGGACGGTGAAGGCGCTCGCTTCGTGCGCCGTCATGGTGGGCTCCGGCATGCTGGCATATCCTGCGGCTCGCGCCGGTGTATACCCGGTGGAACGCCGGTGTGAGGCCGGTATGGCCCGACAGCCACGCGCGAGTCCGGCGGGCGGGCGGCGACCACTGGCCAGTGACGGCGCGTGGTGGCCGCTCGCGCACGCGCCGCGTCTTGCGGCCACCACGCTGCCACCACCTCGCCACCACACTCCGGTGCGTAAACATTGCGAAGGGGCCCGAACTACACAACTGTGCCGAAAGGTAAGCGGCCAATAATTGCTTCTTCAAAACTTCTTTAGTTCGCAAACACGGTTACACGGTTAGGGTGTAATAAAACATGAGTAACTTGAATCTAGATGTAGTAAATATCTGAGTTCTCTAATACCTTCAATTCGTGTTAATATTAGTCATTTGACTTTTAACAAAATACAAAATATTCTCTTAAAATCACATCAATTATTTAGTACCATAATAAGTATCATTAAGAACTTGTGCTTTGGATACCTACTAAAGAACGGATAACCATACTTAAATCATACTAAAAATATTTCATACCTAAATTCATACTGTATATATATAGGAATCACCCAGATCAAACTATTCATGTTCATGCACACAAAGATTTGTCCTGCGTGGAAATCGAACCCACGCCCTTAGGAGCGGAGTGCAGACATACTGATCTCCACGCCATATCGGTCGTTAAAATGTCACTATTTATTTACCCTTAACATGATTATTAGAAAGATAACGTTGAAATCGCTTGGCGTGGTAAGTGAGTTCTATTGCGCCGCCATACATTAATTACCCACACTAATAAAATCGCCAAATATGCAACTACACGTTTAGCCCACAAAGCATTTAAAGGATTTCAGCATAACCTTCTATTTTATCAGATTATTCATAAATATCATAGAATATTTTGTTTTACTTAATAGTTTTTGAAGTTTATATCGATGGAAGTTCATATATATATTCTTATTCTTATTCTATTCTTATACTTTCAAATATAAGATTTTTTTATAAAACTTCACCGTAACAATTACTGACATAGGAATATAACATATATCATTACATTACCTACAACCAACCTACAATCTTTTAAAATCATACAATCCTTATAGAATTGCCTGTAGGAGGGCGCTCGGACTAATGTTGGTCCATTATTTTGTAATTTCGACCCTTTTATGTGGCGTGACTTTTAGGTGTAAGCAGGTTCGTCATTCTAAATATGCAAATCACGCTTAGTTATGTCACACGTATCGATCGCATTAATAGTCGGCGACGAAATGAGAATTATGTCACCGAAATAGAATAAACACTGAAGTCGTGGCAGGCTGGTGTCTATTTGTAGACGCATTGTCTGTTATTGTTTACAGGGGTTGGGTATGATTTCAATGGTAACAGCTGACGTTGATAGGAGGCCGGTTCTAGAGGACGAGGTATGATCAGAAAGATAATTTAATTGCCCATTTAGATTTTGAACATATCTACAGAAAATCGCTACAGTGTCTATATAGTAAATCATATATATATAGTAAATATTTACGGTAATTACGGAGAGCAACGATAGAACAGTGGCGAGACCCTTAGACTTGTAATTTCGAGGGTCTAGGTTCAAACCCCGGTGACGCACCTATTCCGAATAGACTTTTCGAAATTATGAGCGTAATTATCGCTTGCTCTGTGCCTCGGATAGCACGTTAAGCCGTTGGTCCCGGCTGTCATGAACTTTTATGGCAGTAGTTATTAGGAAGTCAGTGCCTTTTAATATTCTGACAACTGGTTTAACCATAGAATGAAGTTTCCCTTTGGGTTGTGGAGGTCAGATGGCAGTCGCTTCATGTAATAACAGAAGTCAAGCCAAATCTGGTTAGGCCAGTGAGCAGACTCTGGGCCCTGGGCTTAAGTCTGGGGCAACCGGGATAATGCTAGGATATGATGAGATGATGTGATAATGTTACAAATCTACCTGGATAGCTATATAAATAGGCAATGAGCAGCAGCACTATTAAAGTGTTAACTGACGTCATCGGCATAGATAGTAGACGCATGAATTGAGCAATATTGAACTCTACAGATTGGTGTTAAGAGCTTCGCCATGCGTCATCGTGGATTGAACTATCTATAACAGCTGAGGATGATAGGGGGCCGTTACTAGGATCCATTATACAATATAGTTGAGGATGAGGGAAGTTCAGTAAGATAATTACGGTGACATTTAAATTTTAGTCACACAGTAAATTTCTAGAACGTACTACAGGCCTGTGGTAAATCGACATTATGTGAAATCGTCAGGATCGCTGGACCAAATTACTACAAATCCGATGAGAAATACACCAGAGAAATAATGTGGTCAGCAATTCCAACGTCATGTTGGCTAACCAATAAAATTTCCTCATTGGTCCATAACGTTCTATAAAATAAAATGGAATAGAACTCATTTATTTCAACTAAAGTCATATGAACAGCAATTGTACTTAATAAACATCAAAATTTTAATTAAATAACTTTACACATTAGAATTGGAAATGTTTGTTAATGTAGAATACTACCTATTAATAGAACCTACCTATAATAAAAATCATCCTTTATTGCACAATTATAATTTTAAATTACATGAGGTGTATAAAAATATATAATCTAGAGACAAGCGCGCAAACAAGTAGTTTCTAATTATTTCTTACTTGAACAATAAACTGCCGAGATATTGCTAGTAATTGCCACCTTAATTTGATGAATGTCCGACTTTTCGTAAAAGTATCATGCTAACACAAACACATTAGAATTGGAAATACTTGTTAATGTAAATATACAACCTATTTACGTTTCATATGTAATAACGTTAAAGTCTACCAGTGCAACAATTTAAGTAAAATCAATTAACGTGTTCAAGTGTTAACCCTTTAACGGGCAGAACATGTTGATTTTTTCATTGGTTTTCTACCTTAACTCAAACCCATAAGGTTCAATTTATGGTGGCAATATATGGGTCACAGCTTGGTAAAAGGTTAACAAGGGCACTGCCCGCTGAGTGTGTGTCACTGTGTCACGACGCACCTGGCCGGCTCCGGGGGACATGTGTCCGCGCCCACGCTTTCATTGCCACCATTGGCACCAATACAGGGAGGACCGAAGACGGCACCACAACCAATACGGTGCCGTGGGTAAATGGTGTCTATAAACAGAGTATCACAGCTCGCTCAAACAATTTGGTACATACATACATTCACGCCTGTTTCCCCGGGGTAGGCAGAGGCATATTATACGCCTACACTTCGCCAATTATATTCCGAACTTTATAAAAGAACCATGTGTTTTATTTGCAGATGACATATCCATTATTACCTCAATCGACAGTAACTCTAACCCAAATGTAAAAATACAATCACTACTAGACGATACAACAAATTGGATGACAGCACACAATCTAGAAATAAATTATAATAAAACAAAAATAATACCATTTCACCCTCGACAAAAATCACTTATACATATAAATGTGCACTATAAAGAAAACATTATAGAAGTTGTTAATAAAACTACTTTATTGGGAGTCAATATAGACTCGCATATAGATTGGAAACCACACGTAGAAAAAGTAAAAGCCAAACTCCTAAAGTTTTCATATGCTTTACGCCAAATAAAAAAAACTACAGACCAAAACACAGCGTTAGTTACATATTATTCATATGCATATGCATGGCTGAAGTACGGTGTCATCTTATGGGGTAACAGTACAGACGCACCCACACTATTCATCCTACAAAAAAAGTTAGTAAGAATTTTAACTAATATTAAACAAGAAGATAGTTGTAAACCTTACTTCAAACAACTCAAAATACTTACATTACCCAGCCTTTACATATTTGAACTGTGCAAATTCGTACGTGAACATCCGGAACTTTACAGTAAAAGAGAAGATATCCAAACCAACTTAACACTTCGATACAAAAATAAACTTAATCTACCATCCTCCAGACTTAAAATGCATTCTTCCAGTACCCTAATCATGTCAATAAAAGTATATAACAAATTACCAGAAAGTATTAGAAACGAAAATAAATTTAATGTTTTTATTAACAAACTGTAGTGGAATTTACCCATCACAAATAAATACGACATGTAGGGTAGGGTGTTTTAAGTAACTTTTACAATGTACCCTCGATGCACAAATTGTCAACACAAATTTAGTATATAAGAACCCACTTTCGGCAAATAAACTCACTTCTATTTCAACCTTCATCTGCGTATCATTTACATACCAACGACATCCAACAGTGGTGACCCCGACAAGAAAATGACCTCAAGAAATACCTTAGACCTGAACGAGGGAAGCGAAACATCATCGTCTCAAACAAATCCGCACGAATTGTCAGCCGTCTCGTACAACCAACGGATACCGCCTCTATGGAGAAACAGGATCAAGCTTTGGTTCCTGCAATTCGAAGCGATCGTGTCTGCTGGGAAGCTAAGCGACAAGGAGCTGTCAGAGCTGCTTATCCGACAACTCGACCTACAAGACCTAGACGAGATTCAAGATATCATGTTCGATACCAAAACCTCAAAGGAAAACAACAGATACGCCACCATGAAGATCAGGCTCATCCAGACCTACGATGAGAGCGACCACACTAAGCTCGAGCGGTTACTGTCCAACGTAGAACTTGGCGATTTAAAACCATCGCAACTGCTACGCCGCATGCAAAATCTAGCTGAAAACAATATAGCTGAGAACACGCTGCGTGTTATATGGACGAAGCACCTACCGCCATCCGTACGCGCTATTCTAGCTGTGAGCGAAACTATAGCCAAGAAAACCGAACTAAATGAGCTAGCAATAATGGCCGACAAAATGTTAGAACAACTTCACCATCAAATATCAGCAATACACAACACTGCGTCACTAGAAGCACCATCTACACCACCTGTGTCTGAAAAACATGAAAACGCATTACTTCACGCGAAAATCGACATGTTGACGAGAGAAATATCGGAAATAAAAATGCAGCAGAGCCGCTACGGAAGGCAGCGCGGGCGCGACTGGCGAGGCGCGCGTCATCGATCACGCAGCTCATACCGCTCACCGCATGGCAACCGCCGCGGGCCGCCGCCTAATGATTTAAATCACCGCCACAAGACCGAAAATAACGACAATTACAATTCCGTTTGCTTTTATCATCGGAAATACGGCGGACAAGCTCGGAAATGTACCATACCATGTTCTTATGAAGATAAGCACACTTCAAGCTCGGGAAACTAAAGCAGGTGTTGGCAGAGACGGAATCTGGCGCCTGGGAAAACTCACACCGTCTATTTTTGAAAGATAAGAAGTCAAATCTAAGCTTTCTCATCGACACTGGAGCAAACATATCTGTCATCCCAAGAAAACGCTATGAAATTCTCAAACCAACCGCATTCAAACTATATGCAGCAAACAATACTGAAATAGCTACTTTTGGTGAAAAAGCGCTGGACCTGGACTTCAACCTGAGACGACCATTCAGATGGAACTTTATCGTAGCAGCTGTCAGCAAGCCCATCATCGGCGCTGATTTTCTGAAGCACCACCACCTACTTGTTGACCTCTCCGGAAAATGTTTAATCGACAAGATAACTAACTTGTCAGTGAAGACGTCCATCTGCAAATCTACAGCACCAACCATCAGAACTATAGACCTGGAACAAAAATATCATGACATATTGGCGGATTTCCCCGATATCACAAGACTCAGCACTATGAAAAATTCTCCGAAGCTCAACGTCGAGCACCATATCGAAACAACAGGCCCACCATTATACTGCAAAGCTCGACCACTGCCCCCGCACCGTTACGAAGCTGCAAAGAAAGAGTTTCAAACCATGATGGATCAGGGATTATGCCGACCAAGCAAGAGCCCCTGGGCCAGTCCTCTTCACGTGGTACCAAAACCAAACGGAGACCTGCGAGTATGTGGAGACTATAGAAGGCTGAATGCCATAACGAAACCAGATCGATATCCAGTACCACGATTGAAGGATTTCACTTACCAATTACACGGGAAGCAGATATTCTCAACAATTGATCTAAATAGGGCATACCAACAATTGCCCGTAAAAGAAGAACACATCGAAAAAACAGCCATCATCACGCCTTTCGGGCTATTTGAATTTCCCCGCATGTGCCCGGGACTGAAGAATGCTGGACAGACTTTCCAGCGATTTATTCACGAAGTTCTCCGCGGACTCGATTTTGCCCACTCATTTGTCGATGACGTCATCATAAGTTCGAGTACAGAAAACGAAGCCAGACAACATTTACGGACAGTCCTGCAACGACTGAACCTATACGGAATCACTATAAATCCATCGAAATGTGCACTAGGCAAGAAAGTGATCAAGTTCCTCGGCCACACAGTCACATCAGAAGGTATCAAACCTCCAGCAGAAAAAGTGGAAGCAATCACCAACTTTCCACTACCCACAACAATTGAACAATTACGAAGATTCCTTGGCACCGTCAATTTCTACAGAGATAGCATTTCAAAGGCAGCCGAAATACAAGCACCTCTAAATGCATACTTACATGACAGCAAGAAACGAGACAAAACAAAGATTGTATGGAACGATGAAGCCAAGAAGGCATTTGAGTTATGTAAAGCTGGCTTGCAAAACGCAGCATTACTGGCTATCAAAGTCAACATATCACAATATGGACACAAGTACCTGCTTACTATTATCGACCGGTACACACGCTGGCCCGAAGCATTACCTCTTCACGACATAACTGCAGAAACAATAGTCAAAACAATATATGAAGGTTGGATAACAAGATTTGGATGTCCCGTTACGATAACGAGCGATCAAGGTCGTCAATTCGAGAGCAAACTTTTCTCAGAATTAATGAAGATAATGGGAATAAGCAGAACGAGAACCACTGCATATCACCCACAATCAAATGGAATAATCGAACGCTGGCACCGCTCACTCAAAGCCGCTCTCACCGCGCGCTGCACCGCTAGTACAAACGGAAAGTGGTTTGACGAGTTACCAACCGTATTATTTGGACTACGCGCGGCAACTCGCAGCGACACTGGCATTAGTCCTGCTCAATATACCTATGGAACATCGCTACGATTACCTGGAGATTTTTTTGTTGAAACAAAAGGAAGCGCAATGAATCACGATTACGTTGAACAGCTGCGACATACAATCAACGCTTATCGACCAGCTGAGATAACACGTAGTAACAACAAAGTGTTTGTACACTCCGACCTAAGTACCTGCAAAAATGTTTACCTACGAAGAGACTGCACGAAAAAACCATTGCAACCGACATATGAAGGCCCGTATCCCGTATTGGAAAGAAGTGACAAATACTACAAACTTCAACTACCAGGAAGAGTAACCAACGTCTCGATTGACCGGCTGAAGCCCGCCTACAGTATGAATGAACGCCATGATGATGACAACGCACAGAGAACAACGCGATCAGGAAGATTGGTAAAACCAGTTGTACGCTTCGCTTGAGGGGGTGTACTGTAGTGGAATTTACCCATCACAAATAAATACGACATGTAGGGTAGGGTGTTTTAAGTAACTTTTACAATGTACCCTCGATGCACAAATTGTCAACACAAATTTAGTATATAAGAACCCACTTTCGGCAAATAAACTCACTTCTATTTCAACCTTCATCTGCGTATCATTTACATACCAACGACATCCAACAAAACTAAAACACTTACTAATAAGCAAAGCTTATTATAGTATAGGCGAATATTTTAATGATAAAATAATAAACAAATAAGAATAATAATAATAAATTTAACACAAAAATATTAAATATGTATAATATTACACACAATGACATAATAATTTAAACATTAATATATATTGATTGATCGATAATTAGTAATAATAATATAATACTATTATATTAATAATAATAATACATATGAACAATAATTTAATTAATAATTAAAATTTGTCCCAAACGTGCATTATAGAAAAACAGTATTACTCACATATTGAATCTAATAGTATATAAATAAAAGAATATTTAACCGAAAAAATAATATGAAATAACAATAAAGTCTAAATAAAAACAAATATAACTAAGTATAGGTACCTAACATTTTATTACTAAGAAATTTAATGAGAATAACAAATAATAACTACTCGTAGTCAAAAATGAGCAAATGTCTATGAATTATTTAATAAACAAATAGATTTAACTAACAAGTAATTAAACAGCGTCCTTCCTCCTCTCTCCTACACTATGCTGTGCCCGACAGGGTCCACAATTGATACTTTTGTACCTAAACTACCATCCTGTAACACATTGTTGGAACGCAATAAAGTATTGAATATTGAGTATTGAGTATATAGTTGGTACGACGTAATAGGTGGCGAGCCTATTGCTGCTTACCGGGCACAGTTGTTCAGTTGTATGTTCGCCAGAGCCCCGTCCGTTGATCAGCAGGTGCACCACTTGCAGGTGAGGTTAGCTTGGGCTCCTTAGGTCTTGGTAGGAACCCTGTACACCTCAAACAATTTGGTGATAATGGATTTACAGTGTATGCTCAAATCGAATGTCTCTATTCTTACAGCCAAGGTTTGAAACGGCCTCCCGGTAGGAACGAACTCCCCAACTGTAACTGCACCCCCAAAATATCTTAGTATTACCCCGGTTGCCCTAGACTTAAGCTTAGGGTCTAGGGACTGCTTACTGATCTAACTATATTTGGCTAAATTTAAGTATTTACATAGCTTCTGTTATTGGGCGGTTAATTTTGAACTGAATTTAAGCTTCGTGATTTCAGTGTAGTAATATGTTGTTTTAATTTTTTTTTTATGTTTTCAATGTGCTACGTATATAGTTTATGAAATAAAGAACTTTTTACATTACTTTTACAATAAAAAAAATCTTTTAAAGGAGAGTGCTCATAGCAGTTTATTTAAAATAACGATTATATCCATGCGATTTCTAAGAAAACCTTATTTCGCATACCCTTATGCGGCAGAATGATTTTTTTGAAACGTATCGAACGCGCAGCCATTTAATTTAACGTACTTTTCAATTTATTATAATTTAAGTAAAAAAATACATTTTACGCTATAGAAAATTTTCAATTACTAAACATTCTATTATTATATAACCTCGTTAAAAAAATTCAAAGCATTCATACTTATTAGCAATAAATAACCACGACAGTCAGAAGAATAGCCCAACATTGGTAAATCAGCCATTGTACGGTGTGCCGCTTAGTTGACCACGCAATACCGCACAGAACGATAGTTGTAGAGTAGATAGTTGAAGTAGTAGAATGAGCACGTCAAAGAGAAAGATCACCGAAGTATATAACAATAGTAGACACTATAAATTCGCCTGTTTAGATTTTTTACTTTAAGTTGAATTTTTAACAAATTATTCAATAACGGTAAAATTTTGACATTACACTAATATTTTCTTAACTGCCACTAAAGTTTCGAAGCTGATTATTATGGACATTAAGGTACTTACCTTTTACGATGATTCAATAGCAAAAAGAAAAACACTAAAATGTGTTTAACTTTTTTTTATTTGAATTTTTGAGATATTTAGACCGATATTTTTAAAAAAATCAGAAAAAAAATTATAACTCGAAAACCACGCATAATCGCAGAACTGACATGGGGGTGATTCGGATAGTCCAATAGGTGCTCTAGCTCTGGACTTTCGCTTGACACTATTTTTTGGGACACCCTGTATACCTAACAATATATATACCATCAGCCTTACTAATAAAGATAATCTCAGGTGTATATATCCGTTATACAGGTGATGCAAGCCATCGGTCTACCAATAAAATCATTTTTGACAAATCGGTTGTATACGTCTGTTTTAGCATAGAAGAAAAATTACACAGGGCTTATTCACTCGCGAACCGTAGTTTATCTTTTGTGTAAGTGTATGACAGGTGTCCATTTTTGGTTCGTATCTTGGTTTTTGATATTTTTTGCTTTATACGGTTTATCAAATTTAATAAGATTTGCAATAGAGAACTCAAGTTACGAGCAATCGAAAAATATATAAAAGTTTCTCGTCAATTATATCGAATCAAAATTCAATATTATATTTTCCAAAGACAATGTACAAAATAGTAGTAGATAATTGACTTATAAAAAAAATATCTTAAAAATTGTTCTTTTTTTTTTGGTTTGTCGCTTTATTCGCCATTGTTTAAATATAAATTATATAAACTAAAGCACTGAAAAATCAATAAAATAATTGGACGTACACATCGGATGTAACAATTATTGACAGCCAGGCAGCTCATAAACAAAACAAGAAAGGATGATGGTAGTTTTGAAGTCTCCAATACTAGGTTCAGGTGAACGTTCAACAATAATTTTATAAATTACTATGTAATATTAGGTCGGGGAAAAAGTCTTTTCGCATAACGTAGGTATAAACTTATTATAAATTTTTTTTGACTGTACTATTTGTGTCTGGCTGGTTTTGGTAACATTAAAAAGGTTCCATTATAAAGAAAAGAAAAAATAAAAAAAAGATGTTTCCCGCTATTTTTCATTTGTTTTTCTCTCCGTTAAAATGAGTGAATCTAATGAAGAAATTCGATACATTTTAAAATTTTATTATAAAAAAGGCAAAAACGCAACTCAAGCAGTGAAAAAAATTTGTGATGTTTATGGACCTGATGCAGTGTCAGTAAGAGTAGCACAAATTTGGTTCAAACGTTTTCAGTCCGGAAATTTTGATGTTAAAGATGCACCTCGCTCTGGTCGCCCTGTTACGAATAAAATGGACGCCATTTTTGAAAGAGTGGAGCAAGATCGGCATATTAGTAGTTACGATGTAGCTGAAGAACTGGGAATTGACCACAAAACAGTTTTGACCCATTTGAAGAAAGCTGGTTATACAAAAAAGCTCGATATTTGGGTGCCACACGAGCTCACTCAAAGAAACTTAATGAACCGTGTACTCATTTGCGATTCATTATTGAGACGTAATGAAACCGAGCCGTTTTTGAAGAGATTGATAACTGGCGATGAAAAGTGGATCACGTACGACAAGAACGTGCGAAAAAGGTCGTGGTCGAAAGTTGGCCAGGCTTCACAGACTGTGGCCAAACCTGGCCTAACACGAAATAAGGTGATGCTGTGTGTATGGTGGGATTGGAAGGGCATTGTTTATTATGAGCTTTTACCGCCCGGCAAAACCATCGATTCTGATCTTTACTGCCAGCTGAGAAAACGGCCGGAATTGATCAACAGGAGGGGTGTGGTCTTTCATCACGATAACGCTAGACCACACACATCTTTAGCCACTCAGCAAAAATTAAGAGAGTTCGACTGGGAGGTCCTAGTGCATCCACCATATAGCCCTGACCTTGCGCCTTCAGATTTTCACCTGTTTCGGTCTCTGCAGAATTCTTTAGGTTCTGTAAGGTTGACCTCAAGAGAGGACTGCCAAAACTATTTGTCCCGTTTTTTTGGTCAGAAGTAGGATAATGTCTCTGCCCACAAAATGGCAGAAAGTTATTCAACAAAACGGTACATATATATTGTAAATAAATGTAAATAAACTTTGAAAAAAATGTCTTGACTTTTCATACAAAAATACGAAAAGACTTTTTCCCCTACCTATTATATACAAAACAATAATAAATAATAATATAAAAAATTATTTGCATACTTGATGTTTTTTTATCATTTAAATAGCATTATTTGCAGTTCCATGAACACATCAAACAGTGTGGTTTCTAAACGTAAAGTTTTATTAGTAAGGCTGATTGTTTTTACCTCCTGGTCTGCTGGAAGATATTTCTTTTGGAAATAAGCAGCATCTTTGTACTGTCTACTGTTACTGTTACCGTACTGTTTTTCTGTAACTGTCTGTGTCATGTAATTCTATGAGTGTACCTAAATCAGACAAGCGCGAAAGCCAGTAGTTTCTATTTATTTCTTATTCGAACGATACATTTCCGGGATATTGCTAGTAATTGCCACCCTGATTTGATAAATGTCCGACTTTTCGTATCATACCAACACGTTAGTAATTTCAATAATGCCAGCTCAGGACTACTTCGAAATATTCGTATACAGTGTGTATAGAAAACGAGTAGCACAAGGTATCCGATTCCTCGAAATCTCGCCCACAGCCTTTAATATTTTAGTTCCGCTCTGATTGTCCTGTCAACAGTTTTCAGCAACAAGCGCAGTTCCGTGGATGACGGTGAATGTAAGATTGGAGTAAGCCCTAATCGATATGGTCTACGTACTTTAGGGCCTTACTCGTTATTAACCCTTTAACAGGCAGAGCACGTTGAAAATATGCATTGGTTTTCCACCTTAAGTTAACCGCATAAGGTTCAATTTATGGTGGTCATATTGACCACTGCCTGGTAATGGGTTAAGTATATAATAAGCACAGCACCTTACTCTATGCTATCATCAAACTTGCCTAAAGTTGCCCCACGCAGCCCAACGAGTGCATGAACGTAAGTACATTGTGCATGTACTCGTTGATATTTGTCCGGTATAGGAATCAAACCCATGACTTTTTCTGTATTTGTGTTTTCCCTGAACAATGGGTTTCCTGGATTTTTTTACATACGGAACCAAGAGACTAGGTTCTCATGTCTACCTGTCAATAGTATTGACAATCATATTTGAGACATGAAGGGACTTCTTGGCGGGAAAGTGAAGCGTCATGTCTGCAGTTTTGTTTTATTTTCTAAAATTTGTGATATTTCTAACATTAATGAGTAATAACGGTGGATTATTAACCGTTAAGTGTTTGTGAACATACATGAGTGTTGGTGAATCAAACAAAACAGTGCAACATCACTTTTCAAATTTTCTCTCAAGGAGTCCATGTGAGATCTCAGTATAGTCCCACATCTTTACTGAGGACTCAAGGGGTTTAGGGGGAGGGGATCTCATTTACCATTTATCATCTTTATCACCACTCATTCTTATTTACTATAATTTATATGATATTAATATATCTCTAACTTGACACTGGCTAAATGTGCTAGACGCACGAAGCCATTATTTAAAACAAAGAAGACATGAAGGGCAAAGAGATGCACAAGAAACCTAACCTCGGAGTCAAAGCTGCTATGGAAGTATTTCTTACTAAGTATAAACTTATCTTGTCATAATAGGGCTGTAAAGTTACTCTCCATCCAAGAGTCTATCTCTTATGGTGCCAGATCGTTCGAGTAGGGAACTTTAGGTGTTGACTGGACTTGGAGCGCGGTGGGTGCGTCATATATCACAACTACCTTTGTAACTAAAGGGGCGGCACTTTATGACCTTCGTCAACGCCCTAACGACTCCAACCTCAAGGATTTAAAGAAAGGCACAATAAAAATAATACACTATGCTTATATATTATGTAACACTTTGAGACAATGGGGCTTATTACAAAACAAGATCTAAGGTAAAACCAGGTTTAAAACTAGTGCTTTCACTGTCTTCATTTTATCAAATAAAAGTGTTTAGTCCATAGTGTTTTAATTATTAATTGTTTTAATAAATAGCATAAATTATGTAGTTTGGTTTATACTTTTGTATTTATTGGAACGCTGTCCCTGTTATTCAACGGACGAGGCTCTGGAGTATAAGAAAGTGCCCGGAAAGAGACAATAGGCTCGCCACCGATTTTGTGGAACCAACAATATAAATAGCGAAGTGTGGGCGTATGTCTCGTAGTATGCCTCTGCCTACCTCTTCGGGGAAACAGGCGTGATATTATGTTCCAAATAAATTATTATTAATGTACTGTGATTGAACCAACAAATCTTGATACTTAAAAATGAAATTTTTTTCCTAACTTACAATAAAACTTTGCATTTGAGTTAATTATGCAAAAAATAAAGCACCATATGAGTGTCCATGTAAATGTAAAATTCACATACTTACACCACATGACTTCTGTGCCAAAATATAAGCACCCAAAATACCTGACTGAAGTACATGCCAAGAATTCAATTTCATTCCTTCCATTTCCTTTTAAGGTGGCGTTTCGGCGGTTCCTTGTGAAAATAAGTTGAAATTCGATTTTATATGAGAGCGATTTTCATCTTTTTTTGACGAAGAAACGAAACAAATAAGACTCTTATGGTATATTAATATGATATGATATATATTGCTTTATTCAACCACAAATATAAAGGCCAACGACCTGAGCCGCCCGAGTATTAGCACTTCGGTCCTGAGGTCATGAATTTCCGTATGGTTCGATTCCCACACAGGACAAATCTTTGTGTGCATAAACATGAATATTTGTTCTGGTCTGGGTGTTTTCCTAATGTATATTAAGTAGATACGTATTACAAAAATAGGATTAATGTATGTTTAACGGTTATTTAGTATCCATAAAACAATGATACTTATCTTGGAACTTAATTAATTGGTGTAATTATTAGAAAATATTTATGTTATTTTATTATTTACCATCAAGTATACAACATTTACAAACATTTAATTCATTTATTGCCATCTAAATGTACAAAAGGTCTTAAGTAAGCGTGTCTTGCCCACTTGAACCAAATAAAAGAAAGTATTAGTTTCTATAGGTAGCCGTTCGAAGGCCTACTCGAACATGAGCTGATAATCTAAATTATATGAATGGTAAATCTAAAACGTTATAATGAAGGAAAAAATACCGCCTTGACTTCGCCATTGTGTTTATGCCACATTAGTTCTAAGGTATGAAGTTAAACAAGTCTGTTTTTCGGATTCTTCATATTTTAAGTATTTTAATAAGCATATATAACAAGGAGCGACTAAAGCCCAGTGGCTAGACCAGTTTTATTCTATTTCATTTCGACTATAATTTTTGCATAAAACGGTCACTTGAGAAACTGAAAGACTACAACTGATATTATTATCAAGTAATATTTTTAAAATTAACAATTATTCATCAACGTATTCAATAAGCTTTTCAATAAGCCTGAGCACGGATCTCTTCTCACGTCACGAACCATGGTCAGAAGGATTCAGGTATTAATCCACAACGCTGATTTACGCGGACCCAGTGCGGATTGGCGGAGGCTGATGCGTGGCGTCCTGCTGTTAGAATCTTTCAAACCACCCTATTAGGCTTCTAATATGGCTTAACGAATACCACATATAGTGATAACCGGCACCAACAGCTGGTGGAGCATCGCTCGGGAAGCGCTTGATACCAAATGTCGCAGGAACGGTCACCTATCCTAGGACTTACCTTTGTGAAGTACAGCATAGTTACATAAAAGTCTGTAATTAAAAAGCTCATTAGCATTTTTCTAAATCCATTTTCTATTCTTAGATTTCAGTGGTGTAAATATGGCGCATGTGAGGCGCGGCCCCAGCGCCCCACCGGTTTGCGTGAAATATCGGACAGTGGATAAAAGTGGAATTAAAGTGGAGGCCGGAAGTTGGTGGGCGGTTGCCATGGCAACGCCGCCCGCGACGCGGCCCAAGGTTACGGTCATTGCACCGTCAGCTGCCTCCACCAGGCGCCCGCCGGTCACCCTTGCCAACTGACCGCTACCAAGATTGAACGAGTGTTATAACCAAATTAATGACCGCATAAAAACCTCTTTAGTTCTCCAAGGCCAAGTGATCACATCATGCTATTACTTTGAAAAAAAAAAAGATATAAATCCCAACTACTTGAAATGCTAATGGTTTCCACAGCTCATAACAAGAGTGTGCGACAAAAATCAAACAACAACCAAATGTGAAGATTTATCAATAAAAACAATTAAACGGAAGCTTTCTTCAAAGGGATACTATTTTATCAAAGACTATAATAATATGGTAGATAAAAACTTGGGATTAAATTGCCGTTTCATACAGGCTATTCTAATATGAATGACTTAGAACATGAATATTGTTAATGTTATATTAAATTGCTTTGTGCTATACAATTCACAGACAAATTAAAATTGTAATTAAAGTAACTAACCAATTGATAATCACTTACACATCAATATTTTTTGGTTTTTAATTGATTTGTTGCATGTGATTAAGTGATTCTAAGCTTCGTGAAAAAATAAAGTTTTTTTAATTTTATTTACGTCGATAACAAAATGCCTTTACGCACTGTCGCCCGGCCAAAGGGGGACCGAGAGAGGTGTGTGAGACTCACCACCGGCAGACACGACCGCCAGCAGTAATACCCACTAAAAATCTTCCGACGACGCCCGCTGCTTGTTGAGAAAGAGGCGGGGGGCCAGTACCTGGGTTGCAGCTCTGACACCCCGCCCGCGGCCAACGTCCCCCAGACCAAAATCGGGAGGACCTCCTCAGAGAGACGCAGTGGACGCGCCCCTCCTGCCTCTTTGTGCGACCACAGCGTGTGTGGTCGACTTCTCGGAGGGCCTATGGTTAGACAGCAGGGGCCCCCTGCCCCCGCTGTCTAACACCCTCCTGGCGCTGCTTGACGGGCCCTCCTGGCACGCCCGCGGCGCCCTCCACAGGACCTTTTTAGTTTCCCCCCCAGTAGTCAGTACTAAGGGCACCCAGAGTCGCCAATCTCTGAGTCCGACTGCAAGTGGTGCACCTGCCGATCAAGGGACGAAGCTCCGGCAAACATAAAAGTTCCCGGTAAGCGGTAATAGGCTCGCTACCTATTAGGTACGTGGGGCCAGCTATATTATTGGCGAAGTGTCGGCATATAATATGCCTCTGCCTACCCTTTGGGGAAAAATTTATGTATGTAGGTATGTTCTTTAAACTCTATATATATAACCTAACTTCAAAGTGTTGGTAAATTTGTCAAACAGCGCAGCGACCTCAGATCTGTTCATCATCATCATCATCACAGCCCATTAACGTCCCACTACTGAGCACGAGCCTCCTCTCACATATCAAGGTGTGAGGGTATTGGGTCATACTCCACCACGCTGACCCAGTGCGGATTGGCGGAGGCAGGTGTGTGGCGTCTTGCTGTTAGAATTTTTCAAGCCGCCCATTAGGCCTCTAACATGGCTTAACGACTACCACATTTTAGTGATAACTGGGACCAACGGCTTAACGTGCCTTCCGAAGCACAGAAGCGCTCGATATCAAATGCCACACAATTGGTCACCCATCCAAGGACTGACCTCTGTAAACTCTGCTGTACTTCGGCGATCGTTTTCGACCACCGAGCACCGCAGAGCTACGAGCACTTCTGATCTGTTATAATCTCGTAAATAATTGAATTGTCTCTTAAATTTATAAATCGTCTATACGGTATTGACCATAATGTCACAAGTATATCTAGCATTGTTTATAATATGTAAAATACAAGACTACAAAAGAGAATACATTCTTATATAATTATTGGCCAATCATGATAACGTTGGTTGGACAACGTGGTGGAACAGCATGCCCTGACATGCTACTGATCAATACGATAGCGTATTGTGGCCATTTGTGGCACATCGCCGTAGAGACCCTGAACGTTTATCAACCGGGCGCCGAGCTGCTCGCGGCCGGGAGTCGAAGCAGTCCTCAGTCACGAATGTTGTGTCATTAGTCATGGTTCCACCTGATACAGCTGTGCCAGCACCGAGCACCTTATACCGTCCAGAAAAGAACCATTTTTGTATGGTTCTAAGTTACAAAGCCGCGTTATCAGCGCTGCCCCTTGCATCTGATACACGACATTAAAATGCTAGTTCAGTGCTAGACCACATTTTATCGACTAGAATCCTAACTTGAAGTCAGTGTTTTATTTTCATTGCATTATTCTGTCTTAAAATAGTTTTAATTGTATTTTTTTGTGATAAAAGTTGTCAGATTGCGGGTTGCGCTCTCCGTCTTAATAGACAGACTAAGATTTAGACTCTACAATTATTAGGGACCGCACAACTGCACGCGGTCTGAACTCATGAATGCTGCTGCAAAGCAGTACGTGTGGCTGAGCACTGGATAATCATTATATAAAATGAAATTACCATTGATACGCAAAAAGAAGAACCGGAGAGTTAAGAATAAAAATGAGTTAGAACTCGCTACTCTAGCACTACGTCACTCTGACAGTTGTGGTTTTTTTTTTCTTTTAAATAATGGCGTCGTGCGTTTAGCACATTTAGCCAGTGTCAAGTAAAAGATATATTTATAACATAAAAATCATAGTAAATAAGAATGAGTGATGATAAATGGTAAATGAGATGCCCTCTCGCTAAACCCCTTGAGTCCTCAGTATAGATGTGGGAGTAAACTGAGATCTCACATGGACTTCTGGAGATAATTTGAATTTGAGATAGTTATGTTGCACTGTTTTGTTTCATTTACCAACACTCATGTGCGTTCACAAACACTTAATCCACCGTTATTACTCATTAATGCTCGAAATATCACAAATTTTAGAAAATAAAACAAAACTGCGGACATGACGCTTCAGTTTCCCGCCAAGAAGTCCGACAGTTGTGGTTTTTATTATTTATTTTTTATTAATCTTAAAATTATTTAGGGTCTTTTGTTGTTATTTGATCATGCCAGTCCCATCGTAACAGTTTTATGCACAAAACAGCTAAAACATATCTCTAGCCATCTTTGTTGTCGGTTTTGCTAGAATTGGTTGATACATGTCTATATTATCCCACCGATTATACAAAATCAAAGCCTTCTGCTCGCGTATTTGACACATTCCATCAATAAGTGCTGTAGGTTTTTAATGGTGTTAAACAAAATTGTAGTTGTTACTGCTACATAATAAGAAAACAAGTTGCTGAATTTTAGGACTACCAAGAATACCTCTTTTATTTTCGTCTTTGCAAACTGACACCGATGTATATGTGTTCAGATTGAGGTACCACTTTCTGTATCTTAAATAACTTCGTTCGGTATTTAGAAAGTATTGTAGGTTAGTAGTAACTTTTTTGGTTTCATCTTCAGAATTTGGCTACAATTTTTCCTACTTCTGAGGAGGCATCTCAATCTGAACGTTTTTTATTATCTATGCATTTCAATCTATGCATTTATAAGGTGTCACTTATAAATGCATGTAACTTTTGAAGCATACCACTTAAAATTCCAAGAACTGGCTAGTTAGAAAGTATTGTAGGTCCATATTTTCTACAGCTAAATACTTAGGTACTATTTGGTCTATATGATATTATTTAAGATACATGACTAATTTTGTTGCGGTAATCTATATCAAAATTTTGTGTTAAGATTCTAAGAGCCCAATAATTTTCCTATCTATTTCTAATAATTTAAAATTAATTGTGACGATTAATTTGATTGATACTTTTAATAACAAAAGTTGGCAAAATCTCTATAAGGAGAGATAAATTGATTAAGTTGTAAGTAAGTATGTCAAGTTGGAGATGATTAAATCTTTATTTTCTTGAACATAAAAGTAACAGTTAGCTAAGTTAGGTAACAACGTTTGTTGAAAGGGAAAATTACAACAATTATTTTAAACACAACTTATGGAAAAATGTGAGAAGCAATCACGCCATGGTCGGCAGTGACCTTGGCGAGGTCGTCGCCTCTCGTGGGGGCGAGGAAAGCCAGGGCCCGACACGATGCCACCGCCCTCCACACGACAAGCTCTAAACTTTTTTTTTCTTGACTTACTTGCCAGATAGTTATCGAGTGAATTAATGGCCACTCAGCTAATACGCACTGGGTCCACGTGGTGGGCCTGAAGAGGGACCTTTAAAGAGCTTTCGAATAAAGCCTAGTTTAAGTATTTTAGGTGTATAGGGGTCCAACCAACATACAAGGAGTCCAAGCCAACCTCACCTGCAAGTGGTCCACCTGCCGATCAACGGACGAGGCTCTGGTGAACATAAACGATCTCAATAAGCGGCAAAAGGCTCGCCACCTATTACGTGAGACCAACAGTAAAATCCGCGAAATGTGGGCGTATAATATGCCTCTGCCTACCCCTTCGGGGAAACAGGCGTGATTGTATGTGTGTAAAATATATTTTTTACAAATAATAGCAATAGCTATTCTTACTATTCGGTGTCAGGTAAGAACCTAGGACCGTGAGACGAGCTCTAAGCACAGTAATAAATAAATAAAATATTAAATCTATTTTTTTCAGCCACAAGTCCTATTTCTGGATTAGGGATGTTGCGGATGCAGATTTTTTCACATCCGCGGATGCGAATGCGGATGTTTAAGATATTATGTAAATAAAGTCTATTAATGAAGAATGAAAACAGTGATAACTTAATTATTGATATTTTTATTGTAATTAAATCAAACGTAAGTACTTGTTTTTGTAACGTCTCGAATCATGTCACCTATTTCTTTGCTCCTATTTGACATTGTCACGTCCGACCGGCACGCGCCCATCGCCGGGCCCTGCCCCATTCTTTTTTGTCGCTACTTGCATGATATCCGCACTGATTAAAGCGGATACAGATATCCAAATCTATGCGGAAGTTCCGCATTTGCGGATGTTTGCAACATCCCTGATCTGGATAATAGATGAAATATATTTTCCTTATTTACTACTAGCGGCCGCCTGCGACGTCGTTCGCGTGTCGTACATATAAACCATCCTCTTGAATCAGTATGCAGTGATGGTTAATAGGACGTTATTGAGCTGAGATAATTTATTTATCAAACATCTTAAAAGCTAAAAGGGTGTTTTTTCAATGTATATTTGCGATTTATGTATTAGTTTTTATCGATTAAACAGTCCCAATTGTACCTCTGATTGTAATGGCGCACTGATGGACTAATGTGTGCTTAATTTACAATTTAAGGCGTGCGTAATATTGTGTACTGTGTGAGTATTTGCCAATTAATTTTAAATTTTGCATGTTGTGTAATTATTTACAAAAAAAATGTATTTATGTTTATCCGTTACTTCGTATCCATAACAAAAGTTCTTAATGATACTTGTCTTAGAACTAAATAATTGGTGTAAATGTCAAAATATATTTATTTATTTATTTGTTATTAACAGAAAAACTTCATTGCGCCTTTAAGATACAACATAAAGATGATAACTATGTAGTATACAGGGTTACAGGTTAAGTCGACCTATTCCCGTTGAGGGCGTGTAGTTTACATCGTTTCTGACTGATTTGCCTATGGAACACCTTATCCTAAATCTAACCGTTATCGAGATATTTTAATTTAGCTGCTTTTTATAAAAAATACCCGATTTCCGGCTATCAGCTAAGATATTTTCAAATGTGTAAGTCTTATTGTTACAATTGTTTGTTTTTTACATGTAAAATAAGATGCTTCGAGACCTCAATAACCAATATTTTACATAAAATGAATAAATTAGTCGTTGTGGACAATAAACACTTGAAGACTATATTGAAATATAAAATTTAAGAAAGTGTATTTTTCTTAAAAGGATATCTTTAAAAAAAATTACGGCTCCTGTTTTGCAGATGCGCTTTAAAATATCTACGTTTCTAATGAAAGGATAGCTAATGCTATCCAACGAGGTATAACAATCTAGGGTTTTATCAAAAATTTGTAGAAAAATCTTAGTTTCATATGCTAAAGGGGAGACAAAAAAAAGCTAAATAAAACAAAACATGAGTACAAGACACTAAATTTGTTAAATTTTCAACAAAACATGTCTAAATTTTATGTTCAACATGTCCGCTTCTGTTTTTGACACAATTCTTCTCATTCTTTTGCGATGTCCACTTTTTACTACACCAGTAGTTAAAGTTCTTTTAATTTCATTAGCCGCATTTATTATTCGATCTCTCAACACTTCAACTGATGTAATTGGGTGAAGCTCACTGTAAACCAGACTCTTCATGTGCCCCCACACATGAAAATCCATGGGGGTTAGGTCCGGACTTCTGGCTGGCCAGGGTAAAGGCCCACCTCGTCCAAACTATTTGTTTGGATAATTTGTATCCAGCCATTCTCTGACACTTCGCCTGAAGTATGCAGGGCAGCCATCATGCTGGAACCACATGTCTCGAATCAAATTGAGAGGCAAATCTAATAGACTACTTAGGTCTCCTCGCAGAAAATTTTCGTAATATTCCCCATTTAAATTGTCGGGGACAAAGTAAGGCCCAATTAAATTATTAGAAATAATCCCCATCCACACATTTAGACTTAATCTGCGTTGTGACCCCTTTACTCTCTTCTTGTTGGGATTATGCAGTTCTTTCGGGGCCCAATAATGAGCGTTATGGTAATTGGTAATCCCATCTTTATCAAATTTGGACTCATCCGTCCACAAGACTTTTTTAGGAAAGTCGGGTCTTCGATGTCAGCATTTAACATACATCTGCAGAAATCCAATCTTCTCACGGGATCTCCCTCTTCGATAGCATGTACATGGCAAGGGACTTAGAATTGCTACCTGGGGGCTCGCAACTAAATTTTTACTATGAATTTTCGATAAAACCCTAGATTGTTACACCTCGTTGGATAGCTAATGAAACGTAGATATTTGAAAGCGCATCTGCAAAACAGGAGCCGTAATTTTTTTTAAAGATATCCTTTTAAGAAAAATACACTTTCTTAAATTTTATATTTCAATATAGTCTTCAAGTGTTTATTGCCCACAACGACTAATTTATTCATTTTATGTAAGATATTGGTTATTGAGGTTTCGAAGCATCTTATTTTAAATGTAAAAAACAAACAATTGTAACAATAAGACTTACACATTTGAAAATATCTTAGCTGATAGCCGGATAAAAATACCCGATTTCCGTATTTTTTATAAAAAGCAGTTAAATTAAAATATCTCGATAACGGTTCATAGACAAATCAGTCAGAAGCGATGTAAACTACACGCCCTTAAACGGGAATAGGTCGACTTAACCTGTAACCCTGTATAATAATATTTTGTATTTATGTTTTAATGAAATTATTCTTTAATAGCTTTTGATATATAAAACATATTGTATGTAAAAATTAAGTGATCGAACATTTAGAATAACGCTTAAACAACATTATTTATCATCATATTTTAGCATTATCCCGGTTGCCTAGGTCTAAGGCTCAGGGCCAATCTTAGGGCTCAGGGCCTGCTCATTGGTATAACCAGATTTGGCTGAATGTCTGTTATCACATGGAGCGACTGCCGGCTGGTTTGAACAACAACTCTTTTTGGTTCTAGAATGGAGCCTCTTTGATAGGAGACGTAGCAGGAGACGACCGGCAAGATGGGCGACCTGTTAAAGGTTACAGGATAATTACGTTTAATCCAGGCCGCCTACTATCGGTCACATTGGAAGCTTATTGAGGCTGACGTCTACTATGTTTGTGGTTCGCAGTCGTCATTGGTACCACACCAATGGATAAATTTAAAAGAGCATAGCCTGCGAGTTTCTTGGCAGTTCTTCTTACAGAACGGTGGCTCGGAACTGGCACTGAGATTCATTTACGTTTAAATGTGTTTTGTTTTTAAATTGTTTTGTTGCATGTAAGTGAATCTAAGCTTCTTGATTTCAGTGTAATAATATTTTGATTTTTTTTTATATTTATACTTAATTTTGACGATTTCAAGTACTATGTAATAGTTTATGAAATAAATGATTTTTGATTGATTGAATATTAATGCCCCATCTGCCGTCGTGTTTACATCATATTATAGCAAGTAAAATTATAATGAGTTACTAATCTATATTATAAAGCTGAAGTGAAGAGTTTGTTAGAACGCGCTAATCTCAAGAACTACTGGTTCGATTTGAAAATATCTTTGCCAAAACCCGTAGGACCTCCTTAGAGAGGTATAGTGGACGCGCCCCTCGTACTTCCTTGTGTGAATATGCCGTGAGGGGTGACCCCGCTTCAGACCCCCGAGACAGCCGCACACGTCTTGTCACACGTCACGATATGCAGGGTGGTGGCCGATTGCCGGGCGAGGTTCCTGAAGACACCAGGCAGCCTTCCGGAAGCCTTCAGCGACGTTAAGGCGCTGATAGGATTCCTGGAGGAACTGGGATGGCTGGAGTAATCCAGCTCTCACCCTCCTACGCAAAATGGACGCATTGACGTCTGATTGCGGAAAAAGCCTGCACGACGAAGAAGAAGAAGAAGAAGACCCCGCTTCCTACAACCCTCATGGCCCGCCCGCTGCGCCCTCCTCAGATCCATCTTAGTTTATTCCTTGATAGTCAGTACCAAGGGCACCCAGAATCGCCGATCTCTAGGTGTTACCTTCTCTCTAGTGGCTTCTCCGCTGGGAGGTATTCAGCCCCTCCACCACGACAAAGACAAGAGACCATTGGAGCTCTAGCTTGAAACTCGCAACTTATTTCGAAGTTTGGTTCATAAATACGTTTATACTAAACCAACTTATTACTTAAGCTGTAGTCTAAGATATGCAATATAAATCGTGTAAGTTGGCCAAATAAAATAACATTTTTAAAACATGTATACGTTTCTTTACATGCATTACGTGACTCGATTTATGTAAATTAATTTTCCAACAGGAAATACTTTTATTTCGGTAAGTATTTATTTCACTTTACCAAGGTCAAGTAATGCCCCAGGTATTAGAATGACGTCCAACATTCTATCTAGAATCAAAAAGTGGCAGACAGACACAACAAAACAAATTAGCCTTGAAAGAAGCGTGATTAGGTAAAATATCCCCTTTTAAAGCTTCGTAGTCACGCTCCGGCAACGAGCTAATACACTAGATTAGAAGCTCTTTCTTGGGTTATTTTCGTTGAATAATTTACACTTCAATGCTTTACTATTCTAGAAGTGACTGTTTTTTAATTTGAGAGATTCAAACTAATATTATAAATGCGAAGTTAACTCTGTCTGTATTTTCTTTACGCTTAGGCGTTAGTTAGTTGGTTTAGACTACAGAACCGATTAGTGTGAATTTGGTAGAGACATAGTTTGGAACTCGAGAAAGGACATAGAATAGTTTTTATAACGAAAATCCCGCGGGAGCAGGAACTTCTTAAAAATTCCCGCGAGATCGAGAACTATGTGGGTAAAACCAAAAATCTGCCGGAAGTCACTATTCCACGCGTACGAAGTCGCGGGCAAAAGCTAGTTGATTATAATTGTAAGAAGTTTAGAAATGATTTTGGAAAAAACATACCATGACGGATCTTTCTTGAGTTTAGCATTGTTGTAGAGGGCCCTCGGCGTGCTAGCATACGTAAACGGCCCCTTGGCGCGCGGGGCTTGCGGCCCCTCCACCAGCACGGAACGCACCGAAACGCTCATCTCCCGACCAGCCGCCTGCTTGCTTCCCGCCCGCCTGTTTCCCGCCCGCCTGCCGCCACCAGCCCACCGCGTCGCTCGCCAGCAGCACGCACTCCTCCACAACAGTCAGCAACAAACAGCACATCCACCGCCACTAGCCAAGCACAGCGTCCTCGCTTCTCACCAATATCACCGCGCCCTGACACTGACAACCACGCCGTCGCGCGTCAAATGATACATTTGAAATAGGAATCGGATATCCACCGGCCATCGATGACGTCAGCCGCGACAGCCCCTGTCCGAATTCGAGTTGAATATCCTTAAGGAAACTCGACAAATGGAAATTATTTTCCAAAGGTGGATGAGCTAGCATCCGTAGCTATGACGACGCGTCAACAAGCCGCCGCTCGCAGCGGCCCGCGACCCAGCGACGAGCCTTGTCCCGTGGCAATAAGGGTTAATATCGCACTACGGGCGTCACGCCTCACTTGCTATCGGCTGGACGGGATGCCGAAGGACAGTGCGTGGACAGTGACACTGAAAACTTTAATCGCAGTTCATTGTTCCGTGATAAACTATAGGGTGGAATATTGTGAATGTTCCAATGAAATCAGAAATCGAAGCATTATTACATATTAAATGACTGCCAGGTAGATGTGGAATGGAAGAAAGAATATTTACATACATACATACAATCACGCCTGTTTCCCCGAAGGGGTAGGAAAAAAAATATATTCATTAATTTATTTATAAATTTCATACAATTGAATGTTTTTTATGCACAATACATTCATATGAAGTACAAAAAGCGTTGTTGGATTTCTGCAGCCCCCTAGCTAGAGTATCAGCCCTATTGTCGGATGTTTTTGTATAGCGACAAATTGTATTGAAAGATAGAGTTTACAGATAGGGAAACGAGTAAATCAATATAAAATTTGTAGGCACTTCTGCTAATGTAAATGGTTTTATATAAAAACATTTTAGTTTACAAATAAAAACCTCAAACAGGACTCGTCCACATCTGCACTTATTTTCCTATGCAAAAAAATCTTGAAAATTATTTCTAAAAAATATTTTTCAAGGGTTTGTTATTATGAATATCCAGTCGCGGTTTTATTAGACCAAACAGAATAACTATGTACTGAAGTGTAGTAGTGAATAGTAGAGGCATATTAAACGCCCACACTTCGCTAATCATATATTTGGCTAAAAAGGTTGCGACGCTATTGCCGCCGGAAACTTTTATGTTCATCAGAGCCTCGTTCGTTGATCGGCAGGTGCAACGCTTGCAGGTAAGGTTGGTTTGGTCTTCTAAGGTCTTGGTAGGCGCCGCATTCACCATACCTATATAATTGTAGATTGTTTTATTGTAAGTATGTAGATACAGCTGGCTATGCAATTTACAGACCTAAACCATAAGGGGCTTATTACAAAATCTTTTATAATAGGTTGGGGAAAAAGTCTTTTCGTATTTTTGTATGAAAAGTCAAGACATTTTTTTCAAAGTTTATTTACATTTATTTACAATATATATGTACCGTTTTGTTGAATAACTTTCTGCCATTTTGTGGGCAGAGACATTATCCCGTTACTGTAGAAACTTTGGGACTTCTGATCAAAAAAACGGGACAAATAGTTTTGGCAGTCCTCTCTTGAGGTCAACCTTACAGAAACTAAAGAATTCTGCAGAGACCGAAACAGGTGAAAATCTGAAGGCGCAAGGTCAGGGCTATATGGTGGATGCACTAGGACCTCCCAGTCGAACTCTCTTAATTTTTGCTGAGTGGCTAAAGATGTGTGTGGTCTAGCGTTATCGTGATGAAAGACCACACCCTTCCTGTTGATCAATTCCGGCCGTTTTCTCTCGACTGCTTCCTTTAATCTCATCAGTTGCTGGCAGTAAAGATCAGAATCGATGGTTTTGCCGGGCGGTAAAAGCTCATAATAAACAATGCCCTTCCAATCCCACCATACACACAGCATCACCTTATTTCGTGTTAGGCCAGGTTTGGCCACAGTCTATGAAGCCTGGCCAACTTTCGACCACGACCTTTTTCGCACGTTCTTGTCGTACGTGATCCACTTTTCATCGCCAGTTATCAATCTCTTCAAAAACGGCTCGGTTTCATTACGTCTCAATAATGAATCGCAAATGAGTACACGGTTCATTAAGTTTCTTTGAGTGAGCTCGTGTGGCACCCAAATATCGAGCTTTTTTGTATAACCAGCTTTCTTCAAATGGGTCAAAACTGTTTTGTGGTCAATTCCCAGTTCTTCAGCTACATCGTAACTACTAATATGCCGATCTTGCTCCACTCTTTCAAAAATGGCGTCCATTTTATTCGTAACAGGGCGACCAGAGCGAGGTGCATCTTTAACATCAAAATTTCCGGACTGAAAACGTTTGAACCAAATTTGTGCTACTCTTACTGACACTGCATCAGGTCCATAAACATCACAAATTTTTTTCACTGCTTGAGTTGCATTTTTGCCTTTTTTATAATAAAATTTTAAAATGTATCGAATTTCTTCATTAGATTCACTCATTTTTACGGAGAGAAAAACAAATGAAAAATAGCGGGAAACAACTTTTTTTTATTTTTTTCTTTTCTTTATAATGGAACCTTTTTAATGTTACCAAAACCAGCCAGACACAAATAGTACAGTCAAAAAAATTTTATAATAAGTTTATACCTACGTTATGCGAAAAGACTTTTTCCCCGACCTAATATGATAAAATGAAGACAGTTACAGCACTAGTTTTAAATCTGGTTTAACTTTAGATCTCGTTTTATTTTAGGTTCTTATTAAGCAAGCACGCGTCATCTGTGTGAATTGTTACGTACTATTGATTGAAGTTTTCCCTTGCCACTACCGCTTTGCTATCCAGCGCAAGCTTTAAGCTTACGGCTTTGAACTAGTGTAGTAGTTCACAGTCTTTTCCCTAGATGTCACTGATCAAAACAGTTATTTAACTAAGGTAGAATTTAATAATATTAATATTGCGATGAGTGTAATTTTTTTGTATGCCATGAGTAAGTAAATAACAATTAAAAATATTTTGTAATACTTCTTACTTATAAAAAAATATTTCTCAAAAGCTTATGTCTGTCGTATAATGTGTTGTTAGTTGATTTGAAATAATGTGGAATTATCGACTGTGGTTTCAGTCACAGAATACCCCATTCCCAAATTTTCTCGAGTATGAAAACACGTCAATTAATTCATAAGAGAAAAATCGATAAATTATATTGGTTGAGTTTCTTTAATTTACTGCCATCTGAAGAGGAAAACATCATTCTATGATTAACTTACGACAAATTTAGACTAGTTATTTTTACAATTTTTTTTAACTTTATTTCTTTGTTTGAATTTGGATATTTATTTAATTGAATTTCTTTGGCTCTCAAAATATAAATGTTTTAACTGAATACTTCTTACTTAATATTTTGATTACCTACGGTGACAATAATTTTATTGTGCCTGTATGGCTACAGTTTCTCGGTTTACAGTAAAACAATCAAATGAAGCAAAACCTATATACATGCTTCTCATACATATAATAGAAAATGTGCTACTGGAATCGGTAGATATTATATTAATTATGATTCAATTGAAATACTGACAAGTATTTCGTCGCTTCTTCTACAAACTACTAGTAAGTATATCAAAAGAACATTGAAAAAAATAAAAGTCTAACAAAAAAAGTAAATATTTCAAGTGTCTGTATCAATACTGAGCGAAAACGGGGAAAATAAATCAAGTCTGTTGTAAGTATGGGAGCCACCTTAAACATTAACTTTATTCCGTTATTTAGTAATTGTTGTTATAGAGGCAACAGAAATACATCATCTGCGAAAATTTAAACTCTATGACTATCACAGTTCATAAGATACAGCCTGGTGACAGACGGACGGACAGCGAAGTATTATTAATAGGGTCCCGTTTTCTACTCTTTGGGTACGGAACCATATAAATATAGGATAAATACTAATATAGGATATATACTAATACTTTTATTTAAGATAAGCGTCCCCGCATCGGGTTCCGCTAAGTGAAAAAGCGAGTTATACTTCTTTTTAGTATCTATTATATTATAATTCTCACTATGAAAATTTTAGTTTTGAAAACAAGTGAGAATAGCGTGAATTGTTTCTTTTTTGATTATTTATGTAGTAGGTAGATTTAAGCTTAAAACTAACAAACAATAAATTAATACAACAAAAACTTCGGGATTAAGAATCTTAAAGATAAAAGCGGAATAAAAAGAAACATCTCCTCTTCGTTTCCCATAAAAATAAAAACATATCGCAAACAGATGTAGATGGAAATTATCTAATTTAATTTTTATATATTTTTTTAGTTAAGCTATACTAAAATAATACATAAAAGCATTTATACTGAAGCCAATAAACAGCTACCACATATAACACATTATAGAAAGAAAATTGAGATTTTTCTTTCAACATCTACACAATCATTTTATCCTTACTAATAATCTAGGTGTTCCCTATGCATATTATGAATATGTTTTAAAAAAAAAGTAATTAAGTATGTTTATTCGTTATTTTGTATTCATTCCACAAGCAAATGATAGATTAAAAATATATTTGTAACAATTCCCTCGCTACTATAATTTCCCGAAAAATCTAGAGTCACTCTCGTTTCAGCGTTGGTCGTGAAGTCATCGTTGTTCTGAGGCTCCTATCTTACCCGAACGTGTCGTGTTGAATAGTTTCTCGATTTTTCGGGAAATTATAGTAGCACGTGAATTGTTACACAGATATTTTAAATTCATCTGCTTACAATGGATGTCCGCGAAGTAACGCCTGAATCAATAAACTATTTCATACCACAAGTTCCTAATGATACTTATCTTGGAACTAAATAAGTGTGATTGTTAGAAATTATTTACTGAAACTGAACAATAATGTAGCTTGTAAGTAGTTACATCAGAATAACACATAGGCTATATTTTAAAAATATATTGTGTGAAGTACTAATCCTACGTAGACGAAGACGGGGGCACGAAACAATATAAAAGTCAATGTAGAATATACAAAAGCAATACAAAGCTGAAGAACAAACATCGCGTTAGTTCCGCCCTCTTTGAAATAAATTTACTATGAATTTTCACATTTTCCGTCAGCCGGAGCGCGCGGCGTGACCAATCCGCGATGAAGACATCATAAAATAATCACTCTTAGACTTCCACGAGATAACTCACTGCGCTGACAACCCTCGATAAATAGAGCTTTCTGACTGATCCGTTTCGAGTGAAATGATGTCTTACGTCATTGCGTTAATGTCCGAAACGGCACGTCGCGAGTCTCGGCGGGGGAGTCCCACTTGAAAGGCGACCGCCGGACAGGGTTGTCAAAGCGTACAGCAATAAATATAGTTGCGCTTTCAGTCGTGGAGGAGAATGGAGTTTAATGATCTGTGCGTAATGCCCGCGGGACATAACTTCCGCAGAGTTTTGTCGTCGTAAAAAAGTCGGCGGCCACCTTCCGCCGCGGCCTCCTAAATCTCCTAATGTTTGTATTAAGTATTTTTTAGGGAAATGTCGCGAGAAATGGCCTGTTTCGTAATAAATAAAATGAAGCTAATGGCTTTGAAAGTGTGCTCTATTAGGAATTTGATAGTTGTGTCATAAATTATGTCTAATAAATATTAGTTATTTGGGATAAGTTAGGTATATAATTATTATAAGGTATTTAGGACTGACTGAAATGCTTCTCATACAAAATTATTATCTACAAGATCTCTTTTCCTCGTCTCCACAATCCAGTACATGTTAGGTAAACCAGTATGTTATAAAAGCATTGTTTTATGTACGTCTGCATAGACACGAGGAACAAGACAATAACTATTTTTCGATTTTTCTCTTATGAATAAACATTGACGTGTTTTCGTACTCCAGACAATTTAAGAATATGATAGAAAATTTGTGCCCAGTGTCTTTTTTGGATAATTTCGCAGGTCACCTAACAAACCAAAGATATGCTTTGGGAGCCACTTGCTTTTAGTCAAATTTTGAAAATGTTCACACTATTTGCCCTGTCGTTTTGTAAATGAAATAAAACGAGTTATGAAAGTTTGCAAACTTTAAAAAATAAACTAATGTTGATGACATATATTATATAATGAGTGCTACTTTATACAAACAGGAGACTTAATAGGAAATACTAATTTCCAATCGTTTCGCCTCACCTAAAAAACTTTTGACCTGGATACTAGGCATAAATACTTTTTACCTATATTTTAATTATTATTTATTTACATATATTTTTTTTCATATAATTCATATGAAAAAAAAAATTATCAATCGCCTGCTATCTCGACACTGGTACCGGAAGACGGCGCACGCGCCTGCCAGTCCCTTTTTATGCGTTTTATTGGTCCCGGTGCGCAGCCGCCGTTCCATTCTTCTTCGACGTAATGCCACTCTTTGTGACGCGTCGTCTTTCCCTCGCTTCCGATACCTGATTTATTGGCGACCTTCAAATGGTTTGCATGCTTATTTGGATTACATTGTCAAATGATGTACGGACGTAGCAGTCCTGATAGACAACGCTCCGCCGAGTCAGATCGAGCTTGAATTAGGGGTGTGTAAACGCAAGGAAACTACGGTTTACTTCTTGTTACTGTTTGAACCGTCATAAGAAGCTAGCTTCGTAGCTAGTGGTCGAAAGCGATCACCAAAGTAAAGCAGAGTTTACAGAGGTCAGACCTTGGATGGGTGACCGTTCGGGTGGCATTTGATATCGAGCGCTTCTGTGCTTCGAAAGCCGTTAGTCCCGGTTATCACTAAATAAATTCGTTAAGCCAAGTTAGAGGCCTTATTAGGCCGTAAGCTGCCCAAACTTGAAAAATTCTAACAGTAGGACGCCATACACCTGCCTCCGCCAATCCGCACTGGGTCAGCGTGGTGGAGTATGACCCAATACCCAATCACCTTGGTATGTGAGAGGAGGCTCGTGCTTAGTAGTGAAACGTTAAAAGGCTGAGAGAAGGAGGACTATTTGAACAAATTTTGTGATTAAAGATGTGTTGCTAAGATGTCGATGTTCAATACGGAAAGTTGCCAACAAATAAATAGGTTGTCTCGGATATCTCTCACAGTTCCAGCTAGCTAACTAAACGTGTCTAAACACATACTCTACAATCACTACATCATTTCTTTGGCGGCCTTGCTTTTATTTCGAGTATAATGATGACGAATGGCTTGATATGTTCGTGCAATAAAAAAACGAAGAATCAATTGTGATTATTACCAACAATTATGCAGCCTTTATTATATGTTTCGTTAGAATTTTGCACACTTATCTTATCAAGGGGGCCACAGATTGTTCCTTGACCCTTAGGTCGGATCTTTTGTGCATATTTTACACACTAACAAACATTTTTATTTTTTTACGCTGCATAATGTAAAAAAAGTATGTAACATTGATCCTATGTTATTAAATATCAATGTTCTAGTATTCTCTGATATTAGGTCTCTACATATAAAATAGTAGTTCTATCTAGGAATTATTATATTATATCTAGGAAATCTAATTTATGTATGAAAAAGTGGTAATCGGTTAGAGCAAGGTCCGGGGAATATGGTGGATTACGGAGACATTACAATCCTAGCTCCTCTAGTTTCGCCACCGTCTGTTGTGCAGTGTGGGGTCTAGCTTTGTCCTGAAGCAGCAGTGGACTAGAGCAGTTGACCAATCTCGGTTGTTTAACGGCTAGCTTTTACGTTATGGTTTCCAGTAGTTGGCAACACAGATCTGCCCTATTCGTCTGACCTGATCTTAGGAAGCTGTAGTGGAAGATATCAACGCTGGTCCACCATGCACCAACCAATACTTTTGGGTCATTATTCGCTTGGGGCGAGATTTGGCTGATTCACCTGGGTTCAACCACTTTGATGAGCGTTTCCGATTATCGTATAGTGTTAATTTTTTATCAATAGTTAAGTAACGTGACGCAGCAGTCGATGCGTGTTTGTTGGTTTGCTTCACTTAATTCATGTGGTATCCATCTTTCAAGCTTCTTCACGTTTTCAATTTGTTTTAAATGATCCAATATGGTTTTATCATACGCACCGAAGCCTGCAGCAAACTCTGACGTGGTATGAGATGGATCCGCTTCCACGATTGCTTTTAATTCCTTATTGACAACTAGGGTCTTCGGCCGTCCACGAGGTTTGTTTTGGTGGTCAAAATTTCCAGAACGAACGCGGAGGAACCAAAAACTTACTGTCTTTTATTTACAGTGGCTTTTGAGTACACTAAAGTCAATAATCCTTCGAGCTGTTTCTGCAGCGCTCGAATCACGATGGAACTCGTATTAAAAAAAAAACGATATTTTTAAATATCTATATCAAGCACAGAACGATGACAAAACAAATGAATTACCACAACACGAATAGAAAAGTTTTAAATAAATTTTATTTCAATAAATTTGAACTTAGAATTCCTAGCCAAACGCTAATATTATATCATAATATGTAAGGACATCTCAGTATAGTCCCACATCTTTACTGAGGACTCAAGGGGCTTAGGGGGAGGGGATCTCATTTACCATTTATCATCTTTTTCACCACTCTTTCTCATTTACTATAATTTATATGATATTAATATATTTTTAACTTGACACTGGCTAAATGTGTAAACCGCACGAAGCCATTATTTAAAAGAAGATTTTTAATGGTAGTTTTTGTATAGTTCAAAGAAAAAGTTGTGAACAGTATATGCTATGAATGAATATGGGGCGTAAAGGGACTGATCCCTATTCGTCGACTTATTGCGTCTGCACTGTCAATAATTATGAAAACCTACACACAACATACTAATACATGAAGTATCTAATAGTAATTACACAGAATATAAAAACCAAAAGTGTTGGAATTTAAATTGAATACCGGGGTCCCGTTAGCTGTGCTCGAGGGCCTCCCACCAGGGGTCTGATGTGAAATCGCTGTGGGTCACCTATTTGTCATCCACATTTACAAGATGCCGTACAACAGCGGTGTGAACATAGTCGTAAAACACACTATTTTTGTTAAATATTTAAATTACTAAGAAATGTGCTATTTTTTTTTAAATAACACGAAAGCGTTCTTCGTTTTATGTAACATTTAAATATTAAGCGTTAGTGATAAACTCAGTGCGAAAACAGTTTGGCCAGTTGTGGCTTATTTGAATTTCTATTAAAGTCGAATTTTAAATCAAAACTTATTTATTTATTCAAATTCATCGTATATGTAATGTTATGTACAGGTTAGAAACGTATTTGTGTAGAAATTTATTTTTTATGAATTGATCATCATCACAACTAACTCTCCTCCCGTCCCCTCCACTCCCCTCTGATAAACCCATCTGCAATCATTTTAATAATAGGCAGTAAGTAGGTATACTGAATGGATATTCACGTTATTTTATTAGTTTTTTGTTATTTTCCTCTTAAAAAAGCATATAAATAAACATTGTTTTACAATTTTCATTACGGATAAACATACTTAAATATCTTTTTTTTTTGTAAATACATACTTAATATACATAGGAAAACACCCAGACCAGAACAAATATTCATATTCATGCACACAAAGATTTGTCCTGTGTGGGAATCGAACCCACGACCTTTAGAGTGAAATGCAGGTATTCTGACCTCTACGCCATATCGGTCGTCTGTAGAAACGTCAAAATGACGGTTGTATAAGGCAATTTAAAAATTAATAGATTTTCGAAAATGTCTGTTGTAACCAAAGCGTAAGAAGTTAATATTAAAACGAGAAGGTAGATAAATAAAATGTAAAAGTCTACAGCCTCTCACAACTACCGTCACCACTTTGTCGAAATAAATCGCAAGTAATAACATACACCCAATGCTCGCCACGCCGATGGCCTCTCGCGAATTATACCCAGTAATAAATACAAAAGTGTTTGTCTGTCTACAGCCCGTGGTCGCGTCCGGTAGCAGCCAATTTATTAGAGCACCCATCCATATGGATGTGGTTCTAAAAACCCTCGGACCCGCTGCATTATACATTAGACGCCATTTGGGGATTGGCCCGAGGTTGCGGGACAAAAACCGGGACAGTCCTACGGTGGAGGTGCTCTCGGGTCCTATTGTCAATAGAATTGTTGTTATTGTCTCAGAAAGGGGATTAGTAAACATGACGCCACTTACAGGACGATTGCTTAAACATGTGATCGTCCTGTAAGTTGGCATGTTCTATCCAAGACTTTATAATTAACTAGATGTTTTTTTCTACCACAAAGTGACACTCAAAGTCTACTTGATGGAATGTGGTCACCACAGTATAGGAACGCTTGGAACAACACTAGCTCGTTGCCAATCCAAGAAGTAACTACACTACAATTTGTTGAAACAAAAAATTCATGAATATCTCGTAAAGTCTACGACAACTATAAGATCATTAGATTACCTTTCATGATTTAAACACCCCTTTATAGACCTTAGATTAATGCCCTAATATTAACCGTCTTATTCTCTTTCTTTAATGAATACCAGTTTTTCAATACACATTTGAAATTAATATTAACCGCCTTATTCTTTAATGAATACCAGTTTTTCAATACACAATTGAAATTCTAACGTCTGATATTGCATCGAGATCAGTATACCTGCACTCTGCTCCTGATGTCGTGAGTTCGATTCCCATACAGGACAAATCGTTGTGTGCATAACATGAATATTTTTTCTGGTCTAAGTGTTTCCTGCGTATATGAAGTACCTATGTAGGTATTTTACACTTACAAATAGTTATGTATGTAAATTCGTTATTCTAGTGCCTCGGAAAGCTCGTTAAGCTGTTGGTCCCTGCTGTAATGGATATATAAGGCAGTCATTATTAGAAAGTCAGTGCCTTCTAACATCCTGACTGCTGGCTTTATCCATAGTTTAACCATGTTCCGCTCTGGGTTGCCAGGTTCATACGGCAGTTGCTCCATGCAATAACCGAAATTCAGCCAGATCTTGTTATACCAGTGAGCAGACCCTGGAGCTTTAGTTTAGGACAACCGGGATGATGCTAGGATATGATGATGATGATTCGTTATTTTAGTATCCATCACACAAGTTCTTAATAAAACATAACTTGGAACAAAATACATGATGTGAGTGTAAGAGAATTATTAACTTAATAATTGTTTTCTGTCTCCCAACAGTCCTTCGCCATCTTATTCATTAACAAGGTCTTTTATATCTGTTATCTATCATTTTACTTCTTTATTTTATTTAGCTAACTTTGTAGCTAATGTTATTTTTTTAATTTTTTTTATTTATTTATTTATTAAGGACAACCAACAAATCTTACACTAAACCAACCACAATAAGTAAGCAAGGAGTAAGAGCTAAGTGCAGATTCAATTACAGGTTGCCACGACTTGCAATGTGAGGTAAATCTATATTGCTATACTGGTAGTACTCTAGTTACAAGAAAAGAATTTTAATATATATTTTTTGAAGTTATATTAACTATTTGAATGTATATCAATATCCATTATTTTATTATTAAGTACGTTGTACTGTCGTTGCAACCTGTTTATAATTGAGTGGTGGCCTAGATTGCTTTTGGATCCTTTGATATTAAAGGGTAGGTATTTACCTTGCCTAGGTAGTTTAAAAGGTATGTTGAACTGAAGCTGTTCCAAAAGCCTAGGGCAATCCAGTCCACCTCTCAAGATCTTAAATAAAAACAAAAGGTCCAACATTAATCTCCTGTCAGCAAGACTTGACATTTTAAATCTAGAAAGTCTTGCATCATACGAAGACAATTGCTTGGCCAAACCAGATTGAAATGAAATGTGCCATAAAAATCTTTTTTGGACACTCTCTAATCTTTTAGCATGCACTTCATAGTGAGGTGACCATACAGGGCTACAATATTCTAGCGTCGATCGAACATATGCATTATATAGTAGTATCTTGGTGGGGGGTTTTAACTCCTTGCAGTTGCGTATCACAAAACCTAGCATTTTGAAGGCCCTACAGGCAATATGATCAATATGTTTGTGAAAACATAGCTTTTTATCTAATATTACGCCCAGATCACGAACTTCATCTACTTCTTTAAGGGTTCTCTTCTCCCATTGATGTGGTATGTGCATAATGCTGGTGACTTGCTTTTTGTAAATCTAATAAAATGACATTTATCAGCATTTAGATCCATTAGGTTATTATCAACCCAGACCGTCAGACTGTCCAAGTCTTCCTGAAGAAGTGCCTCATCACTCGGTGACTTAATTTCCTTGCAGATTTTTAAGTCATCTGCAAAGAGGTAGGCCCTGGAGTGCTTGACAACCGACACAATGTCATTGATAAAAATAATGAACAGGGTAGGACCGAGATGCGACCCCTGAGGTTATTCAATCAAAGCGAAGATTATGGATACATTTAACCAATTTTGGTATACTTTAAGGAATGGTGTACATGGATCCTATCTTTATCTTTGGATCCCAAGCCACCTGCAAGTGGTGCACCTGCCGATCAATGGACGAGGCTCTGGCGAACATGAAAGCGTCAATAGGTTCGCCTCCTGTTTCGTGGGACCTACTATATAATTGTCGAAGTGTGGGCGTATAATATGCCTCTGCCTATCTATTCGAGAAAACAGGCGTGAATGTATGTATGTATGTAATACCTAAAGAAGAACATAGGTAAATTTCATCTAATTGTGCACTGTTTCTGGTAACTTATTTTAAGACAATCATCAATTGTCGATTACAGAAATTATTAAACGAAGAGTGGTAAATTTACTTCATTACAGTTAGGATAATTTAATAATAAGACGCCTTATTAAAAATAATTAATACTTCATTCGTTCGCTTTTTGCTACTGACTGAAGCTTGGATGGAGAAGAATGGGTTTAGTAACTTTCGAAGAGACTTCTTGGCGGGAAAGTGAAGCGTCATGTCTGCAGTTTTGTTTTGTCTAAAATTTGTGATATTTCGAACATTAATGTGTAATAACGGTCGATTATTGACCGTTAAGTGTTTGAGAATGTACATGAGTGTTGGTAATTAAAACAAAACAGTGCAACATCACTTATCAAATTCTCTCAAGAAGTCCATGTGAGATTAAGAATCAAGGGGTTTAGGTAAAGGGCATCTCAATTACCATTTATCATCTTTATCACTACTCATTCTCGTTTACTATGATTTATATTTTATTAATATATCTCATACTTGACACTGGCTAAATGTGCTAAACGCACAAAGCCATTATTTAAAAGAAAAAAAAACTTTCGAAAACTGTTATCCAGTATAGAAAATTTATAAATAAGAGGTGGAGTGTGTTATGAAGTATAGAAAATAATGGAACCTTCCATTTGAGTCGATCATGCTTGTTGTTAGTAGGTATTGCCGATCCTTACGAATAACAATTAGCGGTATTAATAGCTTGTCAACGGATGGCAGTGATGTATTTGATAAATAAGTCTAAATACATAATGCAGGAGGTCGCAGAAGGCACGGAGACCGGCACCGGTGCGCATACGATCAACTAATCGATTATTCTGGAAAATCTCCGCTGTCACTCTATTCCAATATATGGAAATCGGTCACGTGGCGGCCTGGACAGATAACACGAAAACAACTTGATCGATAGTTAATATTCGGAGCGATTGGGATGTGTGCACCGCCTCACGTGGCTGCTGACCTCCCCTTTAAAAGTGACAAACATCACTCGGGAAAATATTCGAAAGATTTATATGGCTAAAGCTGCCTGGAATATATTAACTTCGATGTAACTTTTTTATAATGTTACCAAAAAAGTAGAGTTTTAGTTAAAGGAGGATAACTGCACTTAAAAATTTGAAATTTCATATTGCCATTTAAGGATTACGCAATAATGATTTGCTATATTACAGTATCGTTAATTCAATCGATGAAAAACATAATTATTTAATTTTTAAACATCATTAATATTTAATTTAATCGTATTACAGCTATAAAAATGTCACACCATCCAAATTATGTATCCCAGAAAATCATTTGTACATTATGTTCAACAAAACCGATCTGTGCCTAGGTGTAAAATAAAGAAGATATATCACAAATTATTGAAATTAGGACCTACAAACTAAATGAGGGAGAAAATTTTTTTTAGGCAAACTATTAAATACTACATTTTCATTAAAATACTATATTTTTCATAAATGTCCGTCGCCATTCCTAATACAAGCACGAGCCCGTCTTCTCACTTCTGTTGTGGTTATTTTCAGCATCATCTCCATCTTCATTGTACTAAAAGCTGCATTTATTCTCTCTATCAATTCCTCTCTTGTGTTTATCTCGACATTTGTGTACACCAGTTCTTTGGCCCGACCCAAAACGAAAATGTCAATTGGGGTCAAGTCTGGTGACCCAGCAGTAATTATAAAAGTTTAGGTTTTGTATAAAAAATAACATAATAAGTATTTTAAAAACTTCGTCTAAGACAAACATTTTTTTTTGTTTTACGTCGGTAACAAAATGCTTTTATGCACTACCTTCCGGCCAAAGGGGGACCGAAAAGGGGTGTGGGACTCACCACCGGCAGACACGACCGCCAAGTAATACCCACTAAAAAGCTTCCGACGACGCCCGCCGCTTGTTGAGAAAGAGGCGGGGGCCAGTACCTGGGTTGCAGCTTCTGACACCCCGCCTGCGGCCAACGTCCCCCGGACCAAAACCGGGAGGACCTCCTCAGAGAGGCGCAGTGGACGCGCCCCTCCTACCTCCCCGTGCGACCATAGCCTGTGTGGCTGACTTCCCGGAGGGTCCATGGTTAGACAGCAGGGGCCCCCTGCCCCCACTGCCTAGACCCTCCTGGCGCTGCTGAGCGGGCCCTTCTGGCTGCGCCCTCCACAGGTCCCTCTTAGTTTCTCCCCCGGTAGTCAGTACTAAGGGCACCAGAGTCGTCGGTCTCTGGGTGTTACCTTTTCCCGGCCTCCGGGAGGTACTCAGCCCCCCCACCACGACAAAGTGGAGACCAGTCGGGGGGGGTCTAAGATAACCATGGCTCAAATGGTTTTAAATAGTTTCGTTTCCAAGCTTTGCACCTATCTTCAAGTCAACCTGTATGTTAAGTAATGTTATGTTTTAAAAACAAACTTAGACTTATTCAAATAACAATTTGAATAGAATTAATATTTAAAAAATCAACCTGAATAATTTAAATTCGACAAATGTAAATACATTATGTATGTGTCTGTGTAATAAAATATTTATAAAGAAACAGATTTTCGTTATGTAGTAGGTATATAAACTTTTTGTAAGGTTTTTATATATGTAATATTTTTGTCATACCTACATGCATACAATCACGCCTGTTTCCCCAAAGGGTTAGGCAGAGGCATATTATATGTAAGTAATAGTAATAGGTAGCGAGCCTATTGCCGCTTACCGGGAACTTTTATGTACTGCAGAGCCTCGTCCGTTAATCGGCAGGAGTACCACTTGCAGGTAAGGTTGGCTTGGGTTCCAAAGATAGGCATGATCCTTGTACACAATTATTTTAAGGCTACATTATAATTGTAAATCTATTTTGTCCGATATTGTCTCGCCTAGGCTCTATAGAGCGTGTACTGTTAAAAGCTCATCCCTCTGGCCCTTATCCAATTCTTATCGTTCGAGTAGTATGCCAAATATCATATAACAACTTTAGTAAGAGTTTTTTAGTAAATAAATCATATTTCCGCAGTGTTATTGTAAATGCAGCGGGTTGGTTTGAGCGTGGTGCGCGGTGCGCGGGAGCTGATGCGCGGGAGTCGATGCGCGGGGCCGATGCGCGATATGCAAATGGCTGCCGCTGGAGCGCGCACGGCGGCTTTGTGCGCGCCGCTCATACGCGTAACTTATGGCTGCCGGCCGCACAATGAGACGCACCGCATCGCCGTACTATCGATGTTTTGTTTTAAATCCTCGGCTATTGTCGATTGTCTTTTCATACTATCGGCACAGGCAAATTTTATCAGCCAGTTTATTTCAATAGATCGACCACTATAAAAAAGTTTCTTCTCATAAATAAAGGAGTCTATATCTATATTCTATTTTCTAATATAAGAGTGGGCACTTTACCTCCAGGTGAAATTAACATCATGTGTAATGTTTATCTTTTAAGCTATTACATAGCTTTTATCGCGGGCCTTGAGCGTGAAGACCGAATCCAGAAATTCCGTAACGATAAAAACCTAACAGCCCCCACTCCGACCGGCACAGCGGTAAAACTTTTTAGATTTTCCATCTATCGATAAATAGCAAAAAAAAATACTGCATAAATAAAATAAATAAATAATTATAATTGCATAAGTTGATAAAAAATGCTATGCAATAGCTTTACCGCGGCAGTCTCCGAGTGCCACACGTCTTTTTTATAGTTATAATTATTAAAAATTTATGTGCAAATTTGGTTGTTTCTTATTGTTTACTGTAACTATTTTACAATCAAACTTCTTCTCTTACGTGATCGCGAGAAAGCATGAAATACATATTCCTACTTGGGGTGGGTATAAATAAATATTACTACAAATAATTAATTAGTTAAAAGGGATCTATGTAGTTGTGGCAAAAACTTTTAGCAAACACATTTCTAGGTGAAACTTGGCTTATAATGAGATGGATTATTTTAATGATCAGGTAAACGACAGCAGACGTATTACAAAATGCAAGTTGTTATAGAATCGACTTGGGAAGTAAAATTATTGATAATGTAAATTTTTGGTATGTCTTACGAATTGCAATAACTAAAGGCAGAAAAGAGGGGACATTTGTTACATTTTTTTAACACGACTGGTACATAAATACTTGCTTATATGTCCTAAAATTCTTTCAATAAACGATTGGTTTTGAAGAAAGTCTGAAATAACTATAGGTACTGCTTTTCTGCAAAAGTGCACAGTCTGTTCTGCGCAGCATGTGCAAGTATGAGTCCGCGCCGGCTTGTATATCGCACGCCGCGGTATCGCGTAGCTTATGCCTCCATTATATTCCCTTTTGCAGAATTAAATGTTCCTCAGATGCGCTGATAAATAATACCGCACTGCTCCTAGGATACTGCGCTCTACACTTTTCATAAAAATATATACCCGAGCTCTTTTTCCATAAAAATATAGCAATTAATACACGCGATGTGGCGTTGAGGTCAGTATACCAGCACTCCGCTCCTGAGGTCATGGGTTCGATTTCCACACAGGGCAAATCTTTATGTGCATGAACATGAATGTTTGTTCTGGTCTGGGTGTTTTCTATGTACCTACTCGTACATTAAGTATGAATGTATAAAAAAAGGAAAGTACTTAAGTATGTTTATCCGTCATTTAGTATCTCTTAATGATACTTATGTTGGGTCTGAATAATTTGTTAGAAATTATTTATTTATGAAATCACTAAGATCCAGTAAGTCTGTATCTGCTTGTAGTCAGGTCTGAATTAGCATCAATACAGACAGCAATCATTGCATGAAGAGCCATTTGTTTGTGACGCTCGTGAAGGTATTCATAAATACGAGTAGTACATGAGCTGTGTGACGCCGCAATTGTGGCGAAGTGGCGCACTTGATCCGAGGTAACGAGCTGCAGCTGAGGAATACGGGCCTGCAGAAGGTCATCGTTCTAATTACAGGTGTAATTACCAGCATACCTTATTACATACTAAACTGCTTCAACAGATTGGCGACTTGATTGGACAGATTGGTAACGCATCATATCATGTTGTCAAAAACTTAATTTTATATAACTACGAGTAAACCAACACTCGACCCATTTTCCTACAGATAGATAAGTACAATAGTCTGAGGACTTTTACAGACAATCGGTTGGCGTTTGCTCAAAAAATCAGTTGGCACTGAGTTCAAATCTCGCCAATACTACGGACGTGAACAAACAGTTATGGCTCCTGTGTTAAGCTTCATGCTTTTAAGGACTCTTGATAATGTATTGGTTAACATTGTTGACTGCAAATAAAAATTGCAATATATTTGATGAACTAAGTGGTAGATATTTTGTAGTGGCATCAAATGTGTGTGTAGCCGGCATTCTGTAGCTTAGTACAGGCGGCGCGAAGGGGCGGGGATGCGGGAGGGGGGATGGCAGTGTTATCTTAATTGGTGACCTTGTAATTTATAGTTAGTTAGGCAGCGGCCGGCGTCTGCGTGACGCACGCCTCGCCGCGCCGCATCCGCATAGAGCTGGAAGAACTACATATGGAATTATCATAGCTAATAGATTAAATACTGATAAACAAGCAAGTGATGGATTAAAAATATCTTTGTAACAATTCCCGTGCTACTATAATTTCCCAAAAAATCGAGAATCTATTCAACACGACACGTGTTTCGCCCTTACATAAGTCATCTTCAGGTAAGCCTCAGAACAACGATGTCTTCACGACCAACGCTGAAACGAGAGAGATTTAGCGCGGGAATTGTTACAAAGATATTATTAATCCATCACTTGCTTACAATGGATTTCCGCAAAGTAACGCCTGAATCAATAAATTATTTACTAATAAGCACATAGTAAGCGGAATTCAGATCATACTAGAATTAACGGAGGCAGGTTCCTGGCGTCTGGCTGTTAGATTTTTTCATAGAGCTTCGATCTTGTTGTAACTACATATAGTGATAACCGGGAAAAACATCTTAACGTACATTTCGAAGTACGGAAGCGCTCGAATTAAATACCGTACCTCACATCTGTGCCTATCTAAGGAACGACCTATGTGTCGATTGGGAGGAGACGTTAGTGCTCAGTATTGGCATCTCTATGACCTCTAATGAAATCCGTGGTCAGTAGTGGGAAACCATAGGCTGAGATGATGATAAAATGAACAAGAATTTTTGGTAAGAATGTTGATAACCTCGTAAAGTAAAATATACTTTATTGTCTTTAAAATCAACATGATCATTTCGATTCGTCAAACAATTACACACAAAATGGAAATTCGATATATTTTTTTAACAACAATGAAAGAGATGTGATCGGTACCATAATAAAGAAATAAAAGCAAATGGGTTGTGGTTTGTCAGAATTTGTCAAGGTTTGTCAGTTTATCTGTCTGTTGTGGTTTTTCTCAAGATTTGTCAGCCTGTCGTGATTCTGAAGGAGGTAGGGGATTGTACATAAGTCAGTCAGTCTGTCAAAATATATATGTGTGTATAGGGTTACTACTAAGATATAAGCAGCCCAAGCCAACCTCACCTGCAAGTGGTGCACCTGCCGATCAACGGACAAGGTTCTGGCGAACATAAAATTTCCTGGTAAGCGGCAATAGGCTCGCCACCTATTACGTGGGACCAACAATATAACTGGCGAAGTGTGGGCGTATAATATGCCTCTGCTTACCCCTTCGGGGAAACAGGCCTGATATGTATGTATGATAATAAAAAAGTTCTTATAATATAATAATAAGATTTTTCTAGTTCTACAGAGAAATAATACAAAATGAGATAATGTCTACATACATACATACAGTCACGCCTGTTTCCCCGAAAGGGTAGGCAGAGGCTCATTTATGTTGGCATATTATTGTTAAGACATAATTTGTTGCGGCGATATCCTGCGTTTCTTGTCGCGCCAAGGTCCGCGGCGCGCAACAGCAACAACCACACAAATCACCTTCAATAAAAAAAATCAACTTAGTTTTTTTAGCTTAACCTAAGTAAGTAAATTCTACGTGACGCCCTAAAGTATAAATGTATTATCTACAGCTTTAACAGCGAATGATCACTCACTCAGCCATCACGAAATGTTAGAGACTACAAGTAAATAGGGTTTTCAAAGTTATTGTAACTACTACAATTTTTAAAAGTAGGGTTTCCGAATTATTAAAGAGTACTGATTATATCGAAAACTATAAGAGTCCTAATTTTTTTTTTAATCAACCCTTAAAAAGGGGTGAAATGGGGGGTGGAAGTTTTTTTTAGAAAATCTAAATTTTTTAAAGCTACCTCTCTAAACACACATAACATACTCTTTAATTGGCGCTGATCATCCCCGCCATGCCTGTCCTGAAGTTACTAAGTTCAATTTCAGCTAAGTACTTTTTATTTCTTCGCGGGACTTTGTAATAAAAAAGTACGCGGACGAAGTGGCGGCTAGAAGCTGGTTTACTCATACAAATGTTCTTGATTGGTCCTTACTCTCTGTATTTATATTTAATAGACACAACATACATGTGGATAATACATTTTAGAGTAATTACTAATAACCTTGAGGAGAGAAGAATTGGTCGAAAAACTTGTTCTTTGATTTATGTTGATTTAGAATAATAATAGACTTATAGGATACAGTTATAATAAAATTAATAAACAATTAAGTAGACATTGACCAGCTTGAAGTATAATGCGCCTGCGCAGGTTTGCGTTGAAGTCTATTGACGGTTAAGTAATCACCGCTGCCTGTGTCCACAATGCATGCAATAGCAGCAGCGTAGCAGTAGCGTATCACCGATACTTCAAAACCCGTTTCAGTTCTTTTTTTGACACACATGTATCAGTGGGAATAACTCGTAAATTTCTTCACATCTATTTATTTTTGAAATTATTTCTAATAATGATGCTGTAAGGAAATACAAGTCAGATTAATAAATTAGAGGGACAAATGTGGCATGTCGTTTACAATCAATTCGGCACTGGCACCTGCACTTAAATCATTTTTGCATGTTCATTGTTTTGTTGCATGTTAGTGAACCTAAGGTTCGTAATTTAAGTGTAATCATTTTTTGATGGTTTTTTATATAAATATTAAATTTTTACGTTTTCAAGGGTGACACTTTGAAACGCCATACATTATAAAGCATACTTTTAAACGCAGCTTACTTCTCTTTTTGTATTGGGTTGAGGTTTTTTTTAAATCTTACCTTTATAAAGTATTTCCTTATAATAGTCATATACAATTTGCCCACCTGATTATTATTGTTGTAAATTTTTATAATTCAATATAACTTATGTCCAACAAAATATATGCCTTACATAACCTATGCTTATCTAAATTATGCCATTTCATGATTCTGCATTTCAAAATTCGGCGATATGATGTTATGCGTTATTACGTTATGCTTTATAGCGGTATGGCAAGTGACGATTATGGTTATGAACATTATGCATTTTCAGTATATGGCAAAAACGTTATGCTTTTCAATAGGTAACCCTTTTCAAGTACTATGTAATAAATAATTTATTGATTCAGGCGTTGCTTTGCGGAAATCCATTGTAAGCAAGAGAGATACTTTACTCTCGTTTCAGCGTTGGTCGTGAAGACATCGTTGTTCTGAGGCTCCTATCTTACCTGAAGATGCCCTGTGTAAGGGCGAAACACGTGTCGTGTTGAATAGTTTGTCGATTTTTCGAGAAATTATAGTAGCGCGGGAATTGTTACAAAGATATTTTTAATCCATCACTTGCTTACTATGTAATAGTTCATGAAATAAACGTTTTTGAATTAAATTAAATAGTCCTTGTCCTGTCCCTGTCAGTCCGCTCCTATGAAGTCCCCGCGGCTGAGTCAGGACAACATTGATTTAATGCTTCGGCGACTAATCACACGCGGCGTGTCGAGTCTCGAGCCGGCCAGGCGGCGGGATCGCACTAATCATGCCTTATGTACCCACGAACCACATATCACGCTGCACTAGCTATTATTGCTGGCTTAAGTACTGTTTATGTATTTGACTATTGAGATTGATTACTTTAATGAAGATTGTAATGTAAATAACTAACTAATTAATTATTTAAAAGAGCTTAGCCTGTGAGTTTCTTGCCAGTTCTTCATACAGAGTGGTGGCTCGGAACTGGCACTCAGATTCACTCACATTTCAATATTTTATTGTTTCGTTGCATGTAAGTGAATCTTAGCTTCGTGATTGTAGTGTAATCATAATTTATTGACGTTTTCAAGTACTATGTAATAGTTTAAGCAATCAAAACTTTTCATGTTTGTTTAAAAACACAATTCGCACTATATTTTACTGCTAATATGATGATGGTATAGTCGATAAACCTTTATAAGTATGAATTTCATAAGAGCTCTATTGAGCCGAACTATAAATTGTTTTGATTTTGATTGCTGTGAAAGAATCTCTTCAAGTTTTCTTCTCCAGCTTATTTTTTTAATTACTTAATATTAGACAAAGTAGGATTCAAGGGGTTGATAAGTCTGTAAAAAGTGTGCTGTCACTAGAAAATGTTTTAATTCGTTGCACAGGACAAATCTTTGTAAGCATAAACTTAAGTATTTGATCTGATCTGGGTGTTTTCCTATTTTTATTGAAGTATATATTTCCAAAAATAAAAAGTCGTTATGTATGTTTATCCGTTATTTAGTATCCATAACACAAGCTCTTACTGATACTTATTTTGGAACTAAATAATTGTAGTTGTTGTCAGAAAATATTTATTTATTATTAATAAACCTGCCGTTACAGTCCAGTGATGACAGTTTTCGGTTCAGTGCAGCATCACGGGCGCCACCTGGCCCCGCCTAGGACGCCTCATGCTGAGGCACTTTATTTCGAGCTTCTATTAATGGCGGCTGTCAGCCGAAATCGTTGATCACCTGTATACCTTTAAACTCGAAAAATCACTGTCAATTTATTATGATACAATGATTTTCAAGTGCGGTATTAATATAATTCAAAAACTGTTTTTGATAATACTTACTTACTTTTGTATTTTCATATATTATAATTATATTACTACACTGCAGAATAATATCTTAACTGTAATAATAATATTGCTTCATATAATCGGCCTCGTAACACTCCTGCTTTTCCTTACCCTTAACCGATGTACCTAATTATTAATAGAAAAATATGCAAGATTACATAAATATTTTAAGACTAGATTTTTTTTTCACTATTATTTAGAATATAATCAGACACATAAACAAAATTAATTAGATAGGTTTGGTGTAGCTACAAAACTACAATTAATTTAAGAAACTTATTTTTAATGAGATTGTGAAAATCAATAAACTTTTCAACTCAGTTTAGGCGTCTTTGAATGATCTGATGATATTACAGTTTTTGAATGATCTGTAAATTTTAAAAATGTTTTTAAAAATATAAATGTAATAATGATAGGGTGTATAGAGATCCTACCAAGACCTAAGGCGCCCAAGCCTACCTCACCTGCAAGTGGTGCACCTGCCCGGTAAGCGGCAATAGACTAGCCACCTATTACGTGGGACCAACTATATAATTGGCGAAGTGTTGGCGTATAATATGCCTCTGCCTGCCCCTTCGGGGAAACAGGCGTGAATGTATATATGTATGTATATTAATGAACTTCATTGTTCACATTGCATGCCGTGGCAACCTGTAATTAGATGACACTTAGTTTTAAGTTTATGTTTCTGTAGTTTTACTTTTCTTTCGTTCCAGTTCGTATCTTGTTGGGTGTCCTAATAAATATATATATAAGCTAATGACCAATTCACATATAATGTAATCAATCACTGAATGTGAAATTTGATTATTAAAGTAATTAATTTAAAGTACATATTTATGATCATACTACATTCATTATGCTGATAAAAATTATGTTACCAAGGTTATGATGTGCAAGCATTTAGTTAGTTGGAGTATCCAGATACCTACAACTTATTTGAGAAAATAAATGTATATTATTAAAAAAAATACGAACAAACGATCAACACGTCCGCTATTGTTATCCCCACGATAAATAGCGCGTGAAATCTCCGCATTATCATGTCCCAGAACTACCGGTTACAAATTAACAGGACTCGTGTGAGAAATGGCTCTTTGTATAAAACATCAATTCGAATGTTTCTAATTCGCCGTAAAAAGGTTTCGAGAACATCTGATAGTCCACGTGGGGACGTGATCTGTCTCGCAGGTAGATGAATCCCATATTTTTTACCTTTTGATTTCCACGAACATTGGCAAAAACGATATCTTTCTAATTTCGTCTTCTAATCTTGTCCATATTCCTTGCCTAATTTTATACTATACTAGCTTTTGCCCGCGACTTCGTTCGCATGGAATAGTGACTTCCGGCAGATTTTTGGTTTTACCCACATAGTTCCCGATCTTGCGGGATTATTAAGAAATATCCGCTCCCGCGGGATTTTTGAGATAAAAATATCCTTTCTCGAGTTCCGAACTATGTCTGTACCAAATTTCACCCAAATCGGTTCAGTACTTTAGGCGTGAAGAAAATACAGACAGACAGAGTTACTTTCGCATTTATTCAATGATGAAATTTGGATAATATATTATTTTATATTTTATTTCTTGTATTTTCCATATGTCCCAGCTCTTTTGAACCTATTGAATACTATTATTGCGGACTTGCCATGTAAAGACACGGTGTTTTCCTGATACGCTGGACCAATTTTGATGATTTTTGTGTTACTGAGTTGCTCGTTGGTCAGGTTGCGATTTTGTTGAGATTCTGAAAGTCTAGTCTTTTACAGTCGTCAAAACGTCATTGAGTTAGTTTATGATTTGCATACTAAAAATGAAGAGCTCTAGATCTATGTTTCAATAAATGTACACAAAAAGAAATCCGTATGTCTTTTTTAAATGCCTGTAAGTATTTTTAAATTGTGTAAAAATTTCTTTCAATTTCTATATTTAATTTATATAAAAGTATATAGCCATATACTTTTATAGGTTTTAACAATCACGACATTTGACTGAAGAGCTAAAAATTTTCCGAAAAACACGCATTTTGAGAACTGCTTTGGTTTTGCTCACCAGCTGGTATAAATCGTCTCAATCCAATCATCTACTGCCTTTTCTACTTATATTCTTCTACTTGACATTCCAATCTTTAACTTTCAAATGCCAAACATACACGTGATAATTATCAGCAATTCTATATTGCTTCACATTTGAATTTCAATGGGTGCTCGCTGCCTTCTTTTCATACATTTATAAAATACTTTTACATAATTCTCCGAATCATAATAGAAATGACCAGGAGGGATGATGTTTTATATTTAAGATTTACAAAAATGCAATATATTCCGAGATAAGTTTAAACACGCATGTTAGAAAAGAGATTTCTAAGAGATGTTTCTTAGTGCAGAATTAGATTTTATAATGATTTATGGAGTAGCTTTTGTGTTGTTTTTTGGTACAATATACATAATCGCACACACACATATATTTTATTTATCTTTACTTACTTAAAAATGCACTAAGATATTTATAACATAAATGGAAAGATATTGATCTCCACGACACAGGGAATCCTAGTGTGGAGTTCAGCGAATCTTACTGTTGTTGTATGTGCCGTACTACGGCTATCATATTATAAGTATTTAACTTTTATTGTAACAGTAAGCTCATTATGTATAAGTTTTATTGAACCCAATAAAAAATATTATTATGTTTGTCTTTTTCCGATCTCGGGCCAATGGTGACCTGGACATTTGGAAGGCATGCGTGGGGCCGAAGCCAACACGTAGAGGCCCCTTAGACAATTTTAATCTAATGGTTATGTGACACCAACCGGCGATTATCCCTATGTGCATTATAGAAATACATCTAAGGACAATCCCCGGTTGGTGCAGTAATATTAGGATAAGATGGAATCTACTATGGCCGGGCTATTGGGTTGAAAAGCTGAAGGACTGGGTAAATTGGACTATGGATAGAGGAGACTACCGGACACCTGCGTCATCATCAGTCTCAAATGATTGTAAATGGCAGGCGGTGACTAGCCAGAGGATTAAATGGGCACTCCAAAATAGCCGTAGTGCAACGGCAGGAGCGTAACATAGATATCCTCGGCTTCAGGGTGTCGTTATTATTATTATTATTAATAATAATATGGCTAGTGTAGTTCTCGATAGTATTGGTCCAGCTGGTCTGCGTTTAACATTGAGTACGATACGATAGCATTATGATATTTGGCATTAGCCCAGAGGCGAGACCCACAGTATCAACATTCAGAGAGTCTCGGGTTGAAACCCTGGTCACCTACGCACTTATGACTTATTGAAGTTATAAGCATAATTTTCGCTTGCTCCGTGCCTCGAAAAGAACATTAAGCCGTTGGTCCCGGTTTGTCATGAACATCTATGGCAGTCGTTATTAGGAAGTCAGTGCCTTCTAACATCCTGACAGCTGGTTTAACCTCTGGGTTGCAGAAATCAGACGGCATTCGCTTCATGTAATAACAGAAATTCAGCCAAATCAGATAAGACCCGTGGGTAGACCCTAGGCCCTAAGCTTAAGATTAGGGAAATGGCCCTATTATTAAATAAAATCTTCGTTGTTTAAGTTAAGGAACGCTGTCGCCTTACGTCTGGAGTTGGGGTGTTATGCCTGCGACATATTTTTAAACTAATGCAGATATTATTGTTTTACCCAGTTCTTATGTATATTTAAGTTATGTTCCAATGAATATTGATTTGATAAGATGATGGTAATGATGATTCAGCGTATATATTCATTGATATTCTTAATATACTAACTGAAACATAATAATATGCATTTACAGTTGATCTGAATAAACGGATGTGGCAATCGGGCATTTGCAAGCCAAATGCTGTCAGTTGATTGACGAAGGTGCGAAGTGTCCCCGTTGCGCGCGCGCATACATTATTCCCGAATTATTGATGTATGGGCAAAATCGTTTACCCAATGTATCACGTCGCAAAATTTTATTAACATATTTTAAATGACACAACAACAACTTTACAAATACCTAACAACATAACACAATCGTGGTGAGTCCCACACCCCGTTTCGGTCCCCCTTTGTCCGGAAGGCAATGCGTAAACGCATATTGTAACCGACGTAAAACCAAAATAAAAAAAAAATTAAGCAGACCCTGGGCCCTAAGCTTAAGTCTTTGGCAACCGGGATAATGCTAGAATATGAAGATATTCGTAACAGCATAAATAAACTATTAAATTTGACATCTTCTAATGATTTGGAAAGAAATATTTTCAACCTAATAATAATTAACATTAGGTTCATTACAACTTGACTAAGTACAAATCTGCCAAAATGGTAATTGAATCATTTATTTGCGAAAGTAATGTGCGAAATGTACAGTTGCTAAAAGGTCATTTGGAAAATGAAACATAAGCGATAATGTTTTTGTGAAGAGAAAAATAACGAAGAATTGTAATTTTTGAATATAATTATTGGTCAAGGGTATCCTTACTTTGAACAACCAGACATCCATCCATCATGTGTCCATCAGCCCTGCATACATCAGTCCAGCTTCTAATAAGATGCGCCTGACCGTCTCTAATGCGATCCTGTTGACACTTCAGCCTTCGATTTACCATTTCGGTAAAAAAATACATTTGAATGTATCGTTAAATTCACTTTATTTTATTTTTTCAACAAATTGACGCACCTCGGAATTATTTATTTTACCTTTTTTTGGTTGATTGACGTACACCGCACACCTTGTAATTTAAATTTATTCCAAGAAGACTCTAAAAAAAAATGGAAATTGGTAGCAGTTGGGCTTTTATTTTTGTATACGTTTAAGCAGAAATAAATTGAAAAAAAATACATACATATAAATCGTTGAACACTTCTTTCCTTGTCTTCATAATAAATGCTATTACTTTGTTTATTGTTAATCAAATGCTTTGTATATGGAGCAACCAAGTCATCCGTAGGCCTCTCTCATATAAATCAAAACGAAGACACTATGTAAGGAATTCCGATGATTTTATAAAGTGGCATGCTGCTGTGGAGAATCGGGTGGAATGGAACCCTTTTCAATGAGGATAATACGAATTTGATTTAGTGCCCGGTCAAAGCATCATCAACCTGTAGGGCTACCAACATAATAGTTCAGTGCAGAAGGGTGGGTTCGATCTAATATGTTTTAAGGTAACTGTAATTTTAATTTAATGATACCTTCCATTTCTTTTATTATTTTTAATAAATCATAATGTAATTATCATAATACTGCTGTTAGCAGTATAAACTTGACGAGTTTACCTGCTTCTTCTCCACTCAAGCTCCTGTCCGTAGTGAATGGGCACGGTATATCTAAGTCATATTGACTTTCAGAAGTGCTCTACTGAAGCCTATATTGAATAAAGTATTTATAAATAATAAGTAAATATTTCTGACACTTACACATATTATTTAGTTCTAACATAAGTATCATTAAGAACTTGTGTTATGGATACTAAATAACGGATAAACATACATAAATACTTTTTTTTTGTTAATACATACTTAATATACATATGAAAACAAATTTGTCCTGTTTGAAAATCGAACCCACGACCTCAGGAGTGAAGTGCGGGTATATCACCACCTTAACATATCGGTCGATAAATAAGTTTTAAATAAACTTTAAAACTTGTATTCAATTGTATAATTTGTTCAAATTTCAAAAGTATGATACTTAGTATTGCAGGCCAGTTTATTATTATTTATTTATTTACAAAGTATATTGTATTGCATATAAGTTGAAAAAGATGTAGAAACCCTTTTCGTTATTTATTATTATTATGTTCTTTAAGCATGTCAATCAATATGTTATACTGAATAAGCATATAAAACCGATTTGTCATGCGGTTGTTGTTTGTGGAGTTGACCTTCGGTATACTAAATTTGGTTCGGGGTTGAGGGTAGTTGCAGGTGGCAATTCAATAGGCCGTCGCGTTCCGTGTAACAGAGATAAAGATCTATTGCTATTGGAAGGTGTACCGTAATGCTACGCCGGGGCTGCGTTTGCGCAGATCTCCCCGCAGCACGTAGGTGCAGCTACTGACTAATGGCTACTGTCACCGATATGGATCCATTTTTTAAGGAAACCTAGTAATTTATTTTAATGGATTAGTGTACCGTTTGTTGTAGAAAGAAAGATAAAGTTCAATAACATATTTTTTAAATATACGCAAGCAATGGACAGCTAAGTAGGTTCTGTTGAAGTATTCTTATTTTTTATGGCTATATACCAACTTTGCATATATTTTGTCATTTAATTATATTTCGACAAACGATATGGTGTGAGTTCGGTACCCACGCTGCTCAATTATTAGTATGCATGAATACAAATATTTATCTTGATCTTCGTGTTTTAATAATAATAATTTACTTTTTATTGTACATCATGATAGAGATTACACATAAAAGCAAAGAACCATGGGCGGCCTTATCGCTTAAAGCAATTTCTTCCAGGCAACCTTAAATGGGCAGAAAAGTTAAGAACACAGAAGTTGTTTTCTATGTATTACAAGTTAATATTTACAAAAATAAAAGTTTTTTTATAAGCTAGTTTGGAACTAGAAGCACTGTTTGACATCTCCTATGTGTATATGTGGGATGTCGAAAATCATTTTTTATTTTAAGGCATAAAAGCTATTTTTGTATTATAATGAAAATCGTTATCTTGTGTGTTATTTCATATAATAACTTTTGCTAACACAAAAAAATAATCAAATAAATATGATAGATTTACCGAATAATCAGCGCGGATTACGCCTATACGATAGTATAATTTATCAATATGGCTAGAACACAATATTACGAGCCACTGTTTAATTTAAGTACTGCATTCAATAAATGGTATACAAAAACAAACAAGCCACGTCAGGAGTCACATACCATAAATATTTACGTAACTGTTCATACAAAACGAAAAACAAATCTTTACAAAGCTTAGCATGCAATATTAGCTCGCATCACAATTAAATAGCCACCCCAGTTGACATGACATGAGAAACAGCTTATTGTCGCCGCCGACGCGCCGTTACCGAGACGCAGCCGACCCGCGTTGCACAACAAACCCCCGTCCGTCAGGCTGTGCGCCTCACGAGGGCCCTCCACCGCGCTCCGACGACTTTTAATTACAAAATAACGCCCCACGCTCTGCAAGGGTTATCTCCCATTATAAATTTCATCAAAAACGTCACGTCTCCTCTTTGTCCCCGCGCTGGGTTTGTCACTCGCCACTAAATCCAGATTCCATTTAATTGCATTGTTACTACAAACGGATGGCGCTGTTTATTATTCAAATTTCTGTTATTATCAACAGAACTACCATTTATTGGGCTGATGTTTTCTGCTTTTACTAGAGGTCCACATAGTTTATTTCTAAAACTCTTTAAAGGGGCTAATAATGAATACTGACGTCTCCATTACACATAATTATATCAAACGTATACTCATTTATTTACGTAGTTTCTTCCTATTATCTTAATATGATAATACAGTTTTATTATTTGTTATAATTATATAGTGCGATACCTTATTAGGCAATTTCTCTAACGCAATTTCTCTAACAACACAAAACTTGAATTTTTCAGGAAACACAGAATTTTTACAATGTTATAATATTTTTGTATACTAGAATAAAAACTATAACTATACTAAAATATCTAAAATATTCTCTCTTCCTTCTTGGTAGAGAGAGACTGTCTTAAGCTGCAATAATAGACATATAACATATTGTTCGACTAAAAATAAAACTATTTATTAGATATTGCCTACGGGCTACAGCACAGTGTGTCGCTTACGTGCCCGCCCCGGCTTTCTAAATAATGTTCTCGGAAATTTAGATTTGACAAGAGCCATCCTGTCTGTAACTTTGTAAATATTTTTTTTTGACAATTTTAGACATACTTGTTTATTAAGTAAATTAAAGGAAATTACCCAGACCAGAACAAGTATTCATGTTCATGCACACAAATATTTGTCCTGTGTGGGAATCGAAACCACGACCTTAGGAGCGGAATTCGGGTGTACTCGCCTTTACGCCGTCGGTAAACGTTTTTGAGACAAAGGATAACGCGAGAAATTATATAAAAAAAGAAATATAATAACGATTACTCATAATCATCATATCCTAGCATTATCCCGGTTGCCCTAGACGTTAGCTTAGGGCCCAGGGTCTGCTCACTGGTTCAACCAGATTTAACTGAATTTCAGTTATTACGTGGAGCGACTGCCGTCTGACCTGTGCAACTCAGAGGGAAACATCAATCTATGGATAAAACAGCTGTTAGTCTGTTAGAAGGCACTGATTTCCTAATAACGACAGGACAAGCAAGCGATAGTTACGCATATACATAATTTCATAAAGTCATTGGTGCGCCACCAGGGTTTGAACCCGAGACCCTCTGAATTCAAAGGCAAGGGGTCTCGCCGCTGGGCTATCGCCGCTTCGATAACGATTACTCATAAATACAATAATAATTAGCTTGGCTATAACTTTTTTTAAATATTTTTGATATGGAACATAATTATTATACTATCATCAGTCCACATTAGGCGGCAGACATACGCCTCTCCAATAGCACGTCACTAAGTTGGATCTTCAGCTCTTCGTTTCCAGCTACTAGCCTATGTCGTATATATTAATATTCATCATTATCATCTCTGCCCATTATCGTCCCACGACTGAGCACGAGCTTCCTCTCACATAACGAAGTGTGAGGGTATTGGGTCATTTATACTCCACCATGCTGACCTAGTGCGGATTGGCAGAAGCAGGTGTATGGCGTCCTTCTGTTAGAATTTTTCAAGCGCCCAATAAGGGCTCTAACATGGCTTAACGACTATCACATTTAATGTTAACCGGGACCAACGGGACTGACTTTGGAAAACTTGCACCGCAGTGCTACGAGCGCTTAAATAATATACATACAAAACACATATCCGCTTAATGCACTGAAATATTTGTCTTATATGGGAATCGACGAAACATTTTTGATGCTACCCAAGGTACTTCGAAAGTCTTAATTACTTTACTTGCTTTATTAGTTTCAGCCAATTACCATTGGTTGCATACAAACAAATTAAATTTTACATTATAATATAACCTGACTAAAAAATAGTTGTTTAATTTTTTTCAATAATGACTTAGTGTGGTTAGCACATTTAGCCCGAATCAAGTAAATGATATATTAATGATTGATAGTTAATGAGAATGAGTAGTGATAAAGATGATAAATGGTAAATGAGATGCCCTTCCCTAAACTCCTTCGGTCCTCATTAAAAATTTCATATGGACTTCTTGTGAGAATTTGAAAAGTAATGTTGCACTGTTTTATTTTACTTACCAACACTCATATCACAAACACTTAACGGTTAATAATCCACCGTTATTACACATTAAATCGAAATATCACAATTGTAGAAAATAAAACAAAACTGCAGACATCACGCTTCACTTTCCCGCCAAGAAGTCCAATAATATGTACTTATATTTATGTTTTATTTTTTCTAAATCTCTCTCTGTAAGCTTCTGTATGATTCATCAACCAAGCACAGTTAACAGCGGTAAATATTGTACGCCGACAAAAATCGCATTTTCGATTAAACGAAGTCTAATTTCCATTAATTAATTTCTTTAAATTACTGCGTGAACTATGTATGGCTACAAAATTACGACTTTGTTAAAAGGTCGATTTGTAATATTTACCGCTGAGTGGGTACTGGGAAGAGTGTTAACAGAGACACGGATATACTAAACAATGTGTTGCTATTTTGACAGCAATCATGCAATCAGTCTAATTATACTTGGTGAATGTGATGTAGTGATTATACAGGAACTGTCAGTGTGTCGTATTTATGAAGACATTACTGGCGGAGGGACGCAATAAGGCGAGCGGTCGCGGCCAGGCCTGGCCTAATATATGCGTGAAATAGTTTAATTTAGCGCGACATTCCATGGGTTTTTCGGCCGACAGTTTTCATTAGGCCGGATCACTGGGGCGGCCAAATTAAAAAGTTATACCGCGTCCCGGGGCGTAACGGATGTTTGCAAACAATTTGCATTATTGCGAACGGATATTGACGCCTTTGATTGACGTCCAATAGGTCATTAGGGTATTGATTGTGTGGATAAAGGGACGAGCTCCCGCGGCGTGGCGCTGTGTTAAGCCGCCCAGAGCTCGGAGCCGCTTGCGCAACGCTTGTTGGCGATATTGACGAGCATTCATTACATCGACACGTGGCCCCACGACCCGCACAGGGGAAGGGGGACCTGTCGAAAGTCACAGAACCCGCTCAACCGCATAATTTCTCTCACAACAAAGGGACGCTTTGTGTAAACACTGATTGTTTAATTTGACAAATAAATCAGCGATAAAAAAATCACATCTCAAAAACAATTAAATTCAAAAACAAAAAGATTTCGAGTAGAAGTAGAATGCAATTTGGCATTCAAGATAAAATAACGGGTAATACATTAGATGTTAACAATCAGGAATAGTGGAACACAAAAAGAAATTCTTATTACTCAATATAATAATATGAATATACGCATTCATTGTACCTAATATTAGATCCCTACATATGAAATTGATGTTTTACATAGAAAAAATAAAACTAAACATAATTTTTGTAAAATTTTATCAAATAAAAGTATGTACCGTTATTCTCTATGCACTTTTGCCATTTTAAATGGATTTCATTGATTCCTCTACTGAAAATACTGCGGTAGCGAAAATTAACAAAATATTGAAGGCGACTCATCTGAATTAAATATTGTTCAAACTTAAGAAATTATTCCAATTTCGAAAAAAGTTGTAATTGGTTGGAGTAAGATCTGGGGAGTACGGTGGGTGACGGAGACATTACAATCCTTACTCCTCTAGTTTCGCCACCGTCTGTTGTGCAGTGTGTGGTTTAGCTTTGTCCTGAAGCAGCAGTAGACCAATCTCGGTTGTTTAACGGCTAGCTGTTCAATAGTGGTTTCCAATTGTTGGCAATATAGATCTCCCATAATCGTTTTATCTCTTAGATTATATCTGATATTCTTAGTAAGCAGTAGTGGATGACACCAACGCTGGTCCTCCATACACTAACCAGTACCTTTTTTTGCTTCTTCACTTTTCTAATTTAGTTTAAATAATTCAAGATGGTTGGTTTAATCAATCACACCGAAGCCTGCAGCCAACTCTGACGTGGTTTGCGATGGATCTGCCTCACGATCGCTCTCAATTCCTGATTGACAACTAGGGTCTCCGGCCGTCCACGAGGTTTGTTATGGAGGCCAAAACTTCCAGAACAAAAGAGTTGGACCCAAAAACGTACCGTGTTTTCTTTCACAGTGGCTTCCGACTACACATCATAAATCCTTCGAGCAGTTTCTTCAGTGCTCGTGCCACGATGGAACTTGTATTCAAAAATATTGCGATATTTAAAATTTTACTATGTTAAGCACAGAACGATGTCAAAAGAAAAAAATGGCGAGTAAAATAAAGGAATTATTACATTCAGAACACAAATAGCAATTTCTAGCCTAACGCCAAATTTTTGAGATCAAAGTGGCCAGTTTTATAAAAAGTTAGACCTATGTTTTTAAGGATTTCCAATTCCTAAGCTGTGTTCGGCAGAGAAATTGCGATCTTATCGACACTAGTTAATTCCCTCCTATAATATAAGGCCTAAACAAGACCTAAAGACCTTATAGTGGAGCTATGCGACGACAAAAAAAACATTCTAGGCTGGTCGACTGTGCGCCGTCCGACTGATGTACCCACATAACATGACCGAAATCGGAATTACCTGTTTATGATGGTTATTGAAGTATGTTATATATTGCTCAGCATTGGACAGCTCGTATGTGGGCTGCTTTATCTTGGCTACATGTTTTTCAGATACTAGTTTTTCGACATAAAGAAGTACCTAGAGTCGGTTAACTTGAAAAGGCAATTAGTGGGCGGCTCTGTTTGGTGCCGACGGACGACGTGCCTTGCAAAAGTCATTAACATCTAGTTAGACGTTTAATTGCAACTGAACTGCCTTTGACAAATTCCAACAGACATACTTTCTCAATTTTATACATTGATTGCCATTTAAATTAACATCTGCGTAGTTCTTGCACGTCATGATAATATGTCAAGAAAATGGCGGATAATGTTATGCTACGCGTGTTTCAGTTTATTTATAAAATATTATCGAGTTATTAATAAATAGTGACGTGGTTTACACGCGTCAGAGGAGCGCCGTCGCGGCGCCGGGTTCCGAAGGTGTAGGCCGGGTGCGAACCACCGGGCCGAACACTAATTGTTGACAACCGTGGAAAAACAGGCCTAATAGCACTTCATGCCTGCGCATTAAGTGCGAGTTTGGTGTGTCGTTACACTCGACCTGGCTGCTTGTCTTTATCGGAGCTGACACCAAAATTACGCGTGATGCGTGGGAGGTTCTACTTTCTACGTAAAATGGTGAGAACATGATAATGAAACAAATTTATTAACAAATAAATTGTGATGTGGGATTAATATTTTATAGCACCGGTTATTTTACTTGAGAAAGGATTTCTGATGATAGGGATTTTATGGATATGTTTTGTTAGTAATTTTATAAAACTAAAATGTGTTTAAAGTGGAAGTTCTTTATAATAATCACATATGTACATGTCTTAAGCCCTAAGTCTTTAAATGTGGCCATTATGCTTAAATGTTTATTTTTTAAGTGTACTGTATATCTCCTGCATAATACAAAATTTATAGTATGGAGTACCATTAGAAATATTTGTTTACATACAAAGATGTTTGGATTTTACTATGTGTGTGTATGTTTCAGATGTAAGAGAGGAGATGATGAGGTGCCAAACGCTTAGTACAATGAAAACCTAAGTGGCTGAAGTGGTCGATGAAATTGAGTGTAGAAAGTGGATATGCGCTGGACTTATAGCCAGAATGAATTAAAGTCGTTGGGCGAGAAGATTGCTAGAATGTCGACCCGATTGCTGGAATGTCGACCCCATGGCAGAGAAAGACTGTCCAAAAGTTGGACAGATATTCGGTAGCAAACTGGCGTTAGCTGGAAGCATATGGCAGCTTCTCGCCAAGAGTGGAGAAGCAGAAAGGAGGGCGGACTCTCAAGGGTTAACGGACGAGGCTCTGGCGAACTTAATAGTGCCCGGTAAGCGGCAATAAGCTCGCCACCTATTACGTGGCACTGACAATAAAATTTGCGAAGTATTGGCGAATAATATGCCTCTGCCTACCCCTTCGGGGGAACAGGCGTAATGTATGTATGTTGTTTTAAGGATTCTCTACCTTGATTGCGCTATACAGATCACCTTATAGACAGGTGAATATCCACTACGTTTTCGCTGCACTATGATGAGTAGAACTTATGGGAGTAATGATCTTTTCCGTTAGAGAAAATGCGATTCAAAGTAGACGCAAAACTTGAGGCCAATCCATTAATTCTTTAGGGAAGTAGCTATTTATATATTTCTTGAAGTTTGTTCCAATGAAATCGTCTCGTTGCTAGTGCGGTCTCGACCTAAGACTTCGGAGTGGTGGGCGCGAGGCACAATTGCGGGCAGGTGTCAAGTGGTCGCGGCGCATACGAATTGCAAAGCAGGCGCTAATGAGCCCCCCCCCCCCCTCTCCTTCTCTCTTGTCGGGACTCCTCGCCAGGGACGTAGGCAGGGCTGATTGAAGGCTCAACCGCGTAAAAAATCAGTAAGTATTAGAGCTTAATAAGTTGTACACTACAACACATAAAAAAAAATGTTAATTAAATTTGGAACAACATAAATAAAAATAAACTATTAAAATTAAGTATGTTTATTTATGCAGCCAGTTTCCTTCTATGCTTCCAGCAAAAGAAGAGACATCATTGCCGATTTGAAAAAAGGTGCAGAAAGCAGGGTGTCTAGGGATCATACCATCATCTTTGGAACCCAAGCCAACCTCACCTGCTAGTGCACTGCCGAGGCTCTTTCGAACATACAAGTTTCCGATAAGCGGCAATAGGCTCGCCACCTATTGCGTGGGACCAACAATACAACTAGCGAAGCGTGGGCATATAATATGCCTCTGCCTACCGGAAACAGGCAACAGGCGTGATTTTATGACATAAAGCAAATGGGCAGGATAGCTTGAATAGTTCTTCTAATATTCGCCTAAGAAATAATCCTTCCGTTTCCCGCCTTCCAACATGCGCCACCTAGCCTTCCGCTTAGTGTGCGCCGCGTCGGTGCCTCCCCAGGTGCCGACCGCTTCAGATGTCGCCTTCACGGTAGAAATACTAAAGGCTATTACAGGGAGAGGTTTAGTCAGTTCAAGTCCGACATAACCACACTCACGGGTGTGTGGTATGCGGGGGCATTATCTCCCTTCTCCCACCGTGGGGGGTAGTTCCAAGTAGGGTTGTTGTTGGTTTTCTGGAACGTAAAAAAAAAAAAAATTATGTCACATGAACTATTTCAAACTTATTTACAAAATCTGTACGTTTTCATTTAAAACAGGCGTACCTAGCTCATATTGTTTTAACTTTTTAATTTATATAAAGTATCAGCCAAATAAGGACACAGACACAGACAGTAAGGTCTGTTATGGAAGCAACTCTTCGCCAGCGTGTTCCGGCGGCACCTTGTCGGGAGGCGCGGAGGGCCCGCCTTGTAGCGGGAGGCGCCGGTCGAGAGCTCTCAGCGATATTGAGTTTGTTTTGACTCCGAGGGCCTCGGTGCGATACACCACTCCATAACGGTACATACAACGATATTACAGAAGGTGACCTGTAAATAACAAGTAAAAAGTGTTATAATACATTATAATTTGTGTGTGAGACAAACGTAAAGCAATAAAAAAAGTCAAATGGTAAAATAAACCTAAAGCTAAATTGAACTCGACTACTAATTGATGGGAGAGTGGCTGAGAATGCTAGATGCAGCTGCTGAATAAAGCTCATTAATTTATTCATTGTATGTTTAAGATGTTACAAATATGGATTGGAATACTTATAACGCCCTGCAAGACTGCTTGTAATAGGGGCAGAGAATCGCAGTTGTCAGTGTGTATTGAGATCATCATGTCAGCCCATATACGTCCCACTACTGAGCACGAGCCTCCTCTCACATACCAAGGTGTGAGGGTATGGGGCATACTCCACCACGCTGACCCAGTGCGGATTGGTGGAGGCAGATGTATGGCGTCCTGCTGTTAGAATTTATCAAGCCGCCCATTAGGCCTCTAACATGGCTTAACGACTACCACATTTAGTGATAACCGGGACCAAAGGCTTAACGTGCCTTCCGAAGCACGGAAGCGCTCGATATCAAATGCCACACAAACGGTCACCCATCCAAGGACTGACCTTTGTAAACTCTGCTTTACATTGGTGATCGTTTCCGACCACCTAGCATCGCAGAGCTACGAGCGCTTCGCGCGAGTATTGAGATCACTTCATGTTAAATAATGAATACAGCTATAATAATTCTCTTCCTAAGTGACTTAAACAGAAGACTGTCTACTGTTAGAGTCTAAGATCCACTTATAATATTTCATTCATTAATACGAAAGAGTTCTGCTATAATACTTTTACAAAGCCATCAATCAAAAGAGCGAATGAGAAGATCATTTAAAACCTGTCCTTCTGTCCCACCTCCTTTAGGGTGTACGTTGATTTCAATCGGAAGAACCTTATTGCGTCTCTTTTTATTTGTTGTCGCCGTGACGCTGACGCGATGACGCTGCCCACAAGTGGCGACTTTGCATACACAAACATCCGAGCATTCGTCATTATCCGCTGTTTGTCCTCCCCATTCACTTCCTCGGGTCCTCGACGTTGGAGGGGATGCGTCAGTGATCGAAGGGTTCGAGGGAATTTATTCTCGTTTGACACTCCAGTCAGTCACTCTTGTACTTAGTTAACAAGGAACAAAGGAATTGTAATAATAATGAGTGGAAAGTAAGAGCGAAATGTATTGCTATACATTGAATACTACATTTGATTTGTATCTTAACAAGATAAGTACTTAAATAGAAATTATTAAAATTGATAAAAATATCTCTTCTATGAGAGGTTGTTTGTTATAATTTGCTGTATTCTGTAATTCTTACAACAATCATCCTGCTCCTCGCTAGCATTATATACCAAATTTATTTTCCTATTGACGATACAATTCGCGTTTCTATGCACAGCAATGACCTTTAAAAGTCTTTTAATACGTGGACACTATTCCGCTACCAGAAAACTACATAGCTTTACGCTCTTTAGGGGAGGCCTACGCTCAGCAGTGGACGACAATTGGCTGATTGATTTGACTCGACGTTGGTACTGGATTTAGGCCGACTCACTGCTGACCATGATGGCGCCAAATTCAAAGTACAAGACAAAATTAAAAAATTATTTATTTCAAAAACTATTATCAAAGTACTTGGAAACGTCAAAATTAAATATAACTATAAAAAAACATACACACAACAATATTATTACACTGAAATCACGAAGCTTATATTCAGTTATATGCAACAAAACAATTTGAAAACAAAAAATAGTTGAGTGTAAGTGAATCTAAGTGCTAGTTCCGAGCCACCGCTCTGTAAGAAGAACTGGCAAGAAACTCACAGGCTATGCTCTTTTAAATTTATCCATTGGTTTGGTACTTGAATTACAATCTTCATTTGTCTGTGAAGCTATACAATGCAATAATAATATAACATTAACAATATTCATGTTTTGACGTGACAACGTCTTAAATTAGGTTGTTTTAAGTCATTCGTATTAGATTAGCCTGTATGAAACGGCAGTTTAATCCCAAGCTTTTTTATCTGCCATATAGTCTTTGATAGAATAGTATCCCTTTGAAGACAGATTTCGTTTTATTGTTAATTTAAAATTATCTAGGCTTAATTGCTGTATATTGCTTGGGATTTTATTGTAGAATCGCACACATTGACCTTTAAATGATTTGTTTACCTTTTGGAGCCTAGTGGCAGGCTTGTACCTTATCACAAGTGATATCGATCTCAAGACCATTATCAGCAGTTATCGGAGCATCAAAGTGTGTGAAGGTGGTCGGTCGTGTCGCCAGGCGCCGCGCGCGCACGCCGCGCCCATAACCGCGCGTTCCCACAGGACCACCCTGCCTGCCCCACTGCCATGTCTCTTTGCCACGAACGAGATTGTACTCACCCACAGAAGGTGCATGCAACCGCTTTTGATGTCAGGACTCTGTGCCAAAGGTCGAATTCAGTACCTTTTATAATAAAATCGTAAAAAATATCAATGTACCTCATTACGAGTGTATTTCAATATATTCATCCAACTATCATCAATGCAAGCAAATCGTGCATACTTGACGGTTATATATGTAACTACAATACATAAATAAAATGTGCAAATAAATAAATATATAGGTATATTCTGACAATTACACCAATTATTTAGTTCCAAGATTAGTATCATTATGAACTTGTTATATGGTTACTAAATAACAGACAAACGCAAACAAATACTTATTTTTTTTGACGTGACAACGTCTTAAATTAGGTTGCGGCTGGGAGTCACTTATGAAAAAGTGTAACGCTCGGTAACGTTACGATGAGTCACCGAACGAGAGAGAGGCCCGGCGAATGCCTTGCGTCTCTCTCCCACTCAACTATGATCGGTCTGCCGCGCGCGCAGCACTAGTGTACAATGTTTTAGTAAACAAAATATATTTCTATAGTTAAAATTTGTGCAATTCTTATTTTCATTCAATTCCTTGTTCCTATTGTGCAATTTAATTATATTCATATCAATAAATATTCTACCGAGAAAAAGACGTTGTCACGTAAAATCTTCGCCCGTAAAAACGACTTTACAGGCAACCATTTTTTTTTTGTAAATACATACTTAATATACATAGGACAACACACAGACCAAAACAAATATTCATGTTTATACATACAAAGATTCGGCCTGTTTGGAAATCGAACCCACGACCTCAGGAGCGGAGTGCGGGTATACTCGCCTCCACGCCATATCGGTTGTCTAAATAAATTAAACTTTTAATTAAACAAAATTATTTACAACTGTTTAAAGAAATCATTATCTCGGTACCATTAGCTCATCATCTTAGCCCACTAACATCCCACAACAGGCCACAGGACTAAAGAGGTAATACTTACCCATGCAGACTAAACTAGGATTGGCGACTTGTAGCGCTACTACCACGCATAGGTAGATAACACATACCACAGTATTTCGACCACAGTAATAAAACAATGATGCTTTGGGCAGCCGTATCACTCACCATCAGGTAAACCAGCGTTTCCCAAACTTTGATCTACTGTGACCCGGTAAGATTCATACTCCTCCTTCGAGACCCACTTAAGTTTTTTAACCCACTGAAAACGGTATTGGGGAAAAATAAAACACAGCTATTGCTATTACTTACAATACCTACAATCCACCCGTCGAGTGATCATCATTGTCTCGTTAGTCAAGAAATAAAATCGAAGATCTCTTAGTACTTGAATACTACGAGAGATCTCTCGTTTCAGCGTTGGTCGTGAAGACATCGTTGTTCTGAGGCTCCTATCTTACCTGAAGATGCCCTGTGTAAGGGCGAAACACGTGTCGTGTTGAATAGTTTCTCGATTTTTCGGGAAATTATAGTAGCGCGGGAATTGTTACAAAGATATTTTTAATCCATCACTTGCTGACAATTCATATGTAAGTTTGTTATACTAATTGATAAGTAAAACACTTAGTTGTTTCTACACAAAGAGATTATATCGTTATGTTAGTATTTCCCTTAAAAAAATGAACAAATATGATTATGAACATGACTTCTTATTTAAATCAACAATTACTCCACATTTTGTTTTTGGTACATAGAGCCTATTTTATTTCCAGTATTCACTTATTTATAATATGGAGGCAATTCTGGCGATCCGGTACCGGGTCGCGACCCACCAGATTGGAAACGCTGAGGGAAACGATTCGTTTGTCTCGCTAATCGGAAAAGTTACGATATCTACAATTAACGATATCACTTCAGAGCATATCTAATCTCATTTGTAAGAAACGGGGACAGACTGGTTGAGGGTATACTTACTTCCCTGGGCATTGCTTGCGAAATTACCTCATACTCAGCAATTACACGCTAATTCAAACCGTACTAAATGCCTACATGAGTAATGGGCCTGATAGATCAAATCAAAGGCAAGACCAATAAAAAAATTTAATTAAAAATTTAAAAAAACCCCGACACAAAAAACATAATCTACCTTTAAAAAGTAAAAAATAATAAAAGAAAATTAATCCTAAAGTACCTATATGTATAAATATTTTTTTTAAAAACTTCGCGTTGAGGGCCCGCTACTAATTAATTAGTGTATCTCATCTTTTCTCTAAGACTACCAAACCTTTGATCTTATGAAGGTCCCCCCTCTTTTTGCGTCGGGGGTTAAAAAACTAAGGCTTGATCTAATTCAACTACTTATACGCTAACGTGCAGTGTTGAAATACAGATACACAACACGCACAAGCACGTTCGAACAAAATAACCAACTTATTGTATTTATTACTTGCGCAGTACTCTTCATTTATTGTTTTTAATATATATATATATAAAAAATAGTATTTATATTTGAAATACATACTTCATAATTATGATAAATCTAAGTCTACTTACGTTCTTATATGTACCACAGCAAAGAGGGTACTCTTCTAACACAAGTTTTATTAAACTTAAAAGATGTAGTACCAACCCATGCAATACTAACCTTTGAACGACAATAAAGATTTGTTATTATATTACTTATGGGCAGCAATAATGAGAGTTAAAGAGAATAGATCAGTAAAATAACTGAAATTATTTATGTTAATTAAAGTAACCAATTAATAAACTTTCTGCTATTTCACAAGTTTTATGTACTATGTTTCTACATACAACTAATTAGATCGTACAATAAGACCACGCTTATAAGTATGTATTTGTTTTTATTTCTCAACTTCAGTTCAGTATCAAAAATAAGTCAAAATTATATGTTCTGTACTAATTAAATAATTTATTGATTCAGGCGTAACTTAGCGGAAATAAAAATATTGTATTATATTGTATTGTATTGGATTAAAATATTGTTGTAACACTTCCCGCGCAACTATAAACGAGAAACAATTCAACATGACACGTGTTTTGCCCTTACACAGGGCATCTTCAGGTAAGATAGGAGCATCAGAACAACGAGGGTAGCTCTCATTTCAGCGTTGGTCGTGAAGACATCGTTGTTCTGAGGCTCCTATCTTCCCTGAGTATGCCCTGTGTTCCTTGCTTAATATGTAAGGAATGCGTTTTTCTAACATTCGGTCTCCATAGAAATTATTAACTTTTGGTATTATATTTTATCCGACGACATCGCTTGGGTGTCATCTTTTTTACACACATTTATTAATAATGAAATGCTCCTGATTGCCATGGGCATTGGTTGCTAGAATTTACTTATGTTTAAGTTTGGGCGATTATACCTTACAAATTCAAAAAAGACAGAGATATAATCGTTTTTAATTATATTTTTTAGTTTTTTTATCCACTATTAATTTTAGGAATCTTTGGATACATATTAAAATTTTTCAATGCAGGATTTAAAGATAAGTCCGTAGCCATTACTGATGCCACCATACATTAGACGACCGATATGGCGTGGTGGCAAGTATGCCCTCACACCGCTGCTGAGGTCGTGGGCACTGTTTTCTTTAAATAAAAACCTTGGCCATTTAACTTTTAAAATGACAATTATCTTCATAACTTCATATAGTGACACAAAAGAATATCCGAGTTTCTACATTCTGTGTAGAGCCAAACAGTTTTACTACAGAGAGGGAACGATATTAAAAGGATTGGTTCCACAGTCATTATAAATTGTTATAATTTTCCTGCACTAGTGCACTTAACTTCGATGTCATTAGATAAAGCTTAGAATAATTACACCTAGAAGCCCAGTACGCGTCGTCAAAGTGAGGCAACTAAAACCTAGCCATTTTGGCTAAGTTTGTTACGCGGCCCGTCAGTGCTCAAGGTCGTGTCGTATTGAAAACTACTCCTGATAATTTTATTAAAAATGACGGTTTGCGCTATGAACGGATATCACAATACGTCGGAAAAGCACAAGAAACATATTAACATAACGTTACAGGGTAAATTATGCGTTTGAACTTAAATTATTAAGTAAAACATTCATTAAAATGAAAAAAATAATTTCAACATTTGTTACGTGACAGTTAATGAAAATGTTGCCATTAAGGCGAAAAAATCTCCTACATTTTGTTGTAAGTGAAACACGTCTCAATAATTAAATTGCACAAATGTTATTTGACAATTATCTGCTACCTTCCGCCCGCGACTTTGTTCGCGTGGAATAATTTCTTTAATATACGATAACACAAAACCTTTATTTTTTCATTGATTGATTTCAATTGATATGGCATAAATAACATCTTAAAAAGGTGTAATAGTTTTATTCGATTCTGGTCTATCTACATAAAACAATTGACTAACTATAACAATTTAAGAGTTTCATAGCTCTAAATATATTAAATAAATAATTAGTGAAAAATTATTCACCCCAGGCAGGATAAATATATATACATTTTTAATGAAATTATAAAGTAAGTGGTTTTTCGCATAAACTAAATGCAATGAATAGCTAAGCTAAAGTGTAAAAGTTTCAACTTCCCTACTTTTAGGGAAAATGAAATGAAATGACAACATGGTTTTTTTCACTGTGTGCGTTTCGTCAAGCGTAAATACAAGTATCTTACGCACACATAGATTTTTTTCTTGCCTCGCTTTTGAAAGACCGCTTTGTATGGAACTATCGTTCTAGGTGTTATTATTCTAAGAGATAAAGGTGGTTTACGTTTGCTGGACAACCAGCAATTGAACGAGTACCTGATGCTGATTACATCGACTGTCAGTGCCTTATTGAATTGCACCAGATAACTAATTGTACCTACTTGTCAACCGCATTAATATGCGGTTGAAATCGTAATAAATGCTGTTATTATACCAAATTAATCGAAACGCAGCGGCAGATAAAGTCGGCGTGTAATCGATATTGGAGCAAGAATTTTATCGCAAATCTTCAATTTTATTAGGGGTATCAAATTAAACTACGAATTTGAAAAGGATATCTGTTAAAATGTGGTCGGAATGTTGCGAGAGGCGCGAAGAGTGTGAGCGCTCCGCCCCTCCGCAAGCGGCCAACCCGGCGCGCGCGGCCCCGCCATTGGCCGGCGAGGGCCTGCCAGCCGCGGAAAAACGCCGCGTCAAAAACAATGGCACTCACTTGCAGGGCCGGTACTCGAGCCGCTCATTGTGCCACCGGCCGCCGTAACCTGAGCCGCCACTCGACCGGCCACCCGCCTTGTTTCGCGGCGGATAGGAGGCGAGGAAGGTCTCGCAGTTCTGGCGGCGTTGTGGTTGTGTTGGCAGGTTGAGTGATGTAGCCGTGTGTGTTGATGTGTGACTGTCTACTCGCTGGTTATCGACGCGTGCGACAGGTGGCTCTGAGAGCGAGAGTCGAGCCGATGCCACACACGCACTCTCACCGAATTGTCATTGAAGCTGTGATCACACGCTTCAGATCATTCACACCTTTTAAATTGTCATAATAATTTCCACAAACTCTCTTTAACTATGTAGGTACGTTAGACGTAGAAAAACTGATAAACTAATTACAATTAGAAAAAAGTCCCCACTGCAGTTTATCTTTCCACTACTTCAAGGTTGAATGCGTCATCTATGGCTAACGATTGATTAGCATTTTGACATGTAATAAATATGTATCATACTTACATATTCATACTCCTTTTAAGAATTCATTAAACCTTTAAATTTACTTCACTCATAGGAAATAGCGCATACGATAACCTATAGTAGCATTTCCTCTGTATGGAAACATTCTCATTGAAATGAAATGAATGATTTAAGTAATATAAATCCTGCGTAATATCTGATTATGAATATCAAAAGGCTAAATAATATTGATGATTTTTAAGGAAATTTTTGGAATTAGTGGACGCGTAAGCAACTTTACTTTAGCTCGATGCCCAGTCGACGCTGAGACCTATTTTGTCAAAGCATAAAACTTTTTAAGAATAATACATTATCTTTAAGCTTCTCGTAGATACATTGAAACAATTAGCCATTCTGATGAGCGATCACAAAGATTTGCGTTCAATCGTATGTCGTAGTTAAACTTGACCATAGAAGTTGGCTGCATAACGTGTTCTGTAATAATTCAGCTCGCATAATGGCGGCCTAGTGACTCCTGCGCCGGCGCGGTGACCGTCTAGCTACAAGCGCTGCGTGTGGCGCCGATTAGCGATGTCACCGCTCTCATGGTAAGGTAAGGCTGTACATAAAGACGCACCTCGCTATACTATCAATTTCTCATAGCACTATTACAGTACTCTTGGGTCTAAATTGAGGCTAATTCAATTTAATAAAAAGTCATATTTATAGATAAAGATATGATTTTGTAAAATAATTTCCGTATAATATTTCTGCAACAAAAACTTCGACTGTTTTAATAGAAATGATGTCTCATATAAATTTGTGTAGCATATAAATTTTCATTCTCATCGCACCATCTCGGACGCTTCTGCTAAAAGATCCCAATGTCTACTGCATTCAGTCGTTATATCAAAATTATATGATTTATAGAAGGAGAAAATGACAATTGTTTTACAATTGACCTCGGGTTTTACTACTATAGAACTTCGCTTAAATATATGTTATTTATTTACTGGAAAAATCAACAGCGTATATAAGAATAAGAATATTTTTTATTGATAAAATAACATTACATAAACAATTATATCAAACAAGTACAAAAAAACGTACACAAAAACATTACAATAATAATAACAACAACATAGGTAATGTTACTTGTCAAATATATATATATATATATATAGTCTAAAATATAAGTATAATAATATATCAATTCTATGGACACAAGAACTGAAAGCTAGTAAACACATATAATACCGTCAAGTAGTAAAATAAGGTTGTCCACTACCGATTTACATTAATCGGCTGGCTAATCGTTAGCTGAAGCAAAGAGATGTGACGCGGAGAGAATTGGTTATTCTGTACCCTTGTCTAAAGTAGATTAAAAGTAGGTAATTAAATTACTGTCATGTTTTTTACTGTTATTATGTATTTAATTAAACCTGATTATAATATCAATAGCCGGCAGAGTCAGATATAAAAGGATATCTTTTATACTTGAATCCGCAATAGTTAAAATTACATTTGATAGATTTATTTGTAAATACATCTATATAAAAGCAGCAACTTATCTATTTTCGTTCGCTCTAATAATATAATGTGATATAAAGCAAAGCCTCGCCTAGTGACGTGACTGTCGAGGTAAGTTTATAGTTGGGCCCGGCCGCGTGCGTGACGCCGCACTGTGCAGCCGCGGTGGGAACCTGCGGCGTGCTTCCTCCACGGAATAAATAATTGTTTACACTGCTACATGAGTTATAGAACAACTAGTGGTCTCTTTCGGTATAAATCTAATAGAACAGTGCAAAAATAAAAAAAAAATAGTAACGAATCTTTTTTAAATTATAGTCTCTAACTCCGAATCACAGACTGGTAAAATATATGTATTTGTAAATCTATAAGCGATTTAACATCTCTCAATGTTATTACATATATGAGAAAGAAAGGGTAGGCAGAGGCACATTAGGCTTTTCGACTTATACGGTTCAACCGAATGAGTGGCGAGCTTATTGCCACTTACCGGGAACATTTATGTTCGCCAGAGCCTTGTTCGTTGATCGGCAGGTGCACGACTTGAAAGTAAGGTTAGCTTCGGGTCCTCAGATCTTGGTAGGATTCCAATAAACATTTGTAATCCGAGAAATAAACATCACGTCGAAATAGGGGGTGGTAGATCACATGAGAATTATCTATCGGTATCTAGGGGTGATGAGAGTCGAGCGCAGATCAGTGGAATGATAGCCAAGTAAGCGTAAGAAAGCAATGTAAGCGTATCGTCTTTTTAAAATAAAGTAGCCAATAAAGTTTTTATCGATTGAAAAAATATACCTTTTTACGGATTTCAAATTGCGGTTTATTTAACTATTTTAATCCCGACCTTTTGAATACTTTACAGTAATGCGTGGTCACGGGAGACTGAGATATAAAGTAGAACCTGCAAAACAGGTATGTACTGTACCTATCCCATGCATCAGTCTCAGACAAACAAACTGTCAATTGAAGTTTATTTTGTAATTATTATAATCATCTACACACTGCTAATGTACCAATTGTTTGTGTTGACATTAATATTATTGTAAAGTGTCTCCATAGACAAAGTACAAATTTATAACTACCGCCACTTTAATTATTACACACGTCTAAGATATTAACACTAAATGCTACGTCTTGATATCTTATATGAAATGTAATTTAGTAAAATGTGCTTTATATGTTATGATCAATCGCGTTAATAAAAAAAAAAACAATATAAATGTTATATATCTCCTATCTCTTTTTTTCTCTATCTTCTTTGAAATTAGTTAAAAATACAAAATTGTAACCCTCAACGTCGCTTTGAAGGCTTCGAACTTCTATACTGAAACTGTGCATGCTCGGTCTTTGTTAGTCAGTCACAACTACAATCTGAACCTGAGATTGGATCCCAAATGTTTAAAAAGTATTGACTATTGGCCGGACAAAACACGACCCATACTGGCAGAGCTACTACGCTACCAGAAGACAAAAAGTGTTGTGGCATAATGCAGCGCGTATGTAAACCTGCAAACAACGCGCAGCAGTGACATCAATATGATATCGACGAGAGTGGAATGCCTAATGAGGCTCGTCGTGGCCCGCGGAGACAAACTGCTCGCTGTACTCTGAACTCACATCTTCATGGCCTGTCTGTCACACTGTCTGTCAACACAAAGACGTATCCCGTGTGGGAATCGAACCCACGACCTCTGGAGTGAAGTACAGGTATCCTGACTTCCACGCCATATCGTCATATTTAAACCTCAGTCATTTACTAATTAAAGAAATAAATAGTGTTAGGCATTTCACACAGTTTGTGCTATAGTTATTAGACAACGGATAAGCATAAATGCATACTTTTTATATAATTGCTTTGCAAACACAGAAACATTTGTTTGATCTGGTGGGCATCGAATCCGCGACCTCAGGAGTAGACCTTATCGTCATATCTACCATAGACGTAAAACTAACCGTCATATATAATGCTAAATTAACTAAATAACACTTGTGCTCAATAATATTTTTTATAAAATATTAAAAACTTTTAAGAATAGACAACAGACAGGCTAATCTGTACTAGTGTTTACAATATGGGTTGTCTATTCTCTGGTATTATGTACTAAACTAGAAAATAAATATAAATCTAAATAAACCAAAACAATTCCAAATTGTTTTAAATTGTGCTTATGGTTATTGAGAAATATGATTGTATTGTTAGATTTAATGTACGTGAGTTATTGTAGAAACAAAGCAGACTGCAGGCAGGACATTATTTGTCGGATCCAAATTTCCTAAGACAATTTGAAGTGTTTCTTAATAGTTCGACAGCCCTCGCATTTTCTACGCTGCTGATTTAAATGGGTATATGAACCTGAACCTTCAGAATGCTCGGAGCTACGCAATGCAAGGTGGTGTCAGTATGAAGCACTGAAGTATTGCAGAGTCAGGTATCGAAGGACTGCGATCAGTGATAATTTGTGTAGGAATTAAATGTAACTCTAGTCTTTCCATGCTTCGGAAGTCACGTTCAGTCTTGAATCCCAGTTATAATTACGACTTGATACTCGATTCTTATCTTGGCTTGACAACACAAATTAGAGCTGCTACAGATTTGCAAAATTCAGCTTCTAATTCAACAGCTTTTCAACAACAGCAACAGCTTCTCAATTCGCACTAGGTCCGTGGGGTGGAGTTTGACCTGACCTTGGTTCGTAAGAGGAGGCTCGTGACCTGTATTCGGAGGTCGTGGTAGGCTGAGATGGTGATGCTGGCAGGCAGAGGGTCCTAATTTCCAGTCAGTGTGACAGCAGAAAAATTGTGAGAGTGAGGTGACGCGCAATGTAAGACGGTCGTGCTTTTGTGATTTTAATTTAAGATTAATTGTGCTTTGACATTGATTATTGAGATTAAATGGTACTTTCTACGCCAAGAATAAAATTATTACTAATAGACTAATGAAATAGGACATTATAATATTATTATTATGGAGCACCATACAATGGCTATAATAATCAAATTATTGTAGGTTTGTTGTAGACTTGTTATATAAGAGTTATAAGTTTCCTGCTAGGAGTTCGGTGCGTGGCGACGACAACGGTTGCGCGGGCGCACGTACGGCAGCTTATTGTGCAGCGCCTCGACCCGACAACTCATTGTTAAGCCGAAACAATGTCGGCATTTTACGTACGTTATTATATCCAGCACTAGGGTTCGATGTCTGGCACCCGTCAATTTTGACTAACAACTCTTTAATGTTCTTCACGGCTTCGGATTTCACAATCTCAATATTCTGAAGTATGAGGTTTAAGAATGTGTAACCGTTTCGTTCCAATTAAAAAATAACATGTGTAATAACTGTTAGTTTACAAAACAACTCATAAAATTCTAACTTTCTCGGGTTTTTTAGTAATTTATTACTTTGATATAAACTGAACTTGACTATAATTAGTATTTGTAGTATTTAGTTACTGTATGATGACTAGATATTACTGATCACTACCTTTCAAATGACACACATTACGAGCAAGCCATTTATAACTAATCTTGTAAGCAGCAAATGTAACAGATTTTTGTAGTATACGTATTTGTAATTTATAAATAAATCATAATCCTTTAAACATGAGATCCCAATTCCAAAGCCGAAGTACATCACTCGAACAAAAGAATAAGTCTTTTAAACTGAATGTCGAGATGAAACCAAATCAAATTTAGTCGGAAGGACAGAGAGTTTAGTATTGCTTGCGAGGTGGTTTAGTGGGGGGTATTGATATGGTTTTTCTATGATTGCATTAGTTTTGGAAAGTGTGTATGTGGTGAGCAGGTCGCGGGCGGCGCATTCCTGCGCGCGGCCGGCTCGTTGGTATTCCGCGCCCGCGCAGTCCGCGCAAAACGAACGCGCAAAAAAGACAAAGACTCCGTATTTTATACATCCCTAAACGTTCCATCAGCGTATTGATACGATTCGTCTGTCCTGTCTTTAAATGATGGGACGATTTCGTTCGATGGTTTCTGTCGTTTGCCTTGTCCCTGCGCTTTTTATATCTATTTTGACTGAGTAACATTATAATAAATTGACGAAAGGCTGGCTGGTCCCGTGGTGCGGTTTTTTCCGGAGCCGTCTGCAACGATGGCTGGTTTTTAGCTGACTTGGGGCTGCTGGACAACTGCTGTCTGTGTTTCTTCGCGTCTTGTAGCACAACCTTCAAAAGCCTTTGTTTGATCAATGATACAAAATTGGTCTTTATTATTTTTACATCACCAATTTTGCTAACCATAAGTTCAGACATTTGGAACGAATGTAAGCTGCATAACTAAGAGTGCAGTCGGGGATAGAAAATAAACAGTAAAAGATCTGGCTTTATATGAAAAATGAATACCCGATAAAGATTAGATACCTACTAGAAATTACTTACCGCATATTGGTTTTAACAACAATGTCGCCTTGTTCATCTGTACAAATATTAACCAAAATAAGTATATTACATATGTTATTGTTTTTGTACAAAAATATCAAAAAAAAACATTCTAATTTGCATGATTAGTAGTTAATATACTTCATCATCATCATCTCAGCCCATTAACGTCCCACTACTGAGCACGAGCCTCCTCTCACATACCAAGGTGCGAGGGTAAGTATTGGGTCATACTCCATCACGCTGACCCCGTGCGGATTGGCGGAGGCCAATATACTTACATAGTATTTATTTATAGGCGATTAAAATATTCAATCTCGTAATAGACACGGCTTCTAGGAGTGTTTAGTAAACGATAGAAAAACCAAACATTTGCGCCTGATTAACTTGAGCTGCAAGATTTTAGAACGCTGTAAATATCAGTAAGTATTCTTATTTAGTTAAGTGACTCAACGGTAATTACATTTTTAGCATCATATACAAGTACTTATATGAAAATTCTTCTTAATATTTAAAATGTTATCGTATCACCTTTCCGTAACCTTATCGCTTGCTCTGTGCTTCGGAAAGCACGTAAAGCCGTTGGTCCCGGCTGTCATAAACATCTATGACAGTCGTTATTAGGAAGTCAGTGCTTTCTAATATTTTGACAACTGGTAACCATAGAATGATGTTTCCCTTTGTGCTGTGGAGGTCAGATAGCAGTCGCTCCATGTAATAACAGAAGTTCAGCCAAATCTGTAAACGCTACGATATGATGACCATTTAGTAACCTTAATACATATTATAGCCATCATTTAATCAATCATATACCTACAGTCAACATAAGGTAGATTGTCGATGAAAAACTTCAACTTTCTCTACTCGTTAAAAGGTTAATTAATTGTGAGGAAATACACATAGACTACGTGTTTGTTAATCCAGGTTTATATAACTAAGTACAATCTTCACCAAACGGTGTTCTTCGGTCCCACATAAAACTGGAGCTGTAGTAACTAGAAGCCCTTTTAAGTATAACTATTAATATTTATAGTTCTAATATCTCGCTATAATTGTTATAAAAAGTTTAATAAGAAGTTTTAATAAATTTGTAATTAATTGTCTGCGGCTAAAGTGACAGGAATATTTTTATTTACAAATACAAATAGTTTTATTGTTCAAAAAATATTATACATCCAGATATAATTTGTTCACTAGCCTTCACACTAGGATTCCCTGTGTCGTGTAGTCTAGTCTCTTTCATGTAGGCACAATGGGTAGGTAATTCTTTGAGTGTCGCAATTAATTATTTGAGCAATTCAAAAACTTATTTGTATCTTTCACAATAACTATTAACTTAATATACGCAATAACAAAATGACTTAGTTAGAGACTGTTTCGCAGCGATTTAAAAAAAGACTTTTTACTTCTCCTAGCAAATATAGCAAACGTTTTACAATTCGTTAGAGTCTATTATCGATATGATAGACAGCAAAGGTACGCACTATTGGGGATGCTGAGGTCACAGACTTTTTTAATGACAAAACCAATTATGACATGAGTAACTAAGGCAGGGTCCGATTTGTTCCATAGCTGTAGAAATAGATTAGACTAACCTGAATAGATTTGTATAATGTAGAATTAATGATTATGATAGACTTGATTATATTATTTTTTTAATGTTTTTTTAATTTTAAGTTAATATAATATTGTACGCTCATGAGGTAGAAGACGGCAAGATTTTTTTTTATGTACTCATCATACTTAACAACCTGTGTTTTGACAATAAAATGATTTGATTGATTGACAACCTCTCTTGAGGACCTTAGTCTCTAACTTGGCCTAACGACTACTACGTATGGTGATAACGAGGACCAACGTCATAACGTGCCCTCTGAAGCACGTTATTGTTCGATAATTTAAAAAACCCACACTAACGGTCACCCACCTAAGGATTGACCTTTGTAAACCCTGCCTTACTCCGGTGATTGTTTCCAAACACCTAGTCCGCGATCTTTAAATCGGACCCCATTGTGTGAAACAATTCCAATCTGCAGCAGTTTCTGCTGCGGTCGTATCTAACGTCTTGCATTAAAAAATAACGGGATATAATAAACTGAACCTCTAATAAGATCTTTTTTGATCATCAATCAATCTGATTGAGCATCTAATAGGGGATTAGGTGCTTAATCAGAATTTTTAGATGTACAAAAAAGGTTAGGTTAGGTTGGCAATTTATTAATTTTGATGACAAGTTAAATATGATTCAAAATTAACTATATAATAAAATTGTTAATGACCTATTAGACATTTGCTTCTTGATGAACAAATTGAGGAAAACACCAAAAATTGTTACTCCTAGTGCGGGTGATGTCAGTGCGTCGCGGTGATGTTTGCAGTTCGGCGGCGGTCGTCCGCCATTCCCGTTATGTTTTTGGAGACCGCGGCATTTTGGCGCCGCGCGACCCGAGCTAGCCCACGACGCGACGTGCCTCGTGTCTCACTTGTACATCAGAACTTAGATCAAGTCATGACTTAGCAAACAAAAACCTGACGTAACCTGAAGTAAGTACAAAGAGATTATTAAAAATTCATGACGTCATCATTGGCCATTCCTACCTTGTAATAGACAAATATAGTCTTAAATTGCAGAGCACTGTCAAGGCGGCACGAACTCCATGTTTAAAAAAAAAATACAAGACCTCTGAAACCATGTGACCGACTTCTTGGCGGGAAAGTGAAGCGTCCTGTCTGCAGTTTTATTTTATTTTCTAAAATTTGTGATATTTCAAACATTAATAACGGTGGATTATTAACATTTAAGTGTTTGTAAACGTACATTTGTGTTGGTAAATGAAACAAAACAGTGCAACATCACTCAAGAAGTCAATGTGAGATCTCAGTATAGTCCCACATCTTTACGGAGGACTAAACGGGCTTAGGGGGAGGGAGGACATCTCATTTACCATTTATCATCTTTATCACCACTCATTCTCATTTACTATGATTTATGTATTATTAATATATCTCTTACTTGACACTGGACAAATGTGCTAAACGCTCGAAGCCATAATATAAAAGAAAAAAAACCATGTGACCTGCTGGCCATTAAATAAATATTCCGGAACATCTCACACAAAGTCATCGAGTCTCATTTAAAGCATGTACTTATTATGCAGCGGATCATCAATTATCATCAGATAAACAATGAATAAAAATACAAAATCGTTATTTCTATAAATACTTGCTTTTATTTTTTTGTAAATGCATACTTAATATACATAGGAAAACACCCAGACCAGAAAAAATATTCATTTTCATGCACACAAAGATTTTTCCTGTGTGGGAATAGAACCCACGACCTCTGGATTGAAGTGTAGGTATACCTCCACGCCATATCGGTCGTCAAAAATAAATACCACTTCATTAACAATATCGGATGTATGGAGATCCTATCAACATCTGAGAAGCCCAAGCCAGCACTTGTGCACTTGCTGATCAACGGACGCGGCTCTGGTGAACATAAAAGTTCCCGGTAAACGGCAATAGGCTCGCCACCTATTACGTGGCACCAACAACACAATTGGTGAAGTGTGAGCGTATAAACATGCCTCTGCCTACCCCTTCTGGGAAACAACGTGAATGTATGTATGCTTTAACAATAACTTGAATTATAGCTATTCAAAGCACCTCAATACAAAATATTTTCAATAGAAACAGATGTTTTTCAATACCCCAAAATTTTGTAAAATTTTCTTGAGGAAATGCAGGTCCTCATGAGGGGGTCCCTTTGCCACCTTGCTTATTACACATACGGAACTTTCGTATGCCCTTATGTTTCGGCTGTATTGTCTGCTTACCATAAGACAGGATACGATGAGACACGAAACAAAGAAGAACTGTCAATTGGTGCTGCAAGCAGTCACTAGAGGATGTTAAAGTACTCGATGCGAGTGGTCACCTCCAGCCAAGGACGGAAGGTCGTGGGACAATGGCTTCCGTTGGTGCATTGTGTCGCGTTACGGACGACGCCAGTTTGATTCCCGACGCAAATGGACACACGAAGGTCAGCGAATGACGGCGCTTTAGGAACTCATTAACAAATAGGGACTGTTAGTCTATCAGCCTAGTGTTTCGCATTTCTATTCGAGTCATCATCATCCTCCTAGCAACCCTTACCCAGAGTCTGCTCACTGGTTTTACCACTGGCTTCATTTCAGTTACTTCACGGAGCGACTGCCGTATGACCTCCCAAACCCAAAGGGAGCAGGCGTCTGACCTCCGTAGCCCAAAGGGAAACATCAATTTATGGTTAATTAAGTATCGCCTTTCAAATCGAATCTTTAGCTAAAAATTTATCGTACAAAGAATTGTCGCACATAAAGTCCTTGCAATTTTTAGAAATGCACAAAGCAGATTCGAGTGGTCAGTGGAGCAGATACTAGTCGAAGAGCCAACGATGTAATTAATATTTAATTATATACACAAATCTTTTGTCTTAGACCAAAAAAAAACTGGAAAACAATCGCAAAAGAAAAAATATATATAATTGGCTGTCTTATCAAACATTTAGAGGAGAAAAGAAATATATAAACAATATACAAAATTTTGTTTCTTTTCGCAAAGTCTTGCACCACTATGGGTATCATCGCACCGATACTGTGCCGCTGTTCGTCCATCTTCCAAGCTCAATAGAGCTCTTATGATAGTCATAATTTTAAACTAACGCGCCCATTAACTGCGGGCGGGAGCTTGATCGTAAAAGAACGGGCAAGAAAATCGTCAAAGTTGGTTTTTTCTTCCGCCTTTCTTCCGGTTTAAAGAAGCTGTAATTACTGAAAGTAATGGTCTTTTGAGATTTAATTTTTATTTTTTGTTTCAGAGTACTGATTGCAGTGTTTATTAGTTTATTCTATGATCATGGGCAGACGTGTCACTTAACATTATGTGAACGTCTCGGTAGTCTCGTCACAAATTAAACTTATGTGATCATCCTAGCATTTATATCGGTTGTGCCAGTTGTGCCAGATTGGACTGCGCTTGTATCAATCGCTATAGTTTTATACAATCATCGTTATTACTTTTACCATAACTAGGCACAGCTTGTTTTTAAAATGGTCAGCGTTGTGTTGGTTGATCCCTCTCATCCCACGGGGAGTAAGTAAGAGTCGACGAAGAGAAATCCTACCAGATGATGGGCAGTAGCGTTATTCTGCGTACTGGCTTGATTTGCGATTACCAACCCGCCTGCTCAGCGTGGTGATTATGGACTAATACCCCCCATAATATTATCTATTGGGGAGGCCATGTTCAGCAGGGGACTCAAAAGGCTGATATGATGACTGGTATTATTTTTACGAAGCGCTCGTAGCTTTGCGATGCTAGGTGGTCGGAAACGATCACCAAAGTAAAGCAGAGTTTACAAAGGTCAGTCCTTGGATGGGTGACCGTTTGTGTGGCATTTCATATCGAACGCTTCCGTGCTTCGGAAGGCACGTTAAGCCGTTGGTCCCGGTTATCACTAAATGTGGTAGTCGTTAAGCCATGTTAGAGGCCTAATGGGCGGCTTGATAAATTCTAACAGCAGGACGCCATACACCTGCCTCCACCAATCCGCACTGGGTCAGCGTGGTGGAGTATGACCTAATACCCTCACACCTTGATATGTGAGAGGAGGCTCGTGCTCAGTAGTGGGACGTATATGGGCTGAGATGATGATTATTTTTACTATTCAGAACCTTACTCTTGGTAACCGCTTATTTTCGTCTTATTGATAGCGACACCTTTAATGTTACAAATTTTATTTGTAGGTATTATAGACCCATTTAAAATATACATACCTGTATATTAAACACAGTAAATATATGTCTATACCAGTAATATACATAGTAGTACCTAGAAGCAAAAAAAAGAAGCTCAGCTATATGAAGCTGATAAAAATAGAACGAAATTATTGATAGCCGTTAATTTCTGAACCTAATTAAGAGGTATGTGTCACATGGTCCAATGAGTGGTTCGTACATAACGCCTTATATGGAGCCCTTATGTATTAAAAGGCGAGTAAGACAAACAAATTTTTAATTAATTATTAATGACGTGTCCGGTAAACAGCTGCAATAAGTACGTTTTACATGATCATTGTGCAGGTTGATGCTCAATTATTTACTTAAGGAAAATGGCTACCGGACATTTTTTTATTTAGTGGAGCAACATAGTGCGTAGATTGTAATTTGAATATTCATTTGCGGCCTAAGCAGGTCTTCGGCGTGGCTGCCGGAGTGGAGTTGATGTCATCATTACCAGGGCCTGTCGTACATCAATGTCATGGATGCCAAGTTCAGCGTCGAAGGTCGAATTACGGACTCCTTTGGGTTTTTCATGCACTGCTCGTCAAACGATTGCCTATTTTAGCGTCGCCTATAAGGTATGACGTGTCGGCTATTGTAATTAGTTCACCGAGTTGTTTATGGGACAATGATTTACGACATGGTGTAGATATGACAAAGATTTATAATGCTAATGTAATATTAAAAATAAACCTAACAACACAAGTCAACATCATCATCAACGTCTGACAAGGACTTCGGGAAGGCGGGAACATAAATATTTGTCTAGCGTGGGAATCAAATAAAAAATAAAATAAAATAATATATACTTTATTGTCTTTAAGATCAACAGGATCATTTAGATTCGTCAAATTTTTACACAAAAAATGGAAATTCGATAATTTTTATCTTAACAACCATGAAAGAGATATGAGCGGTATCATAATCAAGAAATAAAAGCAAATGGATTCTTTGTCAGAATTTGTCAAGATTTTATCTGTCTGTTGTGGTTTTTTCTCAAGATTTGTCAGTCTGTCGGTGACTCTAAAGAGGCTTCCAAAAGGCAACGAGATAGAGAAGAATGCCTCAAGAAACTCATCATCGATTATGTCTTTTTTCAGGTTAATCGAAACCATGACTTCAGCAGCTAAGTGCGGTACTCTGAGCTGAACTGAGCGGTCTGTTGATATTATCACATATGTGACCTATGTTCATATTGGTAATAACAAAAATAAATAACAATTAATTAATAAATATTTTCTAACAATTACACCAAATATTTAGATCAAGATAAGTATCATTAAGAACTTGTGATATGGATACTAAATAACGTAAACTGTAAAGTTGTAACTGGCGGGAGAAAAAACTAACCTTGACGATTTTCTTGCCCGTTCTTTTACGATCAAGCTCCCGCCCGCAGTGAATGGGCGCGCTAGTTTTTAAGTTTTGACGTTCATAAGAGCTCTTTTGAGCCAAACTTGAATAAATGAATATGAATTTGAATTTGAACGGATAAACCTACATAAAACACCCAGACCAGAATGAATATCTATATTTATGCACACAATGATTTGTCCTCGTGGGGTGGGAATCGAACCCACGACCCCAGGAGCGAAGTGCGAGTATACCCGCCACCACGCCATATCGATCGCCAAAAGTATCAGATTTTCTCCGGTTTTCATTCTAAGAAGATAGATAGATAAATAGAAAATTCTTTATTGTACACCAAATTAAAATAAAACAAGAAAACAATTTCAAAAGAAAGGCGATACAATTGGCGTCCTTATCGCTTACAGCGATTTCTTCCAGGCAACCTTAGGATGGAGAGTGATTCAAATTAAATGAAACCAAATGAAAATTAAATGAAAGAAGAATTTTATTGTAATGTTACTAATAGCAGGATACGGCTTTCACGCATTAGTTAGCTACCACCGGTCTTACTCTCACGTGCGGCGGCAGACGTGTGTCCGCACCAAATGAATCATAACCGGAGTAATTGTGCGATGGCGGCCGATAGCGGAGGCTGCGCAGGCGACGCGCGCACCATGCCAATGAGCCCGCCATCCCACCATCTCGCCACGTCGCCAGCCCGCTTGTAATTGGACACTCCTGCCGCGGCCGCTGATCGATCGCTCTCTAAGCGCTTAACACCTGAGATTAAGACTATTGTTTTATTTCACAACTTCTTACTAACTACATTTTATTTTATACAGAGATAAAATTGGAGGTGTTTACTGCTTATATTTAATAGCGTCTTTCGGAACCTCAAACTGCAGCGTTGTTAGAGAGGACGGTGCGCTTGCGTTATTTTCCATTTACCGGAGTCTTATTCAGCAACAGCGCTCTGGTAACATCATATGTGTCACATGCTGTACGTAGAAAATGAGTTTGGAATTGCGAATGTAGATAAAACTAGCAATTGAAGGATAAGAATACACGTCAAGATGAGATTACTTTTTCTCACAGCTATGCTTAAAATCGACACCTGCTGATTGAGGGGTCATCATTCTTATGTTTTTAGTCCAAGGGCCATCAGCGGGGAACGCGGCCGCGAGCTCAGCGCGCTAATGTGCGCGAGGAGCGCGAGGTGCGCGGTCAGCGCGGATGTTTTGCACGAAATCGTAGGGGCCATTGCAATGTTGTCACGCGGCGGCGACGCGCGGCGCATGCGGCGGCCGCATTAGCGATAGGGCATTCCTGGGACACTGCTTTGTGCGAAGTACACCGTTAATCAAGAACGGACCGTGGGACCACGTGCGGCCGCGAGCTCGTCACTCGGCACTGCTCGTCGCGGAGACAAAGCCTCTTTGTCCCCGGACGGCTCGTCAGCGACGCACTACTATTTATAGGTCGATCTTTGGACGTCTTGACGGACGTTTCGCAGATGAAAAATACGGCTCGCCTCCGCGGCGGCGCAGCGAGCATTCTGCGCGCAGGCGCGAAATACGAAACAATAGCGGTTTATAATACAATGAGTGCGACCTGAAATACATAACGGCGGCGACATTCCCGTCACGACCGCGCGCTTACCTTTTTCGACTATTTTGTCCGCGGCGGTGCGCGCGCGGCTATCACGAGCCGCCGACCTCTCCTTATTAATAACGTGGTTTGAATTGGAAATTCTGGAATAAGGCGACCCATCCTCCCGAGCCCGACGCCCACTCAGGCAGTCATCTAAAGTTGACGTGGTGTGGCAGCGGTGGATGCGGCTGCATATGGGATGCGGTCGTGCGGGCCGGCAGCTCGCTATGCAGCGACCGGCCACTAATTGGTGTTGGCAATTCATCGTGACGGGCGGCGGCACGACCGCTCCGTGGGCCGCACATCCTCGCCTAATTGCTGCGGTCACGTCGCTTAGCATACATTACAATAGGGATCTGCAATTCCGCTGACGTCTTAGTTAATGCGGTGAAGACGTGAGTCTTCTACCTCGACATTAGTTCCTAGGCGGCCGCGTTAGAGATTCATTTGAGATGTCGCTGCTAGGAACTGGCAGGTCGTTTGGAAGTGAGAACAGTTGACTAATGTGTACGCAAATTGTCTCATTAGAGGTGCGGTGGGGCGAGGGCGGCCGGTGTCTAATAAGAAGTGGATGCAAATGTGCCACCGGCGGCCGGGCCGTGTTATGAAGCGATATGTATGGGCCGCTCGCGCACGGTCGCCGAACACTGTTTTACGACCGTTTGTGAAATAGCTGGTGCGTTTTTTCCTTAGTTATTCCGCAGGTGTGCTTGCGGCCGTGTGTGCTCGTGAAATGCTTCAGTAGAGATCGATTTCTTTAGTTACAAATATTTGAATTTTAAATACAACCAGCATTGAATAATTAATTATTTCAGCCTATAACGTTTTTTTCTAATGTACTTATAAATATACATGATGTTATAATTTGCACTGAACTTTGTTAGTTCACTTAAAGCAATAAATTGTCGAATGAACTTGTATGTAATGTTTTGTAGTCATCGAAAATGTCAGATCAAATTAGATAAGTAATGAGCAACGACACATTTCACCATTATAAACGGAGCGCGCCTCGGTCGCCTCATCTTGTGCCGTTCTCACTTTGAATAATTCAACCACCGCGTTTGTGTACATCGTTGGAAGCGTTTTTTAAAGTTAGTTGGGCTACTAACTATGTTTTATATAATTTACAGCAATTTTTAACTTCTTTATCATCAACATCAACGCAAATATGCATCAACTGGTTTATCGCAGCAGCAGTTTTGCAGATTTATTCTGGTCGCAATGAAAATCTAAAAGTATAGGTATTTCGGTATTTTCTTTTGATTTTAGTTGAAAAAAGCCGAGATGAGTTTCTTAAAGCATTCTTCTCAATCTCGTTGCCGAAGCATTGTAAGTGTCACCGGCAGACTGACTGACAATCCCCTCCCACCGTTAGATTCACAACGGGCTGACCGACAAATCCCCCGATAAGCGTCACCGACAGACTGACAAATCTTGAGAAAAAATTCTGACAAAGAATCCACTTGGCTTTTATTTATTGATTATGGAATCGCTTATATCTTTTTCATTGTTGTTACAAATAAAAAAAAAACTATTTTCGTTGTAAAAAATTGACGAATCTAAAGGATCCTGCTAATCTTAAAGACAATAAAGTATATTTTATTAATTTTTATTTTAGTTACAAATTAACTGATATTCGCCGCCAGAAACTTGAACTTGTAGCGGTTTTGTGTGAAAAAGTTACCGCGCCCCGGGACAAAATGAGCTCAAGAAGAAACATGAATGGTATTTGGTTAGGAAAGCTTGGATACATCATCCACTCAATCCTCAGCGGGAGACAGACATTACATGATGTTCCTTCCGTCCAAAAAGGGACTTTACTTTCTTGGGTAGGTCTCGATAGTCTATTTTGATATCCCTAGCTACCTAAGGTAAGGAGGTCCTTGAAACGACAAAGAATGGAAAGGTACTCTTGGAAAGATGGAAACAAAGATCCCTAGGCAAATCAAGGATCACAAATGTTAGGCCATAACCGGTTTTTAAAATGTGAATAATATGGGAAACCTCAAACATCACCTCGCGGATTTTCCCCAAAATTAGCACATTGCAAAAAAAAAAAAACACTTTTTACAATTTGCCAGTTAGAGTGGTAAGCGGTAATAGGACTGGACCAACAGCATAAATGGCGAAATGTGGGCGTATAATATGCCTCTGCCTACCTCTTCGTGCAAACAGGCGTGATATTATGTACAGTGAAAAAAATCTCTTTCTTGGCCGATTATTATTAAAGCAAATAATTATCTTGTGATATTTCACAACTCTATAACACTAAAACAATAAAATATCCTGGAAAATGGACTTCCTTTAATGGTTAAACAAAAAAAAATTACCTAACCAAAAAGTCAGTAGCCAAGTACGTAATAAATTACATACATTTGATTTAATAAAACTTATCCAAGTAAAATGTAGCGAAATTATACTCCAAACAAGTGAACAAAATGGAAATTTGCTATAGATTCATTTGGAAAATGAAACTTGTGAGATAGTAACTATAACAATATGTTACGCGGTCTCAAGTAGTTACGAGCACTACACTATATTTCGAGTAGGGCAGGGCAGTGGCTTACCGGAACGCTTCGCTTACACTTTAAAGGAAGATGCGTGCATATACCCGAAAACTATATGCACGCATCTGCCTTTAAAGTGCGGAGGTCGGATGATAGTTGGTTCGATTTCTACACATTAAACATGTTTGTATGCATTGAATGATACACTGACTAAAATAGAAAATTATTTATTCAGCTCTTCAAAAATAGTACAACCAATTCAACAAAAAGTTGGGGCCGAATGGACTTCATATGCATTGCAGATAAAACTGGGTCAAAAGTTAGTTGATGTTTATATGACTAACTTACTTAGTCTTCAAATTAACTTAATACGAATTTAACTTTTCGTCTACTTCAGAACACATAATTTAAGACACAAGATCTAATTCAATTCGCAGTTACATAATATACTTATCAATTTTTTTAGCTAGTTTTGATTGTTACATAAGAAGTTTTGGCTATATGCTAAACTATGCTCTCTTATTGCAGTTTATATGTAAATTTGTTATAAACAAGCCCTATATGATAGAAAGTGGACCTCAGACTATTTTTTTCTGCTTTCCAGAACACAACAACCTACAAGGCCCCTCGGTAGGAGGAGGGAGATAATGCCCCGCACACCACACCCCGTGTGTGTGAATATGTCGGGATTGAACCAACTAACCTCTCACTGTAATAGCCTTTGATATTGCTACTGTAAAGACGACATCTGAAGCGGTCGGCACCTGGGGAGGCACCGATGCAGCACGCACTAAGCGGAGTACTAGGTGACGCATGTTGGAAGGCGGGAAGCCTTGACTGATGGATAGCCATTAGTTGTTTTTTACAACACCCTAGCATTGGGTTGGTTCTATTCTCAAGCCGGAAACCACCCGGCTGCCGCAGCTTTTGCACGCATAAAATAAGTATCATCCCAGTTCAATATGCTAGTTCACTGTTAGCATAAAAGATACACTTGCAAGGCCTGAGCTCTGCGGTAGCTGAGCTTAAGCCGGATGTTCTGTCGCTTCACTTAAAAGGCTAAGACGTGTAGTAACTATTTGATGAATGAACCAGCGACTTTAAAGCCAGAAACAATAAAAATCACACTTATGTAAGATTGATGTAGGAAGTGGTCGGCGGGGCAGCTCACGTGCCTTCCACCCTTATCTAGCGGAAGCGAGCGACGTTCTCCCGCGACGTGGTCCCGCGCAGTGCACGTGACCAGACTACCATCACTACCACCACAATACTTTCTCACAGATATTAAAAGCCTTTTCTGGCTTAAAAAACTTGAATGAGTTGCTTTCATTGAGTAAACGAACGAGGTGTACACGTAGTACACAGTGTAAGGGATTGGTTGGTGAAATCAAAAACAATAATGTTTGACTTTGCTACGTAATTGAAAGCTTTGGATTATATTTTAGTAAATTTTTGGAATAGTTTAGTTTAAAGACACTGTTCATACTGTATATATTTATTTTTTATTTTTCAAGAAATTTGACTAAAATATAACGCCAGCATTTACAGCCACGATTTAAATGTTAAGACGGTGCGAAAGAGTGACGCTTAAGGCTTGCCCCTTTTCTCTGGTCATAGGAAAAAGGGCACACATGACCAGGGATAGATTTCTACCTTTAGCTAAATAACAAGACGTAATTAAAGGAATAAAGATTGCTTGTTTCAAAAACCACTGGAATCCTCAACGAAATCATGCCGTTTGTGTAACACACATTGAAAAACCTAAAAGTTTTGGTGCATTTGTTGGGCAGTTCTAACAGTAAGGGATTTTTTTTGCACATCAAATGTTGACGAATGATGTCAGCGAAACGACGAAAACTTCGAACTTTATCGTATTTACCACCTTGCGACCTAATATTTTGTTAATAAGCTATGCATATTGTCTACTATGTACAATAAAAGCAAGTTGGTTCTGAGGATCCTCACCAAGATCTGAGGGACTAGACTTAAAGGGCTATATTTCCTAAATGATTTCCTTTACAAATTCCTGGTTTCTTCTACAATTTTTTTTAAACAACTACTACATATTGATAAAGATTTTTTGCTCATCCCAGGACTAGCCCCTAGGTCCACATGAAATTTTTGATATTGCCAACTTACAGCGTCTTTTAACTTGGTATAACTTAGCTATTACTTACTTTACACTTCAAGTTGTGGAAAAGAGTACTGTAGGTTTTCGCGAGTCACGAAATCGCGGGCGCTACCAAGTATTTTATATTAGTAGTACCGACTAGTACCTATGTGTTAATTATGTTGTAGAGATAATTAATACCATTTATTGGTATTTAGATCCGAAGTATATCTGCTATGTTATTGTAAGATTTTAGGAATTGAAGAACTAGTGAAATAAATCATACGATATTTTTGATAGCCACTATTGTAAAGAGCATATTACTTTCTCGTACTATAAGTATTGTCAGTCTAATATGAGGCTAAAAGTAATTTTATGCCGAAGACTCAGACGTACTCAGCAGAGTACTCAACCCAACAGCTCAACACTCAGCTCAACGCTATTCTGAAGACTCGATTGAAAAGATACCTCTTCATTGCTATTACAATAAGTGTTCGGCTTTTCAGTGATATTTCTGACCAGAACCAGAACCAAACGTTTTGCTAACCAAGTAACATCTCAGTCCCAACATTCGGTTCCCACTGCAAGGAGGTATATTGTAAATAAAAATATTTGGATCCGGTCGCAACGGCCATGTGCATCTATAAATCCATATTAATAAAAGGTACATTTATAAAAATGAACGTATAAATACTATATGCTGCATCGGCGCCGTCCGTGTGACTCTAACTCAGCCGTGATATATTTATATCCTATAAGTGTTTTTTTAATGTGTGTTTAAATTTGCACTTAACATTATAATCTCAGACTAACAAAACACAACACCCAAACTTCAGCAACACGACTCCATAAAATCTGTAGATATAAATTTTACTATATGTTGCATCGGCGCCGTCCGTGTGACACTAACTCAAACTGTGACTCTATGTATATCCTAGTAGTATTTTTGTGTGTTTCTATTTGCACTTAACATTATAATCTCAGATTAACGAGTAGGCTTTCGTTAAACAACACATAAACTTCAGCAACACCACTCCAATAAACTGCGTCTTAGTCCCAAGGTCCCAAGGAGGTATATTGTAAACAACGATATTTAGTGGCAAGGTGGACGCGGTGGATTGCCATCGCCGACCTGTCAGCCGCTGGCTTCGTGCAACTCTTACCTGTAGCGAGTGCAAATGATCTTGATACTTATTGGATTAGTGGTATTTACGAATTATAGATAAAGTAACATTAGCGAACATAGATAAATTAACATTTTACTGTTCATATCACATGATGGCCCATCTGATAGAAAATGGGGACCACTTTACGTTTATACGCTTGTAACACCAGGTGTATAACTAGCGCAATGCCGACTTGCAAGATTGCATTTATTAATTTTACAGTACACTCAATCTGAAGGTTAGTTATTTTTATAAAACCTACCATTTGCGTGTCATGATAGTTTTTGTTGTAGAGATCTTTTAATGAAGTTCGATGTGTTTTGTTGTAGAGATCTTTTATTGAAGTTCGATGTGTTTTGTTGTAGAGATCTTTTATTGAAGTTCGATGTGTTTTGTTGTAGAGATCTTTTATTGAAGTTCGATGTGTTTTGTTGTAGAGATCTTTTATTGAAGTTCGATGTGTTTTGTTGTAGAGATCTTTTATTGAAGTTCGATGTGTTTTGTTGTAGAGATCTTTTATTGAAGTTCGATGTGTTTTGTTGTAGAGATCTTTTATTGAAGTTCGATGTGTTTTGTTGTAGAGATCTTTTCGCACATCTAGTTTTTAAAAGTCGTAAATGTCATTTACTCAACTTTACAGTAGAACGGTTTAAAAATATTTTTTGTTGTAAATACCTATAACATACAGGATTTGGTGGTTGGCGCTCTCTGTCGGACAATTAACGAATTATAAAAACGATCTATAAGCACTCATTGCATCTACACTCTATTTAAATGGAAACATATAGTATACAACAGTTGACCAAATTTTGGGTTTTTCCAATATTTGCGACTTTTAAGAACTAGATGTGCGTTTTAATGAATCTAAATCTTTGTATGAATAGGCTTTTATAATAAGGGCAAACCTCTAGTGAGTTGAAAAAAGTATTGAGTATTTTACCTGCAATGCTACAAAAAATTAACACCATGCCTTATATAGTGTTATTTGAGTAATGTTATGAGTGTTAAAATAATTTCTTATGGCAATTTTTCATGAAATCATTTATGTTCTCACACAGACAGATTATTTTACAATAAATATTCAAGTTCATCCTCCTAAAGTATCAAGTGCGTTCGTCAGCAGTGCGCAGACGCAGGCCGGGCGGCACGTATCGCGACGTGGCTTCCTGACGCGGCTGGTGCTTGCTACCTTGTACCTGAATCTTGGCTCTCTTATCTTCCCCCCTCACCTCACTACCTCACCTCCCCTCATGATTAGCCTTCACCCCTCGCATGGATGATGGACGTCATCATCTGCGGACACATCTGCCGGTCGGATAGACCAATATGCGCACTGATAGTAACAATTAGTACCAACAATGCGCTTAACATTAAAAAATAGGTACTTTTTAGTTAATTCATCTCAAATTTACATTCAGAGAAATATTTATTTATTTACAGGTTACCAACATAAGTACAGCTATTTTTAATAATGAACTTATACATGGAACTTATACACAAAACTAAGGTGAGTTTTTATACTCCACCACGCGCAACTAGTACGGCTTATATAATAAAACTTATACAAGTATTATTTCATATTTAAAATAAAAAATACTATCCTCTCTTTTGACGACCGATATGAAGTGGAGGTCGGTATACCTGCACTTCACTCCAGAGGTCGTGGGTCGGTTCCCACACAGACCAAATCTTTGTGCGCATTAACATGAATTTTATTATATACCATACCATAGTAACAATTAGTACCAACTTGTTAATATTATCTGGTCTAGGTGTTTTCGAATATTTGTTCTGGTCTAGGTGTTTCCCTATATACATTAAGTACCTATGTATTCACAAAAAAGAGGTATTTACATATTATCCCTTCTTTAGTAACCATAACATAAGTTCTTAGTGACCCTTATCTTGGACCTAATAATTGGTGTAATTGTCGGAAAATATTTATTTATATTTTTTTCAACTCTGACAGTGCTCACAAATTTTTCACCGTGCACCTGACTTATAAATCCTATGGTTGAAAGTTAGTATATACGTAACATCCACCAATTGGCTTGTTTATACCAACAAGCACCCTTGCCCGCATTCATATCGAGAATATTATGAAAGACCTAAAAAAGGTTGCACATATTTATTTCTGACGATTTGAAATTAATTCTGTAAATTTGCACTTCAAAAATAGCAATTTTTTTCACTTTTGTAACTGAACTACAGTAAATGTGACCTATTTCATATCATTTGAACTAAGTTTGAACCTAACCTAATTGTTTAACACCTTGCAAACATCATATTAATGACATAATTATGTACTTCTTATGCATATAAGTTGCCGTGCATACAAATGTCCCATTTGCAAAACTTCGTTTGCTTAATTTACTTAATTGGAAAAAGCAAACTCTCTTTGTGTAAGCACATATCTTAAATTACGAACAAAAACTAGATTTTCGACAATTCGTACGACGTTGAAAGTCGTTAAAATATAATTAGTATTCAAGACCAAAAACATATCATTCATAAAAGAAATGCATCGTTTCTGCAACATTGTCCACTGAAAGGGATCATATAAAGTGTTATTTAAGACTACGAAGAAAAAGACACAACCGAGATGCGAGTCGATGCGATCCGTGTCCGAGGAAAGAGCATTTTTGAATGCGACGTATCTGCAATCATTCGAAAATGACAACTACTCAATATCGCCACTGTGCCGGGGGGACAGGGCCGCATTTGAGCAATGCCAAGCAGCTTCAACCGACTCCAAACATTTTGATTGCGGCCCCATTTTACCGAATAAATACCGGAGCGCGTTTCGGAATCCTAAAATTCAGTTCGCGAGCATTAAAGTGTTGTTTTTGTGAGTGCGACCATTACGAGGCGACGCATGTACATAGCATGAATATGAATGGTGGAAAACATCGCCGTTAGAGCTTTTTGTGGCCGACTGGGCGTCCGGGCCGCGAGGCGCCTGCGACCGACCACGGCCTTTGCTTAAAATGCTGTTAACTATAAATAACCCAGGCCAGACACTCAAAAATTTCATACAAAGACTCGACTGAGTAGGTAATAAAATAATAAGTGGTATCCGGCACAAAAATCTTTATGGCTGTTGCAGATAGCTCGGGTATTATTTCATGTCACATAGGTTTATAAAAAAATCAGCATTGAAAGCAAGCTGCAAGCAAAGCAAGAATCCTTGTCAGTCATAGTATGTGTTTATAGATTAAACTGTTGAAAAAATGTTGTAAAAATGTTGAATTCAATCTTTGAAGGCGTTTTGGACTGCCTCATCTAAATAAATTCTGAAAACAGTGGTAATCGGTTGGAGCAAAGTTCGGGTAGAATGGTGGGTTACAGGGCTATTCCAATCCTAGCTCCTCTAGATTCGCCACCGTGTGTTGTGCAGAGTGTGTCTAGCGTTATCCTAAAGCAGCAATGGGCTAGAGCAATTGACCAATCTCAGTTGTTTAACGACTAGCTTTTCCATCATGGTTTCCAGTTTTTGGCAATACAGATCTGCCGTAATCGTCTGACCAGATCTTAGAAAGCTGTAGTGGTTTTTTTTGGGTCAACTTTCGCATGGGGCTAGATTTGGACACTGTGATGAGCGTTTCCGATTATCGTATACGATTCCTTTTTCATCACAAGTAATGATACGAATCAAAATCCCTGCGTTATTGTGCTTCTTCACTTTTTCAATTTTGCTTTAATTGATGAATGATGTTTTATTTTTCACACCGAAGTCTGCAGCCAACTCTGACGTGGTGTTAGATGGATCCGCTTTCACAATCGCTCCCAATTCCTCATTGACAACTAGGGTCTTTGGCCGTCCACGAGGTTTGTCCTGGAGGTCAAATTTTTCAGAACGAAAGCGTTGGAACCATAAACGTACCGTGTTTTTCTTTACTTCCTCTGAGTACATATCATGAATCTTTCGAGCGTTTCTGCATCGCTCGTGCTTTGATGGAAATCGTATTAACCAGAACGATGTCCCGATAACAATTAAATTATCACATTCAGAACACGAACAGACAAGCTATAAATTACAAATTGTTGATTTTTAAATTTTTTCGCCGATTTTTTTAGATCAAATTGGCCAGTTCGATAAAACCCCATTTTCATATGTAAGGACCTAATATAAGCTTTGTCTGAAATTCAACTGCAGGCTGATAATAATCAGCAATTTAAAATTACTGCAGGTCGTGATGAAAGGGATTCAGTTCATATTTTATTAAGCATACCCAGCACGTATTAGACAGGTGTGTTAGGTTCTGATGTTAGAATTTTTTAAGACACTCTGGGTGCAATGCTTAACTTCGGTAATTATAAAGCCAATACAGCTTAGCGGCGCTGTCAGATATATTAATTGTATGGAGAATAATTTTATAAACTTGAACTAACCAACCAGTGATTATGGAAACAGCATTCTGAATATAAAAAAGCATTGTATAACAAGCTATTCTTTGTGGACATATATAAATTGAATTTAAAATGAATTTAAGTTATCGAATAGGCATGCGCGTGTTGTTGCCCGTGAACTTGAGACTCCCAAATCGCTTCGTATCCATCTTAAGTGCCTCACATCCAAATTAATATACGCAAACCCAAAACTAAACATATAAAACTATTCCATAAATATTAACCACATTGCTATTACCATTTTTCGGTAATTTCATATTCATTACTTTTTTGGAGCCGTCCAATCTATTTACATTCGCGTTAAGTATGTCCCAAATGTCCATAAATAAAACAATGATCGCTCGCTCGTTGTCAACACAATTTCTACGATAAAATCATTTTTTAGTGTCGCCGCCATGCCGGGCCGGGTGCGAACCATTACATTACAATATCCAATTTGATCGAATCTAAATAAATACATGTTAATGTCTCCCTTATCCCGGGAGTTTGTTTATTGTGTGCCTGTTTAGTTTTAATTTTTTCAGGTCCAGATACTATCTGAGGAAACTGCTCGCGGTAAGCAGTTCTTGGTCAAGTTATGTTAGAGTCTATATTTGATTGTGTAGTGTTGTGGCAGTACAGTTGAAGTCAAAAAACGATTGGATATTTTTAAATTCTGCGTTAGAAATAAAAGTGCGAATAATTGCGATGTTAATATCTCAACAACAAAGGTCACATTAATATTTAAGCTTACATTAACTTTATCAAAGATAATCTTAGTTTGTTCAAATGGTAACAATAACCAATTTTATGATTCAAAGACATAATCAGTAAATATTACAGTGATGTCTACTACGTTAATAAAAGTATCTGGATAGTAAGTATTTTCAAGTACGAGTACGAGTTAGTCTAATTATACTTAACTTAAGTTACGGTTTGACATTATTTACATTAAAAAGTTGTGCATTGCGTATAGAAAAATCCTACCTTAGCTAAAATTTAACCTACAATCCGATAGCTTCTAAAGTTTAGTCGCAAGAGTTATCAAACAACGCATACGGCGCACCTGACTTTAAGTTGCATTTGATTGCGTGCAAATCGTGCAATACAGCGGTACCACTTCCGATCGACCCGACCTCTTAATCAACTGCATGCTGTAATTCCTGTTACAGAATTGCCCAGGACAAGGTGATAGATACTCTTACAATAAACTATATGACCCAACAGAATTTGTCCTGCACTAATTCTGTTGGGTCTAATTCTGAATATGTTATCACCGTCAAATGTGATACTGGGGCCTGAAATAGTCCCCCTTTCATCTCATGGGAAATCGTAAGAGTCGACAAAGAGAAATCCTACAGGATGATGGGCAGCAGCGTCATCTTTCGTACTGGTTTAAACTGCGATTACAAACCCGCCGCAAAAAAGAATGCAATCTACTGGGGAGGCTAGGGTTTAGCAGTGGACTTTATAGGGCTGATATGATGATCAAAAGCGATTGAATCGTTTGTTTTGAAGTTTCAAATGATGTATCTCTATTCTGAGAAATTAGTTTTATGCTTGTGACCTCACATGCCAGATACTCGTTTGTACCTTTTATTAAAATTTAAATTAAATTAGAACTCTTGAAAATTATTTACCTCATCATTTCCTAGTATTTCTTCGGTTGCTCTGGACTTAAGCATTGGGCCCAGGGTCTGCTCATTAAAATAATTTACCTAACAAGCACTAATAAGTGGGTAAGATTGTGAAATAAAAACTGCTTAAATATTCTATTATTTTAAGGTAATGCATAAAACAAAAAAAATATTTAGGATTTCCAGTGTTGCTGGGATGTAAAACTGATCCGCAAAAGCTGAACTTCCATTATGATACCTTATTGATAATTATGTTACATGCAAATCTGTTTATGAGCACCGAATTCTGTAGACAACTATACCAAAAGTATAGATGTCCGGTGGGTGTGCAGAGTGACGCGTGCGCAGGCCAGCTTCGCGCCTGCGTAATGCCCATGAATCGCATGAATACCAAACGCTGAATAAATGTTATTTATAACGTTGCCCGGTTGCCACCACTCCGCTAATGGTCAATTTGTGATCCCATTGCTGGTAATATCGCGTTTTTATCGCACTCGTTGATTAAGAAATAAAACAGTTTTATTTGATTCTGTTTTATTCATTTCTCCGTGAGATGATGTTTATATCATTTTCTTGATGTTTGGTGGAGGGCGTCCTCTCCTACCATTGGGCTTTATCGACTTTAAATGAAGAAAGTCGCGGTTATGTGGGTAGTAGGCAAACGTAACGTAACCTGCGACACGTTGTTTGTCACTACTTTTACACCGATGACTTGAAGGGAGTGTTTGATATCGTTTAGAAGCGGTCTGCAGAAGACCGGGTTATTATATAGGCGCTCTATATAGACATTTCATTTTAATTAAACTCAATAGCTATTCAATGTAGTCTAGTGGTTTTTGTGTTCGACCCACTTTACACTCATTAGTACCAAGTACCCAGATTTCCATTATTGATTGAAAATTTCCTAAGCTATAATGACAACATACTCCCAGGCGACAAATTACCCCATTAGACTCAGTGATAGACCTTCAATGAAATGATACTATCCTTGGACTACATATTAAACAGGAAGTCGTGAACAATCTGCAAGTAAAAAATGCAAATGTTGTAGTTTAGATAGTTGCGGACAATGTAATCTCCCACGAGAACTGCGATCCAGCAACGATTGAAAGGCATCAAGCGTCCTGGCTATTTATAGAGGATGGCAGTGGAGTCACGTCGCCGTGCAGCGTCCCGAACGCCTGGGAACCTGCCCCTGCGGCCTAATGGAACCCGCGCCGCGTACGCACCCACGACACGCTTTGTCAGTAACGCATGCTTAAATGTAACCCTTCATATGCATTTCCTTTAATGTGCTAATCGGTATATATCTAAGTACTAGAAGAACTATGTGACATAAACCATGTACGTACTAAGCTTTCAAGTTTTCCGACCTGTAATCATGAGAAAGCAATGTCCTTTCGCGATAATTGTCTGCTACCATCTTGCTGGACTAAAGGGACAGTCCCGCCAAAGTAAAATGTCAAAGCATATTCCCTAGTATTATTGGCTGCATTTTGATGTCCAAATTGGGTGGTTCCGATGAGACTCCATAATGTCTAGGTCACATGGAGTAACAGTATGAAATCATCTACTTTTGCTACAACCGGACGTTAGGATTAACTATCGAAGCGCACTTAGCATGGACTCAAGAAAAAGTAATTCTTTTTATCGTGTATTGCGTTACATGTGGCTTAGGTATAGGATGTTACAAAATATTTAATCTAGTATACTGCCCTACTAAGCACAAAAGCGGTATCTCAGTGAAAGCTAGTTTCGAGATAATTGACATTATGTCAAATTACTTTTTTCGTTAATTTACAGATTGTTATTTTTGGTTATTAAACGTAATTTATATATATTATTAGTATAGATAGTTAAAATATGTGAAATATATGTGGAAATGCCCTAATCATGAAATACTGCTATAACGCTTAGTAATTATAAATTTAAAATTTGAGATACCGCCTTTTGGTTAAATTTTTACTAACATGCTTGTATACAAAAAGATGTGAATTTTCATTCGAATAAAATAGATATTCTTATAAAGAAAAAAAACAGATCAAAGTGCACTCATAAAGTCTTTTATTATTGAAATATAATCATAAAAAAATAATTTAAAAAAATAAACGTTTTCAATGAATTCGAATCATTCAAAAGTAGGGATTTCTCTCTGAAAGGACATTCTATTTTGAGGTATAATATTTTCGAAAGATTTCAAAATATTCTCTTTTTTGTGTGTAGAAATACCGTCTGGTGCAGTTTTCTTTTTCGGTGGCGGAAAAACTCCAGTTTTCAAAATTTTATTTATGTAGTGCTGGAACTCTATTAAATCCAGTTTTGTATGTCAAATCAAAACTGCCTATATTAACTTCTACTTCCACCATATCGCTAATATATGGACGCGGTCTAATTCGAGACAGTTTATACTGGGTCGTGTAATCCTCCCACTTATAGAAGTCCTGTAGAGTCATCTCTTTCGGCTTTACGTTTTTTCCTGCAGGCAGAACTAACTGTCTGAGAAAAGTCTGCAAAATCATAATAATGTTTTTGGTGACGGTTAGGTGACGAACAATTGTTAACCCACAGAATAAAAAAAATTTTGTCCCGATAAAAGATAAAGAAATGGTAGTATGCACTAATATTTTCAGCTTTGGAACGTCCAAACAACCCTTCATACCATAGTACAGGAAAAGTAGCCAAACCTTTCCGGCCTTGATCAGTTGGTACAAAACTTTCGTTATATACCACCACTATTCTGTGGCTAAAAATAGTACTATTAAACATATCAATTCTTGGCAACATTATAACCTTTTCTAAGTCAGCAGAGTACACAACACGTATAGATTATGCTTTAAGAATTAATTCGACTAATATCTGCAGCCGTATCTCATGGTTTGCGGATCAAGTCAAAATACTAAGCGTTATAGTGTTAAGTCAGTAGTCACATTTTACCGCTTATTGGCTTAGAACACGGCGTACATAAAATGCTCCTGTTTTTAAGAGATTTGGCGGTATTCAAATATGGCTGGTTGCCTACGTTAAATTGATATACCTCTAATCTCCTTAGTAATTTAAGGTAAAACTGAGATAGAGAAAACTTTTTTTTATACCTTATAAATAACATACCGCTATAAAACTTAGTTCCATAGAAGCGTATTTTTCTGAGTAATCCGATGCCATAAAAATCAAATTTACGGATTTTTTTGAAATACCGCTTTTGCGCTTAGTAGGGCAGTAGGTACAGCACATGAACCTTTCGAAAAATGTAGTTCCTTCGAAACGCGATACTATGTAGGTCTCAAAATTAATAATGGACTGGTTTCATATGTAAAGGCTACCATAAGCTTGGGATTGACATTGATTCTGGAGGATCGCACGGTATGAAATGTGTGATCCTTCTAGTTTTACTTCTGTGGAATTAGACAACGGGGCTAACTCGTGACTTTATTACCCGGGAAATTGGTGGACCCCTCGAACCACGATAATCTGTATGTTTGCATGGACGATCGCTCAGTAAGAAATCTAGGAAAATTGGTGGTTCCTGTAAGAATCAATTATCAATAGGTCACATAAAGTAATTGTTTGAAATCCTTTAGCTTTGATTACTAGTGAAATTATACGGCGGGACTAACTCGTAAGGCGATCTGAACTTTATTAAAGGCTACTTTTTATCATGTCAGCAGCGTTAATATATAGTTCACATAGAGAAGCAGTATGATATCATTCTAGTTGCGACTACTAGTGGATTAGACGACGGGACTGATAAGTGAATAAGAGGATGTGATGGGATCCTACTAACAGCTCAGGAGCCCAAGCCAACCTCACCTGCGAGTGGTGCAGCTGCCGATCAACAGACGAGGCTCTGGCGAACATAAAAGATTCCGGTAATCCGCAATAAGCTCGCCACCTAATACGTCGGACCAACAAGATAATTGGCGAAATGTGGGCGTAAAATATGCCTCTCCCTACCCCTTCGGGGAAACAGGCTTGATTGTATACATGTGTCTCTGTATGTACCTACTAATAAGTCAAGCGCAGCCAGCTTTCTATCCGGGAAATTGGTGGTTCCCGAGAATCACAGATTCTATTATCTGTATGTCACATAGTAGAGTAACAGTATGACATCCGTCAAGTTTGACTACTAGTGGAATTAGACGATGGGACCAACAAGTGAGGCACAGTCACGTGCGTGTTATCAGGCCGCATCGGCTCCGCGCCGGCGCCAGCTGGAGCCGTACACCACATGCAAATCGCGGGTTTAGGACCACTTGGGTAGACGCAGGTGTTCTAGCGTAGCGGCGAAACAGCTTGCAACAAAAAATTAAATGAACATACCTATAGCTTTGGTAGTCTGTCTCGTAGCAACTATGAAACGGTTTTATAAATAAAAATACCCATATTTTATTTCCCTTAGATATGGACTCACTCGTTTAGAGTATTTGCCAGTGTCAAGTATAATAAATCATGTTATTTGCATTAATGCATCATTTTCGACATTTAGTACAGTCAAAGTGAATTCTGAATAGTCGAGTGCAATTATTAGGTGGGGCACACCATGAGTTGTCTATAAAACAATAAAATTAATATGCTTTTATGATCAAATTTTTAGGCTGCTGTCCTTTAGCCACTACATTAAAAAAGCAGCAAGATATAACGACACCTTTCAACTTTAAACTTTATTTTTCGGAACATATTTTTTTGTTTTATTAAAATCGCACCTAATTTCTAGATAAAGTTTGAAAAATGTGAAAATTTTTTGTTTAAGCTCTGATTTATTCAATCGATTATAAAACATACGCATGCATGCCTTCCGCAAGTTAGGTCACACTATAATTATTTCAAAATCACATTTCTTATTTCTTTTAATTATTATTATTATTTATTTAATTAATTATATTATAACATTACTTATGCTAATCCCAGTGTCACAAAAACCAACATGGGTTTTACTGGACACTGCCATTCGCCACTATTACAGTAATTCACAATTTAAAAGATCCCACAACACAAGTTCGTTACTTTTATTAACCGACTTCCCAAAAAGGAGGAGGTTCTCAATTCGGTCATAAATAGAAATAGTAGGAGCGTATAATGAAAAGTTTTTCAGGGTAACATGTTTCGCCACGTGTAGCGAGACCCACACGTGATGCTCTCCTACATTACTGTACTTTTGACTGTCCTTTGCCGAAAGCCGCTACTTTGGCTAAGACACACTAGAAATAAATATTCTCTTACAATCACACCAATTATTCAGCTTCAAGATAAGTATCATTAAGAACTTGTGTTATGGATACTAAACAACGGATGATCAAACTTAAATACTTTATATTTTTTGTAAATATTTGTTTATAAAGATTCACTTACACTTAAATATTTTTTGTTTTTTTAATTGTTTGGTTGCAAGTGAAACTAAGCTTCGTGATTTAAGTATAATTATATTTTAATTGTTTTTTTATAATTATGACGTTTTCAAGTACTATGTTATAATTTATGATATAAATAGTTTTTGATTTTGATTTTTTTTGATAAGGCGCTCTGTCAGTGTGTGCTTACCTACTGTATCTGTTGTTGGGGTGCTGCTGCAAAAACCCACATCATAAAAGTAGAGCGTGCTCAAAGAGCAATACTGAAGGTGCTTTGAATCTGCCATATCGATATTCGACGAACGACTTATATTGTTTCACAAAGGTACTAAGTGTTCGCAAACTATTAATATATGAGTCGCAAAGGAAATACCACCGTATCAACATTTCTTTGATTAGATTCTCGACAGCAAGAAGAGGTAACCTTATCCCCACAGCCACAAAGTGTATTTGCCAAAAGGCACTACAAAGTGATTACTCCTAAGTTGTACAATATGTATGATGGGTATGCCTACTCACCTATTAAATAACTATGCAATTTGAGCAGAGATTATTAGGTGGTTGCAAACCTGTAACTATGATCAAATAGGTAACTTGATAGCAACAATTACTGTCTCTCAATCATAAGAGCACTTATTTATTATTTTAATGTAATAAAATTACTACTTGAGCCATGTGTTACATAGTTATTTTTATTTATATATTGTTATTATTTTTTTTAAATAATATACAAAGAAAACACCCAAACCTCACAAGGTCATCTTTGTCATCTCCACGCCACATAAGTCCTCAATACTGGTCATTTAAAAAATTACATCACAACTTTTAAGGGGACGGTGGATGTCGCTGGCTTTCAGAATTTTTTCTTTTGGCTTCTAGCAAGGCGTCTCCAAGGCCCACTGTCGAACAGGGCGGCAGAGGGGATTCCAGATGGATTTCGTGCGTCGATTGCATAAAAAATTCATCTAAAACAATATATAAAGAAATTGGCATAAACAAACAAATGGTCTCTTCGGTATTTCATCTACTAATAACCTGGAGTCATTATAAATACTTGCGATTAATAATTTAGAAGTAAAATGACCCAAAAAAACGAGGTGCAACTTTAAATTTGTAGGTAATCTTGAGAAACTTCACTATAGTTTTTTTTTTCACCACACGTTCTCATGTGTTGTTTGGTGTAGATTTATGTTTATTTTTTACTGTACAAGACGATAAAGAACAATCAAATTAAAAAAGCCCAATTGTAGCGATCTCACTTAACTCCCCACCTTAAGCTAATTTAATTGATTATTAGTTTTTTAATTATTAAGTAGTAGTTATTAGTTTAATTAATTATCATTATTAGTTTGGTTAATTATTCTCATCTTCCCAATGATGAAGCTGAACATAGGCAACGACGTTCGTTACGGGAATGTTCTTGAAGGTTACCGCGGCCTCGGGACGAGCAGGCTCAAGGAGCTTGAATGGTTTTTAGTCAGTAAAAATCTGACACAATCCCGCTCCACCCAAAGCGGGAAAAAGTCATAAAATTATTTTCCGTCCGAGAAAAAAAATGACGCGACTTCCACTATCACAGGTAAATAACAGTACATTATGTCGGCTTGTATTAATAATGTATATAAGAAAGAAAGAAAATATATTTTTTTACAAGGTATTGTTTTTATAAGTTCATAATCTACTTTTACCCCGAGATTTCGACCTTTATAGTGGTCAAGGATAGACGGATGATAAATGATGAAATTACATTAAATATCTATCATAAATGGAAATTTATATGAAAATCTAGGAACTGTAATCTATAGTTATAAGACTTAAGAGGTTCATAATTTCATGTTGTAGAGTCCATGTAATAAAACGATGCATTCACATTGAATATAAACATATCACAGAATCATACGGGAGTACTACTCGCATTTCGTGTTTTAGATACAAATATCGCCATTATTTCGAGCCGGGCAGCGCTGCACTCATAGCATTCGGCTACTCGTGTATATAAACAATGCCTTTAAATGCTGCGCAGGAGCACCGCTTAGGTGATGTCAGATTAGCTACCAATAGACAAAGCTTAATTCATATTCGTTAACTCCTCTTTGTTCAAACACCATTGCGACTTTCTGCTTTACTTTCATCAAAGACACAGTCAACGCAGCAATGTATGAGTAACAATAAGCTTCTCACAATGGGTTTAGAACTTATAGCGAGTACGAATACTACGAATTGCGCAGCAGGTTCAAAGAGGTTATGTTAAGAAGTTTTATAATATAGGCTGCGAGACGTTGCCGCAGGCCGTGGCGTGGCAGAAGATACTCATAGTGGCAAGGCTACTGCATTGCCTGCGGTCGCCATATGTCCTGATTACAACAGCCTATATTATAAAAACCTTGAGACCTTACATTAGAAAATGCATGTTATTTAGCCTTATTTTTAAAGTTTTTTTAGTTGATTTGTGAAAGGAATACAGAGTTATTGTTATGTGAAGTATACTATTACTAAAATGTTTTTGAACAGTCTGCCTATGAAAAAAATCGCTGAGACAGAAAAACAAATCGAATATTATATCGTAGCTTCAACGGCTTGTTGGTTTGCAAACAATAGCCTTTAATTGAAAGGATAATAAATGCTTAAAAATAGATAATGTTTTTGTAAAGTAATAAATGTACTATTTCATTACGAAATCGCACTATCGAATTAAGTCAAAACTGAGTCCAATATTCAATAAATTATAGCATATTAACCTGGCAGTCAAAAGATGAAATGTTTCCAAAAAGACATCTTTTATTTATAGTTTTTAGTTTTTTATCATTATTACTAGCGGCCCGGTACGTGCTTCGCTACGTATAAGGCATAGTAATAAAAAAAAATGATTATTAAGTTCATTTATTCAAACAAAAAAATATTTTAAATTGCTAGCTATTGAAAATTCCAAATGACCCAAATGATATATTGTTCATATATTATATTTATCAGCAAAGAGTAAAAAATAAAAAAGAATTGGGTACTCTTACTATGGTGGGTTTATATGGGTTAGTCTAAAACATTTGGATAAACAATATTTTTGTTTTCCCATTTTGAGCATGAATAAATAAACAGTTGGGGTTTCTGGAACAGGCAACATAAAGTTGGCCATGTGAAAAACATGATTCCTCCAAATTGACACCACAAACGTGAAGTGTTTGCCCTTGGGCCTTTTTATGGACATCGCAAATGATAAACGCACAGGCATTGTAATCTTTTGAATTCAAATGGCATATAAGTTGGAATCATAGGGATACGCGGTATCAAACACACTTCTCCTTTTGATTTACCAGTTAAGATTGTAGCTTGAATCAAATTTGGAAATAACTTTTTCACTGCCAATCTGGTGCCATTACACAGTTTTGGTTGATTAATATTTCGCAATAATATAATCGAAGAACCAATTTTCAGATTCAAGCAAGCCAGCCGGTTCCAATGAATTTAAAAATTCAATTGGATAATTCATTGCCTCATCTTGATTCATAACACTGTCAATTGATTTATATGTCGTGACTACACCTGGCAGTTTCGCTTGAATTTGAAAATTAATGGCATTGATATGAATGTTTTTCGGTGCTAAAATGGCGCGTTCTCTTTACCAATCATGATTTCTGTAATTCTGAAAAATATTCGGAAAAACACATTTAATCAACTCATCTATAGATTGCGCAATTGTACAAAAATTGTTCGGTAAAGTGATCAATCCGTTGGTACTGTCGATTGGTATTTTGCCATCACCAATTTCTAACAATTGTTTTGAAAACTCATGGGCAGTTGCATCATTATGTAGGTGAATACGCATATTAATGTTCATTGTAAATTTTCGTACATATCTCCAAAGAACTGATGACTTCAAACAGCCGTTTATTTTATCAGCAGGAGTTGATCGAGAAATGACAGGCAATGTTTGACGAAAGTCCCCTGACAGCAATATCAGAGCACCACCAAAAAGCTGTTGATTACCGCGTAATTCTTGCATTGTTCGATTAAATGCTTCTATTGATTTTTTATTCGCCATTGTGCACTCATCCCATAAAATAATTGACGTTAATCGCAGAACTTTTGCCATAGCAGAATTTCTCGAAATATTGCATGTTGGAGTTTCAATCACCTGTACATTCAAAGGCAATTTTAATGCAGTGTGCGGTCCGACCACCTTCTAATAATGTAGCAGCAATTCCCGAAGATGCAATGCAATTTTCTGTTCCGATCGAATAGTCGCTAAAATCAATGATACAACGAAAGTTTTGCATTAGAATTGAACTCCTGCTCATATTGCAATTCACGATCAAAACAATCATGTATCTCACGATTTGGTGCGGTCATACCCAATTGTGCTAATGCTTTATTTAAAATCTTTAGACACATATCATCAATTATTATTAAAGCTTCGTTGTACATTTCCAAGGTAATCAACAAATCGGGATTTCTTTCATGATGACGCATACGAATTAAAATGTCTTCTGCCATATAATGTTCATATTTGTTCAATAATTTTGGCATACGATCGAGAGCAATTTTGAACAATTGAACTAATGCGTTATGCTGATGGAAAAACCTTGGATGGTCTTGTATTTGAAACAATTTTCATCCAATTCACGAAAGTTAGCCGCATCACAATGTGGACATATTGCGTCCATCATTCCAATGTATCCGTATATACTATAATCAATCTGACTGTTGTAATTAAAAGCAGCACGCAGCATTTCATCCAAAACAGCACTACGTATTCTTGATCGCCGTGCAATCGCCGGCCTATGTTTTGTCGTCTTGCTCATGGCATTTTACCTTCACTCAACAACTCAATAATATTTTGGAAAATATAAACACAAATCAATAACAACAATATTTTTGAAAATATAAACATAACAAAGCAATAATTATCGCTGATAAAATGAAATGACATAATGATGACATAAAATTTTTTGATATAACTAACGTCACTTTTGACATTAAATTTGTTTGATAAGGTTCAAATTGGCTTTTAAGTATTAGTACAAATTGTTTGTATATGGGAGTATAGAAATATGTTGATTTTACACTTTTTCAAGATTTTTTTTTATTTTCTCTACGTACAAACCTTCTCTGGACTTCCACAAATAATTCAAGACCAAAATTAGCCAAATCGGTCCAGCCGTTCTCGAGTTTTAGCGAGACTAACGAACAGCAATTGATTTTTATATATATAGATGTAAGTAAGTAGATAATTAAGATTTATATTAATTATTTATAATAATAAAACAATAATAAAATATAATGTTACAATAATAAAACATAATTTATATATTATTGCTATTATTGTGTGGTACGAATTAACAAATATATTACAAGTTGTATGAAATATTCCACATAGGCGGAAATACCCGGTCAATACATCGGAACCTGACATTAAGCGGCGTAATAATAATAATAATGATTAACGGCGGTCATACGCAGGTTGACACTCGCTTTGACATAAGATACTGATGATTTACTATAGTAAATTACTTCAATACGTTTAATAGCGTATCAGATAATTAAACGTTGAAACAGATTAGATTTATAATAAACCTAACGTTAGATAACAAAACTGTTGATGACGAGAAATATAGACCTATGTTTGGAAGAAGAATCTATGAATTTACTTATAAACACTGTTTGCTTTATGTCGTATTTGGGTTACGTCAAATAATAATTTGTTTAGTATTAATAAAGTTTTTTCCGAAGTGTTATTACAAATGGACAGGACCAGACAACACAAAACTACAAGAAACTGTTCAATGAATAAAGTAACCTAATATTTTTGAGAAACTGTCACTAAATTTAGGAAATCTAGCTCTTCCATACCTTACGGGCAGGTAAGCAGTTGGTCTTGGTTATCACTGAATGTGGTAGTCAGTAAGCCAAATTAGGGGAACTGTTGAGCGCCCCCACCTTAATTCTCTGGATCTTAATGGTCTTGTAAGTAGCAAAATAATATTGAATCGAATTGAGGAGGCTCGTGCTCAATAGTTTCCCCGGGTATTAATAGGCCGCTGAAATGATGATGTACATAACGCTAACACTCTCAGTATTAATTATAAAGAAACATTCGCTCCGTATAGTTTATAGATACCAGGTCCAAATAGGTTCATACTGATCATTGATCATAGCTGATGCAGGAGCGGCGTAGGACGCGAGGCGTGGTTCCATTACGCGCGACAGACGCGGGCTTGTTGCGGGGATAATTGAAACGCCGCGGTGGATGTTACCGATCCGACCAGACATGTTGCTGCTCTAATAGCCAGTAGCCCCGTGTACGACGCGGTTCTTAGATGCCATACGCAAAGCAATTAAAACACCGACATCGTCTGTTTGTTATGTGAGGTCCGGTATTTGAGAGCTACAGGAAGGTTTGAGTGGTAATTATACTAAAACTAGAAATTATTAAAATCAAATCTACCGCTTAATTCGAAATTATATTTATAAAGGGTTTTGGTAACTAAAGAGGGAGTATAACTCAATATTCTGTGAGTTTGCAAGCGTCTACCTGTTGCCGTTATCAAACTTAAATCTAACTTTAAAAATTTTGAACCGCGTCTTTTACATATTAATTTAATTAATTTGTAAAGTGAATATATAACTAAATATTATTTGAATATTTCAAGCGTCTAACTAACCCGTTATCAATATCGAGCCAATTGAAGCAAAAAAATCACGTTTAATGTATGGGAGCCCCTTTAAATATAAAAAGACGTGTGGCACTCGGAGACTGCCGCGGTAAAGCATAGCATTTTTTATCATCTTATGCATTTATAATAATTCATTTATTTGATTTGTGCAGTATTTTTATTCTTTGTTTTTTTATTAATAATTTTTTTTTTAATATTAAAAAAAAAATAAAAAATAAAAAAAATAAATTAAAATAAATTAAAAATTAGAACTAAAATAATTATTAAAAATCAATAAATTAATTTAACGCCGATCAAACCAATGCCACCTAAAGGCGGGTTGCTGAAATAAAGAGACAAACGTGATATTTCAAAAAGTCAGTAAAAGTTTGTTATTTATCGATAGATGGAAAAACTAAAAAGTATCACCGCTGTGCCGGTCGGAGTGGGGGGTATTAGGTTTTTTTTTCGTTACGGAATTTCTGGATTCGGTCTCCACGCTCAAGGCCCGCGATAGAATCTATGGAATAGCTTAACATTACCGTTTTTTAGTAATTATATTATTATAGCGGCAACAGAAATACATCATCTGTAAAAAAGTACCTATCTGACTATCACGGTTCATGAGATAAGGTCTGGTGACAGACGGACGGACCGCTAGCGGAGTCTTAGTAATAGGGTCCCGTTTTTTACCCTTTGGGTACGGAACCCTATAAAGAATGTCCTCATAGCCATAGGGACAAGAAATTGGGCGTTACAATTGAAATGTATCTTACTGTTACACCTAATGATTTCAAATTTGCATTGACATACGGCTGAGTTAAAATAATTCAAATCTCACATAATAACTAAAAGAGAGTAACTAGACAAGATAAACATGTTCTGATTTAGACGGCAGACATATTTCATATCTCTTTTTTGTTATAAATAAACTAATTAGCACTACTTTCTGAAACTATAAATCCAGTGTAAGGACTGTAGCTTGTTTATAATTTTACAACTGTACTGTACTGTACAAACTGCACTGGACTATACAAACAGTTCTGTACTATACAAACTGTACTGAACTGTACTGTACAAACTGTACTGGACTATACAAACAGTTCTGTACTATACAAACTGTACTGAACTGTACTGTACAAACTGTACTATACTGTACTAACTGTACTGTACTGTACAAACTGTACTATACTGTACAAACTGTACTGTACTGTACAAATTATGCTGTACTGTACAAACTGTACTGTACTGTACAAATTGTGCTGTACTGTAAGAACTTTACTGTACTGTACGAACTGTACTGTACTGAACGAACTGTACTGTACGAACTGTTCTGTACTGTGCGAACTATACTGTGCTGTACAAAATTTACTGCGTGATCGCTGTATATAATTAAAGAAATTTTGCTAAAGACCAATGCGAAATTGCAATATCGGAAGCCATTTGACAAAATTGTCGCCGCAGCGGTTATTAATGTGCGACTGTGGGTGCGCGCGCGCAATTACTCGCGCAAGGCGGCGGTAAATCATGGCGCGTAACGCGGTGGCTGGCTGGACCACTTCGCCGCCACAAGCATACACGGCCATGCAAAATATTCATACTGTATACTATACTACATACTAGCTTCTGATGACGTCTTCGCCCGCGTGAACAGCACTTTTATGTATTTACACACATACACATAATTACACGCCATATATATTCTATATGTGGTAAAAAAAAATATTGATTGCTACAACCATCCATAATATTCACTATAGTTAGATCGATCTATATAAAATAAAAAATAAATTTTTCAAGTATGACTAAATAGAGCTCTTATAAATGTCATAGTTATGAATTAACACGCTAATTTAAGGGAAACGTCTCAAATGGTGAGAGATGGCTCTCTAGCTTTTCGCTTTTTTATGTTAAAAATAGCCTAAGTTACTCCTTATAACTTCAGCTATCTGCTATTCAAGATCTTATCGAAACCAGTCCAGCTGTTTCAAATTATTTATTATATTAACAAACAGACTGACAAAAATAAATATCGGTTATGTTTTTTTTATATGTACCGTATTACTTTTATTCTAAATTTAATAATCTCCTGTTATGACATTACAACCAACACTTAATTTGAAAAAAAGGCTAAAATTTTATTATTTTTGTTCATTGTCATTTATTTCCAACATTTAACTAACAAAAAAACTTACAACATCACTTGGTTGCAGACTTGGATATTGACGTTCGTGTAGAAGATTTATCCCACTGTATTTATATCCATGTTGAAAAAAACACCGTAATTCGGTCACTAAGTTTTGGACGCGGTACATTGCGGGCTGGGTAGATACAACTTTTTTGTATTTAGCTAAAATCATAGACGCATCTTAGCTTTGTATTGTGCGGCGATAGCCTTCTAACTCAGAGGGTTTCGGGTTCAAACCTTGGTGGTGCACCTATGACTTTAGGCTGTGTCTGTAATTATCGCTCGCTCCGTGCCTAGGAAAGCACGTTACGCCGTTGGTCCCGGCTGTCACGAACATCTATGGCCATCGTTATTTGAAAGTCAGTGCCATCTAACATCCTGACAGCAGGTTTAACCATAGAATGATGTTTCCCTCTGGGTTGCGGAGGCCAGACGGCAGTCGTTCCTTGTAATAACAAAAATTTTGTCAAAATCTGGTTAAACCACAGACCTTAAAACCCTGGGCTTAAAGGGCAACCGGGATAATGCTACAATACGATGCTGATGATGATCCTAGCTTTGTATCGTTATCAGATAGTAAGTCAAAATCGTTTATTCAATTTTGGCTCAAAAGAGTTCCTATGAAGGTCAAAACTTATAAACTAGCGCGCCCATTCACTGCGGGCGGGAGCTTGATCGTAAAAGAACGGGTAAGAAAATCACCAAGCTTAGGTTTTTCTCCCGCCAGTTACAAGAAAATGTACTGTAAGAAAAAGTACTTGATACACAGACCACATTATCGAATAGGTGTCTTTTATATCATGTATTATTAATTGCATCACTTATTTGTATTAATTATGATACTAATTTGTCATACTTCCATTTCTGACCCATTTGTTTTGTACAATAATTATTACCGCCAGAGGCATTTATGGTAATTTCAACCTATTTAACCGTATACTTTGTAGGGAAAGGTTATTTCAAAATATATTGTATTCAGAAAAACATCCAAATGTATGTTGCGTCTAATTAGAGAAGAATTACTTTGACATCTTTGAAAGAAAATATACTTGTATGCGGTATGTCAGCGGCCGCGGGATGTGCGTATTACACATAAAATTATAAAATCATGCAAATAATTTAATTAATTAACATACATTAACACTATTTATCTACGTTTATTTCAAAGTTGCATAGTATTAATTACATAAAAATGTTGCTGTTTAAACTTTTTTTAAATATTCTTAACCGAAGCGCCGTTCTTATTTGGTTAATTAAAATTAATGCGATCCAATATGCGTTTAAAACTCATTGCGTCCAACAAGAGTTTACAAGCCACAATATTATTATGTAGCGTTGACAACTCACTACCAAAGGCAATAACGATCTCGGCTAAATTCATAGTTAGCGAGATTATCGTCTCTAAAATGAGTTAACACAACAAATAAAAAGTAGTGCATGAATTCCCGTCGGGCACACGATATAATTACGTTAAAGTTTATTCGTCACTGTGAGTTCGTGTCTTCTTGCGTTTATGAATAAGGAGTTAGTAGCAAAAAGGATGCGCAGACGCCGGCCGCATGCCGGATCGAAGCGGCGATTTATTTCAGCCGCGCGCCCGGGAGCTACACCAACTATTTGATTGGACTCCACCCACTAATTATATTCTTATGAAATAAACTCTACATTTAACTTTCGAGCTTCGTTTGGTCGAACATCTTATGTCGCTGTTTTATTTTTGCAAATTTAATCTTTAATTCTTCTGCGTAAAGTTTTAGTTTGTTTGGGGGTTGTGGATAGGAATTTGACAGGCTTTTATATCGGATGATACAGTAGCCGTGTTCCCGGCAGGGTAATGGCGGCAGAGCCTAATGGGCGCACAATTAGCCGGCTCGGGAACATGCCTCTTAATGAAATGTCTCGCAGCAGCCCGTCCGTCGCAGGCCGACCTTCGCCCGCCGTCCTCTATATTGGCTGTAATTACACTTATCGGCCACTGCTTTACTTTCCCACGTCAGTTTACTTATTATAGAGACTGCATTTTACCTCAAGCGAGGCATTTTTCATAACATCTAACATTAGACATAAACGAGATACGTATTTGAAATATTGGTCTATATCCATAAAATCATTTTTGTTATAAGACTTGAACCATGCTGCTTAGCTTCATCATCTTAGCCCAATAACGTCGCACTACTGAGCAGTAGCCTCTTGTAACAAACTAAGGTGGGATTCAGATCACACACCACCACATTGATCTAATGCGGATTTATAGAGACAGGCGTTTAGCGTCAATGTTCATCCATCCTGTGATTGTTTTCGGGCACCTAGTAGACAGTCTACCAAGCTGTTAGCGAAAATAAGCAAAGTAGCAACTCCGCGTCTCGTAGTACCACAGAGTTACGAGAGCTACTTTTCTTATTATTGCTTGGTAGACCGTCTACTGCGTTTGCTGGATCGCGGTCATCGTTAAAGAAATTTGCTCCATCAATCGTCGGTTCTTCAAGCTATGTGCCCCACCCAGTGCCACGACAACTTGCTCTGTTGGTCACTCCAGGTCTCCTAAGGATTTCCTAATTTCTGATCCCATCACGTAGGGACACTTCGAGCACAGCGCTTCATTGCACGCTGAACGTCACTGAACTACCGTTCAAAGCCCATATTCAGGCAACACGTCTCAGTGCTGTAAGTCGTCAATGGCAACATACGCTGGTCGAAAACTTACATCCTTACTTACTTACTTACTTTGAGACACTTATGCATATTGGACGATGTTCCGCAGTTTCCCGAACGCAACCCAACCAAATTTTGAAATAAAGAAGAAAGAAAATATGTTTATTTGGTTCATAAAAAAATCATAATTACCAACTAAACTTATATACTAACTGGACTGTACTAAAAAAAATTTTGATGATTTTCTAAAGGTTATGAAATATTTTTTATAACTGACAAGAAACTAAAATGAATCTGAAAAACGTTTACTGTTTATGTTATGTCATCTCGCTTGTTCGTTTGTTCTGTCATTAGATACTTAATAACGTCGATAATAGAAACAATGTTAGAAACGACAGACAACAACTGCGGTAAACAAATCGTAATTGTGAAATACCAATAGAAACAGGTTAAACAAACACGACATTCATTATACTGTTCAGACACATACATGTATGTATATATATATCTGTGAATTATATGAATTGTTTGCAGAGAGATGTTGTGTTCAATGTTAGTAAATTCCAGAAGTAATAAGCGCAATTAACTACACAAGTAAAAAAATCTTATCTATGTGACTATTCTCCGATCCGGAATAAAACTGTTATTGTGTCTTTATCGTAATTATAAAGCTGCTTATTAATTTAGATATTTATCAATTCTCTTTAATTTACGGATAGCAGTTATACTTAAGTAGGGCTTGTGGTATAATTATCGCTGAACAATTTTTATACACATAGATTGCACTCTAGTGTAAATCATGCATGCATTCCATGAGTTATAAAATCAAATGTGGGCTCATAAAGCATACAGCAAATCTTTATATAGAATACTAGCAGCGCCCTGCGGTTTTACCCGCGTGGTCCCCGTTCCCGTGGAAATATCGGGATAAACGGTACGTGTATAGGACTGCAGCTATACACGTACAAAGTTTCATCACAATTACTCCGGTAGTTTTTGCGTGAAAGAGTAACAAACATCCATCCACACATACAAACTTTCACGTTTATAATATTAGTAGGATTTCTCTTCATTTAGACCAGGCGTGAAAAGTGTATTTTTATTTAAATTTAAATAACATCGATTAGAAACAGCACTTATAAGTAAAGTCAATGCAAACTGGCTGCTCGAGGAAGAGGCCTCTATTTTATAACATTTTGCCGAGACTTATCGAGCCCGCTGCGGGTGCGAGCGAAGACAGTGCGAGATGGCGAAACATTAATCCACTACGCATTATTAATAACCCAATATGTACTTTATTAGCACTTGCGTCCGATTACTCAAACGCGTACGCACAAAAGCACCGTGTGTGTAGTCTGAAACACTAAGTAACAGGTTCGAATGCACTGTGTCGTTGCTGGAAAGCGCTCGGGCGCACTCAGTCACTCGCGATGCCCCGCCCCTTCAAACGATGACAATTATCAAGACTGACACATGAACTAATCGTCTTCTGCGATCGAATTCATTAATCCAATGAAAGGTTGGACTAAAAAACGGCCTCGCAACGGACTGAAGACGAAATGATCTGTATGGGAGCTCTAATGAAACGCTTAATAAACTTTTTCTTTCTTTGGCTGTAACGTTGCTTTCTATAAAAGTAAGAGCTGATGTATGATGTTTTACGAAATTCCACAATAGTCTTTTTGATAAATTGGAAATGTAACAAATACTTGTATGTTAGGGTATGTATAAACGTAAGAAGACCAGTAACGGTGGGCTGATGTCATAATCCAAATATCAGGAAAAGAATGAATGCAAAATAAAAAAAATTAAATCAGTGGATGGAAGTGGGGGCAGCCGCTACCCGAATAGGGGTACATATCACAGAATCAGCAACAAAATAACACTCATACTTATCTAATTATAATGTGTTCACACTATTTAATTAACAATAACTAACAACATTTGAAATGTAATTTATTAATGAGATGTGAAATAAATGGCTATATTATTAATATTATGTAAATTTTGGGTATGCACCTAACATTAATAGTCTCTCTTTTATGTGATACCATTTAGATTTCGTAAAACCATCACTTGTGGCTGTATGATAAGGTACTACTGCTATCGGCTATAATTAATACTAAGTATGTACATATTACTTGCTCACGCGAGCACTGCGTGTACTCAATGCAGTAGCAGGAGAAATAGATTTGTTTTCGTGTTCTTTGAGTAAATTCACAAGGGTCATCTGTAGGGTATTATGTCATCTGTAGGGTAGTTGTTATTAGGATAAGACAGTTAAGCTAAGTTAATTTGGTATTTTATTTTTATTATTTACATTATTGCCTTAGACTTAGGTTTCTGTAATAGTAATGTAATTAGAATTTAAAATAAATAAATAATAATAAATAAATAAACATACATAATATCACGCCTGTTTCCCCGAAAGGGTTAGCAAAGGCATACTATACGCCAATTGCGCCTTCCTGAGGAGGTCTCCCCGGTTCTGATCCGGGGGACGTTGGCCGCGGGCGGGGTACCAGAAGCTACAAACCCGGGCACTGGTGCCTCGCCCCTTTTCAACAGCGGTGGGCGTCGTCTGAAGTTTTTTAGTGGGTAGGACTGCGGTGGTCGCGTCGGCCGCAGTGAGCCCCACACCCCCTCCCGGTCTCCCCCTTTTGGCCGGAAGACAGTGCGTAAGCAGCATTTTTTTACAGACGATAATAAAAAAAAAAAAAAGGCATACTATACGCCCACATTTCTCCATTTATATTGTTGGTCCCACGTAATAGGTGGCGAGCCTATTGCCGCTTTCCGGGCATTTTTATGTTCGCTAGAGCCTCGTCCGTTGATCGGCAGGTGCACCACTTGCAGGTGAGGTTGGCTTGGGCTCCTCAGATCTTGGTAGGAGTTCTATACATAAATTGTCTAACTATGATGTTAGTACACTGAACGCTTTAGTTAACACTTTTTCTTTAAGCAAGTGATGGATTAAAAATATCTTTGTAACAATTCCCGCGCTAATATAATTTCCCGAAAAATCGAGAAACTATTCAACACGACACGTGTTTCGCCCTTACACAGGGCATCTTCAGGTAAGATAGGAGCCTCAGAACAACGATGTGTTCACGACCAACGCTGAAACGAGAGACACTCGTTACAAAGATATTTATAATCCATCACTTGCTTACAATGGATTTCCGCAAAGTAACGCCTGAATCAATAAATTACTTTTTCTTTAAATCAATAAATAGTGTTTCTTGACGTACCTAAGTAGTATAATTACGAAAGCCTTTATTTATTTCCCTTAATAGTTTCTAATTAGCTGTTTAAACTAGTTCCTAAATTCAGTAGAAACAGCCGTGGCCATTTCCCACGCTATTGATTTTGTCGACGTACCTATTAGAATCCCACTCATAACGAATTCTCGGGAAAATTTACCCTAACTAAGGCTCCCTGTTATGGCGACTTGCGATTTTTTTAATAGCCTTATAAAGAAATTTTCTGACGGGTGGCCGGTTAATGGGGCCGCGTCGCCGCTGACAGGTGATTGAAGACTTCAGGAATGACGTTTAAGCGTCATTAATATCACACTGTTCAAACAAACCCAAACCAGATATTTCATTGTTTTTGTGTTCACTTCCTTGAAACTCTACGTCATTAATTCACACTTTTCTGTGAATTTAACACGTTTTCTGATTATTTTTAGCGAGTGTTTGATAAAAACGGGCGCAGCGCCGTTGTCGTGCTATTAATTATAAAGTAAGGTTCGCCGAAGAGCTGTTATTGGCCATACATAGGTACTTCGAGGTGGCTTTAGCTACAAAACTCAGAAAATGTTTTAATTCTGTAAATTTTCTTGACTAACGATTTTGTTTCTGGCGACTAACGATCGTATTTTTTCATAAATTTTGTATTCTGTTTAGTTTCTTATAAGCAACACCTACAGTTAGCCTTTACACTTTAAACTTATTAAATACCTAATTGGTAAGTCAGCAAGCTGGCGATAGAACTACAAAAAAAAACATTTTCCCCATCAAGTTTTCTCCATGCAATGATATTTCTATTATCTATGGTGTTGTTGCTATGCCATGTGTAAATAAATTTACAACAAACAACCAAACAGCTTTAAAGATCTCAATATTTGTCGTTTTAAATCACCCTTGTTTTACTTATAGTTTTACATGTAATATTCTAGCTAACAATAATGTCTTTTAAGGACGGTGGAGGCCTAGAGTTCTGAGATACAGGCAGACTTACTGCCTAATTCGGACTCCAGTCTCCCACAATCATAGATAAGTTTTGTGAATTGTTTGTATAAGTACCAATTAAGCATGTAATTTCTGTAATTGTGGTGAGAAAATTAACATCATTATTATTATATTATTATTATTAAGTAAGGCTGATTCCGCTAGCCAAAGAGCACATATCGGACCTATTAAATTTAACCTTTAGAAGGTAACTGAGATGTATTGTTAGATCATTCAAGGTTAGACTGTAGACTCAAGGACGAAATATAATATGTAAATTAGTTAGAATAAATAATAGATGAATGGGTGGTGATGCAATAGTGCGACATATTTAAATTGATTTTATTGCAATTTATTTAAATTATTGGTATCATTTCTCAAGGGTGTATGTGTTATCAGAAGATCAAGTTGATGTATTATTTTGAACGCAACGAGGCAAGTTAACATCTATGTTTCTTATTGTCCTATCGTAAAGTTTAAAATACTTACTTTTGTTTCACTTGAAAGAGGAGCATAAATAAATAGTTAATTTGTAAATACCTACCTAATTATAGTAATGCGCATAGGACCACCCAAATCAACCTGAACATTGATATTCTAAACTTCAAAAACTTTTATTTCATTAACTATTACATAGTATAGTACTTGAAAACATTAAAATTAAATATAAATATATAAAAACAATCCAAAAAATTATTAAACTGAAATCACGAAGTTTAGATTCACTTACATGCAACAAAAAAAATTAAAAAACATAAAATATTCAAGTGTAAGTGAATCTAAGTGCCAGTTCCGAGCCACCGCTCTGTAAGAAGAACTGGCAAGAAACTCTCAGGCTATGCTCTTTTAAATGAATCAATTGGTTAGATACTTTAATTATAATCTTAATTTTTTTATGAAGCTATACAATGCGATATAATATAAAATTAACAATATTCATGTTTTAAGTCTTTCATATTAGAATAGCGTGTATGAAACGGCAGTTTAATCCCGAGCATTCGCATTCAGAAGCAAAAAAATATTTTCAAAAGCATAGTATCTGTATCTTGCTATAGCAATATTATATTATAAGTCTTTGATACTCGAATAAATAAATGTATCATTATAATTAATAGATGCTTGCTTAAAGCGAGATGAGACTTGATTAACACGGGTCTCTCCCAACATTGAACTAAACTTTGATAGGATAGCAGTCTTGCTATAAGATAAATTCGAAAGACAGATTGTTTCACAAAGACATGATTTTTTCGGGTTGTTGTAGTAAATAAATAATAAATATTTTCAGACAATTACACCAATATTTAGATCCACGATAAGGATTATTAAGAACTTGTGTTATGGATACTTAATAACGGATAAACATAAACTAATACTGTTTTTTTGCAAAGAAATAATTAATATAAAAAAAAAATTTAAAAAATTATGAAATATACTTTATTGTCTTTAAGATCAACATGATCATTTAGATTCGTCAAAAAATCACACACAAAATGGAAATTCGATATATTTTTTTAACAACAATGAAAGAGATATGATCGGTACCATAATCAAGAAATAAACGCAAATTGGTTCTTTGTCAAAATTTGTCAAGGTTTGTCAGTTTATCTGTCTGTTGTGGTTTTTCTTAAGATTTGTCAGTCTGCCGGTGACTCTTATCGGGGGGATCTGTGAGTCAGCCTGTCGTGATTCTAAAGAAGGGAGTGGATTGTCCGTCACTCAGTCAGTCTGTCGGTGACTCTAACGAGGCTTCCAAAAATGCAACGAGATTGAGAAGAATGTCTCAAGAAACTCATCTCATACTTAATATATGTAGTCCGCACGGTATAAAGGAATATATTTTTTTTAGAGTTTATTCTATAATTAAATCATTATCATCATTTCAGCCATTTAAAATTCTCTGCTGAACATAGGCCTCCCCAATTGCTTTCCACGTTGATTAATCCTTTGCCGCCTGCATCCACCGGCTCCCCGCCGCCCTGACCAGATCATCGGTTGATGATGCTATTAATGGTTTCCTTTTTTTATATAATATTCACGACGTCAACTGTGACGTCACAGTCTCATTAAAATTATACTTGCTAAGTAGTTATCTACGATTACAGCAAGCGATTAAAAGTATAGTCGGACTCTGAAACAGTGCTACCACTAGAGACATCCCCATACGGCCTCCTGGTTTTACAGCTTACTCTAAAATCACTGTTCTAGGTGGTGATAAAAAATACGGGAATTTTCGAAAGGTTAACGCGGCCCCGGGATGGTTTTTTATCAGTAAAATCTGACACAATCTTCTGCGGGTGGACGGTGATTTCATGGATATCGATACGGAAAAAATTGGTGCTGTTCAAAAAAGTAATATTTTATTTTCACCTATGTACCTATTGTGTATATTTCCTTCGATACGTATCCCATAGCTTAATTACTATATGCAACGTATACGAGTGCGATTGGTCGGCGGCTGCAATTACACAGCAATGCTTTTAATTGCGGCCGAGTGTGAGGCGGTGTGGTGAGTGTGTGTTGGCGGCTGGTGGCGGGGCGTGGGGGCAGCGGGGCCAGAGGGCGGCGGGCCAGAGGCAGGGGGCGGGGCGGGGCAGGCGGGACGGCGCGGGCGCACCGCGACGCCATCATCTGTCGCGTCTATAGTCACGTACTTCACTTATGTGTGAAATAAAAACAGATCAGAAGGTTGCCTCCATATGAGTGATAATAGGCTTACCTGTGAAATTTCGATGTATAAAGGACCTAGTACAAAAACAGTACCATATCTTTGAACATTACCAACCTACGTAAAAAAATATGTATTATGTTAATGTGTGGAAGACAATAGCAGACACTGCAAAACAGTGAAAAACTCATATAGCGGCTTTGAAAACTAATATCAGCCTAAAGGCTGACTGTAATTTTTAGGTACGAAGTACCTATCTTCATTCCTATAGTTAATGCTTTAATCGAACCCAATTGGATTCACTCCCAAGTAACTATGACGGGGACGTGAAAATGTAACATACAGACACACAGATAGTGTAATGTGTATTACATGAATTCTCTATTGTATAGACTTTTTATAGATATTGAATCAAAATTTGACCACTTTTAATGAAATTAAATTTAAAAAATAAAAAATTTATTAGTCAGTTAACAAAATGCTGGTACAATAAATTTACACTTCTGCCAAACTGCACGGCAGTTTGTTGGCAGACGTAGCTCCCATTTAATTACATTTTATTACAAAAATATTAATATGGATAACACTTTCTTGAATTATTTACTTAGTTTAGTTTTTATTTAGTTGGTTCCCCGCTTTGGCAACATAGGTATTGCGTATTAACGGAAAAAATAATAATGCAGGGGTAAAAGAATTACTGAAATATTGTAAAATACTATCGATTTATTAAAAAAAGGATTTCAGTTGGTATACTCAAAGAATAGTTCTTCCATTCCAGTCTTCAAACAAAAAAATTACATGTCATATAATATTGATACTCGAGACATCGCACAAAGAAAACTCGTTGTTATTATTGTACAGTTTGACTTTCTAGAATAAGACATGTACAATTGTACACTACTGCTTATCTCTAAAGGGAATTTCTTTCAGCAGACCGAAGAAGGAAAACAAATTAACATTAGTGGACACGTGCTCAAAATACGTTACATCACCATTAATAACCATCATAAAACCATAAAAAAATATAAAAGTATATAAAAATTATAAAAGTTTATGTGGTGTTTTAGACCTATGCAAATTATTGTATACCTATTGAATAATATGCAAATTAAAAAAAATATTTATTTTTACCCAACTGATGTCCTAAAAGTTTAATTATTTATGAGTTATAGAAACTTCCTATTTTGTAACTTGCAGACGCTAAAATATATATTATCCACAGATATATTTTAATTCCTAACATATTTTGTAAATTGTTTGTTTATCAAAGTAAAAATCATAGTAGTTTTATAATTAAACCTTGAGGATATTTTTGCCCGTTTTTTTACGATCAAGCTCCCGCCCGCAGTGAATGGGCGCGTTGGTTTTGACCTTCATAGAGCTCTTTTGCGACAAACTTGAATAAATTATTTTGAATTTTTAAATTACTAAATCACACACGCAATCACTTGTTCAATGTGTAAATTTAATTAAAGCTGCAGCCAACCTTCTGTCCCTGTCTATTAGGTGCATCAAACTTGCTACAGTACTTGCTCTATTTATAGTCCTCAGTGGCTTCATAACATTAATTTCCCGACGCCGGTATGCGAAGAATCCTGTGCCCCGTACGACGTCTTTTCGATTGGTTTCACTCATATTTTTTCATAATAATATCTATATATAGGTAGGTTGCTTACAAAAATGTGGTCTATCGGAAATTAAAAAAATAACTATGTCCTTTACGTTGCACAGTCGGCTAAAAATAGACTTAATTGTATATAGGTAGGTTAATTGGATGAAAAGAAAAAAAATATTTTTCAGATTCCTCTCAAGGAATGAAGGTCTCTTACCGTTGACGTGGGTTATGTATTTGTACATAAAAAATTCTGTATATCGCCTTAATGAAAAGTATGAAACATTTGCTATTACGGCTTAAAACGTATTAATATTTGGATCATATTTAACGTGTCTTCAAAATTAATAAATTGCCAACCTTTTTTTTGTTTTACGTCGGTAGCAAAATGCGTTTACGCACTACCTTCCGGCCAAAGGGGGACCGAAAGGGGGTGTGGGACTCACCACCGGCAGACGCGACTGCCAGCAGTAATACCCACTAAAAATCTACCGACGACGCCCGCCGCTTGTTGAGAAAGAGGCGGGGGCCAGTACCTGGGTTGCAGCTTCTGACACCCCGCCTGCGGCCAACGTCCCCCGGACCAAAACCGGGAGGACCTCCTCAGAGAGACGCAGTGGACGCGCCCCTCCTACCTCCTTGTGCGACCATAGCGTGTGTGGCCGACTTCCCGGAGGGTCTATGGTTAGACAGCAGGGGCCCCCTGCCCCCACTGCCTAAGACCCTCCTGGCGCTGCTTGACGGGCCCTCCTGACCCGCCCGCTGCGCCCTCCACAGGTCCCTCTTAGTTTCCCCCCCGGTAGTCAGTACTAAGGGCACCCAGAGTCGTCGGTCTCTGGGTGTTACCTTTTCCCTAGCGCCTCCTGCGCCCTACCGGGAGGTACTCAGCCCCCTCACCACGACAAGGTGGAGACCAGTCGGGGGGGAATAAATTGCCAACCTAACCTAACCTTTTTGTACATCAAAAATACTGATTGAGCACCTAATCACCTCATTAGATGCTCACTCAGTATTTTTGATGATCAAAAAAGCTTTTTTTAGAGGTTTAGTTTATTATATTCCTTAATATTTTATTAAAAATGTTTTAAGTGGTATTTTGTGGTGTACTTGACGCGCTTTATGGGAAAGGAAGATTTCTTTCGTTTAGTAGATTTTGCAGCAAAGTATTATGTCCGGTCGGTTATCCAGATTTCATGTTGTTGGTGCATCTTGGTCGCTTCGTCGTGTGCGGCAGTGGCCGGCGGCGCACACGCACCGAATTGATTCCGGCCGTGTCTGCCGTGACCAACTCACACTGGTACTGTGGGAGGGTTCTTGTATCATACCTCGCACTTTTCAACTAATCGATTAACTCTTCACCTCGTAACGCAAACATTTCTAGGTTTTATTGATAAGTGCTGCGTAAGGCCACCCAACAATTTGTAACAGTTTGTTCACACACCAATATTGCAGGTAAGCATCGTTTTTTTTTTAAATAATCCCATTTCAATGTCAAAGTGACTTGTCAAGTAATTTTACTTTATAAATTATAAACTAAATATACTGTGAATTACCATTTTTGTATCTCATTAGTATGAAAACAATTGTGTTGACAGATAAATTATGAATTCGAATTTAATTGGGCATTGAGTTAGATTAAGAACTGGATTGATAGATTTGTACTTAGGGAGAAAAACACGATAGAATATCACGTATAGAATATCGCTATGATTTATTATTATAATATCGAAGCACTAATGATTTCAAACCATAATCTTGTTCAAAGTTTAAATCAATTTGGAGAACGAATAATATATGTAATACATATCTTATTTCTAAGCAGGTAATGTGCACGTGTCTTGAATATCTTAGTTTTAACCCTTAACTAAGCAGATAATTTGTTATGGGTCTAGTCTCAGATAAAATAAATACTTTTTTGTGAATACATACATATTACATACATATATAGATATGAAACCCCCAGGCTAGGAGACATATTCTTGCATAAGTACACGAACAGTTTCCCTTTGGGTCGTGACGGTCAGATGCCGGTCGGTCTATGTAATAACTGTAGTTCAGCCAATCCTGGTTAGACCATGAGCAGCCCCTGGGCCCTGGGCTTAAGTCTGTGGCAACCGGGATGATGTTAGGATATAATTATGATATTTAGACGAATATTTGTCGATCGAACTCGAAAAGTCGTGCTCTGGTCTTAAAATTCAAATTCATTCATTTAAACTTAGCTTTTTCCGAAGCACTAAATCTACAAGCACTACTGCATTAAAGCGTGGCGTAGATCGTCATCAATAAATATCATAACTTTATCATTTTAATGTAAAACTGAAGCCTGGTAAAACGCATAGCTCCTTAAATAGAAATCGCTATCGTTAAAGACAAGTTCCCGGCAGGCCTTTCCACGGCCGGACTGCGAGCCGTCTGCACCACACATAATAGAGGACAATCTACAGGATCTATACGATAGCGAGTAGGAAGAATTGTCAGTACGCTAACCACAGCTGCTCATCCTCTGCTGGAGTGGTGCAGGGATGATTGGCGGACTGAGGTGTTTCGAGTGATTATCATTGATTTTGCTTGTTGTCTACTATTATTACATTACTTGAAAACTATGTGGTAAAAAACACCTGGTGCATATATTATTTGTTTTTTATTAAAACTTCTTATATTGTAAAATTCAATATATACCTATATATAAAATTGCGTATTTTGAATAAAAATAAAGCCATATACATATTTGACATACCTATTAAATAGTTTCTGATGTTTTTATTATTAATAACTAATCTAATTGTATAATAAGTCTCAGTTGCTTGAATAAATGAGTTATAATAATTATTATTATTGCAGTCGTCTCTAGCCAACGACAGAGCCACCGGCTATCATCCAGCTATTAATAGTGACGGTGAGAACCTGACGAGTAATAGACACAACCTGCGCCCGCGCACCCAACGCTGCCTGAATAACTGAACGTAATTCCATGTCCACTAGTGTGACAGCTTATGCGAGGCACATTATTATATTTGCATATATGAATACGCTTTTATAGATGTGAAATCATTTTGTGACAATGTATGCGACGTCAGCTACTTATAGACAACGGGAGCATTACGTGAATATTGTTTAAAATAAATACTTGTATCGCATTATTCCTGTATTTTCATAGTTAGTAACTGAAACTTGTAGTTGATAATTACGTTAAGATGTACGTTTATGCGAACAATCTTATTTTGTATGCGTTGTAATTGTCAGGAAGGAATCAAAGATCTTTAGGACTAAGCAGATGTTTCTTAGACTACTTAGACATATATTTCTTATTAATAACCACCTGATTAGTTTTTCCTATCGCGGGCCAACTGGAAGATATTTCTTTTTGGAATAAGCTGTGCCCTGTACCCATTGTTTCTTAGTTTTCAGTTTTTCTGTATGTATATTTCTGCATGTGTACTAAATAAATAAATAATGAGGTGATCCGATAGAGAACAAAAGTCACTGAAATAGCGCAAAGGATTAGTAAGCTGAAGTGGCAGTGACACGGTCAATTCTGCCGTAGGACCGATACCTAACCGCTGGGGTAGACGGGTCTAGCACTGGAGACCGCGTCTTGGTAAGTGTAGTGTAGGACGCCCTCCGTCTAGGTGGATCGACGACATACCCAAAAATGCTGGCAGCGGTTGGAGACGAAGAGCTGATGATCGAGCTCAGTGGCTTGCCATGGGAGAGGCCTATGTCCAGCAGTGAACGAATGTAGGCTGATGATGATGGTGATAAACCACCTGATGAATTGCTGTAATTTTGGTATTAATAACACCACGTTGTTTTTAATGATGACGTTTAATTTAGGGGCCTCTTCACTTTTTAAGTTGCGAGAGTCCTAAGCACTAAACCGCTCTCGTCATCCCGAAACGCCAGGTTCAGTTTCCCAGAAATCTTTAGAAAAAAAAAACAAAACAGTGCTGAGTTAAGCGCTAATTTTCTGCGGTGTTACTTCTAGTTCACCCTCTGAATGTTGTAGTTTTGAGATTAACCTATTGGTTGTTGAACAGAAACTCAAACTTCCTAAATAACAGATCCACGATACAAGTTAACTTTTTATAGGTTCAATAATTTCTTGACATCAACATTATGAAAGGAATAAGTGTCCAAGTAAAGTTTCAAGTTGCAAGATCTCAAAAAATGCCAATAAACTTACCCGATTTTCGACCCCACATATTGTGAATTTTTTCACATATTCTTTTTTTAGGGTCCAAGATCCAAAAAAACATTTCACTTTATTTTCCTAAGTCAGCCCCAAGGATTATATTTAAAAGCCCAAAATAAGATATAATTTTATTATCAAACTGTAACATATGAAGTAAGTATATTGTAATAAAAATAATAATTGAAGTGTAATCTAATTTATAAATTTAAGTGTAATGAAATGAAGTACTTACATTCTTTCTTTCTTTATTTTAAATAATGGCTTCGTGCGTCTAGCACATTTAGCCAGTGTCAAGTAACTGATATATTAATAATATATAATTCATAGTAAACGAGAATGAGTGGTGATAAAAATGATAAATGGTAAATGAGATACCCTCCCCTTAGCCCCTTGAGTCCTCAGTAAAGATGTGGGACTATACTGAGATCTCACATGGACTCCTTGAGAGAAAATTTGAAAAGTGATGTTGCACCGTTTTGTTTGATTTACCAACACTCATGTATATTCACAAACACTTGACGGTTAATAATCCACCGTTATTACACATTAATGTAAGAAATATCACAAATCTTAGAAAATTAAACAAAACTACGCAGACATAACGCTTCACTTTCCCGCCAAGAAGTCGAAGTACATTCTAATAATAATATTTGCTTGAATGTGCTAATATAAAAAGTTAAATATCTCGTATGAGTAATTTTGTGTTAAAAATAAATTAGTCGATAGGTCGGGTTCTATCGATGGTATCGATATTCTAATTTAAAATTTTTAACTTCAGCGGCTAAACGTTATTTATACAACCTTTTTCCCAAATTGTTAATAGCGATACGTTAGTGCTGGCGGTCATTAGTATCTTGCTATTTCTCCGACGCGTTTTGAAGGAACGCTAGTTATTTCCAAAATACGCCTCAGTTTTTGTTGTTGTCCAATAATTTAGCGAGCCATTACGCCAATTACGTTATGAATGTCCTAAACGTCGGCCCGGCTCTTGGTAACCTTATAATAACAGTAGTGCAGCGGGTGCAGGGTCGTCACGCCACGATACGGGATCGAGCATCTGGGTTTTTATTCGACGACTGATATAGTGTACAACTGCAGACGGTGAAGAGGATCGAAATTTAAAAAAAATAATTTAACTTGAAGAAGATCTAAATTAAAAAATGTTTTGATTCAAAAACATTTATTTAAGTTTGGCTCAATAAAGGTCTTATAAAGGTCAAACTTAAAATTTAACGCGCCCATTCACTGCGGGCGTTAGCTTGATCGTAAATGAACTGGCAAGAATATCGTCAAGTTTGGTTTTTTCTTCAGCCAGTTACAAATGTACTTAAAAAACATAAAAATAGTTCACAAAAAAAAAAAACAAAAAAAATCCTTTTCATACTTACATGCATTCACGCCTGTTTCCCCGAAGGGGTAGGCAGAGACATATACTTCGCCAATTATACAGTTGGTCTCACGTAATAGGTGGCGAGCCTATTGCCGCTTATCGGGCACAGTTATGTGCGCCAGAGCCTTGTCCGTTCATCGGCAGGTGCACCACTTGCAGGTGAAGTTGTCTTGGGCTCCTTCGGTCTTGGTAGGATCCCTATACACCCTATTATTACATATATTATCATGTAGTATGTGCCTTGTCGTTGCGGCACTTCTAAAGAATTAAATCACCCAAAGTCTTGCCCGAGAATGTCGTAGAATGTGACTTAGGATTTTAGGATTTCGTTAAGTGTCCATGTGGGCTCTCTATAACCTCGATTGACTCGTTGTTTAGATAAAAAAATTTGCTAAAAGTGCGCTTATGCTAAGAATGCGTGAGTAGTAGTGATCACCTCAAATGACGATTATATTTATAAGGATGTTTATAAGGAATAATATTTGCAAACATAAATATTCAGCAATACAGTCATCGGAAAACAGAAAGGAAGAAAGGGAATTGTGCGCTGGTAGCCCTGGTGGAGTAATGGCTCGGTGGCGGCGGCCAGCTGACTGGGCTGCCAAATTATAGCAATCGGCTGCGCGCGCGCACCGCGGCTGATACGATCGATGCGTCGCTCGACCCATAACCGACCAACCTTTATATTTTCAATTTCACGCTTACATTTTTTAGGGGAATATTGTTAAGTGAAAATATTAACTTATAAATGCTTCTTTTTAACACACAATTTTATTGCTAAATAAATAAATCCGTAAAGGCTTGTTTTACAACTTCTATATAGGAGATAATCGGCAGATGAAATGACAGTTTTGTATGGAATATATATCAAGTAAACGCTTTTGGGCCTTAAAAGGGACATTGTGAAACAAGCCCTAAAACTGGTTATCAAAATATCTATAAACAAAACTCATTGATTAAGCTCGGCGATGACAAGTGAGTCAGTCAGGATGTGGTGTTATAGATAAAATAATAAGACTGGAAAAAGTTTTATTTCTGAGTGTGGTCACTTACTCGGAGGGCGAGGATCGCAAACGCCGGTCGCCGGAGTGATTAATTTTGCGATATTCGGGGACCCGCGGGCGCCATTACGCGCGTAAGTGGCGGCGCCGCGGGCTGCCTCTACACATATTGCGCGCCAGCCATCTAACAAACACGTAGACGAAGCTATCCTGAACACACTGCCGTCCTTTAGCTAGAAAGCCCCTAACTGTCAGAAGGTAATTTCTGAAATAAAAACTTTATTGTATTACAGCAGCGATTAAATTCCAAAAACAACTTATTGAACGTTAGCCGCATTTTAGCTAATGAACGGTAGCGTAGGTGTTTCATAATTACCTTTACAGCTGAGGGTTAGTAGCTGTCGGATTTTCAACTATCTATTTTAAACATAGATACATTCACCATCTTAACTAATAAATGACTGTCCCCTTTTACCACCACTGAGGCAGACTGCGGCGAGAACTTTTTAAGTCGATCGATAGATAAATATTAATTCTCTCACAATCACACTTATATTTCACTATTATTCAACACATACAATATGAAATTTATCAACAAATATCATTAAGAACAACACCGTGTAGTCCCAAAATAAGCAACAGCTTGTGTTGTGGGTACTAGAGGACGGATAAACTTTGATAACTATGAATTTTTTACTCCTATTTTTTTTATAAACATCAGTAAATAAACAATACAAACTACAGCATTCTGACCTTATTTTAGCAGTTTTGTAGAGTTCAAAAAAGTCCGTCCTTAATTCCAAGCCTCGGAAGTTCGCCTTAGGCAGTTCCCGGTCCCAGTTTTGAAATAAATATATGGTAGAGAATTTAACTTACTTTTGTAGAATTAATTAATAAATATTCTCTTACAATTACCTCATTATTTTGTTCCAACTTGTGTTATGGATACAAAAGAACGGATAAACATACTTGAATACCTTTTTTTGTAAATACATACTTAATATACCTACATAGGAAAACACCCAGACCAGAACAAATATTCATGTTCATGCACACAAAGATTTGTCCTGTGTGGGAATCGAACCCACGACCTCTGGAGTGAAGTGCAAGTAGATATCCACGCCATAGCGGTCGTCGAATAAAAATAAAATTAAAATTGTCTAATAAAATGGAATGTTTCAATGATGCAAATAAATAAGTTTTAGTAAAAGTTCTGATACAACTTAATTCCAATTGGAAAGTCAATTCAGCACTAAAAACTTGACATGAGAGCCCGCTGATTCAGAAGAAATTCTATTTAATAGACAGGCGATTGCATTTTTTTTTGGCATTGTTTAGATAGATAGATAAAACGTTTATTTCCTTTGAATAATACAAGTTATATAAAAACATATCCCACAAAAACCGTCAAAAGTCAAAGTGGCAAGCATTAAATAAACAAAGATTTAGGTACACATATTGTACGATAAATTATACGAAGTCCTTATTAGCAAATAGAGTTAATTACTAGGTAATAAAAAATATAACTCACAAATTCCTGACAGAAAACACACTGTCAAATGTCTGACTGACTGACTGCTCATGGTAAGCTTAGATCGTTACGAATGGGTTAACGGTGAGGTTTGAACTCAGTGCTATCTGATTTTTCAATAGCACATCCGATAGATAACGACCAATATATTTTCTAATTCTAAGGTATTTGTGTTAAACAAAAACACTTTAATGAATGTTTTATACATGTACATGACACATGATCAAAAAATTTTTATTGTATTCTGAAATAGGTATTTGAAACAAAGACTTAAAGGAACCCAAAAATGTCTGAATAAAATATATCGAGTTTTTTGAGTAATGTGCTTAAGTGCCTATACAATAAATCGTTTTCACAATACCACATTCCAAATTTAAACTCTGGCAAATTTCTTATTTGAAAATTGAACACGCATAAAAAAGTTTATTTTAAGCTTACAGCAGACTAGGGTAGACAGTATGTAGAATGTAGTTCTTACGGAGTTTTTTTTTGTTATTTATATATTTTAAGTAACTGGCTGCTTTTATTTTATATGTTAGTGTCTTAAGTTGTTGTTTTTTTTGTAATTCACTGTTGATTTGTTCCTATACTGTTGTGTGGCTGTTGCAAACTTGACACTGGTAGCTCAGTATAGAAGACCAGCGCTGTAGTGCTCTACTGCAGCATATGCTGAATGGAGCCCTTTTTAGGCACTAATAATCTAGTATTGTAAAAAAAATTGTTAAGTCTTTACGTTTTTCTATGCCAAAAAAAAATTTATTATGTCTTTTATACCGAAAGAGATTTTTTATTTATTTTTGGGTTAGTATTGACAATATTTGTATTATTAGTTTTTACTATGTTTTATCTTCTTCAAAAAAATATCTTCTTTAATTTAAATGGAGTAATTCCCTCGTATTAAGTAAGCGAGAACACAAATGGAATTGGATTCAAATTGAAAAAGAGTATTTTTAATAATACTGTAATATGTCATTTTATACAACAAAAAACACATCATTGAGTTTTTTTAACCTAACAAGATAAATATGTTAAAAAATAATGCATCATAAAATTCTGTACATTTCAAGCGTTAAAAGATACTTTTTGGTGATATCGATCATGATCTATCTATTCGCTAAATACCTATGTTTTTTGTCCTTTTACGTGAAATATTAACAGTTATTCATCCATCCTAACACATATTCAAATTCGCGTTTCGTCAGTCTAACTTTCAAACTGCGGAACTCCAAGTAATACAAAATATATATTTAAATATTAAATATTTTCTGACAATTACACCTATTATTTAGTTCCAAGATAAGTAAAGTAAAGTAAAAAAAATATTTATTTCATAAACATAGTACCTACTTGAAAACGTCATGATTACAAATGAAAAAAAAAACAATCGAATTAATATTACACTAAATCACGAAGCTTAGATTCACTTACATGCAACAAAACAATTTAAAAACAAAAAATAATTAAGTGTAAGTGAATCTAAGTGCCAGTTCCGAGCCACCGCTCTGTAAGAAGAACTGGCAAGAAACTCACAGGCTATGCTCTTTTAAATATGTCCATTAGTTTAGTTTCATCCATTAGTAAATTACAATCTTCATTTGTCTGTGAAGCTATACAATGCAATATAACATAACCTTAACAATATTTATGTTTTCAAGTCATTCATATTAGAATAGCCTGTATGAAACGGCAGTTTAATCCCAAGCATTTTTATCTGCCATATAGTCTTTAATAGAATAGTATCCCTTTGAAGACAGCTTGTGTTTTATTGTTAATTTAAATTATCATTAAGAACTTGTGTTATGGATAAAGTATCAATAAGAACTTGTGTTATGGATACTAAACAACGGATAAACATACTTAAATACTTTTTTATTGTAAATAAATACTTAATATACATAGGAAAACACCCAGACCAGAACAAATATTCATGTTCATGCACACAAAGATTTGTCCTGTGTGGGAATCGAACCCACGACCTCTGGAGTGAAGTGCAGGTATACTGACCTCCACGCCATATCGTTCGTCATATTACTTTTAATGCCATCTAGTATAAAATTTCGAGATATATCGATTGATCAAGTCTCTCAAGTCCAATAAACTAATATTGCATTAGTTATGAAAGAATTGGAGTAACACTTTTATTCAATTAGTGCCTTAACTATGAAAAATACTAATAATATGAACATAAGCAGTTTGAAAATTAGGCTGACGACTTCTAATATTAGTAGCATAATTATCGCATATATTTACTATAATAGACCTACAGAACGACTCTGAATAAGCCTGACAAACTTATAAATGAAAGTCTTTTCTGTTACTGACTTAAGCGTCTCACCATATCACCAAGTGGTAAATTCGCCATTTACAGAGTAAAGGTTTCTAATAAGACATAAGTACTAAATGTTTATTAATTTTTATTCTATACGACCGATATGGCTCGGTGACGAGTATACCCGCACTCCACTTCTGAGATCGTGGGTTCGATTCCCACACGGTACAAATCTTTGTGTGCATAAAAATAAATATTTGTTCTTGTCCTATGTATGTAAAATATGTTTTTTCAAAAAAAATAAGTGTTTAAGCATGTTCATCCGTTATTTAGTATCCATAACACAAGTTCTTAATGACAAAATATCTTGGAACTAAATAATTGGTGTAATTGTCAGAAATATTTATATATATTTTCTTACGAACTTAGGTATATACTAAACAGATTGATAACTACTACAAACCAACCTTGACGATTTTCTTGCCCGTTCTTTTACGATCAAGCTCCCGCCCGCAGTGAATGGGTGCGTTAGTTTTTAAGTTTGACTTTCAAAAGAGCTTTATGGAGCCAAACTTGAATAAAAATCTTGAGCCAATTTTAACTTTAATTGTACCAAAACTGTACTCTGGCTTAAGAATATCTTGTACGCATTTACGAAATTGTTGTACTTATCCCCAATATAATTGTAGGCATTTTTACACTCAATTCTTACAGTTGCTTAATAAATAAATAAAATAATATTAATAAATTTTTCACAATACACCAAAAATTTAGTTCTAAGATATGTATCATTAAGATTATTTGTGTTATGAATACTAAATAACGGATAAACAAACTTATATACTTTTACTTTATGTAAATAAGATGTACAGACAACACACAGAGCAAAAAAAACATTTATAGAAATATTTGTCCTGAGCGGGAATCAAACCGTTTTAATGGGGCACTAAAGTATTTTTTTTGTCAGTTTAACTAACATAAATATAATAAGTATTTAAATGTAGAGTTATATGACAGCTAGATAATTTACTTTTGCTAACCTCTCTACGTAAAATATATTCGCACTGTAAGATATCCAAATATTATATATAAAAAAAAACATTGTAAGGTATTAATTCCTTGTCTATCCGAAATCCTTATTCTCATAAGAACTTTACCTAGAAACTTTTTATCTTACAGATGTACCTATTAAATATGTCAGATTTTATATTTCTATTGATGTAGTAAAGAACTCTTTGCATAATTATTTAATGTTATGTTACTATGCGTTGATGCCAAAAAAGGAAACGAGTAGCCTTAAAAAGCATTAAACAGTTCACGGTTCGCCAAACCCCCTTCGACGGGAGTTGGTACGTAGTGTCACTACTCATCACCAGATAGCGCTACTATAAACGTTACTTTTACTATTTAGTGCAAAGGATATGATTTTATTATTTGTTTGTAAATTGAGTATAAAATAAAATAATAAGTAAAACCACTTCAGAGACTCAATTATTTTTAAAGTTTCTGTCTTGTTTGGTTTATTTAGTGTTCCATGGCGTTGGTAGTGCGAAACCACTACGTAGATACATATTATTTGGTACAAATGTTAAATAGTACACTTGAATTTTTAACTAGAACTAACTAGAATGTTGTAAGTAGAGACAATAATTAATGGTTGCTTTAAAAAAATATATATCAGCCCTATATATTCAACGATGTACTGCACTAAAAGTAAATTGTTACTTGTAATTTTGTAGAACCTGAGGTAAAATTTAAATGCATCATTAATTTTTAGAATTGTATTTTGCATTCCTATTTACCACAACAGCCGTAAATATTTATAATCAAGCAACGTTTTAATTATCAAATAAAACAAATTTGGCAGTTTAAATTCCAGACAAAAAGCGTGTCTAACAGTTTTAATCCTTAACTATTTTTTTTAGTTAAAGGAAATACGTCATAAAACGTCGTTTGAACTGTAAATGTATATTATAGACGGCGAGATGCATAATTCATACATAAAATTACTAAAACAAACATCTTTGGTTGCCTTTTACGAGCGCCGAAACCTTCATAACGTGCAAGTTCCACTACTCGTCGACAGATGGCGCTAGCAGTATACAATTACTTAAGTTTAGAAAAATATAAACGTTAGAGGCAGGCCCCTTAAATGTGCTACGTATTATATTATCATAATTTAATAGATAGTAAAAGTAATGATTGTATGTCTGTTAATAAATTCAAAGTGTAACAAGTTGAAACATTGACACCAAACCAAAGGTGGGGAGGATTATTATGTTAAATGAATTGTTATGGAGCGCGTAATCTTACATTTTAAATGAAGTACGAACGTGTTGCTATGAATAATGAGCTATTTATGTTAAGGATTATTTGGATACATGAATGATTTCATTAAGCACTGCAAATGTATTCAAAAAATATGTTAATTTCAAACATTATCACATTATGTTTGGATATTAATCCGTTTGTACTCTGTTTAACTTGTTGTGAGGTGGTAAGGTGTGTCTATTCATAATTCTCGTAAAGTAAATTGCCACTTTCATAATTTCCATGATTTAAATTGACAGAGAAGAGTTGAACTCTACTTACTAATTTAATTACTGCAAAAAGTTTAAACGATACACCTACGATTTTAAATACATACATACAATCACGCCCATTTCCCCAAAGGGGTAGGCAGAGTCATACAAAATGCCCCTAATTTCGCCAATCATCTAGCTGGTCGTAACAGGTGGCGTATTTAAAGGAAGGTACATTTATACCTATATTTGTCACCATTATTCTAAGGGCGGCGAGTTACCACAATAATATGGTCAGTTTTATGTGGTTCGATGTCAAAAATAATGGTTATGTATGATCCCAGTTGTAGTGAGACGGAGAGATGTGATGTTCGCCAATATGCTGAGTGGACACCATTTCAATATAAGTTGAGTTTTTTACTTAAGTTCTTATTATTCTTGATTTGTGTTAACTATATTTTGTACTTATTTTATGTTATTTTTTTTATTGCAACTTGTATTGAATAAATATTTTTCTTTCTTTCTTTCTTTCTTTTGTGCACGTAGTTAGAGATATGTGTAGGTACCTATTGCCTACAAATATCTAAGTAGGTACTAATTACAACAAATAAACAATCAAGACACATATATAATTATTTAATCAATAAATTAATCAATTAAAACACGTACCTATATAGGTAATTATTCAATCAATAAATTTATTTATAAATTTTAATGTCTTATAATCAAATTATTGATAGTTTAAAAGAATACCTCTCTACACCTATAAAATGCAATTAAGTTAAAATGCTAACAAAAATGAAAATGTAACAAATTTTACGGATTTAAATCGCGATTAATTTATCTATTTTATCCCGACGTTCGTAAATTCTCAAAATATGTTTTTTTAATGTAAAATAGCGTAAATAGAAAAAAAAATCCTTTTTGTTTTATAAATAAAACAAGTAGGTAAATTAAAAGAGCTAATATGCTGACAAAAATGTTTAATAAAATCATTTTTTCTTAGCTATTAGAAATACTTATTCATAGTATATTTTATTATTAAGTAAGTACGATATTACGTTAAAAATCGCGGAAATACTTGCATTTTTATCGCATTGGCCTCTCTCTTGTAAATGCTCTATGTTGCGAGTCATTTTCAGTCAAAAAACGCAAATTGTATAAAAATAATAAATTAAGCTTTACCTTGTAGCTTTTAAGGAGTAGTAAACAGAAATAGGTCGAGAAATTTCCAATTTATGGATTAACACATAATTATAGCTCGGAAAAGTAATTAGCTAACTTAGTAGTGTAGGTACCTTAATATAATGAAAAAAACCTATATTTTAAAAATTTTGGTGACGGCAATACCTAAGTCGAGAAATATGGATCTTGTAATAAAAAAAATTCTCTTATAAAAAGTCTCTATTTTGGGTAAGTATACCTACTATTGCTTTAAGAAAGAAAGATAATAAATATATTCAGTTGGTACAAGTTAGGTACACATTTTACGGAAGTTACTTGGTAGGTACATTAGGAAAAAAAAAGGTAAGTGTTAAATTTACAATTATTTATGAATAATAAAAAAATAAGACTGTTATGTTATATCGATATTTTACTATTTGTTTTCTTTTAATATTTTCATAACGAAACTTCTTATGTGTCTACCGGTAATTATTTATTTTTAAATATACGTAATCTGAGACATTTAAATGTTCCTTATTTAGTTATTGTTTCATTTCAGACATAAAACATAAAACTACGATAAAATATAACCGGGTAAAAAAATTAAACATTTGATATTGAAATAAAAGAAAAAATAAAAATAATAACGATATTGTTATCGGTAAGTTACCAACTAACAATTACTGTGTAAAAAAACATAGATGAATATTTGATATTGTTCATTTTATCTGAAATTGTAAAGCGTCGGGCGCCGCCGTCGGTCGCGGCGGACGCGGGAGCGAGACGACGTGAGTAGAGCGGGACGGCGCCGGGCGGGCGACGGGGCGCGGGCGGGCCGCGGTAATTACATCGTCATTAGCGGGCGGGCAGGGGGCGGGGCCACCCGGCGGGCAGGGCGGCGGGCGCGGGACGCGGGGCGGGGGTCTCGGGCCGCGCGGCGGGCGGGGCGCGCGGTGCGAGCGGCGGGCGCGCGCAGCGGAGCGGCGCCCCACAGTCCGCTCCGTGCTGCCGTCGCGCACGCACGCGCATGTCGCTCGCTGTCGAATTCGGTGATGTGAGGTGGCCCCCGCCGCTACCGCTGCGCCGCGCGATATCCGCGCTATTTTTGCGACATACGACGCCAGTCGAAGGCTCGAGAGCCTTCGAGCCGGCAAGACGCCGTCCACCGTGGATCTGAGGTACGGCGCCATGGCGGCGACCACGTACATGCCGGGCGAGATGGAGCTCGGCAACCTGGGCGGGTACCACGCCGCGTCGCCGCGCAGCGCCGCCGAGCCCGCCGACATGAAGTACCAGCACCACCTGCAGGCGGGCGGCTCGCCGTCGCCCGGCGCGCCCGTGCTCGGCAACCCCTGGGCCTCGCTGCCGCCCGCCGACCCCTGGGCCATGCACCAGCACCACGCGCACGCGCACGCGCACCAGCCCGACGTCAAGCCGCACGACCACCGCCACCTGCAGCACTCGCACGGCTGGCACGCGCCCGTCGTCAGCCCGCACTACGGCGCCGCCTCGCCCGTGCCGCTCCACGGCGGCTACCCCATGCCCATGCAGCACCACATGCTGCGCGACGTGCAACCCTCCCCGCACGCGCTGCACCACCACCACTCGCTGGAGCGCGACCAGCCCGAGGAGGACACGCCTACCAGCGACGACCTGGAGGCTTTCGCCAAGCAGTTCAAGCAGCGCCGCATCAAGCTCGGCTTCACGCAGGCCGACGTGGGCCTCGCGCTCGGCACGCTCTACGGGAACGTATTCTCGCAGACCACAATCTGCCGCTTCGAGGCGCTGCAGCTCAGCTTCAAGAACATGTGCAAGCTAAAGCCGCTGCTGCAGAAATGGCTCGAGGAGGCCGACTCTACCACCGGCAGCCCCACGAGCATCGACAAGATCGCCGCGCAGGGCCGCAAGCGCAAGAAGCGCACCTCCATCGAGGTGTCGGTTAAGGGCGCGCTCGAGCAGCACTTCCACAAGCAGCCGAAGCCGTCCGCGCAGGAGATCACCTCGCTGGCCGACAGCCTGCAGCTGGAGAAGGAGGTGGTGCGCGTGTGGTTCTGCAACCGGCGCCAGAAGGAGAAGCGCATGACGCCGCCCAACACGCTGGGCGGCGAGCTGCTGGACGGCATGGGCCACCACTACGCGCACGGCGACGTGCACGGCTCGCCGCTGCCGCTGCAGCACTCGCCGCCCGGCCTCTCGCCGCAGCACGCGCTGCCGCCGGGCCACTCGCTCGCCGCCCACTAACAGTTCGCCCCGTGGGCGCCGCCGAGGCCCTACTACGCGGAGTCGCACTAGCGCCCGCCCGCGGGACCACTTCCCAGTGTACATACGGCGCGGCCTGGACGTGCCGCGCCCGCCGACCCCGGCGTCGTGTAAATAGTTCGCGTGCGGGTCCTCGGACCTTCGAACGCTACCCGAAGGGTGTTCTCTATCGTTTCCAGTGAAGTCGTTTGTAATTATGTGCGTCCCGTCGAGATCGAAACCAGTAATCGTGTAAACCGACGCGCCGCGGTTCGGAGTGCGCGCCGAGGTCGTTTAGCTAGATAGTCTAATTGATAAATAAGAGCTTATTCGGAGGGAGGCCCGGCGCGGGCGCTCGCCGGGCGCTGCGGCCGCGAGCGTCGTCGAGCGGTAAGTACTGTCCCACCCGCTTACTCGAGCGTCGGTCACGGCCCGCTCCCGGCCGACAGTCGGGCAGGACCCGGTCGGTGCCGCCCGCGGCCCGCAGCGCCTAGCGCTCTCACTTGTAAAGGACGATTTCATCGAATTTATTTATAGATATTATAAATTAACGATGTTCATACATGCCTACCCGTCAGTAGGAAGTCATTGTGGTGTGGATTCTATTTTAATTGTTGCTACTACTGTAAATTTACGAATAACGAAATGGACGCGAATAAAAATATGAATCGGGTCTAAACGTTTTATATTGTAAGGGAATAGAAGTGAGTCAATAGGTGCAATGTTAATGTGAAGTGGCCGACGCGGACGCCCCGGTACCGCCGCGGTACCGCCGCGGTACCGCTGCGCTCCGCCGCTGCCACCCGGCACACTATCACGATAATTTATTTTAAAATTATATAAAAATCAGTGCAGACGCGATGCCAAAATGGTTTTATCCCTGTTGTGTTTTGTTGTTTTTCGTTTGTATGCATTTGTGGCCAATCTTGGTACTTAAATCTTGTAAAAATAGGTATTTTTTTCTATATAAAAATAATGTACCTACGACATCTATAATGATATATATTAAAACAATCTTTATAGAAATTCAAATATGGAAACGACTTTTATTGCAATATGTCCCGACTGACAGGCCGACAGCGACCCCACAGTGCCACACTAGAACACACGTTGACCGACAGGTGTGTGCAATGTTATATTGTGACTATGTCTTAGTATGAATCGGTGAAATGTAGGTAAATAATGTGATGCGTGTTCAGTGCTATCCCTGATAAAAGCTAATCGTTGTTTAATCATTCGAGCTCGAAAAATCGTAGCTAAATGAACCAATGTCTTAGTAGGTAAAGGCGATGTGAATTGTACACGCAAGTTCGAAATAACTGTAGCTACTTGAATGATTGAATGATTTATGCGCAATTCAATGTTTATGTGTATTGTAACATGTACCTATTTATCGGTATTTTGGCGATTACGAGTAGTAATTACAGTCGTCTCAGGGGTCGTGCGTTACTCATTTCTTTCCCGCCGCTTCGCGATGCGCGCAGGTAAGCGGCCGCGACCGCTGATCAACGCTTTACGAAAAAAAAACACTTATTTATAAACCAACCTGATGTCTGGTTCGCGTGTTTTTATGTTGCCATTGTAGACGAATAGTTTTCGGTCCTCTCATATAGGTACCTGTTGTTCGTTTTTTACGCCTTATTCGCCCGAAAAAGTCATCTTTGATAGCCATTATTTATACAATAAAAAGTTGTGAAATGACATCCGATGACAATAGTGCCAGTTAAATCAACTAACATTTGTTATTTGGGAATATCTCTACGTTGCGGTCCCTTTTTAAGTAGCAACATTTTCTTGTATATTGTAAAAAAATTGTGTTATCGTACATACATCATTTCTTTTTTTCTTGTTTTGACAGTGAAATTTACTCAAGAATGTTTTAAAAACATCAAAGTCTTGTGCTATAATATATAAAGAAACACTAAACATCTTAAATTTGACAACATAAAAAGTCGTCCGACATCGCGGTGCGATTCATGAATAAAAAATGTCTTTTTAGCCTTAATTGATCGTTCTGATGACTTTCTCCTGTCAATAGTTTCTTACGGCCACAAAAAATATAAAGGAGCCACAAGTGCGTCTGCGCAAAAACGTCTCGTGATACGCGAGTACGTACGACATTCCGGCGGGCCAATGATGCGTTGTGTACCGGCCACCAGTGAAACTTGTCGCCAATACGAACCGTGCACCATCTAATAAACGTTTCATATCAGCGTCCTTACCACTCACACGGTTGACAGTGGTCTAGTAATCGCATCGCACCACTGAGTCTGGACTCAATACAAGGCTAACGTGACTGCCAAACAAAATACGCTTTTAATAATAAATTTATGCCAGTAGCCCCCAAAGTACGTCATATTGTTAAAACGTTTTAGGTTAAGACCAAATCAACAAGAAATGTCATATTATTACTTCAAAACATTACTTATTTCTCTAAATATATTGAATTGAACTAACGTTTAAAGTATTAACTACATACACAAACTAAGCGAATTCTACGGAGATTCTGATAAAACATATTCAAACACTTTAAACTGATGACAATTACCTAAATCAATAAAGTGGGTGAAAAGTAATGTTTCAGAAACTAAAGGATAATAATTTATTGCTTACTGTTCATTTTTTTGTTGAAAAATAAATAGTCACTGATAAATAATCATCATTTTGTTCTAAAAAACTACAAACAGTGTAAACCAAATGGATTTTGAATGAAACGCGTGCAAGTGTCAACTATCGAAGCACAGAAAAAAATGTTAGTCAAATGGTAAAAATGTGAGTTGTACAATTTGCATAAACGAATTTGCTCAATTTAGATCAAAGCACAATATATGACGCTCCAACAGAGAGAGAGCTAAAATATAAAATGCTGTCGGAATATAACAACCGGACTGATTTAAATTTAAGTAAATTCAAAATAATAAATAAATAATTAAGGTGTTATTGTGATGTAAATAATGATGTAGTGCTAGAATGTTTTTTTATATTTTCGTTTATTGTTTTTATATGTGTGAATATTATGCGACCTATCGACTGATACATAGACATTTTCATTTCCAAATTATGCTAGTTAAAAACAGGAGTGTAAATATCTGTGTATTATTGATAACTATATTGAAACGAACAAAAATTGTTAAAACCAATGTATCTATGATAGACTTAAATTGAATCAAATTGAGTGACTCAAATAGTGTCGTCCAAGCGATGGACACAGGGTGCAACGTTTTTTACTTTTACATAATGTTTGTTTGTCTTAATTTTCTTCTTTAAGATTTTATGTTAAATTACTTTCCCATGATGTCGTCGTAGTAAGAGTCAACGGATATGAATGTAATGTTGTAAATATGTACAAAGTGGAGTAGAATAATGAATGATAACGAATATAGATTTATACGACTATGTAACAAGAAGTTTAGAGCGAGAACGTAGCTGTTTTTGTAATTATCGCGATAAGTATTGCAGATGTATAAGTGAGGAATAATTTGGTGTTTGGTGGTTGATCGGTGTGGTCGCGTGACGGTGCGTGGTGTGGTAGCGCGATTGGGCGACTCGCGGCGCTGTGTCCGCCGCGCGACCGACGGCGTGTCGCAATAAACTACGTTCGGAACAGTCGGCAGGTGCGGCGGCGGCTTTTGCCGTCGAGAGCGCTGCACCAAATTTATAACGCCCTCAGTTTTGGAAGCGCCGCGAGCGGTCTCCATACCTATGCTTCCACAACGTCATACCTTTTTTATTTTACACGACCGTCGCCCGATCGATAATCGTTATGCCCCGATATTTTTTGTCTTACATGCACCTACACTCGAAACGTGTTCCGACATTGTAAATAAAAGTACAGTTAATTTATAAGCTATGTGATTGCGCATTAAGCGAAACTTATGAAGTTATTTGGACAGAATAAAGTTTATGTTTTCAACAAAATTACATTTGTTTCATTTTTGAATGTGCGTACTGTCCCGGATTTTGTGCATTATCTTAATATGTGACATTACACTGCAGAAACAAGTTCTGACAGTAAATATCTTACACCCGCGGGGAAATTCCAGACGGACATCGGTATATTTCATACAAATATTTTGTTTATACTCTTTTCTTAAAAACAAATGGATATATTTGTGGTTTATACGATTACTAATAACTTCTTGAAATACGTATGTATATTAAATCGCAGTTATTATATGCTATCCATAAGGAGCGGCTCTCCTCGTTGCCCGTCAGCTTACAGGACTTATTTCTGGAACGATAAGTCTACAGATAGTAAATATTATTAAATGCTAAACATCCCGCTAACTACTAGAGTATTAAGAGTAATTAACTTCGTATTTTATTTAAAATTCTCAGAAACTTGCTTTGAAAGAACCATTCAGCTCTTGCTTACGAGTTGGTAACGGTAACGTCAATAAGTCCCTTCCCACATTAATTTGTTAAATAAATTAACAAGAAATAGTAACTGTTAAGGATAATTATACTTTTATCGCACCTATGTGAGATACCAACAAGTATTCAGATTTATACTGAATATTTATACCCTGTAAGCGGCAATAGGCTCGCCACCTATTACGTGGGATCAAACATATAATCGGCGAAATGTGGGCATATAACACACTTCTGCCTATTTAACTATATATAACCATAGGTATGTAGAGTAGTTATGCATTTCATAAGGAACTTGAAAACATTTAGCAACTTCTTAGGTCGTTGACGTAAATAATACTAATCGAACTAACCAGTATTACTAATATACAAATAGCTGGTTACAGATGTTTGAAAGAACAATTAAAAGTGTAACATGAAAACAGTCACATATATTAAAATATCAATAGTCAAAACTCCTGCCCATAGTAAATGGCCGCGTTATATTTTAAGTTATATTCACATTTATAAGTGCCCGCTTTATATCTAAATTGAATAAAAGATGATTAAATTATCTGTTATTGGTCTAAATATCAGTCCAGATAATATATAGCATATTATCTGGACTAAGCTGTCGTGAGTCGTAGAGGTGCATTAAATTATTTTTTAAAATTTTAAAGCTTAACTAATCTAATATATTATTATATTAGATTTAACAATAGCCGAAAAAGAGAAGGTTGCTAATAAGGAATATTAACAGTAATATGAAATCATAAAATAATCAGTGAAAAATACTTTGAAACCAGTTAATTCAATTGGGGATATATAGAGCACTCTACCATTTACTATAAAATATTTGCAACGTATCAAATTCGAACAATGATCAAACGCGCAGTAGAATTACAAATATTAGGCACAATTATTCACAAAAATGCGTGTAATGAAAATTCTATAGTGGGCCTACTCTGTAAATAAGTATTGAAACGAATTACATCACTTTTTAAATTTTAAGACAGTTTTCAATTTCAACATTTTTATTGCAGCTATTTTGTACAAATAGGTTGTAATAGTCAAGCTAGGCTAAATAGAGCTCTTGTCAAAATCAAACTTAAAAAAAAAATTACGCGCTTATAAATTACTAATAAGAATGATAGTTTTCATATATACCCTGTTAGGGTACGGCAGCGTTGTAGTAGTTCATTATTTAGTTTTAAGCAAAGAAAACCTTTTTTTAACACTTACATCCTAATGCCTCAAAGGTGTATTTAGTTTGCCATTATCGTTTTGTTTCACTGCGTTTTCTACGTTCCTTATTATTTATATTATTGGATTGTAAAGCAATTCCAACTGATAGAAATGCAAAAGCGAGTTAATTTATGTATCTACCTGTTGTTTATTTATCTATTTATGTAGCACACACAAATGAAAGAAAAAATAGGCACAGGGAACAGTTTTTTTACTAATTTTATTAATTTTAATTAAAACGACGGAATCTTTAAAATGCGTGGTCGCTTCGTATGGCCATTACACAATTTAGTCGTGGGCTCGTTGAGTATATTTGGTACTATCAATGTAGTACATGAAAATCGAGGTAGTATTAGGTCAAAACGTGGTTAACAGCCGTAAGTATAAGAAGCGTTGTGCAAGTTTACACGGCTGCGTTCAAAACCTCCACAATGCGCATTTTTAACACAACTGGATAATTACATATTGTAAATATAACATTATACCCGTGGTCAATTCGTATGGCCATCACACAATCAAGTCGTGGGCTAGTTGGGTATATTTAGTACTTATCAATGTAGTACATGAAAATCGAGGTAGTATTAGGTCAAAATGTGGTTAATAGCCGTTGTGCAAGTTTACACGGCTGCGTTCAAAATCTCCAAAATGCGCAATTTTTAACACTGGATAATTATATAACTTTATATAACTAAATATATAACTAAATCACATTATGATAAGCTCCTGCCCGCAGTGAATGGGCGCGTTAGTTTTTAAGTTGACACAAGAGCTTTATTGAGCCAAACTAGAATAAAATAATAGGTTGGGGAAAAAGTCTTTTCGTATTTTTGTATGAAAAGTCAAGACATTTTTTTCAAAGTTTATTTACATTTATTTACAATATATATGTACCGTTTTGTTGAATAACTTTCTGCCATTTTGTGGGCAGAGACATTATCCCGTTACTGTAGAAACTTTGGGACTTCTGATAAAAAAAACGGGACAAATAGTTTTGGCAGTCCTCTCTTGAGGTCAACCTTACAGAACCTAAAGAATACTGCAGAGACCGAAACAGGTGAAAATCTGAAGGCGCAAGGTCAGGGCTATATGGTGGATGCACTAGGACCTCCCAGTCGAACTCTCTTAATTTTTGCTGAGTGGCTAAAGATGTGTGTGGTCTAGCGTTATCGTGATGAAAGACCACACCCTTCCTGTTGATCAATTCCGGCCGTTTTCTCTCGACTGCTTCCTTTAATCTCATCAGTTGCTGGCAGTAAAGATCAGAATCGATGGTTTTGCCGGGCGGTAAAAGCTCATAATAAACAATGCCCTTCCAATCCCACCATACACACAGCATCACCTTATTTCGTGTTAGGCCAGGTTTGGCCACAGTCTGTGAAGCCTGGCCAACTTTCGACCACGACCTTTTTCGCACGTTCTTGTCGTACGTGATCCACTTTTCATCGCCAGTTATCAATCTCTTCAAAAACGGCTCGGTTTCATTACGTCTCAATAATGAATCGCAAATGAGTACACGGTTCATTAAGTTTCTTTGAGTGAGCTCGTGTGGCACCCAAATATCGAGCTTTTTTGTATAACCAGCTTTCTTCAAATGGGTCAAAACTGTTTTGTGGTCAATTCCCAGTTCTTCAGCTACATCGTAACTACTAATATGCCGATCTTGCTCCACTCTTTCAAAAATGGCGTCCATTTTATTCGTAACAGGGCGACCAGAGCGAGGTGCATCTTTAACATCAAAATTTCCGGACTGAAAACGTTTGAACCAAATTTGTGCTACTCTTACTGACACTGCATCAGGTCCATAAACATCACAAATTTTTTTCACTGCTTGAGTTGCATTTTTGCCTTTTTTATAATAAAATTTTAAAATGTATCGAATTTCTTCATTAGATTCACTCATTTTTACGGAGAGAAAAACAAATGAAAAATAGCGGGAAACAACTTATTTTTATTTTTTTCTTTTCTTTATAATGAAACCTTTTTAATGTTACCAAAACCAGCCAGACACAAATAGTACAGTCAAAAAAATTTTATAATAAGTTTATACCTACGTTATGCGAAAAGACTTTTTCCCCGACCTAATATATTGACTTTTACTTCAGATATGAGACTGAGATATCGCAGTAAAACCTTTTAGGTGGTTTTCTTGGACGTTAAATAAAAGTATTTTCACCTAGCAGCTATGTATGTTTTTTATTGGTTATAGCTGTGGGCGACATGTAATATAATAAGTTTTTGCATCTTTAAATGTGCGTACCTACCGTGTGAATAAAATCCTACTAATATAATGTATAAATGCGAAAGTAACTCTGTCTGTCCTTCTATATGTCTGTCTTTTCTTCACGCCTAAACTGAACCGATTTGTAAGAAATTTGGTACAGACATAGTTTGGAACTCGAGAAAGGACATAGGATAGTTTTTATCCCGAAAATCCCGCGGTAACTACTCAAAAATCTCGCGAGATCGGCAAAAAAAAGAATAGAGTAGTAAATAGATATTGATAAATGTAGTTTGTAAATGATGTGTCGCGATTCTTATATAGAAAGACTTACTCTACTAGGGTACTTATCCTTATTGAGATAGGAGCTATTCTGTTACATCATTTACTGTCATGGTAGACATAATTTTAGCGTTGATAAATCTAAGTTGATATTTATATTTACTATTTGAAATTAAAATAACACTATAAAGCACTTTCTAAAGATTCAAGGATCGCAGTCAGATTTAGTTACAGCTGTATCTTTTTAAGTTGAAACGCATTAGTTTATAAGTCTGATATTTATAGGAGCTCTCTTGAGCCAAACATGAATGGCTGGGTTTTAATAAAAAATTTGAAACACTTTTATGGGAGACATTTTATCGCGAAAGCACAAGGGGCAGCTCAATCAAATTAAATATGCAAAATAAAATACACATACGAACTTTTTTTAATAGAACTTTTGATAAAAGACGTTGCAATTAACGTAGCTACATGTAAATAATACTAAACAAGCAGGTACAACCATGGAGGTCCAACAAATAGGTTAGGTTTGTTCGTGTGTATCTTAAACTTTTTTTACTTTAAACTTCTTTTAAATAGGTACTTTCAAACCTGCCGTTTATACACTTCCGTCATTTACTCATCATATAATTAATCTGATAATATTAACCAACCAACTTTTCAATCAATTTTGACAAAACAATGCGAAGTGCGTCACGTTTATTGTGTACTTTTATAAATTTAATATTCTCTTATTATTTAATTTAGGTATGTGTTTTGTTTCAGCGCTTCATTATATACTTACAAGACATATGCAAATGTGTCTACATGTAGATACCGCCAGATACTAGTATAGCGTACAGATATTATTTAAGGAACTGAATAGTTTTAAACGCTTTTAACAGACATAGTAGTGCTCAAAAAAGTTGATTTAGGATACGCAATAGTTTTGTGTATTTAGCATTTATGGCATGAACAAATTGTATGGTGTAGTTATTTTGTCAAGTTTAACATAAAAGGAGTAAATTGACAATTTTTTTGTTCGTGTATTAGTTACACGGGCCTGTTTTAATTACTATTGTAAAATAGTTATTTTAATAACAATAACTAACTCCGGATAATTGGCGAAGTGTGGGCTTATAATATACATCTTCCTACCCCCGGGGAAACAGATGTGGTTATATGTACATACACATAATTACGTACCTACATTAATAAAAAAAAAAAATCCAACTTTTTTTGCAATCAAAAACCCTAAAAATATTACGTTCTGACCGTGATTTATAAAATGCATTGAAGCAGTGAAACTTCATTAAGGTTTCTTAGTTAAATTAAGTCATTAGGTAGGTATTAAATTTTTTCTCTATCGTCAAAGCTGTCACTGAAACTACTTTCAATGTTTAGATATTAACAAAACTTGGATAAACTTGTTCCAAAGCATATTGTGATTGATCCACTTGACACTTGACTCTGTAACGGCCTCACAGCCTGTCCCCTATCTAACACGGATTTAATTGACAGACAAATGAAAGGCCTTCGCGGTTCCAACTCTCGATATAAGTTACTGTGTAGTGTAAAATATACTATACAATCCTCTTAATGTTTAATTCATTCATTGTTAAATATTTATTTTGTTTCAGACGTGCATAATGCAGTCCTTTTTTTACTGGAAATGCGTATACGTACTTAAATGAGAATGTAGAGTTAGCAGTTTGTCTCTACAAAATATCTGATAACTTAATGAAAACATTTGGTATATTATTAGTTTATAAAGTTATTTAAACATAATGTACTAGTTTTGTGTGAATGCAGTTCTAATTAAAATGTAGTAAGATAAATACTTGCTTATTCTCCTATGATAGTCTGAGAAAATAGAATAAATTCACTAAATAATTCGCTTCCCAACTTTAAGATGTGTAATAGACAGAGGTCGGAATTAGGTAGAGTTATTCATGTACTTACACTGATTTCACACAGCGAAAGAATATAGTGGATATGCCTCAAATCCCGGGATTAATTTTAAATAATAGAAAAAATCCCGTTACTTTTTAATAAAAAGTTATTTACTTTTACTTTTTTAATTTAGACTACTGCACGCGCGACGTTGCCAAACTTACATCAATGATATTGGATGACCGAAGTTGCAAAATTCCAATACGCACACGTTGAAATCCCGGGAAGGTCCACATTAATATCAACATTTCGATGCAAGTACATAAATAACTCTACCTAATTCCGACCTCTGGTAATAGAGTATAGATGGGATATAAAGTAAATGAATATGATAATTATCTAATTAGTTTTTAATTATTTAGTTGTAAAACTTATTAAATAATTAGTACCAAATTTGTATGGGAACCGCTTTTAAGAAATACAACTTATAAATTACGGTATAAAAATCTCAAGGAACTGCTGCATCATCAAAGATCGATAATAGAATCAATAATTTTAAATTAAAACAGTTATTTAGTACTTTATTTATATAAAAGCAGCCTCTATCTTTAGCAGCCATCTTAGATGTTTCATATAAATTAACACAATAATCATGACACGAGAAAACGTATTTGAATAATTTGTCTGACTTAAGAGTTTCTTTCCTTTTCTATTTACTTTCTGCAATAAAATAAATAATGAAATCCATTTCTCAACCGTGCCGTCTATATATTGTGCCGTTATTTAATGCCAACCATTATGACTCTGGGACTTACCTACTATAAGGCCCTAATGGTCAGCCAATTAACCTTTTATACTCCTTGAAATAATAAACAAAGATAAAGTATGAGATGGAAACTGTTAATACCTATACCACAAATCTATATAGACTTTTGCAGAAAAGTCCGACTTATTAATATTTCTAGTATAGAAAAAAACAATAAATAAATAATAAATAATAATAATAAATAAATATTCTCTTACAATCACACCAATTATTTAGTTCCAAGATAAGTATCACTAAGAACTTGTGTTATGGATACTAAATAACGGATAAACATACTTAAATACTTTTTTTTTTTTGTAAATACATACTTAATATACATAGGAAAACACCCAGACCAGAACAAATATTTATGTTCATGCACACAAAGATTTGTCCTGTGTGGGAATCGAACCCACGACCTCTGGAGTGGAGTGCAGGTATACTGACCTCCACACCATATCGGTCGTCAATAAAATATCTGCTCAGATGACACATGCAATCCTGACATAAAATCCCGCCCTCGCACACATTTCCCTCGAAAGGGTAGGCAGAGGCATATTATATGTTATGCCCACATTTCGCGAACTATGTTGTCGGTGCCGCGTAATAGGTGGCGAGCCTATGGCCGCTTACCGGAAGTGCGTAATTGGCAGGTGCACCACTTGCAGGTGAGGTTGGATTGACTCCTGAGATATTGGCAGGAGCCTTATGCAGCTACACCACATGTTGATTTGATTTGAAACAAAAATGAGCATATAATTATTTTATATTATTTCTTTTAGTGATTTTCTTTTATAATATTCTTTATGTAACAATAACTGACGACCGATTTGGCGTGGAGGTCAGTATACCTACACTTCACTCTAGTGGTCGTGGGTTCGATTCCCACACAGGACAAATCTTTGTGTGCATGAAAATGAATATTTGTTCTGGTCTGGGTGTTTTCCTATTTATAATAAGTACCTATGTATTTACAAAAAAAAAATTAAGTATATTTATCCGTTATTTAGTATCCATAACACCAGTTCATAATGATACTTATCTTGGAACAAAATAATTGGTGTAATTGTCAGAAAATATTTATTTATTTATTATTATTATGTATAATTATTTATTGTTATTTCTTTTAGTGATTTGCTTTTATCATATATTTATGTAACAATAACTGTAAAGCTATTAAATGTATCTGCACAATGCACTATGAGATGTCTGTATTCAAGCTATGCCCAACACCCTCCAACGCAGTATTGTATCGATCTTTATTAATTGGCGAGAAATATCCAACATACACAACTACAACTATAAATTAATTTTAGTATTGACTTATGATTATTACACATCTCAAAGATGAGAAGCGAATTATTTAGTGTATTTATTCTATTTTCTCAGACTATCATAGGAGAATAAGCAAGTCCTTATCTTAATACATTTTAATTAGAACTGCATTCACACAAAACTAGTACATTATGTTTAACTTGTGCCATCATAGGATTTACCAATATGTATTGAATAGGACCTTTGGCCGTTTGGCTAGCCACCACAATTCTCAAAAGTTCCTTCTTAGTGTCATCTTTCGTTTAACAAAACTAGTACTATTAACTATCTTCTATCATAGAATAGAAGAATATGTAGTGACTGTGGGAATAGGATTTCGTCTGGTTTCAATGTAGGTAAGGGGCTAGCCATTTCTTACCATTTAGGTAACCCTTTACCAGGCTGTGGTTCATATCTTGCCACCATAAATTGAACCTTATGCGGTTGAGTTAAGGTAGAAAACCAATGAAAAATTCAACATGTTCTGCCCGTTAAAGGGTTAAGACGTTTAATGTAGAGATCCCTGTTCTCAAAAGTTCCTTCTTAGTGTCATCTTTCGTTTAACATACTAGTACTCTCAATTGTCTTGTCTTATATAACTTTGTACATATGTATTTTAGTTTATTCGTGACAAAATGAACTTATAAACTACTGCACGTATTTTTTACATAATGGCTTTGTGCGTTTAACACATTTAGCCATTGATAAGTAAGAGATATATTAATAATATATAAATCATAGTTAATGAGAATGAGTGGTGATAAAGATGATAAATGGTAAAAGAGATGCCCTCCCCCTAAACCCGTTGAATCCTTAGTAGGACTATACTGAGATCTCACATGGACTTTTTGAGAGAATTTTAAAAGTTATGTTGCACTGTTTTGTTTCACTTACGTGCTTGTCAGACAATCTCACTTTAGGATCAACAAAGACCACTGATTTCCTTTTCAGTATGTTAAGTCCAAGTTTGTCTGGTCAATAAAAAAAATTAATACGTAAAAGTGTTTTTTAAACGCATAGATACTAGTAAATAAATCTTAATGAATCACTTAATATTCTGATAAGTTCTTGAAATGTCGTGTTGCGATCTCTTAATAGATAAGACATAGATACTATTATTTTTCAACAATCAATTTACCGTCAATTACTAGAAAAATCGTTGTGTTGTCCCCATTGTGGAGCCCCACCTTGTAAGGTGCTCGTGGGTTCGCGACGGAGTTTTTGTGAGGCGGCGTCGCGTGATGCGCTGGAGCCTTGACCCGCGTGAGATTCGCATCTACGTACTTGTGTCTAGCACCTTCTACACCTGTAGTGTACCTATTTACACTTGGCTAGTGAAGACTCCTTATAGTTTGTATAATATCCTACTTTATAATATTAAACGTGAACGTTTGTATGAGTGAGTGGATGGATGTTTGTTACTCTTTCACGCAAAAACTACTGGAGCGATTGGGATAAAATTTTGAACGTGTATAGCTGCACTAACATATAGGACTCTTTATCCCGATATTTCCACGGGAACGGGGACCACGAGGGTAAAACCGCAGGGCGCTGCTAGTTTTACATACAGTTATATATTGACATACAGAAAGCGCTCGTAGCTCCGCGGTGCTCTGTGGAAACGATCACCGAAGTAGCAATAGTTTACAGAGGTCAGTCCTTGCATGGGTGACCGTTTGTTTGGCATTTGATATCGAGCGCTTCCGTGCTTCGGAAGGCACAGTAAGCCGTTTGACCTGGCCACTGGGATATCGTCGCTCTTACCTTAATTTTTTTGTAAATAGGCACATAAAACATAGTAAGCATTCAGACCAAAACAAACATTTCTGTTTAAGCAAACAAATATTAGTCTCGCGCAGGAACCGAATCCACGACATGAAGAACTTAGTGTCGCTATGCGAAACTCCGTCATATTTGTCGTATAATTTAATATGTACCTATAATCGCATACATGGGAGGAAACAATACATTCTTATTATTTATGTACACACCGTTACACGTGGTACCTCTGTAGGTACCTACGACATATTGTGTAACATATTATCACTGTCTACATGCTTTAGCTTAGATATATACTGTGGTAAGATCGTTCGCACAGCACGAAATATAAAAAAACATATTAATGGAACACATATTTTCGTGACACCTCGGCTTTATGCTGAGTGGATACCTTTTCTGTGACACTCTTTAAGTAGTTACTTAAATATAATGTTTTCTTTTGACGTTGTCACAGAATAGGCTTTAGCTTTAGGCTCACATTTCGCTAACTATAAGTATAGTTAGTTTTCACGTATAGGTAAGGTAGGTGTATAGGGATCAGGGATCCTACTAACACCTAAGGAGCCCAAGCCAACCTCACCTGCAAGTGGTGCACCTGCCGACCAACGGACGAGGCTCTGGCGAACAAACAGTGCCCGGTAAGCTGCAATAAGCTCGCCACCTGTTACGTGAGACCAACTAGCGAAGTGTGGGCGTATAATATGCCTCTGCCTACCCCTTCGGGGAAACAGGCGTGAATGTATGTATGTAGTTTCCACGTAGAAATTGGCGGGCCTATTGCTGCAGCAGTTTTTGCGGCAGGTGCACCACTTCCAGGTGAGGTTAGCTTGGACTTCTAGGATCTTGATAGGACCTACACACTCTAAATAAGTATTTATCACATCTATTGTGTAATGTAAGCTCTGACTAATTTGTTGATAGATGCATGTATATTTATTTATTTTATCTTAGAAAGATATACAGTCTAATTTGCAGTTGGTTTACAATATAAACTTAATCCTTTTGCCATTGACAAATCGTTTTGAAAGCTGAATATTGTTTAACTTAAGACATAATATATCTATAACTTAAGTATTACATAATAATACTTAAGTTTTTTGAGTTAGTCATTGATGATAATCAAAAATAACTGTAATGCCATACATTAGAAGTACGTTTTGTATTTTTTATTGCTTACATCAACTTTTCTTACGGCGAACTTATAACTTTTCTATAACTTAAGTGAATCGTTTAAAAGTAATTTAACGTTATTTGATTTACCTTAAGCCTTTGAGCTCTGCTACCAGTGAGTATAAAGTTGAATGTGTAGAATGACAAATGATCTCAAATAGTCATAATCTTGGAAAAAATAAGCAGATTGTCGAAAAGGCGGAATTTAGCGTTGACTGTCAGTCAACTGATAATCCAACTGAAAATGTGGAATGGGTAATCCCCAAATTTTAAATTCACAAACGGAAAATCCTAAATGATTCACTAAATACTTAGATGACCGCTTTGCGTTTACATGAAACATTTGCAAGATGTTTAAAGCTTTAAAAAAATTATAAGAAAATAATATTTAAGCAATTAATACCTGTTCTTAAAATATAACACACATTTAATTCTATAAAAATAAAAATACATGTCTAAGACCTAGAATTTGATTTTTTTTCTATAAATAATTTGTGAACTTAAAAGTGGGTAGATATATAGAATATTAGTCTATGTTCCTAAATAGAAAGTATATAGAGAAAACTTTACAAGTTACAAAACATTAATCAGGTTTCACCTATCCGCCGCTAGATGTCGCCAGTAGTCGGTGGCACCCTTGCAGCGCTGCGGCGGCACGTCAGTCTGCCGGCCCTCTTATTAGGTATATTGAAATCTGTCATCATCGCCTTCAGCTGACAGTTCATGGAATCGTTAGAACAGTCTAAAAGATGGTAGACATTTTGAGTAGGTTTATGAGGAAAGCTGACAATTTGGCATTATTTTAATATCTTAAAATAAAACTGCAGACCGGGCTGGAAAGTAGTGGCTATATTTTTATTTAACAAATAGCTATTTTTAAATATTTGTAGTATTTAGTTATAATGATTTAACACACAGCTGCAACCCTAGCTGGAAAATAGTTGGACTAAATCCAGCCTTATATTTTATTAATTTGTTTTTTACACCCTTATATTTTATTTATTTTTATTTATTTGGAACAACAAACAATTACATAATATTTGCTTAGTTATAAATCTTAAGGTATACACTTACTTATTATGTAACCAACAACGTTATTCACAGAGTAATATTTAACGATTAGTCTAACTACGTATACAAATATAAAAAAACAATTCAAATATACATTTTGAGTTACTTAAAAATTAATTACTAATTGTCTATATCATTATCTTTAAGTTGCGATAGTACACTGTTTCTAAATTGGTTAAGTGACATTCTGAAGAGATTAATATTGGAGCAATGTGTGTTGTAAAAATGCATATTACGTCGCAGTGGAGCACGCTCACCCGCCCTGGTCCTGCAAAACTTGGGCTCAAATAGTTTGTGCGCGCACATACCTTCAAAAATATTTTTTTTATTTGCTTTAAGTTACCTTAAGGCAATCTGAAACTTATATACATAACTTTTAGTTTAATATTAGTTTAAGTTAAATATATAAGCCATAATATTTAGTACTTGCCTGAAATATAAAAAAATAACTACTTACTCACTAGATGCCAGGTCTGCTTGTAGTTGTAGGTATGTTAGGATATTAGAAGTACGTGCCGAAATTTCAGCTTTCTCTCAAATAACTACCCAAAAATGTCAACCATCTCTCCTTCTAGTAGGAATACATAATCTTGGCTCTTGAACACAGAGCAATGGTCACCGAACTGATACCCGTGATAGATTATAAGTTAGATAGAGTAGCGACTAACAGGCGCATCGCTAATTGAAACATTGTCGTATTTGGTACAATATCGATGTTATTATGATTGATGGGCCGTGGCCGCTTCCGCCGATTTAGGTCTAGACTGGGATGATTGCATCTTGACGACTCCTTCCTCCAGCACACTCGCTCGATAAACGACGTCATGCTCACTTCACAAGCAGCCTAGGTCTGCAATGGCATAAAATAGGTCACTGCAGATTACTTATTAATATTTTAGTGGTATCGGTATTAACATCTCAGTATATTTATATTTTTTGCATTACAATGCTGTATTGTATTATATTTTATGTATATTTATTAAATAAATAAATATTTTCTGACAATTACACCAATTATTTAGTTCCACGATAAGTATCATTAAGAACTTGTGTTATGGATACTAAACAACGGATAAACATAATATAACGGAAATACATACTTAATAAATGTACATAGAAAACACCAAGACCAGAACAAATCATTCATGTTCATGCACACAAAGGTTTGTCCTGTGTGGGAATCGAACCCACGACCACAGGAGCGGAGAGCGGGGATACTCGCCTTCACGCCATATCGGTCGTCAAATGTCATAGGTGTGTCACTAGGGTTTGACCCGAGACCGTTTAAAAAAAAAATTTGAAGGTTATATATAATATTATATATAATGTTATATTTAGGTCGCGCCACTGGGCTATCGCCGCTTTCAAACACTGTTTGAAAGCCTAAACTATCACCAATCCAAGGGCTGACATTTTTGAACGCTTCGTTACTGATCGTATTCGAAAATTATAAACCTGATGCTTGATACCATTATGATCACTGCTATGTCATAGATGTGGAGACGAAGAGGAGTCTATGGAACACCTGCTGTGTACCTGTGACTCGCTGGCTGCTTGCTGAATGGGTCTCCTGGGGGTGGCCTACCCACAACCTGGGCTCCAATCTGCAAAGACTGTCATAAAGATTATGGCAACAATATTTGTATATTTGTAGTGAAAGGCAAGGAGATGCACAAAAGATCCGACATAAGGGTCAAAGTGCGTCACGAACAGTCTGTGGCCCCCATGATAAGATAAGATACCATTATGATTGATGCATAATTTTACATATGATTTAGTACAAATATATTTACAGACCAAATTATAATATCTTCTACTTACTGTTATAAGTTGATTTGTAAATACTTGTAGATGGGGTTTGTGTAGGGTGTAAGTAATTAAATAGTCCAACTTAAGGTTGTATAGTCCTTTATATACACAATCTAATCTAACACATAAAATAGTCACAGAAGGCAGAGAAAGAAACGAAAAGCACAGCATAGCACAGTTATATAGGATGACAGGCGTGAGAGAAGAAGTACGAAGTTATATTAAGATAGATTATATAAAGCGAAGAGAAGTGATAAGCTAATAATGACGTAATTATAATATCTAGCATAAAGCATTTGTACTTTTTTTTGTGAGGCATGTTACAAGTAGTCTGTCCGCTGATTCTTCGTGTTTTTCAGACAATCGTATCCAACTAATCGCTCAGCCGAATAAATAAGGACACAATGATCCGATCATACGTCGATCGGAGGCACTCTCGGTTTCGACCACTATTTACATAATGACATTGTTAGTCGATGCAAATAAACGAGTGGTGTGCCATCACGGTTGCGGCTGGCAGACTTCCTCCGGTAACGGGACCGATGCTAATTGGCCATCGGTTCGATTCCCGTCAGACTATCTTACCTTACGTAGGTATTCGCGATTTTTTTATGAATTTGATTTCTTTCTTGACTACCGATATGGCGTGGAGGTCAGTATACCTGAACTTCACTCGAGAAGTCGTGGGTTCGATTCCCACACAGGACAAATCTTTGTGTGCATGAACATCAATATTTGTTCTGGTCTGGGTGTTCTCCTATGTATCTTATGTATTTATTTACAAAAATAAAGTTTTTATGTATGTTTATACGTTATTTAGTATCCATAACACAAGTTATTAATGATACTTATCTTGGAACTAAATAATTGGTGTGGTTAGGATTGTAAGAGAATATTTTTTTTTATTATTATTTAATTCGCTTAGATTTTGAATCTTATTCCGAGCCCGTATATTATTTCTTTTTATTCTTGGGATAGCTTACAGGTATGACATACTGGCTACTACTTCATGTTCGTAAAAAATATACTAAAATTTGTATTACTACTTGTATTAGTTACCGAGGGATATAAGTTTATTGAGACTTCCTCGGTAACTAGGATATAAATAATTAATAAGAATTTCTGAACTCCACATAAGAAATAACAAAATTTTCGATATTTTCCCTTTTCTTTCTTATTTTAATTTCTCTTAATTCATTTTTATTACCCAGGCTATCAATTCCTACAATTATTGACATCAGATTTTTTTTGAAGTTTTCAGTTACAATGATATTATTCCTTATTCGAATAAATTGTAATTAAACACATGACTGTAACCTTACAGATTTCAAACCGCATAATTGCCAGTATGTCAATGAACGTCCAGTATATTTAATTTAGATTCCAATATTTCAGACTTAGACATTATAAATATACGTGTAAAAAGTGTTAATATTTTGTTAATTAAGTTGTTGTTAATTAAGTAATTTTGTAGTGAAACAAAACAGATTGTACGGTTTTTGTTATTTTCGATTTCAAACTTTTTGGAAGAATAATCTAATGCTTTCAAATATGCATTAACCATTTTCACGCGAGGAAATATGCCCCCATACTCCGTACGTTTATCAATTAAAAACATTATTACTTCAGTATAACAATAATTCAATTTTTTATGACATATGAGATTTGCAACATTTACAACCGCGGTACCGAAGTGTAAATGGCTTTACGATTGTACCTCGTGGCACATATGTCTCTTCGTCGGGGCAAATGAAACGGTCCCGGATCGATCCCCCGGGACGGCAGGATTGCTCGCGCTACCCGAAAACTTTGTTTTGTTTACCGCTTTAAATTATAAACACATTTTGAATTGTATTCAAAATACAAATTCAGTTATATAAGCTTTGCTTGATTCCTAAGCATTTGTAATCGTCACTTAAATGTAGGAGAGCCACGTCACTAAAACGGGAGTTTGCGAGAAGTTGTCAAGAATTTGGCAAGGTTTTATCTCCCGCTGTAGGTATCTTATATTTATTTGTACAGTTCAAGGGTCGATATATCGTAGTAGAAAGAATACTTTTTAACTTTAATGTGATTTGTATGCTATATCTATATAATCATAAGACATATTTTTATAATAAAAAAACGGACTTAAAACGCAAATTACAAAGTACTAGAAAGATTCAGCGCGTCTATTGGTGTCCCGGGTAGATTAGTGGACCAGTTATCAAAAGGTTGAAGGTTCGATTCTATTCTAGTAAAAATTTCGTCTTATGAATTTTTTCTGTCTAACGTAGATTTTTCTGCAAGTTTTACATTAATCGCAATAAACTACGTATCATTAAAGCTTGCCAAGTTAATAAGAAACTCAACAAGATTTTGTCTCCGCCAAGACATTTAGATAAATCGGTTGGAAAGTTCTCTTAGAAACCGAAACAAATGAAGTAGCTAGGGGAACCTGCCATCACAGTCAAAAAACTGACTGACGTAGCGATCAGAAAGGGGGGTGTCACGATAATTAACTTATTAATAAACTGGTAGAAGTCCTCTCCAAGAAATGGATTCATAAATAAATCAATGTATCTAATAACACTGTGTTAATTAAAAATCTATGATTATACTTAGATTCCAGTTCAGTGTTCTGAAAAATAGATAATTTAAAAAATATAAATATTTATTCTAGATTCCAACGACCTATCCTTTGGTTTCCCTTAAAGTGGTTATGCCTAAGCCGATCACGCAAGTATGTTACCAAGTGTATTAATAATCTCGACCAGTAAACACAAGTGGCTAACACAGTTACATCCAAATTAATTTAAATCAGTAACAGATACAAGATAAATGATAAGCATTTAAAATTTAATCTTAACACATATTTTATTTTCGTCAATTTCAATTATTTGACGACATTTTTATCATGAAATAAAATGAGAAATAATTAACATACACGCGTACGTACGGACATACGGTTATTGCTTCCGCGCATGACCATTTATGGGTTTCGATAATTATGCTAACATGATTTGGTGTAATTAATCTGCCGTCCACACTGGTTCTTATTAATCACGGCTAGGTCAATAAACAATTTAATTAATTTCAATATAACGTGTCTAAGGAAGGTATGCAATCACGTGGGTCGCTAATATTTATTTGTTTCTTTATGCATTTGTTAAGTTATTCATAAATGCTGCTCTGATGTGTAAATAGTTGATTAATTAGCATATAGGTGCTTTTAGTATTATGTTTTAAAGTTTGTTTACAAAATATTTGCGATTGAATTTTAGAACAGAGATTTCAATTTAACTTTATTTAAAAACGATTAATCGTAAAGTGACATACTTTCTTATACTAGGTACAATTTAACAGTAAAGTGTAAGGTTTTAACATCTTAAGAGACGGTATTTGCAACCAACAGTTGGCTAAGTTAATACAATTGTATCTACGAGACCATGTTTTCAATGATCGTGTTCTAAACGGCTGCATACGAGGATAACTTCCGTGACGTGACTTGTAAATGTCAAATCTGTATTACACTGGAGGCAAACGAACAGCGTAATGTTATATCCGATAGACAGTAGGTACCAACTGGGGTAAATATATACACATATTTTGCAAAGGAACAGTTGCAAATCTAGGTAAGTATCAAATATCAAATACTTTTTATTTCATAAACTATTACATAGTACTTGAAAACGTCAAAATTATAAAAAAAAAACAAAAACAAATAAAATATAATTATATTAAAATCACGAAGCTTAGATTCACTTGCAACCAAACAATTTAAAAAAACAAAAAATATTTAAGTGTAAGTGAATCTAAGGAAACGATGATGCATAGCACAATATGTGTTCTGAAGATTCAGCATGACAATTTAGTTTTAGCTTGTCAACTTAATAGTTTACAAGTAAAGTAAAAGTAAAAAGTTCTTTATTTCATAAACTATTACATAGACTTGAAAACGTCAATATGAGATATATAAAAAAAACTACTACACTGAATTTCAGTTCAAGGATTTACTTACATGCAAAAAAAAATAAGTGTAGGTGAATGTAAGTGTCAGTTCCGAGCTACCGCTCTGCGAGAAGAACTGACAAGAAACTTACAGGCTATGCTCTCTTAAATTATCAACCAAATATAACAATATAATAGAACACACACAGTGAACACTGAGAGTTTCCCCAGACGCCGTAACCAATCAAGTAGCACTAAGGGAACCTTCCATCACTTTAGGAACTGTTATTATAGTTTGTTAATATTCTAATGGTTAGAATTGGCTCTGCTGACAAATGAATTGAGAGGGATTCAAGTCGTATTTAACCACGCAGTCCCAACGCAAATAGACGAAAGTCTTTTTGTTAAAACAAAATCAGCCACATACTTCTACGTACAGTGTATAGTCTAGGTAATGTGCCTTGCGAAGCAAGAATTTTTGTTTACTTTTGGTGATCGTTAGTATGTACTTAAAACCTTTATCATCAAATAAAATGAATAAACTGATTGGTAATAAAGTTTCTGAACAAAGCAAAGGCTGATAATTTAAAAAATATACAAACAATTATGTGGATCCAACTTCTCAACAAAATCAAGTGGGAAAGAGATTTTGATTAAATGATATTGATTTCACAATTTATTTTCAGACCATAGATAACATGCAAGTAGTATTTGTTTAATAATGCATATGGACCTTTATGGTTTAATAATTGCATATGTTTTTGAATCAGTACAAGTATATGTAAAGTTCGATCAAGACTTTCGACAAGTCGACAAAAGCAAGTACCTCTCACGAATCTCTACCCAGAAACTCATCGCTGTTCTTCCACTGCTCTCATATTGGTATCCAGCTCTATGAAATAAATATAAAATGGAATATATGTCCACGTGACAGACGCACACAGGCGTGCGTTATCAGCGTGACGGGTGCATGTGTGTGGCAGGCCTACGTATTGCCGTGCCATAGTAGAAATAGATAAGTAGGCCAACCCGAGTCCCGAGCAAACGATAGTAAGTCTGATCTCATAATACCAAGTTTTCAAAAAGGCAACCTAACGTAAAATATTACTTAAGTATAAAAAAAAACAAATACCTAATTTAGGTTATATAGTAATCGTAATTACGCGTATAAATTTCCATTTGAACAGCGGATGTCATTTTGCGAAGTTGGCATTATAAGATGAGACACGATACTAGCCTAAACACGAAGGATTTCGCTTACTGCTTATTCAATCGTCAAAAATCGTCTAGCGGCAACACAGCGACGGAGAGTACGTGGGCACTGGCGATATTAAGTACGGTGGCGCACCTTTAGCAGCGATAAATTTCTTATGTTTGCGCGATGACGCATACGTTAGGAAGCGCTCGCATACAATGCGTGCAAATGTATAAAGATATCGTACTTACTTGTGTGTACTATGGCACGTATTGCTGCCTTAATTACTTACACGGAAGGACTAACCAGTTTGCTTCTTAATTGACTCCTACGCTTGCGATATCGAAATGTATCAGCTTTTATACAAGTTTTGATGCCATTGCTATTAATAATATCAATATTATTACTCGATGAGTATTTCCAGCCTTAAGTATCTACTTAAAGTTTCACACATATAGGAACGTTGGAAAGGAATGTTGTGTGAGTACCTGGATCGTCCTTTCCTCCTATAGGTACGAGTCAACAAAGAATGTATTTGAGGAACATCAACAAATTTATAAGGAATTATATAAATTCTTAAAATTTTATGTAGAGTACAAGAAATATATTTAAATTTTAATGTTATTACTTAATTTATTAATGCTTTTGCACTAAGAAGTCTGGTGTGTAGGGTTCCTACCAAGGCCTAAGGAGCCCAAGCCAACCTCACCTGCGAGTGGTGCACCTGCCGATCAACGGACGAGGCTCTGACGAACATAACAGTGCCCGGTAAGCGGAAATAGGCTCGCCACTTATTACGTGGGACCAACTACTTATATAATTGGCGAAGTGTGGGCGTATATATGTCTTTGCCTACCTCTTCGGGTAAACAGGCGTAAATATATGTATGTATGTACTAAGAAGTCTATAGTACTAACAAATGACATATTATATAAGCTCGTAAAAAAAAGTTTGCCTTTTTACATGTAATATTTCTTGTATCTGACCTTTTGTGTGCAATAAAGAGTTATATTAATAAGCCGACGGGGTTCAGATGAAGAACCAGTAAATACCTATCTAATTCAAATAGCGCTGATATATCTACTACGGTCGTGAAAACACTCGTAAACACAAGGGCTATAAGCTAACTTGGGATTAGAGGGCCTTTTACCAAATGTGTTACTAACATTATTTCAAAAAGTACAACATAGCATTATTTATGTTTATTAAATTTCATTGCATTCTCATAGTCGCATGCAAGGGCACAATTAAACTTCCCATTCGAATCTAACAAAGAAACAGCATTAAACAAAAGTTGCCATGAAACGTTGAAATAAACCATTCGTCCAACTTGAAGTTTAACTAAAACATTCTCACGCAAACATTACTTAGACAACTATTACTATTAAGTTACACTATGCTTACTTAGTAACATTTTCTGCGGGGAATTTAGTTACGAAGCCAAATAGGTCACATCAGAAGTAATAGCAGCAACAGTCGCTCATACGGAAATTAGTTGAGTTATAAATGCGCTCCTAATTGCAAGGTAGCGTTTTTAATCCACACGTTATTTATCGAGAGAGGCTACTGCTACTGGGCGACGTGACGACTGCGACACGACGGCGACGTGACAGCGGTGCGACGGCGACACGACTGGTGGTGTTGCTGACATTTCCGATTGTCTCCAGAATATAGGCTTGCTCCTAAACAACAAAATATTGGGTTGTTATTATTGAGTGTACAGGTCTTCTATCAAGATCTAAGGAGTCCAAGCCAAGTTCACCTGCAAGTGGTGCACCTGCTGGTTAACGGACGAGGCTCCGGCGATCATAAAAGTTCTTGGTAAGCGTCAATAGGCTCGCCACCTATTACGTGAGACCAACAAAATAACTGCGAAATTTTGGCGTAAAATATGCCTCTGCCTATTCCTTAGGGGAAACAGGCGTGGTATTATGTATGTATGTGTATAGTATTATTTTATTATGTGCCCTCATACTGTACATAAACCATATAGGTTAAGGAGTAACACCGATCAATATGCCAATGTAGGAAGAAAGAAATTACAATACCTAGTATTTATAGGCAATAGATGTTCCTAACTATGTCTAAGCTGCGTAAGTATTTTAGTTATTAATTAATTATTATTAATCTGAGGCGCTCGTAGCTTCGCGGTGCTCGGTGGTTTGAAACGATCACGTAAAGCAGAGTTTACAGAGGTCAGTCCTTGGATGGGTGACCGTTTGTGTGGCATTTGAAATCGATTGCTTCCGTGCTTCGGAAGGCAAGTTAGGTCGCCGGTCCCGGTTATCACTAAATATAGTAGTCTTTAAGCCAAGTAAGAGGCCTTATTGGGCAGCTTGAAAAAATCTAACAGCAGGACGCCATACACCTGCCTGCGCCAATCCGCACTGGGTCAGCGTGGTGAAGAATGACCCAATACCCTCACACCTTGGTATATGAGAGGAGACTCGTGCTCAGTAGTGGGACGTTAATGGGCTGAGATGATGATTAATCTGAAAAGAGTAATGGAAATAATGGTAAGTATACTAATTTTGATTCTAATAATAATAACAAACCTGACAAAATTATAATGATCCCTTTTTGATTATATGACTGGTAACATTTCAAATAACGTTACACTGACATGACCCCACAATGTTACAGATTACATACGTACACATATATGTAACACACACTGATAATATAAAAAAGTTTAGTAATTTAAAGACAATAGTGCAGATTATAGATTCGCCATACTAATGATAATATAATTAAACTCGCAGGATACAGCAACAATAAATAAATATTCTTTTACTTATTTAGTTTATTGTTTTATTCCAAGTTAAGTATCATTAAGAATCTGTGTTATGTATACTAAAGAACGGATAAACATATTAATTTTTTTAGTAAATATATGCTTCATATACATAAGAGACCAGAAAAAACATTAAAGATTTGTCCTGCGTGGGAATCGAACCCACGACCTCAAGAGCGGAGTGCAGGTATAGTGACCAGCGATCGTCATACAGTAATAATGCAACCTCCATAACCGAATTGGAGTTATGGTCAGGTGGGTTTGAATGTACGCAGTGCCGAGGTGGTGCAGCACAGGCAAGTCGGAGCCGGGTTAGAAAGCGGTCGGTTTCTCCGCGCTATGTCTCCAAAGCGTTCTTTTGATACGGGCTATAAACTTGCGTGCCCATTTGTTTAGAGTAACCGCAAGGGAAAACTACCGCCCCGCTGTGCTCCAGTGATTTAACTAAACTATTATTACTAGCCATAATAAACTAAATTATACTTGAACTGAACTTTATTTTAACGACATTAAAGATGGTCAGCTAGAGAGAAAAGTGAGTTTCGTTTTACAATAACTTTAATTTTGTTTCTTTAACTCTTTGAATGATTCAAGAAAATTATAGTAGGATATAATGGTTTTAAACTAAGTGGTTTCGATAGCCATAAACTGTGAACTACATTATATAGGTATGGAAAATAAAAAATTGAAAAATGTATTTATTTCAGTTAAATCTTTTACAATTAAGATGCCGGCCGGCGCTTCCCAAATAAATGATCAGGGCAATTAAATATTGACTTGTATTTTTGCTATGAATAAGAATTGCCCGTCTCCTCCTGGTGTGGACGTTTAAGAGCTTGCTTCTAAACCACGAAGTAGCAGGTTCAGATATTTTCTCTTATCCAGGTTGGTAAAATGTCTTATATAATATTTTTCGAATATAATAATCTAAATTGTCCTAATGCACCCTTCTTAATAGTAAAGAATATAGTAAATTTTTAGTTAGGGATATATAATAAAAGAGGAACGCGACATTCCAGGACACTTTACTTTCGCGATATTAATATTAGCACGGAAGTAAGATAAGAGCCAACGAAAACAGTAATATGATTCTAAATGACTTTTTCCCTCGCCGCCTGTACGGCGTAACGGATAAAATTCCAAAAATTGTTTAACTTTAACTGTTATTTAATCAACTTTGATTACATCTTACGGTTACAGTTGCTTGTTTTTATTATAACCGTGAAAAGTAATTAAGGGTTACAGCGCAGGGGGTGTTGGTTCGAATCCCAAGGTGCGCAGACAGTCGGTCGTTAGGCGTCGCGGTATAAGGCAGGTGCAGACCTGCGCGTGCGCACGATCTGCCGATAACAGCCTAGCTTTACACCTCACATCCGTATAAGCACTTTTTACGGCGACAATTTTGTTTTATCACTCCAGTGTTCTGCCTTGGAACTATTTAATTCGTTGTATCAGATAGTTGTTATAAAATTGGTTATATATTGAGCGTTTCACGGAGGGTAGTTTTTTTACGGTCAGTATCAGACATATGAGTAACTTTTGTCAGTAATTGTAATCTGGTAATATATAAGGTTTTGTATTATTTTGATGTCACTTTATTATCAATAGCCATATAATTATTACACAGAAAGAAAATCTTCTGTTGACTGCACGTGATTTAATTTAACAGTAACCATAGCAAATATACACAATTCCAGAAAGTAATTATACAATATATAAGAAAAAAATGGTAGACATAAAATACTGACTTTCGAATAACTTACTTAGTAGATTATTTAACAACGTAGTAGTCAACGAACGTGTGACTTCAAAACTACTGCGGGTAAGTAAATGAGTAAGGTCGACGAGGTTCTGGCTCTGATGGGTAAGTTATAGATAAGAAACACGTACTGAGAAGCCTGCTGTATCATAGAGAAAGCTAAAAAGTTTCTAAAACTTACAACTTATATAATTATGTGAAGTACGGTATAGATAAATAAATAAATATTCTGAAATGAATGAATGCCGGTTCATGTTCCTATGATTCCCGGTCTTCTAAGCTTTTTAGCAGGCCGTCATGAGTGGGTGCGCTTTGTACCGTGCAGACTCTACATATGCTTCACTTTCCCGCCAAAAAGTCGGATTGGAGATTTTTTACAATTTTTGTGCTTTTGTTCTAAGCAAACATTTTATTGTCATATTATTAATCGTACCAATTAGACGAAAAGTCGTTCGGTGTTGTAGTTGTACCTTCATCTGTTACTCGTTCGTAAAATAATTACATTAATTAGTGTTTTACGTCTTGTGTTATCAAGTTCTGGATTTAAATGCACCTGCTTCAGACGTTTAAACAGTGTATCCTAGGCTAGCGTTTATCTAGTGAGATGTTTGTCAGTGAATCTCAGGGTATATTTTAGTTATGAGCTACCGGGACTCAGCGGTTAAAGCACTGAACGGGTTATACAAAGGTCGTGAGTTCGATTCTCACCTGTGCCACGGCAGACGGGTCGTTTTTTTTCTATTAAAATATGATTGTTTATATATTAATATAGATACTTACATTTACGAAATCAACCAGTTCATGCGGTTAGCTGTTACCGATATGATTTTTTTGTGTTAATTTGTAAAATATATTTTTCCTGTTCGTAGTGGTTGGTGCGCCAGTCGACACCGAGCGACAGTTGGCGAGTCGCGGTCGCGGGCAGCAGTGGGTGCGCGGCTGCGTCATTTGTTGCTTGTCGCCTTGTCGCGCCGCTGTTCCGGCTCGCCCGATAGCCTTCATTGATTCATAAATCATGTTGGTGACAAACACCTGCTTGCTCAACTCAATTTTTTTCTTAAATAAATAATTTATACACCTTGTAAAGGTTCGGATGAACGTTGTTATGTTACTTCAGTTTTTTAGCGCATCCCTGTTTTGTTTATTTTAAATTTCGTAACGCAGGTTACTCTGGTTGCCTTGATAACATTATATTTTTACCATGTTAGCTTATTAGCCCTTCAAGGGACCCGACATAAAGATTTTTTTTTCGTTGCTATTAAAATATTTCTTCTATTAGAAGCTTCCTAGCTGAACGACCACAACTAATATCTATGTATTAATAAGTGGGGCCAACGTGTATTCCGAAGCAATACAGTCCGTGCTTCGAATTCGTTGTTTACTAACATTAAAAAAAATAGTATGAAGTCTTATGCTACACGTATACAAATAATATATATTGTAGCAGCTGGTCACTCGTAACGCACTAGTTACCTTTCTTGTTCATCCAAAGGTTGACTAGAAACTGTCGCATCTAGTGATAAGGCTGCCTATCGAGCTGAGCTTAAATCTTCATATAAATTATTGTAGTTAGTGCGAAAAATTTTCGCATTCAGCGCTTACGTTCATACTCGAGCCCGCGTGTAATTTAATATATTTGATTGTGCTCATGTTTTGTTTCCCGAAGGGATTAGAAATGTTCAGGCGGCAAAAGTACCTCGTGATTCTGTTAGCATAGATTATGATTAAGAAACAAGTGTGAATAATAATATTACATTTAATAAAATTATAAAATTACATCATGACAATGTGTGTTTTATTTAAACCTAAAATTCATATTTTATTATAATTAAAAGAGTTTTACATCATGACTTTGTGTTTTATTTAATCCTAAAATTCATACTTTATAATCTGTACTGCTGCTTATTAAGTTTCAAGATGTCTCACTTACGGAAGCAATGAAACAGAATTACACTTTTTCGGTATAAAATGTGTTTAACGTATTTGCACATGTATGAGATTATATGTAGATTATAATCTTTACCTCTTGGTTTGTGAGAGGAAGACTGAGCCTAGTAATAACTTGATTTTTTTTAATATTTGACACGTCATAATGACCACATCCTGTCTGATGGTAAGCAGTCGATGCAGTCTAGAAAAAGTAGGAGCGCTCGCATTACATGGGAAAAGCACGGTAATGAGAATTAACTCCCCGCAACTGCGGCCCTGGCGAGTCTCAATAGAGCCCAGGCCTCCTCTTCATAAACATAGTGAGAACGGGGCCTGAGCCCAGTGGCTGCGAAGTAAACAGGCGTTGTAGATCATAATTGCACCATCTACTCAAAATAATGAAGTCAATAAATCGTATAGCACATTCAACAATGTCAGTGGGGATATAATTAGTGTACAACAAGTTAATTTGCAATTGAAATGGCGCGGGCGTGGGCACCGGGCCGAACGGCGACCAGGCGGCCGGCGGTCGTGGGAGGCTTGGGGGCTTCGGCAACTTAAACTAAGCAAATTATTAATAAAAATTTGCTTAGTTTAACTTGCCGAAGCTTTAGGTTTCATGGCTCATTTTGGTAAGTATAAATATTACGATAATTACTTAAATAACTACTGTTAGTAGGTAGACAAGGTATAATAATTAAAAATTGTTATTGAATAATTTAGAGTGTAACTGATGAGGTAACACAGAAAACTCCGTCATTACCCAATTAACCATTGCTTGCTACAACGGCGACTTCACCCTGTCTGCTACTGTCTTTACAAGGGATGATGAAAAAAATATTTTGTAAAATAATATATAATGGAGAATTCTTTACTCAATGGGAGATCACGAAAAAAAATATTAATATGAAGTAATATTGTACTCAAAGGGACGCTCGAAAATTCGGCCAAATGGTTTTGGAGATACTTATCTCCATATAAGGTACGCGTGGCTTATCGAGGAAAGGAGAAGAAAAGCACCTGAGAGTAAGGTACCAGACGGTAAGCATAAATAAAATGTAAGTTTCAGTAACTCAGGTGATAAATGGATACACTAGTCATACAAATCTGCTTCATTTTGAAAATTACTACCGAGTAGTATAATTTATAATATGTAAGTGAAGTAATTTATGATGGACTATTGAATAGAAGTGTTGAGAAGGGAAGACCACATCAGACCTTCCATGACCAAATCTAGAAGATTTTGGAGAAAGTGCAGGTTTAAAGTACCCTAAACTACTGGAAAGTGGCGTGGCATTTTATATTCATGTATGTATTTAATGCCGAGTAATCCTATATGACCGAGATAGTTAGAGTTTTATAGGCAAGACCTATGTTCAGCAGTGGACGGCAATTGGCAGATTCATTGATTGATAGAATCAAAACGTATTATAATAAAAGAAAACAGGCTGCTATATAATAATATAGCGCAATAGCGCTCATGAAGAAAGCAATGGTGGAAAGGTAGTCGGAAACGATTCGAACTTAGTGGATAGGTGACTGTTTGTGTGGTTTTTGATGATAATACTATAAGCAGGATAGGGAAAACACTGTGGTTGATTTGCCATGAAAACTTTTCTCTCTCTCTCTTCAAGGATGAGTTCCGATAGAAAAAACACAAGTATCTTAGATTCTTTCCAAGCTCTTAAGCTTAGGTTTCAGTTTGACATATGTGTAGGGTTACTTTCGCAATAAATAGATAAATAGAAGACAATAAATATCAAATGCGTCAACGGTTAAATTACAAATATTTTCTTTAACGTACACAACAATATATTGTTATAAGACAACAACGTAATGTTCATTACAGCTACATTACTTCAATAAGTTAGTAGTAAGTAATGTTAATAAAGCCAATAAATCGTGGTTGGGCTCGCGGCGATCAATAACCGATATTGATTGCGCGCTTCGACCCACAGATGGCGCTGCCGGCGGAGCGCGCGCAGGTGACTCCATTAAATTGTCTTGTATGTGGCATGCGTTCTAGGGCTCCAATGATACACGTTTCCTGTTCAACTGAAACGTTCGCTAGTTTATTTGTTCTTATTTTCTTTTCGGGTTAGTAACCTCTTTAATCCATACTTGCTTATAAAATAACATTTTTAAATTATTTATAATTTCCAGATATAAATTAGGGGAGTATAGTATATGCTTGGGTCAGTATATCTCCGTTCCGTTTTGCGTTTCTATAACCGTGGGTTCGAATCCCATTCAGTACAAAGATTTTTACAGGTCTAGGTAATCCTACATATTATCAATATTTACTTACAACAGATATATAATTAATATCTACATACACATACATACATTCATGCCTGTTTCTCCGAAGGGGTAGGCAGAGGCATATAGGCATTTTCATTTACACCCTTACATCCAACGTGGTCGCAGAATTTTTTTATGAGATCCTCCGTCCATCTTGCAGGTGTATGTCTCTCGCTACGTTTTATAACAAAGGATCTTCATACCCGAGCTTTTCTGCACCAACGGACGTCAGTTCTTATGTTATATGCCCAGCGTACTGTCACATCAGCTTGATCGTTATACCGGTGAATCTTTAGTTCAAAATTTATTCAACATCTTACATAATAGCACAAATTATGAAGAGCTCTCGGTTGTATTAACGCATATACCAATTTCAGTGCGAAACTGCTCTGGGCTTGTAATCTCCATTCTACTATTTCCTGGTATATTCTTCCTGCTAGGTCGTTGTGGTTCTCGTACTAGCTAAACTAACGGATTACTATATATTATGGAAGCACTATTGTTTTCTGTCTCCAGAAATCAATACGGCACCCGAACGGGCTATACCAATACCTTGAAATAAAAAACAAAATTCATTAATCCGGCCATTCGTCCTTATTTATTTATATATCTATATTATTCGCCCCCAACGCGATGTACCGATGATCTGGTCAGGGCGGCGGGGAGCCGGTGGATGCAGGCGGCAAAGAATCGATCTACGTGGAAAGCAATTGGGGAGGCCTATGTTCAGCAGTGGACTTCAAATGGCTGAAATGATGATGATATTATTCGCCAAGCAATCGTCCTTAAGTCTGTTAGCATACATAAGAGAGCCGTTAAATTCATTTAGAGGTAGACTCAATGAAGCAGCTGTAAGTATATGTCATGTTATTGATTACTGTGGCGTTAGTGATTTTCCACTTTATTCTTTAAGAACCCAAATGAGGTTGTAAGGTAATGAGGCGTGTGCTGTTTTAGGTATATTTCGATGCTTCACCACCAAAGAAGGCATATATAAAGATTCATGAATCATCGCCAGATGTAAAATTAATCGATCGTGCAATAACACGAATTCCAATATAAGTGTGGAAGCTGCGGTATTCCTGGTCGCCTGCCGATAGTGGTCACTCGGCTGTACCTCGCATACATTAGACACTGAATGCTGCTGGAATCCAACGGCTAAATGTGGACCAATTACGCGGAGCGCAGCCTTATTCACGCCTCTTTCTGGCCACTTACATCGACGCCTTAAACGGAAAATTAAGCTTAACCTGTATGTTGGACACTGCCATATTCCCCTGTTTTAAATCAGATATCTGACTGAGATAAGTATTGAGGGCTAGGGTAGGTCTTGAAGCTGATTAAATACTTTTTTACATGTTTTTAATTAGGAGTTGAATTCATATGGAAGTTATTCTAAAACTGTAATAGATGATAAAAACAAGAACTTTATACGTGCCTAATTCAAACAACACAGCGTGAATGGAAACATCTTGCGAAAGAAAGATAGATATAGTATTTCAATACACTCAATTTTTATTGATGAAATTTCTAAAAAATATTTTTAAATTTTAAAAATTAATGTCTAAAGTAATTTGCGTAAGTTAACACTTAGAAATGAGGATCTTTAATAATGTATCTATATCAATAATGTAAGGCGCAATCTATTTCTAATAACTCGGAAAATATTTCCAAAAAAAAATCAGAAGAGAAATATGATTTTGTTTTACCAAAGTAAAAACCGTTACTGTTCCTTATTAAGCATATAATATGAATGTGTGTTCTTTGTACTCTAAAAACACACATAAGTACTTTAGGTATAGTCTTAAATATTAACAGGATCATTTAGATTCGTCAAATTTGTATGAACAGAATGGAATTATAACAACAATAAAAGAGATAGAAGCGTTACCATATTCAATATGTGTCAGGATTTGTCAAGGTTTGTCAGTTAATCTGTCTGTCAAAGGATACTACATAACAATCAGTAATATATTCATAATTAATAACGTGTTTATTAATATTGCTGAGATTATTAGACAAGTTTATATAACAGATCATCAAAACGTCTGATGATACGGTGAAAATAGAAACAAACATGGCTGCTACTTTCGCGTTAGGAAAGTCGCTGTGCGTCACCATCGCATAAACATGTTCTATGGCCTCTTTGGATAGAACTTTGAATGCATTTCTACTACAAATCTAAAGACTATGTTCAACATTTTTGGTGTTTATTGATATACACATACATGTGCCTGTTTTCGCGTAGGGGTAGGCAGAGGCATTTTTTATTTTCCGCGCTGGGGGCCTACCGCCGAATTCGATGGATTACCGGTAATCCATCTAGATCAAACTTTGTTTTGCGTTCATTAATCCGTACCGGGGAATCTGCCGACAGCCACCTCTCATTCATGACCTTCAGTCCGTGACAGACCAATAGGTAAATGGAGAACGCCATTTTGTTTCGATTTCCATGAGTTCGGCGGTACGACAGAATCAATTCGAAATCCATTTTGCCCTATAATCGTTTGCCATCGAACTCGGTGGTAGGCCCCCTGTTTATTTATGGCTTAATGAAGTACATGGTGAGTTGCTAATCTTATAGAGGTAGTTATGCAACAAAATTACTTAAAATTAAATCAGTTTATGTCTTGTATATATAATTATTATACGTTTAATAAATTGACTATTTAGGAAAGTAAATATTTGTTAGGCAGCATTGAAATACCCAACAGCAGGACGCCAGACACCTGCCTCCACCAATCCGTACTAGGTCTTCGTAGTGGAGTGCCTAAAGCCTAGAGCCTCACTGGTTGGTTAGTGAAAATAAGACTGATTCTAGTAACGTTAATAACCTGAGATGAACGACACATTCACGACCGATATATAACCTTAGTTTTTCGGACTTCCTCTAACAGTAGATATACATAATTGTATTATAATATCGTATTCGTGCTTGTGCATACGCAGTTTATTCTATTAAATTCTTCTCAAAAGATAATTGACTGACCTTGGAAAAAAATTGGCAGTTCTGTACCTTATTTTAAGCTCAAAAGATACCAAAGACATGTTCGATCTGCCACAAGCCATCAATTTTGGCAGGAGTGAAAGCAACCTTCAGGCGTCCCTCGAAGCCCGCAGGTGCGTTGGCGTGCGCGGCCAATAACTAGAATAAACAACTCAAGTGGCGTGGAAGGTTAAAAGGCATGACTGTCGGCACGCACCGCTCCGCACGCGACCACAGCACTACCAGCGTAGGACATCGTCTCAAGTGCCACATACATCAGGTAAGCAATTACATAAGAACATTACGAGGGCAAACGGTGCTTATTTAAGGTTTGGCAAACATTTGAGAACAATTGAAGACTTGTCGTTTTATAATTTAGCAATGGGGCACCATCAACTCTTCCATTAATTACTTAGTGCCATAAAGTGCTTTCTTAATGCTTAACCAATCAAAACACTTTGAGGCTTATTACTAAACGAGATCTACAGTTAAACCAAGTTTAAAACTAGTGCTATCACTGTCTTCATTTTATCAAATAAAAGTGAAATTTGTATTGAAATAAGCCCCCTTACATCTGGTCATAACACCATCGCAATTTTTTTAATATGAAATATTTATTATTATTTATTAATTTTATGGGTGTATAGGGCTCCTACCAAGATCTAAGAAGCCCCAGCCCACCTCACCTGCAAGTGGTGCACCTGCCCACCAATGGACGAGGCTTTGGCGAACATATGAGTTCCCGGTAAGCGACAATAGGCTGACCACTTATGACGTGGGACCAACAATATGATTCACGAAATGTAGGTGTATAATATGCCTCTGCCTATTCCTTCGGCGAAATGGCGAGGCATATATTTTGTATCCTGTTTTAAATGCTTGTTCGCCGACTTCTCATGAATTTCTTTATGCACAAATAACATAAAAGAGCAATATTGAAACACGAATTTTAATAAATTGCTGATCACCATACTGCTTAAAGTGACTAAAGCTTTTCATGTCAGATAGAAAACGTGTTTGGTTGCGCACGAGTCGCCTGTTATGTCGACCGAAGCTTGCGTGAGCTTGAGCAATCTTTATTTAGGAATCCAGACGAAATGAAAGGGTGAGATGTGAGGAATTCTGCAGGTAGACAGCTTAGGCCACATCTGATATTTGGCACAGGTGTGCTCGATTAGCCGTCAGTACTAAGTGATACACGCACATTCTAAAATTCTTCGTAATTCCAGACTTAAAGCTGTATTACTGTGGACTAGAGAATATGTGCTAAATATAGGAACAATCTTGCAATATAAGTAGGATTTTTTTTGTATAAAGTCATTTAATAGTGCGCAAACTTTGTTTCTGAATAGTGGAATATCTGCCCCAAGTGCACTAAGATATATAACGTCGGGGATTGTGCAAATCCGCGAAACTACCATACGTAAAGTCCGCGTATCTGCAATAGATCTAGTTTTACATGGGAAGGTGAAAAAACTAATTTTGTGCTTATTTTTACACATAATATAGTTAGTTATATCTTCTAACTTTTGCTGTATAATTTTTTTACTGAAAGTACATACATATTTTAGGGTCTACGACAATTATGCTCATTAACTTAAATTAGCAAAATTTTTCAGATAAGTACGCGGTATTGTCCAATGCAAGTTACGCGGATTTGCACTATCCCCGCCGATAAGTCTTAGAGAAGCGTTGTTCAATTCGCGTTAGTGCGAGTCTAGTTTTCCAGGTTGATCCTGATAGTATTGTGTAAGAATGAAGTATTGATTTAATTCAACCCTTTAATTTGTAGAGGCAAGAGCATCGGAGCATGCGGCTTACTTGCTAATTCGTCCGCCATGTCAAAATTAAGTCACATAGGTTAATGCACAGCAATATGCGTTGACTCCAAACCAGAACGCAGTATTGCACTAGGCAAATTATCTGCCTTTTAATATGCACTGAGGTAGTATCTACCCAAAAATAAAAAGGTCCAAAGCCTAATCTACCGAATCAGAAGGCAAAACTCCATGCCCCTACCTAAAATAATTTGTATGTTAACAAATTAATAGTCAAATTAACTTGATAACTGTAGTAGTGTAGATACATGTGTCGCTGACTGGAGCTGCGCAGGCGTCGGCGCGGTCGTAGGCGGCGCCCACGACGAGACCAAGGATTTTATCAGCTGTCGCCGCGTCGGCTGCCACTGACACTCGACGAATCACCTCAGAATAGATTAACACGGCTTTACAAGTCTGACGACATTGCTAATACAATCATATGTTGCTACTTTTGACTTCTCGTCTTCTATTTGTTAACCGTCTCGTTTATATGTTATGTGTCTGCCATGAGTTGACATCGAGTCGCCCAAATGAACATATCAGTATCAGTCTTATTTGATGATGCAAGTTGTACTGGGTGGGAGATATAATAAGGTTCAACTAACTTTGTTCCGTACTGAAAGCCTACTCAGAAGTATTGGGGATAATTAACGATGCGAGGCGAAACTTTAATTTTACAATTATATGTAAGTAAGGAAAATCAAAAGATAAATAAATAAATAAATATTTTCTGACAATTACACCAATTAATAAGTTCCAAGATAAGTATCATTAAGAACTTGTGTTATGGATACTAAACAACGGATAAACATACATAAATACTTTTTTTTTGTAAATAAATACTTAATATACATAGAAAAACACCCACACCAGAACAAATATTCATAATCATGCACACAAAGATTTATCCTGTGTGGGAATCGAACCCACGACCTTAGGAGCGGAGAGCGGGTATACTCGTCCCCACGCCATATCGGTCGTCAAATGAGATGATTCAAACGACCAGTGATGTCATTGGTGATGTTTCAGATCAGATGAAATAAAGTAGAACTAAGAAAACAAGAAAAAACTGCATTTAGTTGTTATAAATATGTAAAAAAAACAATGATTATATCAAAATACTTGAAGATTCACCCAATATCTATAAGAGTATAATGAACCAAACAGAAGCGACTATAGCTTACAGTATTAATCACGGCCAGTTATCAATCAAACGAGACGTACTAGATTATTTTAATAAATTAAAAAACAACACAGAATCATTAAGTTGTTCCAACAAAACCTCTGATTAAGCACGATGCATCAGAAAAACAATGCGTCGAACCCATCAATTGACGCGCACAACAAATAAACCATTAGACGGACCGAGCCTACACTCCGCCCGATATTGTATTAATTTGACAGATACCGCTCATCTCACTAACAGCAGGTGTTCCCAAATTGTCTATGATAAATATACACCATCAATATAGCCGGCACCCTTCCATAGGTCAGTAAATTAAGGCAAGAGAGCTCTAGGTGCTTTGTTCGGGCTATTAGTGTCGATTACACGCTCTTCATGGTGTCTAAACGGCTATGCAACGTCAGCCATCTTGAAATGCCGTAAAACAGGCGGAACCTGAAGAATTACTAGAAAAAATGTATACACAAACGAATTGAGAACCTCCTTCTATTTCGAAAACGGTCAAACAGGCAGCTGAACAAATCGATGATAAGATTTTATGTTTAGGAATTATTTTGACTTGTATGCAATATGCAGACGTACTTTTCTAAATGGGTTACTTAATTTAAATTCGGATTAGTTAATTTAAAGTTTTCTATAAACACTACACCAATAATAAAGTATAATTAATGACGAACATTTCTTACCTACATTCTTAAATTGTCAACACTTCAGTAAGATGGCCAATTGGCCATACAGACTACGTTACGAAAAGCTGGAATAACTGGATACTTTAACAACCGTAAATATGGAATGTCGTGATCCTCACCATGGTTGCACAAGACGAGACAAAAAGAGCGAGTCTTGACACCTGTTATTGTAAATCAGAGACAACAAAGATTGCCGACGATTAATCAATTTTGTAACCGCACCGGTTTGAGAATCCACATGACATAAGGCATTATGAGGCACTGTGTCAAGTGAAAGGTAGTTTGGGGAAACGCTCAACGCAATCCTGTGGACACATATGTCAGCTTACAAGCAGCCCTCTCATAATATTACTTTAACTTCTATTACCACAGCTATCGAATACACTTGTACATCATCTAACTGAGCCCCGATACAAATGCACAAGCACCTGTCTCTAAAATAACAAGCAATGGTTGCAGTATAACTGTCACGGTAAAGGCGATCGTGACTGGTGTCGAAATACACAGTAAAGAGGCTGATACAGTTTAAAGTTCTAAATACCTTTCGAGTGGACATAAAACGTCGAACGTACGATTATTTCACATGACCGCTGCCACTAATGTCTGATACAGAATCAACTTTTCCCAAAACTCGCTTTCAAATGTCATTGAGTCCTTAATTGATTTTAGAAAGGTAATTAACGAAAGGATTATATATGCTGACGATTTTATTCCTTTGTATTATTATTTTAAATATACAAAAACGACTATTAGTACGTTTTATGTATGTTTTAATTTTATGTTTTTTGCATGCAGGGCATATTCATCTGCATTAACCTGTTTCTACATATCCCCATAGGTAGCCACTATTGTAAAACGTCAAAGCAATTAAAACCAAAGTTCATCAAAGATTTATCATGTGCAGTAATTTTATTAATTATACAGCTTACAGTAACCGAAAATCGATTAATTTAAACTTTATCAACACACTTGATCGTAGGAAAACAAACACATGTAATTAAATTAATATTTTAAATGCATACGATACTGGTTTCACAAAACATCTAGAAGCGTTTGAAGAATTCCGTCCGCAGCCGGCTGCCTTGCTGGATGTGTTATGTTTAACGCTGTGGTACGAGGCCATATTTCAAATGCTATACGTACAATAATTTATGTCAGCAAGATTCCTAATCCGCAGCAATAAAGTGACAGTCTAAATAAATCTGCTGGATAAGGTGAAACGTGCTTGAGGTGCGCGCAGCACCCCGCCGGCGGCTGCTACATTGTTAATATAAACTGTAAATATTGAAATATGAACAACATCCATAATAATATCTTATGTATAAAACTGTCTTTTTCCAAAACATTTTTCAAATTTATTTAAATATAGGTACGCTAACAGCTTAACATACAAACATATATAAAGTCATAACAAAACCACAAAATTACATATATTTTGGCCTTTAGAAGCATGCACAGCATTCTCCTCAATTTAAACGAATCTAATCTAAAAAAAAAAATTTATTATAAAATAAGCAAAGAGGTTTATTCTTAATTCTAACATTAATGTCGTAACGTGGGCTCAAGCAGCTTCAGGAGAGTGTTGTCTGTGAAACACTAAAAACGTCCAGGTCGGGTGAGTTTGTGTTTATGCTATTATATGTATTAATAATTCTCAAATATAGTTTTTATATATTTTTGGCAACTCATTAATTATAATCATGTATCTACAATTTCTATTTTTAATCACAAATGCTGAGTAAAAAGAAGTTGGATTTATTTTGTATTAAAAATATGGGTATTAATCCTAAGCAACATTTCGAAAAGAAGTACTTATTTAATTTTGAAGAGACTGTCTATTTTTAGAGATAATAGCTTACGTAAGTACCTTATCTCCAGAATGTTTATAGCATTTTGATAAAAATGTTAATGAAAAAAATTTCGGTAGAAAGTGCTCTAGTGGTCGCACCATCGGCCACCAGAGCCATAGATCCCACGCGGCCCGCGCCAAACTGGTAAGTCTGCTCTTGCGCAACTCGGAGACTACAGTTGGTTTCCAATTTTATGTTGACCGGTTCGGAACTTGTCGCAGCCTTCTAATTTCGGCTCGTTTAGATTGGAAAATACGTCGCCGAGGCACGGAACACGCCGCCATACCGCGTTTTCACCCGAGCCTCGTCTCTACTGACACTCATGGCCTTATTTTATTAGCCTGGTATCTAATAGATATGCTGTGTACACACATATGTGAAACCTTCATGGTTAATCTTAACAGCTCTCAACACGTTGATTTCATAACTTAACATCAAGATACAAAAAGTGGTGGAAGATTAGAGCGGGTACAACGAAAAGATCTATCTCGTGCACTAATGCAGTAATACTGATAATGATCATAGAATCATAAACATGGATAGCACTTGACATGGAGACCTGAGCTTAGAAATACGACATAAGCAGGTTCCTTGTCATGTAGTGGTTTTGATCGTTGTTCAAGTAAAACGATGACATTGCCGATTGACAGGATGGAGAGCAAGTGCGCGGGCGCCGCGGGGGGTGGTGCGACGTCAGGAGGGGGCGGCGGGGGCGAGGGAGGCGTCCCACGCGTGCCCTGTACAAATACTGTCGGCAGGAGTCCACGCACAAATCAACGCGTTCAGACGTGCCTCTTGGACCCCCGGAGCCTCGCACTCCACAGGGCTGTGACGACCACGAAGGATCAATTAATTAATGCGATATTATTTCTATAGAAAATAGCAACTTAATAAATTTCCATTGGCGATATCAAAGCTGATTTAAATGCATGGATATATCAAACCTCTAAGAAAAAAGTCAATATTACCAAATAATGATTACCTATTAACACATGTGCTCATAAAGAGAAAGTAATCATCGGCAGAAAAAACCAATACAAAATGATAATGTCAATCAAGGTATTCTTATATCAGAACGGTCCGGAGACATTAAATATTCATAGATGGATGGTGTAATTTATTTACTTACTTTTTATCAATAAATTTAATTTGTTCTAAATTCCAATTAATTTGAAACATCGGTCTCAAAACTAGGCGTGAGAAAAGAGCACAAACATAAGTATTTGATCTTAAGATTTAAGTTAAAGTCAAAAGTCAAAATACTTTTTATTTTATAAACTATTACATAGTACTTTTGAAAACGTCAAAATTATAAAAAAATAACAAAAACAAATAAAATATAATTATACTAAAATCACGAAGCTTAGATTCACTTGCAACCAAACAATTTAAAAAAACAAAAAATATTTAAGTGCAAGCGAATCTAAGTGCCAGTTCCGAGCCACCGCTCTGTAAGAAGAACTGGCAAGAAACTCACAGGCTATGCTCTTTTAAATAATCGCTACATAAATGCTTGTTACATAAATAAAGGTATATGCGAGGAGAGGACCGCAGCCCTGGCGCCCCGCGGCGGCGACAGCGCCAACATCTCTCACCTCCGGAGCCTGTAATGAACAATACAAATGTGCCATTTGCCGCTGGCCCATCACCGGCCCAGCTCAGGCTTCACACTGGCCCCGCTTTGGCCCCACTCTGGCCCCGCATCACCGTCGTGGTGAGCCTACGCTCTGACTACTTCGCCAGTCAATACCCACACTACCGACCTATTCGTTGAACCTCTAACTTATTCAACATGTTAAACAAGGAACCTATCACAACAGGTGTAGCCTTATTCTGCAATAAATATTTATATTTTAATTAACACCTATGTTCGTTCTTAAAGTAAATACAATTTGAGACTGGTTAAATTTTGGGATCAAGGGGCCTGTTCACGAGACAACTGTTGAAGAGGTCACAAAAAATAAACCAATTGCGTATATTTAAATTAAATGACCCTAAACGATGGGGCTCAGAGGAAACGACAAAAATAAATAAACTATAAAATTTTCTAAACGACTGCCAAATTTCGTTGCCTATTATAGGCTTTTACGAAAATTGTCCCTTAAAACTTTTTCTTTAAAGGTTTGTGACAGGACTATTATATTATTAGGATCGTTTTTAGTAATGATAGGGGCGAGGTACGCGACCTCACATCGCCGCGAGCGGCTAATCGTGCGCCGCCACAAAAAACTTTGGGCACTTCATTATAGCTTTAAGCTCACGTTAGAGACCGGCAGGGACCGGGATCTGGACTGCAGACAGTTGATTTGGCATTCCTTTCGGTGACCGGAGCGGCCGGCACTCTGACAGCCGCCGAGGTCTACAGGAAACCAATTAACTAACAAGTTTTATCAAAATTATATTTCGTTTGAATATGGACGCTCTTGGAAAGACGCGTTCGAAGCAACAGGACGCCTCGTGCTGACGAATCCGCACAGACAAAACGATGAATATAGCAACAGAAATCAGACAATAGTCGCGGCAAAAAATGAAACCGAAAGCTGGCTTCAGAGGAATTTGGACACGAAATTCGCGGATCGCATTTTGCGAATACTCTCGCGTGTTACTGCATTATTATTTAAGTTGGGCCTTTTAAAAAATGGCTCGGATGGCCCGGTGGTAGTTTTTTTGGAGGCGCGTGCGCAGAGCATAATTGGCGAGCCGAACGCGCTGGAGCGTAGGTTTTTATGCAATGCCGTGATCTCCTTCATCGTAACGGACCACATCCTCGCATTGAAGCGCTCCGTGCGGCTCAATGGGATGGCTCTTACTATGTCTCACGACGCTTCTCAATTATTTATGAATATTATTAGAATAATCAATGGATCGCCGGCAACGTTTGAGATGCGATCGAGACAACAACAAGTTAATTGTTGTTTACTTTAAATACTTTTTAATAAACCTAGTAGTAACAATGTTGTTGGAATTAATGAATTAAATCACGTAACATGCAATACGTACAAAACAATAGCAGAAGTGGGGAGCAAACTGCGAGTCAGGTAAGAAAAGGGGTACGTAGTCCTTAAACCAAATTCGGTCGAATGTTGCTCCGAGCGATGGTTGACCGGCGAGACGACTCGTTCCTTTTGCGCCGCACAAAAAGTAATTTAGACGACGATGACGGGATCCAATATGATAACAGGAATCCCGTTGCGTAGCCTCGGGTGCCACTCTTTGTGCCCAATTTTGTACTCATAGTCCTGGAATGGCTGCATTAAAATTGTGGAGTTTTAATCCACCATAGTTTGTGAAAGATTTAAAATATGTGACCTCAGTGATGCGCAGGAGCCGGGGGCACCATCACTCGTCCGTCAAATGTCATTCGGTGGCAACACAATGGAATAGACTTTGCAAAAATGGGTACGCGTGTCGCAGCCCCGACAGGCCAACAATGGCCCGAAAAAACAAACAATCGAATAGAAATCGAAAACAGCATTTCTTTGGAATACGTCCGAACGGGATTTTGGAAATCCGGTTTTAATTTTGTTTGGTTTCGGTCGCGAGCGCCTCCTCGCGCTATTGTCCCCGTCGCCGGTGACAACTAATGCGGCTCCTATTCAACAGATACCAATTCACCTTTTAGATAATCATGAGAGCCCTCAACCAATATCCTGCCAATTCCATCCTGATTTTAGTACTTTTTACATAAAATCTTATCAATGAAATTAAACAAGCTTATGGAAAATGAACGTTCTTGTACGATATTGATGGTTTAAAATATAGGTCTAGCACATTAGGTGTAAGAAAAATGAAGATGGATTAAACACTTTACATGTTACATTTGTGTTAAAAGAAAGTTATGTGATTATCCAATAGTATGTTTATAAAAGTGAAAGTTATAGTTGTTAGTTAATATTTCAACAGCTGATCGGATTAATGAACTTTTATCTGAATGAACACATAAGACACTAGTGATGGAGAACAAAAACTCGACTCACCACTTTATTGCCGATCGGTATACCTGTACTGCTCTCTTAAGGTCGTTGGTTTGTTTCTCACATAGGAAACATATTTCTGTATATAAACACAGTTATATTTACATAGCATATTTATCATATATTAGTTTTTATCCTTCTTCTAATACCCATTCTAGCTTAGCTTAGTTTTGAACTAGATGGCTCTGTGAACTTTCCTAGAATATTAGTCGAAGAAATACACAAATCATGAAATCTATTTTGCGTTAATTGCTATTCGTCATCTCAGATCGATCTCCGTTGCACAAATAACAGCAACGTCAAAGCAAGTGGTTACAGGGTCGTCCGATTTCAGGTGGAGATACAAACAGTTCGATTGATATCTCCTGCGGTGGAGCAGTCGGTGCTGCTAGTGAGTGACTGGACAATGGTGGGCTGGTGGACGAGACAGGTGGCTCCACTCACCGCCCGCGGTAATTAACGTGCGTAATTATGTTGTCTGCCTCCTTAGAAACAGTATTCCGCTCACTGGAATTGACGTAGACTCTCAGTTGCAACTTGTTGTAGGGATTAAATTTGTATCAGAATGCTTTGCTGTACTTGGTTGAATTTATTTAGAACATACATTAGATAGTAAAATATCATCCAACTAGCCCTAAAATATTCTTGTTCCATTATATATGAGTTGACAAGAAGTGCAATTTAAAGTCTTATCCAAGGATGATCCCATAATAAACACACTACACCAAATCATTGTCCAAATTTTTTTCTACAAAAAATGTTGCTAAATGTGTACCAAATGTGTGTATATTACAATCATCTCAAATGATGAAATTTGTTTATACATATATTATCTATTACTAAGAGAAAGGTGAGTTATTATTATGCTGCTAATACCTGCAATGTCACTGCTAAGTAAAAATGTTTTAACTTATAAAAAAAATACAGATCAAACTTCTTGTGTCATTTTTTGCGTCAAAAATTTCATACAGTGTTCGCGAAATAATAAGTTGAACAATAAGTAACAAAACTACGGGGGCATCACAAAAAATGATTATTGTCCAAAGGTGAGAAAATGCACTAATTAACGCTTCGCAAGCAGCGCCCCATAGGTGGTGCGCTCGCCATTGTGCCCGCTCCACCAAACTGTAATTAGCTTTTGTTGAACTCTATTTTTTTTTCAGCAAAACTCTCGTTCGGCGCGCCATTCACTTGCAAAACAGGCAGCTTGTTTACGTCTCGTTGAACTGTAATTATCGAAAAAACTCTGCGGCCTCAGTTTGTCACCCCGAACCCCCAGTCATCATTTGTAATTGCAAAACTTCGGTGGGAATCACTTCGGCCTCAATGGTTTTTGACACCTCGCAAAAACTAGGCAGAAGATACAATTTATGTAAATGGTTTCGGAAAAAAATGGCAATCCGTAGTCTCTTTTGTGCCGCGGCGCGTGGCCCGGCGGCGGCTGTAATGCTTGTATAATTAATTTGTAAGAATGACAACAGACGGATACCTGCGTCTGCGCCGGCTCCTATTGCAAACAATTCGGCGCATGCGCGCTTTCAGGTGCATAATCTTTATTTACACTTTTTGCTTCCACTTCCCCTTTGCATAAATTAACATTGTAGCAATTGTTCCTGGCTACTCATAAATATCGGAAATGAACTGGATTTTACTAAGAGTAAGGCAAAAATAAGTTTATGATTTATTCTGTTTTGATTTTCAATATTTTGGTTCCAATGGCCGAGAGTTCACAAAGAAACAGTGAGCTCTGAAGGTCTAAGTTATTTCATGTTTGTTCGAACTAGTTACAGATCACTGAGCACTTTGTTATCTCACCAATTCATCCCACAAAGCAAAATCTTATAACGTTAAAGACCCTTCTGTATCTTAAACATTGAGTTGGAATTTGTCTGGTCCAACATTGTCGACTATCATACAGATCGTCTTGAAGATGGTGGTTCGCCGTGTTGTTTGGTGTTTTATTGGCGCGTTGTTTAGGGTTGGTTTTGGTTCGCGTGAGATGAGTCGAGCGGTGTCACCTGGCCGCGGGCAGCTGGGGTCGCTTTGTCTGCCGTCACTTGACTCGCGAAAGGGATGCGGCGCCCATGTGAACTGCTAACGGAATCCGGGAGACGCACTATCTCCTCTACAATAGTAATGCGATATGCTCCAATACTACATAATTGAATAGAAGTCTATTAATGGATTATATTGAAATACCAATAATAATGAAAACCATCGGCCACTTTTTTATCTAAAGAAATTAAATTACGAAATAATAAATTGATAATTGGAAATTTCTATAAATGTCATTTATTTTAAAAATATATGTAACAATCAATCAGCTATAAGCTTGACTTCTGACTTGTGAGCTTAGATGGTCATTATTATATATAAATAAGCATAATGCGCGTGCTTAGTTAAACTAATTATGGAAAATAATTAGATTTCTTAGGTAAAAAATTCCTAAAACATAAAATTACTTATTCTTTGATATTTCGAAATGATTTCGAATTAAATATATAATTTACTTCATATACATGCAACACACAAATATTAAAGATTGAATTTGATTGTAAAATAAAAACAATTTCAAACGAAACACTTGAGATTGTAATGTAAGAATTTCATTATTATGCAAATGTCGAATTATAAATGTAGTCAACCTCGTCCCTGAATAAGCAGACAGCTTAATAGTAATGGAAAATTAGAATTAAAAAGATTAAAGTTTGTTTGGCGGGGACAACGGCTGTGTGGCGACCAGTTGCCGATTTTCTAATAGATCACGAACATAAATATGGTCGGAACTGGTTTTCGTGAGATCCGTTAGTGGTTTTATGTAAATAATTTGGTTTATGGCAGCTTCTAGTTTACATTCAAATACTAGAGACGGAAAAATATCTATATGCGAGAAATTAAGAGGGCCGCGTTTTATACCGCTGCGGGCGATAAAATATTGGCTTCAAATTAAAGAAAGTATAATTTACGGCTGATAAATCCCTGCGAGCTCAGTCCCGACTTACGAACACACCGACGGTGGAAATTGTTACTGTTTATTCAAACTACCGTGGGATAGAAAATACTTACTGGAATTTTGTGGAAATGTGAACATTTTAAATCGTATATTTTAGTAACTTATGTTTGGCAGTCAACTCGTTTCTGAATTGTGTATGTATTTGTCGTTACAGTACCGAATTCTAAAGATGCTTTATTATAGAAGATTCAATTGATATACCTAAGTAAATTATATTGTTATTTGGCAATGATCGAATCATAGAATTTACATTGATCGGCTTTTTTATTAACAACAACAGGTTTATATAAAAAAAAAAATCTTATTTATTATTTACGTCTATTTAAACTCTCCGCACTAAGGATAATTATATACCTTCAATGATCAGACTGTTTAACTGATACATTATAAAATTGCAGATTCAGTTTGTATCTAGTTTTAAACTGGTTAAGCTATGATAAAATTGAACTAATTCAAGTCTTCAATAACATGTCAAAAAAGTTTTATTAATAATAGGTTGGGGAAAAAGTCTTTTCGTATTTTTGTATGAAAAGTCAAGACATTTTTTTCAAAGTTTATTTACATTTATTTACAATATATATGTACCGTTTTGTTGAATAACTTTCTGCCATTTTGTGGGCAGAGACATTATCCCGTTACTGTAGAAACTTTGGGACTTCTGATCAAAAAAACGGGACAAATAGTTTTGGCAGTCCTCTCTTGAGGTCAACCTTACAGAACCTAAAGAATTCTGCAGAGACCGAAACAGGTGAAAATCTGAAGGCGCAAGGTCAGGGCTATATGGTGGATGCACTAGGACCTCCCAGTCGAACTCTCTTAATTTTTGCTGAGTGGCTAAAGATGTGTGTGGTCTAGCGTTATCGTGATGAAACACCACACCCTTCCTGTTGATCAATTCCGGCCGTTTTCTCTCGACTGCTTCCTTTAATCTCATCAGTTGCTGGCAGTAAAGATCAGAATCGATGGTTTTGCCGGGCGGTAAAAGCTCATAATAAACAATGCCCTTCCAATCCCACCATACACACAGCATCACCTTATTTCGTGTTAGGCCAGGTTTGGCCACAGTCTGTGAAGCCTGGCCAACTTTCGACCACGACCTTTTTCGCACGTTCTTGTCGTACGTGATCCACTTTTCATCGCCAGTTATCAATCTCTTCAAAAACGGCTCGGTTTCATTACGTCTCAATAATGAATCGCAAATGAGTACACGGTTCATTAAGTTTCTTTGAGTGAGCTCGTGTGGCACCCAAATATCGAGCTTTTTTGTATAACCAGCTTTCTTCAAATGGGTCAAAACTGTTTTGTGGTCAATTCCCAGTTCTTCAGCTACATCGTAACTACTAATATGCCGATCTTGCTCCACTCTTTCAAAAATGGCGTCCATTTTATTCGTAACAGGGCGACCAGAGCGAGGTGCATCTTTAACATCAAAATTTCCGGACTGAAAACGTTTGAACCAAATTTGTGCTACTCTTACTGACACTGCATCAGGTCTATAAACATCACAATTTTTTTTCACTGCTTGAGTTGCATTTTTGCCTTTTTTATAATAAAATTTTAAAATGTATCGAATTTCTTCATTAGATTCACTCATTTTTACGGAGAGAAAAACAAATGAAAAATAGCAGGAAACAACTTTTTTTTATTTTTTTCTTTTCTTTATAATGGAACCTTTTTAATGTTACCAAAACCAGCCAGACACAAATAGTACAGTCAAAAAATTTTTATAATAAGTTTATACCTACGTTATGCGAAAAGACTTTTTCCCCGATCTAATATATGTCTAGTTGATGTTACAATTGAATTTGAACATTTCACCGTGAACCTTGTTCAGTGACAACTTGTCATCCCACAGAATAAGTGGGAATATACTAGACGTTATCTCGTCTTTGTAAAAATAGGTAAAGAAGTTCCCATCGCCTCACGGTGACCGTTAAACGTAAATTGTCCGTTCAATAGCGTCTATATCAGAAGTCGTGATGAAAGGAATTCGATTACTATGCACCTCCCCGCATTAGCGCACATTGTAGCCGAAACTAGTTCCCGGCAGCTCCGCGGAGATCAATGCGCAGAACCGGATGCTGGTGTCCGCAACGGCCGCTCTAGAGCCCTTTGTCATCTAGTCGCTGGCCCTTGCGGCGGCGCATCTCATTCATCCCGCGGACTGCGATCGCCCGATAGCCGCGTCCTAACGGTCCCTCTCGATCAATTACCCACTAGTCCTGCACCCCGCCGCACTCACCTCTTCTAACGCATCTCAGACTCATAGAAATTGAAAGCTAACCTGTTTTATTTCAATAACGCATGCGCGACTCGCGTTTTGAATCGTTCAGGTTCCAAAATATCCGTTTGGGCCGTTGTAACCGGAGATACAATAGGTGTTCTGGAGAAATCGAGGGAGGATGTTGAGATACGGAGGGCGCAGATAATATCGTGTTTCGAGAGCTCCGTCGATGTCTAATTTCCAATACAATGGGATACGCAAAAAGCTGGCCTAAAATAAATGTGTCACAGTGCCACCCTCTCTGCAGACAATGAACAAAGGAGTCGCGCGCGGTGCGCACAATGCGCGTGGGCGCAGCCCCGATGCCATCTCCTAGCCGCGTCACACGTGTGCTGACGGAAAACATGTAAATCACCTTATTCTTGAGGTGAAAGTTGAACACACGAAAAGTAAAAGTCTCTCCGTCGCATCTGTCGAACATCACATTATGTTAATTCATTTGGTGATCGCGGGGGCGGCGCGAAGGGTTACGCTGTTCATCGCGCACAATACCTACCTGGGACAGATCGCGTCTCGACAATGGCCGACATAAAAAACTCAGTGTTCAGACATCCTTTTCACTATTTTGTGTTTTTCAATAATCCACTCGAATCGGCCAATCTCGGTGTAACCATCATTGTCATACTTTATTACGAGACGCTATTCATTATTTGTTTGACGTTCGTCTATTGTGAGGCATCGGGCTCCGTATCGGATGATTAATGTTCAGATCGTGATGGTATAGTTTTTGGAGTTCTATTGGGTTCGCGTATTTTGGAATCTTCGTATAACGCGTTGCCGGGTAGCGAGGTAGCGTCGGAGGCAGCTCGGCTGAGATATGCGGTACTAAATCGTTTTTAATCATGTTTCTGATTGAATCGGGGTCGATAATGATCTTCGATTAGCGCGCGCACTGCCGCCCGTAAGTCAGCGGCTTTAAATAACGCCATTTGTCCGTAATGGATTGGACTGCTCGCACTGTATTGATGGCAATCTCTTAAACACTAATTTGTCGGATCTGGGGGCGCATTACGGGCCATATGTCGCGCGAATTTCGACTCGTCGAGTGCGGTTTATTCGGCCGGGCGGCGACGCGCGCATTTTAATTGTTCAATTATGTCTAATATGGGGTCGGTTGAGTGACACTTCAGCGTTACCTAACTGACGTCGTTGACTTATCTAATACTCTGTAACAGCTATTTGGCCACCAATGTCATAATGGGATTAATAAAGACAGAGGAGCTATTCAGAACCCCTTAAGAGTTTCATTTTAATTTTAAAATCAATTCAATTTCGTTATTTCAGCTTTCACACATTATATATTACAGTCATATTCTGGACATAATGAAAGTAAAGATAATTATAATTTACGAAATTATTAAATAACATCGGAAGATAAAATTCAAACCGAATTTCGAATATTAAATTTCGAATTTAGATAAGTCAAAATGAACAAAGCCAGTAAGAATTAAAAAAAATATTAACTTTAACGGAAAAAAACATTTAATAATAATGGAAAACATGAATTGTGTTAATTAACAAAACTGAACCTTTATGCATACATAATAACCGACTAAGACCATATTTGAATAAAAAGTAAAATCTTTTTATTGACACAGATAGCTCTATCATAACTTAATTTTTTATCTTAACTTTACAATGAGACCGCATCACTTTCGAAAAGCTTGAAATTCGCAAGTGTTAGTATTTCGTTCTTTTCTTTCGGAAGTCAAAGGTCGTATACTGTTTTGGGTGCAGAGGGTCGCGTGGAGTCGCTGGCCAGCCATTGTGCCGATTCGCGCCCATTGTGCTGCTTCAAGCCAAAACGTAAATAAAAGCAGATGTTACCGCACTCCACATTATTTTACCCCAAACTCCAAACCACATATTCGCAAAACTACAATAGGAAAACCACCGCAATGCTCTCGATTTTACAGCAAGTTTTTGCGTGTACATAGTTTTAAGATGCGACTTTGTAGGAGTGCAAGGTCGTGCTAAGTCAGGACCCCGAAATGTGGGTAGTTTTACAAAACCGAAATTGTGTCGTAGTTTAATAAAAGCGATATTAAATGCGAGCATGTCATTGACAGCCGCTGTCGGTCGCGTGATCGACGACAACCACAACATTGGGACTATTATTAGAGATTAATCTAACCTTTGTTTCAGAGGGAAATTAGCATAGAACTAGTTATAGCTAAGAATTATTGCTTTTACCCCAATCACGTAAGTTTATGGAAATATAGGTCATAGGCGACTATTTCATAGTAATTATTATCTAAAACTGAGACGCATAAAATTATTTATTTCACAGTTTCCGCATATAAAATAATATATAAACGTGGAATAGAACTAAGATTTCTATTGGATCTGTTTATCCTCAAAGAAACTTCTTCCAGTAATACGAAACAAAAAGGCAAGCATTTTAAAATTGACAATTAGTGCAACAAAAAAGATTACGTATTATAATCTTAAAATGTATGAAGTTTGTGTAAATTTTAAGATTTAATGGTAAAATCTATGATTAATACCGTAATTCGTACTTTTAAAGTAACATATATTTTTATTATAAAAACATTCTAAGGTCATGGATTAAATTTTCAAACCGAGGTATAATTGTGTGTTTTCTCATATGTGTATTCAGATTACTCTGCATGCGTATTGGCTTTAGTTCTATTTAAAATAATATATGTTCGATTATATTTACAACTTCGCCACTACATCGCGATTGAGATGACCCATATTTATTTATATAGCTTTCCATTCAAGAAAAAGTTTTCTAGATTTTGGACTTGGAGAACAAATGAGTAACAAGAAACATATGAAGGCGCTGAGTGAAGCCGCCTCCTGGCGACCAGGCCTTGTTGGTTCAGGTGGCCCCAAGTGGCTCTATTTGTGCACCGAGCCTGACCGACTCGGCCGAACCTTGAGGCCAATGTTTACAGCACGAGTAACTAGTTCATTCGCGTGTTTTTAGAAGTTAACGAATTAAAATCGTTACAGTATATTTCGAAAAACTGCCCATATTTACAGGTCACTCTTAACTTTTTATTTTCTCAACAAAGAAAATTACTACATAAATCTCAACTTATTAAAGTTTGCTATAGAACAACAATTACGGACACGTTTAAAGCCCAGGGTCTGCAGTCTGGTCTAACCAGATTTGGAAAATTTCGAATTATTACACCTGTCTGACCCCGCTTTTCCAGAGTGAGTCATTATTTTAGGTTAATTATTTATTTAATAAGGTACATCAACAATATACATTAAAACACATTTAAAAAAAATTATGGCCGAGACAGTGACCTTCCATGTATATCTCTAACAGATGTACACAACATTCATTGCATGTAAACATAAAACAAAATTAACATATTATCAATAACCTAAAAATTAAAGATATAGACAAAAAAAAAAGAAATGAAATCATACATACAAACAAGCACACTCAAATTAAAAAGAATAATCGAGAACAAGAGATACAATTAATCGTAATTTACATATATTATTATTATAGTTACATTGCGCTTAAACTTATTGTAGTGATCATGAAAAATGACAAAATTGTATGTCAGGATATTAGATGCAATGACATCCTAAACACGACTGTTAAAGGTGTTCATGACAGCCGGGGCCACACGGAGCAAGCGATCATTACGCACGTAACTTTGTCATAAAGTCATAGGAAGACAACCAGGATTTGCCAATTCAATGTCGTGAACCCCCCATTTTATGTAAAAATGTCGTGCAGTTAAATATTGTCCACATATAAACTCGGAAGCAGTTGTATCAATCTGTGCCCATCAACCAAATCAAATAGAACGCATCCATTTGTCTAGCTGTCCGCCGTTCCATATCGACTGATTGATCACAGTTAACTTTGTGGGGTCCCGTTTGTGGACCTCACTGCACTAACCGCAGGAAATGATTCGGCACACGAATTTATTAATAGTTTTCTTTACTTAGCATTTGCGAACTTGGCCAGTCATTGTATAATTATTGTTTGTATGTAAGGACTAGTTGTTGCTCGCGAGTTTGTCTGAACTTCAATAATTTTGGAAAAAAAAGGTCTAATAAATTCGAACTCAATAAATATTAAATTTTACAATTTCCTGTGTTCTGCTTATAACTAAACTTTTATAATGCTGTAAAGTGTGTTACCATTTAGCTGATGAGAAGATATAAATATTGTGGAACCTCCAGTTTATCGCATTTTACAGGATTCTATTTTTTTTGAGATAAATTTCCCTATATGTTCTTTTCATCTTCTTTTGTAGTTTTAACTTGGTATGTCCTTTTTCTCGTTATTTCTAAAGTCGATTGACGGCTGCCTGTTTAGAATCAAGATCACAGCAGCTATCAAGTGTCGTTTGTCGGTGGACGCAGCCTTGCAGTCAGTGCATGTTTGCCGTGAGAAGAAGAAGAATGGAGAATATCAAAATTATGACTGGCATTCATCAAAAGAGACAGAACCTTGCCAAATTTCTTCCCAACTCCTCCAAGATCCCAGTCTACTGAATTGGCGATTCAAAATTTTAGTAACGTTATTTTGTAGACAATTATGGCAATAAATTATTATCTTATCTTCGTAAGTGCGGCGGATAAAAGCCTAGTACAAATTAATTAATTTTGATAGATTTTCATAACATAAAAAAAACTAACGTCCCAACCAAATGTCCACAAATAAGTATAACCGCATAGACAAGTGCATGTTTGAGGGGTCGCGCTACAACTTGCTAATTCATTACCAAATTATCAGCCGTGGGCACTCACGCGGAACGGACCAAACCAGATGCATGACACATGTATCTGAGGATACTTTATTCGGATTTATTGATATTGACCAGTACACTGAGCATTTGCGGTACTTAATTGAATTAGTTATTGTTATTAATGTTAGCTGTGGCTGAGTGTACCGGCGGGGAATATTTAAGTATTTGGTAGTTAGGAATATTAGACTCATTGATATTTGGCGTTGTTTGATAAACAACTTTCGAAAAACTACCCTCTGTACATATATTTTTACATAAATAAAAATGATTATATTCTGTATGTTATAATTTGAAAAAGAAAGTTTTTAACAGGTATGATTTATATATATGTACATAAAACTACGCCTGTCTTTCCGAATATATATATATATATATAACGAAAGATGCACAAGAATATATACAAAGAAAGATAGGTAAGATTTATTTATTGCTTTTGAGGTGTAAATTTCGCGATATAAGACTATTTTTTAAAACGCCTTTAAAAAGATCCTTTGCTGCAAATCTTTAATTTATGTTTGTTACTTTGGTGACTGTGGTAAGTAATCACAGAATCATTTGCATTAAGACTTTAATGTAATTAAATCAAATTTCTCCTGCTTACTAAAATTACCACCCATGAGAAGACCACTGTTAACTGCACCAATTGGCGGCCCAATAACTGCAGTTTAAATGTTTAGCGCGCGGAGCGTCCAAACGCCTCGCCTGCGCGTACGCAGTAATTGATTCCATTACGCGCTGCCACCGCTAATTCATAATTACCTGACTGTACTTATCGACAGTTTAATTTATAAATTTAACAGATTTTAATTACAGTTTGATAGAGCTTAGGGGTAGATGTTTTAATTAGTGATAATTAAATTGTAACTTTGTAGGTATCACATACAGTCATTGTCTCAGCCCGACAACGTCCCACTTCTGAGCATGCGCCAAGGTGAGTCCCCTCACCTTCCGTTCTTACTCTACTACAAGAATCCAGTGCGAATGGGCTGCGTTAGACATACAGAACCCGGTAGTATATTATCATAATATATATGCAAATACCTGTAAATAGCGATGTACATAATATCAGTGTCTACACAAAATGTGTAATGTGCTGTTAGATTTCCAAATATATACTATATACCAAATATATAAATAAATACTTACAAACAAAAGCTAAATTCAGTGTACAATAATTATGATTTGATCGTTTTTCAGAGTTTAATGACGTAGCATAAATTTTATTAATTTAGCTGTGCCTCTCAGTGTCTATATTTGAAACGAAATAATTTAAGACCCTTCAATGTATAACATTGTTTTAGCAATAAACATTTTAACTGAATAATTAATTGTTATTTTGTTCCGTAAGAAATTGATTGACTTGTAAAACTACTTCCCTTTTAATAAGACGATACACTCACGCCTATTTCCCCGGAGGGGTAGGCAGAGGCATGTTATACGCCCACACTTTGCCATCTATATAGTTGGTCCCACGTAATAGGTGGCGAGCCTATTGCCGCTTACCTGGCACTGTTATGTTCGCCACAGTCCCGTCCGTTGGTCGGAACGTGCACCACTTGCAGGTGAGCTTCCTCAGGTCTTGATAGGATCCCTATACACCCATATCCATATCAAGTCCATATCATAGGACTTTGTGCAGTATTTACTGCCAGTTGATGTGTATTACATACTTTTGCTTCCATCACACTCATCAACCATCTCCTGTAATCTTATTATTTTAGAATACTTTTGACCTGCCTTATCTTAGACACCATATCACAATAGAAATATTTCAAAAAAGTTGGATTGCGTAATTTTAAATCAATATTTATTGAATAAAAGAAACTGAGGTTGATTCATAGTAATCAAATACATCGCGGTAATGGAAATAATACTTTTCTTATGCATAAACTGAAATTTCTCCAACTAATTTAATAATGAGTAATTTTATCCAAATTAATGAATGATCAGTCAGCGCGTTGATGTCTTAACATAAGAGAACTGAGCTTATAAAAGAATTGATATAAAAGAATCGATTTAATTATTATGTTAATTAATTTCTTAAATATTTTGTAAGCAAAGTAGAAAAAAATATAAACGAAAAAAAATACCAGCTAAAAACGTAGCTGGTATTTTTTATCGTTTATATTTTTTCGACCTAATAAATTTAGAGTTGTCACAGTGTTGCCGAAATCTCAAGCAAATCTAATAAGCGCCCACGATCGCGGGTAGATTTAACAAGATTTCCAATTACCAAACGTGGGGCAAGACTAGTCCGGGCCCGGTGCATCTGCTGCAAAAAACACTACAATGCACCCTTGGACGGTCCCCTACCATTGTCCTGTCGCGAGCCATTACAATAGTGTAATGTTATTGCGTAACATTGTTTTGTGGCTAAGGTTCGTTTGAAAAACTTAAAGTTCATAAAACATTTATTGATGGGTTATATAAACAAGTAAATATAAATTTTACTCCTAATTAGTAATTTAGTAAAATTTTAGTATGTAATTTGAGGAAGTTTTCACAAATTACAAAACAAGACAATATTTACTTATAAAATGTTTTGTGTGCATCCTACAAAGTAAAATAATTATATTAATAAAAGGGGCATTATAGATTTACAATATTCCATCAAATATAATATTTATTAGTAACAATTACTACTAATTAAAATACTAACTAATTTAATTTTTGTTTTTTTTATGATATTTTTTTTTGTAACTACAGAATTTTCTATTTATGTCTACAGCATCATGGTAGAGGCGGTGAAGAGAGACACAAATTGAGTTATGCCGTAATTACATTAAGGATGTGGCTCCCCCTGGCTGCGGTTTGATGAACCATTCTTCCCGCAAACCAAAACTGTTCCACGTGAGGCTCAGCTTGTATGGAGCATAGTTACACTCAATTATCGAGACTTCGTTATAATTAGTTGGTTTGCGAGTTCTTAGTCTACGGGTTTGTGGTAAGCGTTTAACATCAGGTGTACAGAAGGGTCTAACAACCTTTATCTATACATATGTAAACTTTTATATAGCAGCTGATGTTATTTTAAATGGCCTTTACGACTTTGGCTCACACATGAAAAGATTAACCGCATTTATTAAGTTTTGTTCGATATGACAATAAGCTAGTAATTTAAAAAAATATTTTAAACGTAAGGTTGAACTTGTTAAATAAAATGAATGATCGACTGATTTATCAAAATAAAGAAATAAAAACACAATTTTATCATTAGGGTGCTTTTCGTAACCCACGTGACCAAAGACAGTTCACTAGTAAGTTATAAAATATAGTGATGAATACATTAGATAATAAGTATGGTTTTTTAATACATCATCTAAAGTGATTATTTTTTTGTGTTCTTTAAATAGGACATTATAGAATGAAATAGAGTAGAATGTGCAGCGCAGTTGTGCAAATGTCAGTGGGTTGTCAACGTCAGCGCGTGACAGGCGCTGTCAACCCGCTCCGATACGGTCGGGCTTACTTATTTTATAACTGGGGTTTTTTATAATGTCTTTTAAGGTAATTTAATGTATTAAACAAGCTTGAGTAACCATAAACTTGTATATTACAGTTATTTATAAATTAATAACTGAGATAGGGCGTATAGGGTCCCTATCAAGATCTAAGAATCCCAAGCCAACCTCACCTGAAACTGGCGAACATAAAAGTATCCGGTAAGCGGCAATAGGCTCGCCACCTATAACGTGGGACACAGGCGTAATATTAAGTATGTTAAAAGACATTAATTATATGAAAATAATTAAAAATTGTCATTACATACATCCTTAACTTACTTCTTATTAACATTTAAAACATAGTCCCGGAATAAAATACAAAAGTCAAAAGTTTCTGAACAAATACCGGCTATTTCATAAAACGTTTGATTTTAAATAACAATTCACAACAATAATTACAATACAGTTACCTGTTATTACTTAAAACTCAACAAATACCATTATAATATCTGCAAACAAAACACGAGCGAAACAAATATGGAGAATTAAATTATAAATTCAAATGTCGGAACTGCTCACTAGCGCCACCATTTAAAAGTTCGGTCACTGACACCACCACAATGCGTAATAAAATTATAATGCCATTATTTGTTTATCAATAAACGATTTGCATGTGTTAAGTGCAAGCGAGCGGGTATTTAGTGGGCTGAGTGTCATAATGTGAGATTAACATTTGAATGCGCCGGCGCAACACTCCTCGACAATTGTGTGCCGCAAAAAATGGACAGCGTTTACGGTTTCTGCAGAAAAAACGAAAATGTTTATTCTGAGTTTGATTTATGTTAACTTATGTTTGTTAATTTATGCCATTTGCAAGTATTAAATACAGTTAACGAACGTTTTTATTAAAGTCCCAAATTATTTACAGAATATGTACGTCAGCCTTTTGTGAGAGCTTTTTCTATGATGACGTGTGAACATGTCTAGAATTAGACTAAAAGAAAACAAAAGTAACAGAAAAGTATGATCGGAAAAATAACATTGATCTGAATAATTTATGTATCTAATTGCTTAGATTTAGATTAATTGAACATATAATATGTAGATTAGCAGAAATTATATAATTAGTTGCAAATTTATGACAACATTAACAAATATATTATGTAAAACAAGTATTACAGTTTTATTTAAATTGAACACACGTGTTACTACTAAATGATTTTATTTTCAGTGCGAGTTAATATATAGGGATATATTTATTTATATTTTTTAATATGTAACTAAAATTATATAGAATCTTTTTAAACACTTAATAAATATTAAATTTTAATATTTTAATTAATCTACATTCATTATCGTCATTTCAGCCATTTAAAGTCCACTGCTGAACATATGCCTTCCCAATAGCTTAATTATAAATTTTTATATACATTGGAATTTTGTAAAATATTAATAACAAGACAATATGGTTTCCTAGAGTTCATTTAATGATTGTTCTTGAAGGTGGAATATGGAATCCCAATTAACTTCCACATTTTAGGATCATCATTGCAAGTTTCTGCGCATTCCTGGCGTTGCTATAATCGCTGTCACTAGGTAAATAAACATCTTGGAAAATTACTACATAGAATCTTTATTAAAGGAAGAGGTAGCCTGTTATGTTGCGTCAAAAAACCCAACACCTATTTGGAAGAAGGCACCTCTGTGGTATTTGAACAAACAAAAACAAGTCTTAAGTCTTATAAGTAAAGGAAATTTGTGGCATTGAATAACCCTTAAAGAGCCTGCGGTCACCCAACCGGACGATCAATTTGGCGCAGAGGACGCACCTGGCTGCGCGAACGGCGCGTGCGCACTTGCGTCTCAAACAACTTAGTTTCATTTCCGCTTGTATGGTTTTGTATGAATAACCCGAAAGTGAACTCGTCTCGAATATATTTAAATTAATTACGCTCCTAATGCGGTATGCGGCTCAAGGACGAATTTAGCATACTTTAACGGCACCAGCGTCGTACTGCTGTTATTTTTAATGGCTACATAATTAGAATGAGTCTAGACGATATGTTATGGAAATTTCCGATAGAGATCTCTTTAAATAAATATTTTCATTCGGCGTTTCACAAAACATAACTTTCTTTTCGGAATATCCAGGTATTCCGAACTTCAATCATTGGTAAAGATAAATATTTTGACAAATAGTGAACACATAGTTAAAAAAATTACAAACTCAATTTAAAAACATGAAAATACATATTTTGTGCTATTTATTTGCTTAAATTTTAGTATTTGAAGATTTCTCGTAGGATACACTAAGCTAGGTTATTTTTTATCTTTTGTAGAAACATGCATTTTTATCTAGTCAGGTAAAAAAATAATTAAATAAAATGAAATGGTAAAATGTATTAAATACCAGTAAAAAATTATGTTTTTGAAACTTCTAAATTTAAGTTAGGTTCGCAAAACAAATGCTACGGAAAGAAGTCAAGCTAAAATAAATTTATGTATATTTTTTATTACTATTATAGTAAGGACACAGCATGCAACGGTGCAAGCAGATGTCCGAATCCCTGCATCGCCGCGGCGCCCCGGCAAACAGGTTTGCGACAAGTACACTAATTTCAATAATTCCCATAGCGTTACGCAACTGGCGATATTTGACGAAAAAAAAAGTTTTTATAATTATCACAATTTGAAAAGGAGAAAATAAATACTAAAAGAAGCTACACTAAAAATAATATTGACTTTCGGCGGGAAAGTGAAGCGTCATAACTGTAGTTTTGTTTTATTTTCAAAAATTTGTGATATTTCGAACATTAATGAATAATAACGGTGGATTATTAACCGTTAAGTGTTTGTGAACGTACATGAGTGTTGGTAAATGAAATAAAACAGTGCAACATCACTTTTCAAATTCTCTCAAGAAGTCCTCAAGTCAGGAGATCTCTGTATTGTCCCACATCTTTACTGAGGACTCAAGGGGTTGATGGGGAGGGCATCTCATTTACCATTTATCATCTTTATCACCACTCATTCTCATTTACTATAATATGTTATTAATATACTTACTTGACACTGGCTAAATATGCAAACCGCACGAAGCCATTATTAAAAAGAAAAAAAAATTGTGGGTGGAAAAAGATTTAAGGACTCTTATATTTCTGTATAATGGTGGAAGTCCATTAATCTACAATTAGTAATTATAAACATTGTAATAAATAACCATATGGTATCATGATAAATCTCATGGCCACAGAGAGACTGAGAGCTGGTGACTCTACAGATAACAGATGATTTATCTTTATTGTGTGTCAGCTGCAATCTTAGTAGTTAAAATATTGTATTTTAATTCTGTTTTATTGTTTCTTGATTTGCTGCAGCAGTCCACCTCACAGTTGCACACAGTGGAAACATTACAGGTTACGTCAACCTTATGGGGCCCACCGAGCCGGTCACTTTCACAGTGTCATTGAATTCGTTAAAAACCATCTCACGGTCGCAGCAGCCGTCCACAATGTGTTACGATTCCTTCCCTCAAATAGAAATGTACTCATTTACATGACAAACCAGCCGTTCTAAGATAAATTGGTGCCGGTGTAAGGAAACCTGCAGCGTGACAGACAAACATCACTACTTATTGTTGTAGCTTTTATTGTTACGACTAACTTGGAAGTTGCTTTTTTATCTAAATGAAACTATTTTCTAATAATAATTTATTTTTGAATAATTTTAAGCGGAATAAATCTTAACTGACTGACGGGGCGTTGAGGTTTTTCAATGGAGAGTCGACCGCGAACCAGAAAACATAGTAGTCCCAACTCCCACTGACTTGAGGATTAGGTCTAGGTCATGTTTACTCGGTGGTTGCAGGTGGCTCTATATAATGACGAAATAATAATTCAATTTTATAAAATTAATCATAAATTATATCAATGTTGCGGTGCTCACTCAGGGTTCATGTTGAAGTATTGTAGAAACTATTGTTTATCAAAACACACAACATGAATGCAATAAACAAATATGAATTAGAATAGGAGGCATATTATCTTATATATTACTGACAAATAAATATGAGATGGAGAATTGCAATCTAGAAACAATCTATGTATAAATTACAAACATAAAAAGTTAGTAAATCAATTACCTTAAATCTACAAATTCATTACTTTAAAAATGTAAACTAGTTTGCATGTAATTAGTGATCGCACTGTACATACCAACCCCGCCGGTACTGTGTGGGCCCCGCGTGGCGAGGGTGCCACGCTGGGCCCACAAAGCCACACCCTTGCTGTATTATTACCAGTTGTAGCTATCAATGGCGAGCTAATAGTTTCCACTACCCTCATATCATACCGAGCTAAAGTAACTCATCATAAATAGTTGCAATTAATTTAAATATTTATTGCTTGTTTTCGGAATACTTATAGAAACTGGTGCGAAATATTTTTTTATAGTAATTTGTTGTTTTGTCATAGTGATACGAGTTTTCTTTGAAGTTGGTTTTTAGTACTGTAAGTTTAAGATTTTTATAGGCCTCTAACATTGATTATTGGCCACCACATAATGTATAATACATTATTGTTGAGCTAACTGGCATCAAAATTTTTCGAAGCACGGAAGCGCTCGATATTTGTCCCATACAAATTTGACCCTCGAGAACTGTTCTTTATTTCGGAGATCTTTTCCGACCGCTTAAAACCGCGCCTAATATTCTACTTCCTACTAATAGGTATTATAAATACGAAATTGTGTAGGTATGTTTGTTACTTCTTTACGCAAAAACTACTGGACCGATTGTGATGAAACTTGGTATGTGTATAGCTGCACACCTGGACTAACTTTTTATTTTTATTACAGGAAAGGGGACTACGCAGGGCGCTGCTAGTTAATACTACATAAGTCATATTTAAATTTGTACAAACATTTTGCATTTACATCAACCCACCAGCTGTGCAACACTTGCAGCTACGAGTACGTAGGTAATCATATATATTTAGCATATTTTTATGTAAGTATCTTTAAAATTAAATGACAATAATTTTAGGAAGTGTTGTCTTATGTAAGCTGTTACAGCCGTGGCGTCATGAGCGAAGTATGTGTGAACGCGGCAAGCGGGTCCTTGAGGCTCCGGACATCAATCACAGCCGCGCTGCGCGTCATCCCGCATTTGTTCACGGCAAGCGGATAAACGCTGGATTTACACGGCACATTATATTGATATTAATTATCTAGATGCCTCTGTAGCAAATTAACAGGCTGACCTTTAAATAAAACGTTTATTTATTTACTTTAACAGTTGAACTCTGTGTTTGTTGCTGAAGTTATCTGATGTACAAACGAGGCTATCGTGGACTATGCTGGACGCCTTCTTATCAACGTCATTCGTCAGGCCCTGGTCAGCCTCAATGAAAGGCAGCTCTCGCGACGATACTTAGATGCTTGTTGGTAAATCAATATTTCATTGGAGTCGTGTAAGCCCAGTAATGTGAGATGCAACGTAGTGGTTCTCAAAAGTAGGAAATATCTATTACCAACAACAATTACTCTTTGCCGGAGTGGGTCAAGGATCCCAGGAGCCAGGCTGCAGGTCGCACAGACCGGATCCACAAAGAGCACGCACTTCGTGGTTACGTCACCTGTTGCCTATCTGGTTGACATCATTCAGCGAGCCTATGTTCGATATCAACTTGCGACAACTGAATGCGACTTCTCTCGGAGGCTAACTGCTTCTAAATAAATACTACTTGCTGGCACAAACTTAAATATAACATCTGTAGTACCTACAAATAAAGTAAATTGCTAATATGGGCGGTGCAGGGTACTGTGACTGCTCCTTGTAACTGACTTCGAAAACGAGAGAATTTCTGTTTCGTCAATAATGATGAGTATTGATGACTGCAATTCCTTCCAAACTCAGAACCTTACTAATAACTCTTAATATGCGGCCGGTAACTTTTTTAATGAAAATTGTCATAACTTAGATTTAAGTAGATCTCTTCTGCACAAATATCGTTTCGGCAAGGACTAAGTTAATGTTTATGTTTAAGTTTTATGTTTATGAGGTTATATGAGATTCTGTTTCTATCAGTGGGGACCTATAATTGGCTTCCTGAGATTATATGTTTAATGTATTATGTTTAGCAAGCTGTTGGTTCTCCAAAAATGTAATAAATAAATAAATTCGTCTGGGCGGTGTGGCGACACCTGTACTTGGACAAATTTCCGCAGCGAACCTACCTCTTATGCGTATCATATTATTGACTAATGTGCATGAACTCTTACAATTGTTTACCTGTTTGAAGTGAATTCGAAATGGTAACATTCAAACATCTGTGTGCAACTTAAATTTAGTTAAAAATACTAAAAATACCGCGTTAGGAGCTAACCTGTACATTCTTGATAATAAATAATCAACCCACATGAACAGCGACCATCTTTGTATCGCTATGACTGTTTCATATATTTGAAATTTACCAACTTTGAAATGGTTTCTGATAATAATCAAGAGTTGAACATGAAACTCCTTAAAGTGTGTTATTGCAGAAACAAGTAGTTCCTAATGTTTATAATTAAGAAGTCTACATTAATTAAAATAATACTAATATTGAGGCCAATATGATGCGTCTGCATAATCTAATCTATTGCAGAGGCAGTTATGCCAATGGTGCTACTTAAGTGTAATTTTTTTTTTAAATAGGCTATCTTATACATTTATAGTAATACAGGTCAACAATCTTGATACTTTCAAGACTTCAGTAGAAAAAATAAAAATTTGTTAAGTTTTTAAAATATTCTGTAACTTGACAATGTGTTGTACTTGTACTTCGTATGATGCAAATTACGATATAATTTTCGAGTAAATATAAATATATTCCTTTCGACCTGAAGGGGGTTTGAACTCTTCAGAGCAATTTTTAATTATAGGGAGATCAAAAGGGATTGAGTCTTTTAAATGATCTTTTGGATTCTAGTGTGGTATTTTTGTGAAAAGTATGTCTAGGTTAGAAACCACGATAATGTAGCATTATAACTTAACTGTTATTTGTTTTCTGAAAAGAGCAGTAGTCAAAAATCTAAACATCAATCATAAAATTAAAATAAGTCCAAAAATATACTCTCAGTGCAATAACAAAGGCAAGACACGCGGTCCCGTGATCGGCGTGAAATCCGACTCCGATGAAAAATGATTATAAACTCGGCTTTATGGCTCAAAATCCACAAGACATGGCGCGTTACCCGGCTTTGTCCTCCTGTCTCGCCGTGATGTATCACCGCAGGGACGCCATGCAAAATGTTACGTCACCCACTCAAATATACAAACAATAATAATTGTGCAAGTTATAACCACAGCTTTAATTCCACCATTTCAAAACGGTTGATCTACTGGTGAATTTTAAATGGCTGTTATAGAAATTTGCTGCTCTATGTGGGTTGTTATAACTTTTTGTCGCTGCCAAGTAATAAATCGCTGCGGAATGAGACGTCAATCCGATTCGATACGAGTCGCTGAGGGGGACTCGATGCTTAGATTCTTATTGATTAAGGGTTCCTAATTAACATATTTGATAATATTTAATATCAAATATTTTAGAAATCACACCTAAATATAAAATGTTTACTTAAAATAAACAAACCAAGACTATTGTCAATATTTACTATACTTATAATAGTCCATTTAAAAAATAACGATAGCCTCAAAACAAGATGACTTACATTAAAACAGACAATGATTTAAATAAGAAAAAAGACTTGCAATTGATCAGATATACGATTTAGGTTGTATTCTATTACAGAATAACAGTTAAGAGAATTAACATAAAGCAATGAATGAATAAAGATACATACACGAAGAAAAAAGATAAGGAAATGATAAGCGCACGCGCAGGGAGCCGATGATCCGACAACTAGCATGCTAATGCAGCCTTATCCATAATTTACTTCTCATTATTTCGAGAAACACTTAATTATTTATGGAGACGATGCACGCAGATTTCTCAACTGGACTTAACGCGGTAATCTTCAGCTAAGGAACGAAGCTCGCCTGATGGTAAACGGTAACCACGGTCCATTCAATTAGGTGAAAACAGATTGTTGGGCCCCCCACTGTTCTGTTCGCCAGAGCCTAGTCCGTTGATGGGCAGGTGCACCACTTGCAGGTGAGTTTGACTTGGGCTCCTTAGGTCTTGGTAGGATCCCTATACAACCTGTTTAAGTTTGGCTCGATAAATCTTTTGTGAAAGTGGACCTAAAACTTACGTATCCATTTTTCATTTCACGCAGGAACTTAAGTAGACCGCCCTTTGACTGGTCTCCACCTTGTCGAGGTGGGGGCTGAGTACCTCCCAGTAGAGCGGAGAAGCAGCTTGAAAAACCTTGTCGGTGTTGAGTCCCACACCCACTTTCGGTCCCCCTTTTGCCGGAAGAAAGTGCGAAAATGCATTTTGTTACCGACGTAAGACAAAAAGAAAAAAAAGGAACTTGAGTAGAGGAGAATTGGAATTAAAGTTCTGTTCTCCTGCCAAGTAAAAGGTACCCACGGAAGATCAGCGTCGCGACATCTCTGTGATGTTCGACAATTTGCTGAGTGAGCACCATTTCAATACAAGTTGAGTACTTCTTTCACTTGAGTTCTTATTGTTATTGATTTGTGTTTTTATTACTTTGTACTTATTTTATGTTATTTTTTTTCTTGCAACTTGTATATTGAATAAATATTTTTCTTTCTTTCTTAAAAGAAAATTCGATCATATTAGTGATATAAGTTCAAATTTTCTAGCTTTACCCCTTAATACGGCAGTTATGCGGTTAAACCAGGAATTAGAATATGATTATATTAAGCGTACTTTATGTGGAGGTGTACCTTGCCTAACTTTACTTTATTTGACAGCCGACTGAAAAACTCTTTGCCAAAATCCGTTAGTAGTATGACACATGTTGCACCGACCCCTGATGTACTGGGAGCAAGACAGGATGCTGACGATGACCTAAAATGGAACATACCGCAGTCTTTGCTTACCATCAGGTAGGCCACATATCTACCAACTGCAGTATAAAAAGATGGAAACTTAGTTGACAGAGCATCTTGAACGTACGGCCCTCGTGATATATTTCAAAGGTTAAGCAAATGCAAAACTATGGCTTCACTTAACGTAAGATGTCTCTTGCTCGCCTTGTCCGGATTGGCTTTGAATAGTAGGCGAGGAAACAGACTTCATTCTGTGGTACTCCATAACTATGTCTAGCTGCTGAACTTTTGAATAGATAATTCTTAAAATTCTCATGGTTAGAATAGAAGTATTTTCTGTAAAGTTTTAAGAAATCTATATTCCATACAAGAGACCACTTCGTGGCGGCTTTTCTGTTACAGTACTTTGAATAACATACATACATTCACGCCTGTTTCTCCGAAGGATTAGGCAGAGGCATATTACGACCACACTTCGCATACTATTTAGTTAGTCCAACGTAATAGGTGGCAAGCCTATTGCCGCTTACCGGGCACTGTTATGTTCGCCAGAGCCTCGTCCGTTGATCGGCAGGTGCACCACTTGCAGGTGGCTTGGGTCTTGGTAGGATCGCTATAGACCCATACACATTGAATAACATGAAACATAATAATTTCGAGCGTTTAGCACATTTAGCCAGTGTCAAATAACTGATATATTAATAATATAAAAATCACAGTAAATGAGAATGAGTGGTGATTAAAGATGATAAATCGTAAATGAAATGCCCTCCCCTAAAACTCCTTAAGTCCTCAGTAAAGATGTGGGACTATACTGATATATCACATGGACTTCTTGAGAGAATTTGAAAAGTGATGTTGCACTGCTAAATGAAACAATTTAGCACTTTAAAACAGTTTAATAATCCACCGTTATTACACATTAATGTTATAAATATCACACATTTTACACAAAACAAAACACGACGCTTAACTTTCCGCCAAGAAATAAACAGAAAAGTTATCCGTATTTGTAATGAGAGTATGACGTGAAGTAAGCTTAAATGCAGCAGTATACGAATAGGAGTCTTCTAACGAGCTACGCATGTATCTATAGTATGTGTGCCACAAAAATGCCGCATGTCTCATGGTCTCATGTCTAGGCTGCGGCAGTACTCCGGAGGCGCGTATCGGCAGCCGCCGTGTCTAACGCGGACTAATGTTCTGCGGACAATAGCGCGGCCGCGGTCTGCGTCTCCACTACACTATGAAATGCAATGTAAAAATGTGGGTGTTTTTCTATGTATATTAAGTATGTATTTACAAAAAAAAAAGTATTTATGTATGTTTATCCGTTATTTAGTATCCATAACACAAGTTCTTAATGATACTTATCTTGGAACTAAATAATTGGTGTAGAAATATTTATTATTATGTTTGTTTTTTTCATGAATGCAATGAGAAAATGTTAGTTACTCTCATGTTTAAAGACTATGGAATAAAAAATATTAGTTTGTATGCCTTCATTAACACTACGATTAAGAAAATTTCGATTCGAAGCCAAATAGTTTATGAGACGAAAGACCCTAGTAACCTCAGATCAGATCTAAATGGCATAAAACTTCTCCAACTCATGGCGGGTATAATGGAAGATTGAAAATTGTTTTAATTTTATCGGAATGAAAAAGCGGCGTCATATTTTATTTCCTTCCTGTTTTATCTGAACGTAATACTGAACTTGTTATAAATAATCAAACAGGTAATGGAGGCAGATGAGTAATCTTATAAAAAACGAATGCTGCTGTTTTTGTTTCATTTTAATGAATAACCATGTGATTTCTTGTTCTCAGTTTTATGCACATTGTTTTTAGGTTACAACTTACAACTAACAGATAGAAAACAACGATTTTTACGGCAGACAATGGACCCGTGCATATGTCGTCTCAGCCATTCGGCTCACACGTAAGCCGGTACAGCGGCGAGGATAATGAATACAAATACTTGGCTATTTGACTTCCCGCTCCTCAAGGGTAACGGCCGACACCGGGTATCTGTTATGTTCCGTGGATTGTTACAGATGGCCCCACAATTAGACCACCGTGAAATATGCTGGTCAAGTTCGGGTTTGAGTTGATAAAATTTTTATACCTACTTTTTGATTACTTCTACAAGTATATGAAGATTTAAGAGTTGCCAATAACTACGTTTTTTAAGTCACAGTCATGCAACCAAAATTTAAATTCTAATGTCTCCCAAAAGTAATCCTAGCAAATATTACAAATAAAAAGGAGTTAAACAGAACTACCCTTAAATTAGATAGTAATATATAAATATAAGTCATTGGTGCGAGATTTTTTAATTTCACTTTAATTAAAAATACTTTAATATTAATCTGTTTTAGTACCACTACAACACTGGAAAGTTCTCCCAAAAATTTGTGTGTAAACAAGGAGATACATTCATCCTGCTTTTGGAACTGTATGATTCTTAAGCTGACATTTACATGACTGACTGTTATAAGACTGACATATTAGTGCAACAGTGCCACTGCTTGTGATGATATCTTCATTTCGTACTTATCATAACATTATAATCCGCCTGATGAAAAGAACTTTGAACTAGCATTACAAATTTTGTGCTTGTCCCATGCTTCTATTTTGGATTTGAGCACAAAACAGAGACACAAAGAATGATGTTACTTATGAAAGGCTTTTTGGTGGTCGAGCTCCATGGCTACTAGCTGCGGCGACGCGATGGCCGGCGACTTGATGGCGACGCGTCGGCGACGTGACGGCTACGTGACCGTCGCGTGCTTTGTCTACCATTAGCTGAATGCTGACGTGACCACCGCGTGTTTATTCTGTCTACTGATTGATTGGTTTTGGTTTTGGTTTCTTATTTCACCAATGAAAAAGATCGACGAGACGTTTAGCAGCTAAGGACACACCCGCCCAAAATCAGCAGAGTGTCGTATTATGTTATCAATAGACATCACTTTCGAATCTGTTGCTAGTTATAGTACCTTCAAACCTTGATATCGTATTGCTAACTGAGAAAAAAATATTTTACCTTCTTACGTAACGCACTTTTATAATTTTACTAAAACCATCGCGTTGCAATATTTCGTAAAAAAAAAGTATAGTAACCAAGATCAGTAGAGGTTATATAGTCAGACATTATTGGCTCAGCTCGTTATCGTCACTCGCGGTTTCAAAAACCTAGGTAAGCCTAGTTCAGGTCATACATCACCACACGATTGTATCAAAGAGCTATGATTACTTCAGCTAAGCGTTGCCTTATCGCGTACACCAAAGTAACTGCTTTTCATCAGGTGCTACAAGATCAGAATCTCATCCGTACCTACTTAAAAATCCAACAGTCGATGTGATGTGCTTGCTTTGTCCATGGCTCCACGAGACAACGCACGGAGGCTCCCATCGGAATACAAATGGCCGCGTGATGCTTCAGTGATTTGTTGACAGAAAGCGTCCATGTGCCACTTGACAGTTGGTGCACGTAACGTTTCAGTGACCAGTGACGCCTGTGGCCGGCTGAATGAATCGCAATGAAGCGAGATCGGTTCTTCGAAACCAGAACTGGTAGGTACTAGGTCACGTGTGTTTGTATCAGAAGGAATGAAAGTTAATCAATATTAAGCAATTCCACTAAGCTCTGGAGTTCGATGTGTTTCCTATTTTCTATTATTATTATTATTTATTTATTCAGTAAGTACAGGTTATAACAACTTATTTTTAACATAGTCCCACAAAACCGTGAGTACGGTTTAACTGCGGGGTCTGATTCTCCGTACATTTATCGTCTATATATATTTAATTTTAACTATTTTATGATACCGGGTCTTTTAAGCGGGGCGTGAAACGGCATTTCAGCAGGCCGTCATGAGTGGATGCTCTTTGTACCGTGCTTACTTCACGGTATGAAGCGCTTCACATTTTTTTGGACTGCATCGACTTACCATTAGGCAGGATGTATTGATTATGACGTGTTACATTAAAATAAAAATCGTTATTGAAAGGTATAACCATTATTTAAGATGGACTTCTTGGCGGGAAAGTGAAGCGTCATGTCTGCAGTTTTGTTTTATTTTCTAAAATTTGTGATATTTCTAACATTAATGTGTAATAACGGTGGATTATTAACCGTTAAGTGTTTGTGAATATACATGAGTGTTGGTAAATCAAACAAAGCAGTGCAACATCACTTTTCATATTCTCTCAAGGATTCCATGTGATATCTCAGTATAGTCCCACATCTTTGCTGAGAACTCAAGAGGCTTAGGGGAGGGTATCTCATTTACCATTTATCATCACTCATTCTCATTTACTATGAATTATATATCATTAATATATCACTTACTTGACACTGGCTAGATGTGCTAGACGCACGAAGCCATTATTTAAAAGAAAAAAAATATATTTGAGATTAAATCTATATTGCAATGACAGTATGGCATAACTTAATAACTAAACATTAGTAATAACTACTAATAACACACCTGCTTCAGCCAATTCGTAGGTGGAAGGCGTGGTGGAATATAATCTGAATTCCTCTTACTTTGGTTTTTAAAGGGACGTTATAAGGCTGAGATGATGATTAGAAAGTGTCAGACTTATCACGGTTCCTGGATTGTACATCAAACAATTTTTTTATATTTGTAAAGGAGAATCCAAGACATTTTGAGAAAAGACAGTTTGCTCGACTTTTGACTACTTAATGTCTCCGACCCAGACCAGGAACCACCACATTAGCTAAAAAAGTGCAAGTAATATGGGTACAAATTTTTTTATCGCGTTACCTGATGAAATTTGTACGTTGATAGAGGGCTGTTGCTATTCAATTAAGGACTGCTTTTAGGCTAACCATGTCAATCTTTAGTTTTTGGAATGTAGAAATGATAATTTTTTGTTATAATTGCAATTTAATTTATTGAATAATTGTATCTTTAAATTCAATCAAAATATATTTTAACATTTGCTCACTTAAATATAAGTAGATTTTGATGATACAACTAACCTGTATAAGAACTTTATATAAGCACGCAAAATCAATCTATTTCATTTCAATGGTGTCAAAATGTTGCATTTATCATATTTACTTATTATTGTTCTATAGCAATGATTTCACGATTCTGTTAAAAAAATACACACCAGTAATATATGACGATTAACCTACTGAGAGGGTAATTAGTAAGTAAATACTCAGCGCGGACGCAGATACTTAGTAATAATAATAATAATTGATTTGATTATCTGTTCGTTTATTAGATAATCGTCTGTAACTGGCACAGGCTATGCTACCAATGGAGGGCGCGGCAGTCCGTCCGTGCGACCTTCACCAATTGGACTTGTCTTAAGTTTCTATATTCTATATCACGAACAACAATACCGTGATCCATAGTTCACTGTAAAACAATACAGATTTGCCTAACAATTATGGCCAAAATAACTATAGTTAAATTACAATTGTTAAGTTAAGTGTTAGGAAAATTAACACCCTTTTAATATAATCAGGTTACTTTTACAATATTACACCTGTAACGTATTGGGTGACAACGAGAGACAGAAACTAATAAAGTATAATTGTTTTTTTTTGTTAATTTACCCATGGCGTGAAAGTTTAAAATTGAAATAAAACAATTCACTTAAAAAGATTTGTAGATAATGTAGATATAATAAAATAATTGGATACAAACCGTTAGGTACCTAAGTACTCATGATAAAGACGAGTCGGTCAGACTTACTTACCCATGCAGCCCATAGTGGAATATTTGACTCGTAGGTACTTATTAATATTTTGTGAAACAAAATGAGCCGGCAAGAAGTGGAAATTGCACAGAAATATGCTGCAACATGAGACAGTTGACAAGATTGTAAGTGTCACCCGAATTCAAATCTAATAATTTTATTTTCTTAAGGCCACGCGCGTATAGCACATTTAGCCAGTGTTAAGTTATAGATATATTAATAATATTTTATACATAGTTAATGAGAATGAGTGGTGATAAAGACGATTTATGGTAAATAAGATGCCCTTCCCTAAGCCCCTTGAGTCCTCAGTAAAGATGTGGTACCATATGAGATCACACATGGACTTCTTGAGAGAATTTGAAAAGTTATGTTGCACTGTTTTGTTTTATTTACCAACACTCATGTACGTTCACAAACACTTAACTGTTAATAATCCACCGTAATTACACATTAATGTTCGAAATATCACAAATACAAATTTTAGACATTAAAACAAAACTGCAGACATGTAAACACTTTGCCGCCAACAAGTCAATCAAATATATTTTTTTTTTAATCATACAACTTTTTTATCTTGCAAGAGATAAAAGAGGTTGAATGCATATTCAATGTTTCATTAGTTGGAATAGCACTGGATCAAGAAGTAATTTGCTGAAAAGATTAACTTCGGCATTATACTGCAATGACTTCGTCTCATTACTCTTTTATCACAGTATCATTATTATCACAGATTAATTAAATAATGAATTCGAACAATCTAACATTTTATAATACGAATGAAATATCTCGTCAGAGCCTTCAAAATAATTAAAAAATTGTCTTTTTATTGAATTTATATAAAATAGCATCGTAGCCGTAGTGTACCGGAGAGAATCAGCTGAGCGGGCGCGGGGCGGAACAAAAACAGCCACACAAAGAAAGTGCATTTTCCTCGGCTGTAATCGTATATTATTTGGAGCACCATACATTATTCATGAGAGTATGATACGTGGAGTAAGGTTCACGGCGTACACTCCGCTTCAGAATTGTTAGAATAACGCGAATATTTTTAGTGGAATTCAAATAAATAGCCGCAGTGGCCGTAACGCGCTGATGGTGGCCATTTCAGCTCTAATTATATAGCTATTTGTAATTAATATAGAGAATTGTCGGCGGCTTGCCACGAGGCATCCAGCGGAGTATTATCCACTAATTACAAACATAAAAAACTTGGTGAATCTCAGGTTTTGTGTTATCAGATTTCTAGGTTTAGACGTTGGCGCGTCCAGATAACGAACGATTGCTGATTACGATACCGAGTAATTGGTTTTGTGAAATTATTTCAAAGGAATGAGAGCTACATTTGCTGCAACAATTGTTATCAATTCTACGTTAATGATACGGTTTTGCAAATTGATGCCAATGTACCCATTGCACGAGACGTGCTTAATACGGCCCCTACATACATACATACATTCACGCCTGTTTCCCCGAAGAGATAGGCGCAGGCATATTATACGCCCACACATCGCCAATTATATAGTTGCTCCCACGTAATAGGTGGCGAGCCTATTGCCACATACCGGGCACTGTTATGTTCGCCAGATCCTCGTCCGTTGATCGGCATATGCACCACTTGCAGGTAAGGTTGGCTTGGGCTCCTAAGGTATTGGTAAGATCCCTATACACCCCTACATGAATAACAATATTGGTTATCGTATAAAAAAAAATATATGGAATTACAAATATTTTGACTGTTTGGGAATCGAACTCATGACTTTGGACCTTAATATGGGTAAACAGACCTTCAAGATATACCAACAAATAAACATAATAGTCAGGGGGTTTACTAAGTTTGTGCATAGTTTCCCTTTTTTATTTTTATTTAATTAGATCGATAAGATGTAAAATTGAAAAGGTAAAATCATCTTAGCTTATGTAACATTTTTATTAAGGGAGTTACATCTGCCAAAGAACTGTTGTACAGTTTGGTACACGTAGAATATTATGTTATCATTGTTAAGAAAACTGAATAAATACTTTTTAATTTTTTTTTAAACATTTTTATTTCAAAATTAGCTATAAGGGGCGCTCTTTGATAAAATGAAGACAGTGACAGCACTAGTTTTAAATCTGGTTTAACTTCAGATCTTGTTTTGTAATAAGCCCGTAAGTGTTACCCGTTGTCGCAGCACTTAATACGCACAGCATAAGCTTTTATTATTTAGTGGGCTGAATGGCGCAGTGTGAAATGTCCGAGGATATTTTTCATTCGTTTGACTCACTTAGTAAGACTCACTGCCAATACCAAGTAATTTGATAAATTAAGATATGTGCATTTGACCATTATGGGGCGATATAATCGTTTAGTGACTGTCAAAGTCTTATTCCAATAAAGTGAAGACTTCTCTAGAGGATTCTATGAAGTTTTGGGATCACAAACGGTAAATCACAATAATCATGGTAATATACAACTTTCATACACTTGGAGAAGTAGTAAATAAAAATAAAAAAAATATTTCTGACGCACCAATTATTTGTCCTGCGTGGGAATCGAACCCACGACCTCAGGAGTGGAGTGCGGGTATACTCTCCACCACGCCATATCGGTCATATTATAGTATTAAAGTATTGACTAAAAATCAACCATATTAAAACGAAATTACCCAGTTGTAGATAATATACACTTCCACGGTACTATCTATGTCTAAATCAACAACAGTAATGTCTATTTACATTGGCCAGGTCCTGCAGTCGTTAATAAGCTAGGAAAACCTAAAAGCGTACGTAACATATTACCAACCTATTCAACATCTGTTGGTGCATGTGACTGTACAAAAATACCGCACTTTCGGCCGGTACCGCGAGCCGGTATCTCCGCGAGGCGGTATCGGTATCAGAACGGAGGCGTTTTGTGGTATTGTTAAGTGTTTATTTAAATACGCTCCCGCCCGCTATCCGCGCATCTCTCCCGCTATGCTATGATTACCTCGTGCTGCACACAGTTAATGTTACCTTTGCGATTTGCTTTAAAATATGAGATAGTATTGCTTTATCTAATTGCATTGTTTGTAAAAAGCCTGTATTGGCAATTTAAGTCGGGAATTATATGTGATCAATTTAGTTTTCATAACTTTTGTCATGTCTTATCATCATCATCATCATCACAGCCCATTAACGTCCCATTACTGAGCACGAGCCTCCTCTCACATATCAAGGTGTGAGGGTATTGGGTCATACTCCACCACGCTGACCCAGTGCGGATTGGCGGAGGCAGGTGTGTGGCGTCCTGCTGTTAGAATTTTTCAAGCCGCCCATTAGGCCTCTAAACATGGCTTAACGACTACCACATTTAGTGATAACCGGGACCAACGGCTTAACGTGCCTTCCGAAGCACGGAAGCGCTCGATATCAAATGCCACACAAACGGTCACCCATCCAAGGACTGACCTCTGTAAACTCTGCTGTACTTCGGCGATCGTTTCCGACCACCGAGCACCGCAGAGCTACGAGGGCTCATGTCATTTCATGTCTTATAAAAGAACAATAATTATTTTTTAGTACGCTTCTGAAGCTGACGGACGGTTCATGTTGAGTAGGTAAAAGTAGTTAGGTAAGGGGAAACTCAAATCAAATAAATTTAATTTAGCCCTTAATTCAACAATCCTAAATTGTCATTTGAAAAGGGCTCGAGCTGGCTACGAGAATCATAAATAAAGTATTATCTAGGAACTCCCTCCCTATTCATATTAGGTTGGCAGAAAGCAAGCCTACTTTTAAAGGGTAAAAGTTAAAATACTTTCTTGAGGAGTCATCATCTGATTGAGTCTACATATCATAATTACTATTAATTTTGTGTATAGGAATATGTAGTTTATTAATAACACATATTTAATTCTATGCAAGTTTATATGTTTTCTTATTCGTACTGCCTCATACTTTTCTACTAACCCAAAGGTTAACTGGTAGAGAATGCCTTGCAGCATTAAGTTCGCCTTTTGTACATTTTGCTTTTAATTTGTGCGATAAAGTTTAAAAAAATAAATATCTATTAGGATGTCAGGAAAATTGAAATGCCTTATGAGTTTAAGTCAATGGCTTGAAGTAGTAGTAGTAAATATTAAAGTATAAGAATATCACTTATATTACTTTTTATTAATTAGGTACAATGTTTTGCTAATATATATGTACTACATTCCAAACGTCGCGATGTAGCAGTAAGTAACACTAAGTCCTAGCGACTTTACTAAGTCAGACACATGGTTACACCTCCTTTGACGATTATGTTATGTCTATATTAGTTAGCGACGATAGCCCAGTGGCTTGAACCATAGTCTTCAAATTCGGAAGGTCTCGGGTTTAAGCCCTGATGGCGATAGATAGGATGTCGTTAAAAAAGTTAATTAAAGGGATCATAGTTTAGGGTTTTTCTAAAATATGAGGGACGGAGAGGACATAACATTACAAGGACAAATGCAGCTAAGATATAGTCGATTTATTACTGCGTTTGAAGTCAAATGTTGTTACATTTGACTTCAAACACAATTGTGAGCGACGACAGCTCTGTGGCGATACCTATAGACTGATAATTCAGAGGGTCTAAGGTTCAAACCCTGGTGGCGCACCTATGATATTCTAAGTTATGTGCGTGTTTATCGCTTGCTCCGTGCCACGGAAAACTCGATTAACAGTTTTAAAGAGATATTTTCAACAGATTTTTTCTAAATGCTTTGACGAGTAACAGAACATTGCCGAAATTCTTGCTAACTTTTTCTTGTGGTATGCTTTTCTGTCTGGGAATCGAACCAATAAGGGGAATAGGTACGACATTATCGCTATGCTGTATCGGTTTTCAAGTAAATGCTGTCTAAATAAAATTATGAAAAAGATAATAAATTACTAATTCCCGTAACAGTTGCGGAGTAATAGAATATACACCATAAAACGAAAAATTAATTAGAAAGCTGCGATTACACGTCAGCGTAAAAGAAAAATTTACAGACGCAAGTGCATTCTCGTAAAATTTTGCAATTTCCGAACAGATTCGGTAAATAAGCCTCGGCACGGGCTTGAGCAAACAGCCCGCCGCCCAGCCTCCCCCGCGCTTATTAAATTTCCCCAAAAGAAAATTTAATTAAGAGAGTTTTTTCTTTTTATTTCACACCCCAGATTTCATTATTGGCGCGGACCGCGTTAAAGGGTTTAGTTTGTAGAGTTACATAGTGCGTAGACGCGGCAGTTGACTAATATTGACAAAGATCCTTTTGTTATTTATGTTATTAACAATATATCATATGTCTTTTTTATCCATTAAGATATAATGTATAGAATTTTTAATATTTTAATAGTTGGTTGCTATCGCATCTACCACAAACAACAACAATTTTTAATATTTTTTATTGTGAAATTCAGTATATCATGTGACAGTTGTAAATACCCAAAGTTTATGATCTACAAAAGTGATGATCTCTTTCCAATTATTCAATTAACACGTCACCAATTATCACTTACATGTGAAAAATTTCGTCTGATAACGGGTATTTAAATTATTGAATGTAATTTTAAAGTTACATTTTAATTAAAATTCTAATAAATACTATAATTTTATCAACATCACACAATCAACATAGTTTTCTATAGCTAATAAGCCAATTTTTTCTTATTTTATGTTATCATATCATTATTGTTAATTATGAATACAAAGGAAGTAGCGGATTATTCTCAACACAAGTACATGTATATTATTTACTTACTAGTCTTAATAAAAAGATTTTTATTAATGACTGATATGGCGTAGAGGTCAGTATATCTGCACTCCACTTTTGAAGTCGTCGGTTCGGTACCCACACAGGAATAGGTTTTATGTGCATAAACATGAATGTGTTTTCTATGTTACTTAAATATGTAATTACAAAAAAAAAAATGTTTATTCGTTATCCATAACACTAGTTCTTAATGATATCTACTTATCTTGAAACTAAACACGCACATAATCACACGCCCATACATCTTATTTGGGTTGTATAAAATAATTGCTACAACTATTTTAAAGATATCTATATAATCGTAGCTAAGTTATATTTTAGCATATATATTTCTGAATACAATATATCAACTGGTTACTGGTAAAAGCTTCGCCAACATTGATATTGGACAAAATTCCAATCGCTTAGATACAGTTTAAATTAAAAAAAATAGGACATACGTTGGTAGAATTCTTTGGAAGTTCCAGCACCACACAGCACAGCGCTTACGATTATTGAAAAAACATTTTAATTATTAATTAACATAAGTACGTAACAAACTGTACAAATGTATATGAATATATTTCCAGGTGTATTAATAGACGGCAACGGTCCGTCCTCGGAATGCAGATCGTACGCGCCATTACGCATTCACGATGATTTCGTTGGCGCTTTCGTGGAACGAACACGCGTGATAAGATTGTTAACCATGACAGGCTATAAAACTATTGTTAAGATCAATAAAAAGTCAAAACACAGTCTTAAATTAAACTTCCTTTGCGTAATACGGGTATTTTAAATATGGAAACTGTTATAAAGATTGACAAAAAAGTATGTAAACTTTTTTGATTCTCATAAATTGCAATAAAAACTAAAAGTACTTATACTGGGAACCTAGTTGCATGGCGGGAAAGTGAAGCGTCATGCCTGCAGTTTTGTTTTATTTTATAAAATTTGTGATATTTCGAACAGAAACGTGTAATAACAGTGGATTATTAACTTTTAAGTGTTTGTGAACGTACATGAGAGTTGGAAAATGAAACAAAACACTGCAACATAACTTTTCAAATTCTCTCAAGAAGTCTATGTGAGATCTCAGTCCGACATTTTTACTGAGGACTCAAGTGGCTTAAGGGGGAGGCATCTTATTTACCATTTATCGTTTTTATCACCACTCATTCTCATTTACTATGAGTTATATATTATTAATATATATTTAACTTAACACTGGCGAACCGCACGAAGCCATTAATTAAATAAAACCTAGTAAATATAGATATCTATCGTAGGTGCTGAGTATAGATTAAAAATTCCGTAAAGCTAAGTTCGAATCAAACTTCATATATTTTTGTTGAGTAAGGTCGGCTAAGGGATTATTTCTGTTAATTATATATGAAATCATACTTGATAGTTAAGGACTAAAATGTCAGCGTACAAAAACAATTTGTAGAACTGAATCAAGATATTTTCGTCCATTTTACTGGCACATTTAGGCAGGCCATTCTAAAAGTTCCTAACCCTGCAGCGCATGTGTTAAAGGTGTAGAGTGAAATATAAAAAGTGCCAACAGTTTGGCGCGGGCCGTCGGCCGGATCGCGATTTACTGCCTTATTAGTGGATTCAGTGGCACTCGGGACACCTACTACCGGCTAGCCAACCAACTGCTTTTTTAATTAAATCATGTCTAAAATGAGCTATAAATAAGGAGTAGAATGACTAAGTTGCAAGTTATAAAAACTCTTGCTTATGATTTTTTAAATAAGATTTGTTTGCATGACTGCATCTCGCCTAATGCTAAGCAGAGACCTACATAATACCTTCATTATAGGAGTAGGTGGTCAAAAGCTCTACAAGAGAATTCCAAAGTGAACTAATCTTATAAAATGAGTAATGACTCATATGTTTCATAGGGTGATTTCTAAGACAGAAGAAAGAAGAGGGCGGGATTGAATTTTCGATTCTGTTTTAAAGGAGTTTCGATATTCTTCTCTGTGGTAAAGTTACAATTAACGGAGAATAGACTATTATAAGCTACCAGAATAGCGTGGAATTAATCGAGGGTTTCGTGCTCAAACCCGATAAGTGACAACATCAGATACATAATTTCTGCCGCTTTTTCTTGTGATATTATCAAATAAGTCGATTTCAGAAAAGAAGACTGAAAACTGAGGACTTCATAATCCAATAAGTAAACCTTTTAAGTTAATTTTTTTTTAATTAACCGATAAATTCTTTTAAGTACTGTTTTAAGCCCAAAAACACTTATCGGGTTTGAGCACGGAACCCTCGTAATAAGAGATTATATACTCAAATTCAAACTCATTTTTTTTTAATTTCATAAACTGTTACATAGTATTTGAAAACGTCAAAACTTTTAGATACAATATAAAATTAAATACACACAGGTCATAATTATATTTATACCGTACCTGTGTATACCAACTATAATTTAATTTTTCTTAATTAAATTTTATTAATTATCAGATAGACGTCTCTCTTACCGTCGGGAGGATGTCTTTAATTCAATAACGTTAAAAATGTGAAGGTAAAACTACGGGCTCTTGAGATCACAGAAGATTCAACATAAAGTATTTGATTTACTTTGCCCCCAGTTGCAAGTTACATAAATAATATTTGATAATATTGTGAAACCTCGAGACAGGGCTGAGCGTAGACTCACTCCCATCTCGATCACGGAATCGAGTGAGATTTAATAATTCAATGATATGTTATGTGGGGCGCGGGAGCCATACACATAAATCGTCGATGATGGCACCGTGGCACCGTGTAGTGGAACGGTATTCCGACATTTGTAATGGTTTTTAAATATTTAACTCACTGACTCAAATTTGACGACCGATATGGCGTGGTGGCGAGTATACCCGCACTTCACTCCTGAGGTCGTGGGTTCGAACAACACAGGACAAATCAAGTTCTTAATGGTACTTATCTTGGAACTAAATAATTGGTGTAAGTTTCAAAAAATATTTATTTATTATTATTATTTGTTTATTTACAAAATTAAAATATAAGCATCATCCTCTCAGCACATGACGTACACTGTAGAACATAGGCCTCTCACCTCCCCCACGAGATTTCTACATTGAGCTATCCTGGGGGCCTGCATCTACTACATGGACTAGATCATCGGTCCATCGGGTGGGAGCCCATCTTGTACTATTTTCATCTCATGGTATTCTAATATTATTTATGGTGGCAGCAGGCAGACTACAGCCTATAAACAGGAAACAATATAAAGTTTTTAATTTAAGTAGTAAGCAATTTTTCAATATTAATTATTAATTAGAATTTTATTTTGATATAAATTTATTTACTCAAACATTGTATTGGAAAAAGTTGACAAAATATCCTTAAAACTAGTAGATTTTTTCCTCGTGCCATAGCGCGTGTATAGTTTATGAATCGGCTAGGCGGGTCGCGGGGTCGTAAACCATATCCTGTGAGATGCGTCCCGGGGGACGTCTGCTGAGGAGCTGAGGAGCCGAGGAGCCAGCCTCAATATTTGATGCCTGCCATCGAAGCGGTGGATTGCAGCCTAATCCATGTTTACGATCTCCTCTCAGATTCGCCAGTATTAATATAAGTAGCTCGAGTGTTTGGGTCCATTGCAGCGATTGACAGGATTTTGCACAAATTGATTAGGCTTACTTTACCTGCCTCTTCTAGATTACTGTTCAAATTAAAATATGAACTCCGACAGGTTACGCCTTAAGCTAAGTTACGTGTAACATATATAATTATGAAAAAAAAATTATGCTCAAACAAATTTACTTAAAAAAAATGGTCGTCTAAAACCTACATAGATCAATAATCCATGTATAGGCGGCCTCAGCTGATCTCGTTTATTCAATCTTGTCAATTGAATGCTTTTAAACGAAAAGATAGAAATTTATGAAGTAAGCAGCGTCCTAGTGACAGTAACTGAGTTCAAAAATGATCTGCTATGTAAGGAACCGACTGGACGAGTCGTGGATTTTTGAGAAGATATTATAATCACATTTTTTTAACCCTTAAATGGACGATTTTGTTTTACGTTTGCACAAATATTATCTGATAAAGGACATGTAACACTGCGTAGGAAAAACAATAAAAAAAATCTAGACTTCAATTTACAATTTTTTTTTGAAATGACAGAAACGACAACTAGTTGTCAAAATTAATAAAAACTCAAAGGAAGGTCAGTTTTATCTGTGGTTTTTAGTATGTCACATGTTAAGTGTGTGGTTGAAACATTAAAAGTTTCTGTGGGTCAGATATGTGTTTCAATTATCTGAATTCAGTTTAAACATTATAACTGACATCACGGGTATATAGGGATTCTATCAAGACCTAACGAGCCCAAGCCAACCTCACCTGCAAGTGGTGCACCTGCCGATAAAAGTTCTCGGTAAAAGGCAATAGGCTCGCTACCTATTACGTGGGACTAAAAATATAATTGGCGAATCATAGGCGTAAATTATATGCCTTTCGGGAAACAGGTATAGTATGTATATTTGTAATTTATATCACGATTAATTAAAGGGTTTATAGGCGTACTACACAAACAAATAGAAATCGCGTTTGCACTATTAGTTAAGAGTAAAGTTTGTTAGTAGTTTAAAAGTGTGTGTATTGTTCAAAACGGGTTTAGAGCATAATTTATTGATTCAGGCGTTACTTTGCGGAAATCCATTGTAAGCAAGTGATGGATTAAAATAATGTGAAAGTGACTCTCGTTTCAGCGTTGGTCGTGAAGACATCGTTGTTCTGAGGCTCCTATCTTACCAGAAGATGCTCTGTGTAAGGGCGAAACACGTGTCGTGTTGAATTTTTTCTCGATTTTTCGGGAAATTATAGTAGCGCGGGAATTGTTACAAAGTTATTTTTAATCCATCACTTGGGTTTATAGCAGTTATTTGTTTAATAGCTTATATGAAATACTTTCTATGCATTTTTGCATGCATCAGTACCTAACACAGAAGGTGACTATATAAAATAAAATATTCCTGATTTATTATTTATTAATTCTTCGCCAACGCCACAAAGGGACGAATCTCATACATGTATCAGGATCGGGCCTTTGTCCAAGTCCAAGATAATTATCATTTAAAACTTGAAAACTATGATAGAACTTGATAATCAAATCCGGTTGTGTGCATTACGCTCTAAACAGTTTTTATTTGTTTGATAATAAATACTATCAAGAACTTGAACTCGAATGAAGTGATTGTGCTGTGTGTCGTCCGAATACTCCATGGAATTATTATCCAGACCTATTACCGGCTACAAACACAAAAATACAGCAAGATAAGTGAGAATTTTTTACCCACATCTGACTTAAAACACAAATCTGTCATTAAAATTACAAGTACCTTCAAAACACTCACTTTATTAGTTGTCAAATCTGACACTGAATCAGTGTTGCCACAGAAAAAAATATTTTACCATTTCGAGGAATATTAAAAAGTTGTGATCAAATCAGTGTCTGTGACTGTTACGATTACTGGAAAAGAACCTGCTGCGTCCGTCTGAGAGAGACGGCTAGCCCTCATCCCGCGTCGTGCTATATGTAAACGGACAAGTGCACATGCAGCTGTGCTTCGTTGAGTGAATTATTGTATATTTTACATATTATGTCTCAACCAAAATCAAAGTTTGGATGCTGCGAACGACAGACGACATCGACGAGCTTTTTGAACTGTCAATCTTGCAAACTAAAATATCATCTGAGTTGCATCAATGTACAGAAGCAATTGAAGGACTTAACGGAAGATTTTAAAACAAGATTCAGCTGTCCAAGCTGTCACAGTAGATTGCCCAAATTGGATAATACTAATACACCTATTAGGGTCAGTGGCCAATCAGCAAGCATCTATCATTCGGACGAATCTACCACTAGTTACGTTAACACTAAACGGGGCGGAAAGCCCCTTCATGACTCTGAACCTAGTATAACGACTGACAGTATTAGATTAATTATTAAGGAAGAACTGGAAAGCGTACTGCATAGTCTCAAAAGTAGCCTGATAAAAGAGTTTGAGCTAAGAACTAAGGAAGTCCTAGATCGCTTTAATCAAATATCAGATGCACTGAAGACTTTTGAGTATCAACAAGAGAACTTAAGAACGGAAGTTAATGCGAACTCTAACAAAACTCATATGTTGGAAACTGAAAATATTACTCTTAAAGAAACTGTTTCTGATCTCCAATCTAGAATCACTCGGATGGAACAACACTCCCGGTCCTGCAATTTAGAAATACAAAACGTGCCTGAGAGTAAGACTGAAAACTTGTATGCAATAGCTAAGAAAATCGCAGAAGTTACTAAGTGCAAATTGGAAGAATCTGACATTCAACTGTGTACAAGAATAGCAAAAATTAACAACGAGAACCAACGTCCAAGGTCAATAATAATAAAGTTTAACTCGCAAAGAATAAGAGATAACTATCTAGCTGCAGCGTTACAATTTAATAAAAAAATTAGAAACCCTACAGATAAATTAAATACTAGCCTGCTTAGTATTAGCAGCGACAAGAAACCAGTTTTTGTGGTAGAGCATTTATCTCCGGTACAGAAAGCATTGCACGCTGCCTCACGCCTTAAGGCAAGAGAGCTTAACTTCAAGTTTGTCTGGGTAAGGGGAGGTAAGATATACATGCGAAAATCTGAAACTTCCGAATACAAATTAATTAAAAATACTCAAGATTTATCTAATTGATTTATTTTTGTTTGTTCTTTTGGTGTAGTTTATTGTACTGTTTGGCTGTTCCTGTCTTGACTATTTGGGGTTTTTAGGTGTTTTTTTTTTGTTGCTAAGTACTGTATGGCAATTGATTGTTTGAATATTTATTATCAAAATGTAAGAGGACTAAACACAAATTCAACTGAAGTACGTCAACAAATAAGTAATAATAATTATGACGTTTACATATTTACAGAGACTTGGCTTAATGGAGGATGCTTCGACTGTGAGTTTTTTGAAAGTGGTTATAATGTGTACAGACGTGACCGAGAAACGACTTCTTCAACCAAATCGAGGGGAGGTGGTGTACTGATAGCGGTATCCAACCGATTGATCTCAACACGGGTTAGTGAGTACGAAAGCGATTGTGAGGATGTTTGGGTCTCAGTGACCGCCAAATCAGGAAGAAAAGCATCAATTCTTAATATTTGTGCCGTTTACTTGCCACCACCAGTGACAAATAATAGCATAAAATTATTTACTGATAAAGTCAATACCAATTTACAAAAATGTTCTGACCACGAATGTACATTGATTGCTGGTGATTTTAATATGAGTGGTATAACCTGGCTAAGCAAAATTGATAGTGACACTTTGAGCCTGTCTCCTGTGGGCTATGGTGGCTGTGAAGTGTATTGTAGGCTCGTGGATTTTCTAATGCTAAATAATTTAAATCAGTTTAATGATGTTACTAATGTGAATAACAAAATCCTTGATTTGATTGTGTGCAACAAAGAGTTTTTAAAAATTTCCGAATGTCTTCAACCAATCAAAAAAATAGATAAACATCATCCTGCATTAGAAATTCAGTTAAAGTTACAAGTGGAATCAGTGAAGAGACCAATTACAGTAACGCGCAAAAACTTTTACAAAGGCGACTATTTGGCAATAAACAACTACCTTGAATCAGTTAATTGGGAGAAAGAGATGGAACCGCACGAAAATGTGAACGAGATGGTTTCTCGATTTTATGAAATAATACGAGAGACCATTGCTAAGCATGTACCGATGTCACAAAGACGTGGTGCATCTTATCCTTTATGGTATTCACCGCAGCTTATACGTCTTCTAAAGCGGAAGTTTAAATATCGAGTCAGATTTAAAAAATATGGCAATCCACTAGATAAATTTGAATTTGATTGCTTAAGAACTGATTGCAGCAGGTTCATACAAGAGTCTTATAATAAATATATATTATCCATAGAATCTGAATTAAAGAAAAATCCGAAATACTTTTGGACTCATATTAAAAACTTAAGAAGTAAATGTTCGTCATACCCTGGTACAATGGTCTTGAATGACAATACAAATTCTGACACAAATAGAATCCCTGATATGTTTGCCGCTCATTTTTCTTCGGTTTACGAGACAAACGACAATGATCCCAACAACTATTTGCCTTACTATGTTTCCGCCTCGAATCCAAGTACACTAGATGTACTCGATCCTGTGCAGTTAAATCAGGATGACATTATTGAAAAGCTGAAGAAAATTGACGTTACGAAAGGAATGGGTCCCGATAATGTCCATCCGATTTATATAGTTAAATGTGCGAATAGACTAGCCTTGCCGTTATGTATGCTTTTTAACAAGTCCTTGCAAACGGGCATTTTTCCTGATGCTTGGAAGTTAGCGAGAATTATACCCATTTATAAAAATGGTAAAAAGGATTATATTGCTAATTATCGACCAATAGCCATACTCCCGACAATAGCAAAGGTCTTCGAATCAATGATGCATGCGATAATCTTCAGACATATACAAAAATATATTATCAGTGAACAGTACGGTTTTATGGCGGCAAGGTCTACGAATACGAATTTGGTGCTTTTTGCTTCGGATCTGATGGACTCAGTGGATAAGGCGTCACAAGTGGATGTAATTTATACGGACTTCTCTAAAGCGTTTGACAAGGTGAACCACCAAATATTATTGGACAAACTTTATATGTTCGGTGTGACAGATAATATTCTAGACTGGTGTCGATCTTACCTTACAAATCGTCTGTTAAGAGTAGTTGTGGATAATGAACAATCGGAACCATTTTTAGCGCTTTCTGGTGTTCCTCAAGGTTCTGTTCTGGGACCACTGTTTTTCAATGTATTTATTAACGATCTAGCAAAGAGTATCAAATATAGTAAGATATATCTCTTCGCTGACGACCTTAAGTTGGCTAAGCAAATTTTATATGTAGATGACTCTACATACCTACAAGAAGACATTGACAGCCTCCAAAAATGGTGCACTACAAATAAAATGGTTCTAAATCCTTCAAAGTGTCACCACATTAAGTTTACCAGGAAACATAACAAGTATCTTACTGAGTACTCAATAGGTAATGATAAGCTCAAAGAAGTTAATGCCATAAGAGACCTCGGGATCTTATTTGATAGTCAATTGCGGTTTTCGGATCACATTGACCAAATTGTGAGGGAGGCAAATAAATCACTGGGGTTTATTCTTCGAAATACTAAAGACTTTAAAACACCTTCTTCATTGATTCTGCTTTATAATAGTTATGTGAGAAGTAAACTTGAGTACTGTAGCACGGTCTGGCATCCAGATTACGATATATGTGTTCAGAGATTAGAGAGAGTACAAAAAAAATTTATCCGTAGCCTATCCTACCGTTTTAAGACACCAAGATCAATAAGGACCTACACAGATAAATTAAACCATTTTTGTATAGATGCACTTTCTGTTCGCCGTGTACATCTGGATATGTCTTACCTACACAAACTGATGAACAACAAAATTGACAGTCCCGTGCTGATAAGTCAGTTTACATTTAATGTTCCCTCAAGAATGCCAAGACACCCATGCAAATTGTTTAAAAGTAAATTTTGTAGAACAAGGATGGGGCGCAATTCACCAGTGGTTCGTTTGGCTCGTCTGTACAATAATTTGACCAATAAGTTGCCGGAACTCGACATTCATTTTCAAAGCCTTCCTAAGTTTAAGAACCTATTGAAAATTGGTGACGTACTTTAGATTGAACGTAGTTTTGTTTAGGTATTGCGTATGTATGTATATATAATTTGTCTACATATGTTTTATAAGCTGTAAGGTGTACTCAAATTGCATGCTGTGGTTGACCTGTAATTGTAAGTGCAGTTAGCCAAGATATAATTATATAAGTTCATTGTATTTTTTGTTAAAAATTGCTGTACTTATGTTGGTAACCCTGTAAATAAATAAATAAATAAATAAATAAATCAAGTATGACGCTCAACTCGGAGTAAAGTAGGTATGCAAATTAACGTCACCAGCATTGAACTGCACATTAAATCCACGCGCCGACATCGATATTGCAACGAGATCAGTCTGTATACAAACCGACGGTCCCTACGTATTAAAGAACATGTCTAAAACTTAGGTTTACAGGAGAGTGAAATAAAAGTTGAAAGTCCTTTTATACGTAGGGACCGTCGAAACATCTTTTACACGAGTTGAAAAGTTATTCTATAAGGACCTGCCTCCGCTAACTAGCTGTGGGTCGCGTTGTCAGAATCAGAATCAGAATCAGTTTTATTGCCAAATGTGGGTACAATATCAGATGGTACAGTCAAAATGTTATAAAAGTTCCATTCACATTTTTATCCCTTTGGGATATGCAACTATTGTAACAATTAGAGAAATACATTACATAATAAATTATTTTTGTGATTTTAAATACAATATGAATTTTTGTAAAAATGTCTAATTAAAAAGAAAAATATATATGTATGTCAATGTAAAAAAAATATTATGTCAATGTAGAAAATAGTAATTTAAAAACTTCTGTCTTTTAAAAAATCGTCTATGGAGTAATAACATTTCGTCAATAGCATTTGTGTCAATTTTCTTTTAAACATATCGAGTTTCAGTTCTTTTAAAAAGTCTGGAATTTTATTATAAATAATTGGAGCCATTCCTAAAACACTTTTTTTGAAAAACGCGGTTTTATGTATTGGTCGTGCTAATTTATTAATTTAATGTGTACGAATAGGATTGCTTCTTGTGTCAGATATTTTAGTAAAAAGTTCCTTGTTTGTTTTTACAAAAATTGCTACCTCCAGAATATAAATGCACGGTAGTGTCATTAAGTTCATATTTTTAAATATTTCTTTACAACTATCTCTATTGCATAGCCCAAATATTGCCCTAACTGATCGTTTTTGCGCTTTAAAAATGGTTTCTTTCTCACTGCAATTTCCCCAAAAAATGACTCCATATCGCAGTACTGAAGCCACTAAGCCGTTGTAGGCAGAGATAACAGTATCGCGAATTACTTTTTTGGCTAAATTATGTAGGACGTAAGCAGATTGGTTTATTTTGCTACATATTTCCTCGGCTTGCCGTTTCCATGTCAATTTATTATCTATAACTAAGCCTAAGAATTTCGTTACTTGTGTGTCTTGTATGTTTTTATTATCATATTTGATATTTATATGTCGCATTAAGGTACGTTGTGAAAAATGCATTATTTTGGTTTTGTCTAGGTTAATTATCAAATTATTATTTTTAAGCCATTTAATTATATCTACTAATGTTTCTTTTATGTCATTTTCATATATTTTTATGTCAATCTGTTTTTTACTGATTACTGCAGTGCTGTCATCGGCAAATAGAATCATGCTATTTCGTACTGCTTTTGGAAGGTCATTAATGTACACCAGAAACAGCAATGGCCCTAGGACACTTCCTTGAGGAATACCGTGATTAATTTTTCGTTGATTTGAGCTATACGTTAGCTCTATTCGTATTTTTGGACCGATTTTATTAATATTTGTGAATTGAGTGCGATCAGTTAAGTATGATTCTATTAGGTCCAGTACGTTCCCTCTTATTCCGTAAGAATATAGCTTAGTCAATAATATCTTATGATCTACATAGTCAAAGGCTTTAGTCATGTCTGTATAGATTGCACAAATAGGATTTTTCTTGTCTACGTTTATTATTATGTCATTGATTAATTCGTAAATTGCTTTATGCGTTGTGCGTTTTTGCGTAGTGGAGTATGACTCGAGTCCCGAGTTTTGTATTGTGAGAGGGGACCTGACTTCAATAGCCGTTACCACCTGATACCTTGATATGAAATATCAAACACATATTACTATAATTTACTTACAATTGTTTTTATTAAGTATTTGCATTTCGATAACAGTTAAGGTAAATCTTATGCGCAATCTGTTGAGCGTGTCGGCTTAGATTCAGTTGGCACTGAGTTCAATCCCCGCCAGTTTACTACAGACACACCCCTATAGCTCAACACTATTTATTTATAATCTTATGCTACCATTACATTACTAGGGTGTAATAATGTTATATGTTAGTAACCTTTCATAAAAGTTACTATTTCGCTGTGTAAAAAATATATTTGTAATGTAATTTCGAAGATGACAAGGATATTCTTTACTGACTAGGGTTGGATGGCAGCTCGCTTATCTTATGAGTTTGTCAATTAGAATAAGAAAACCATTGTCTCTTCGTCTTATTTTAGAGTTGTATAACAAACCAATCAAGTTACTTCGACAAATAGCGTAATACATTATAAGTAATTTTTAACAAGCTATTTGAATGTCAAGTCGCATGTATCGATCATTTCCTGCTAACAATCGATGTGTGATCGTTTTGAGCAAATAGAATCGATACATCACTCGTCGAGTTTCGAGATGCGCCGCGATCTCTCACACGAGCTCTATTGTCTCAATAATACTTACGCTAATTTTGAATGTTATCGCCATGTGAATCGTGCGCATTAGCCTTGCGCCCACTCGCGTTCCTTTTATTTCCACGGCCTATAGCCAACATATTCCACCGTGTTATCTTTAATTTGGACTGGTTTTAGTTTTTTATTAGAATAGTTTCGCCTCGATACCGGTCCGGCTCCTAGCTGAAGGTTGTTTATAGATAACAGTAAAGCGTATATTTATTGGCCGCCGCCGCGACTGCGCAACGTTGAGGTCGTTTGTCGTACGAACGGCAAGGCGACTTCAAATATCATAGTTTTGTGTTTCATAATGAGTGGAACACGTTTTTGTGGGTTACGGCGGCGGTGGAGTCGCTCGCGCGGTGCACGCATACAGAAAAAAAGGAAAATTGTCGAAGAGGAACCGGGGTGGCGCGAGCAGACAGTGTTAACTATCGTAAACTAACGCGCAAGACGTAGTAATGGACGCGACTATTGGGACGGAACGACTCGGTTGATTGTGTACGCCGTAGATATTGCTTTACGATTCCAGCAGTGTAATAATTTTAGAAAAAATAGCGGTATGCGGTAGTCTATTGCAAGGCTGTCGCCGAGTTGTCGCGGAAAAAATAAAGTGTGAGGCGACTCCATGCCGTTCGCTGTCACTATCGAAAATGTATGTACCACACGTGGATGACCGCCGTGTGATATACTGATATTGCTTTTTTAGTGAGCACGCTCGTTAAGCGAATATAGCAAAACTTCTAACACACTATCAATATTTAAATTTATCGTGACAATACAGATCCAATGCCTGCGTCCCCGTTAGACATAGATTTTTCAAGTTATATTCCGTGAGATACCGATTCATAAGAAACATAGCCGGTTTCCGTCAGAATTAAAAGTTTCTAAACTTTAACCTTAATTGATCAATGGTCAGGAGGTGCTTCGTGTTTGTTTTACGATTATTGGTTATTTTCCTTAAATTTAAATAATTTATTTAAAGTGCTATTCATCATTTGACTTACTTAGGGGATAAGGAATTCAATTTAAGCTTGACTCAATAAGAAGAATGTATTAAAATTTTCATAGTATCCTAGCATTATCCTGGTTGCCTAGGGCTCAGGGTCTGCAAACTGGTTCAATCCGATTTGGTTAAATTTCAGTTATTACATGGAGTGATTGGCGTCTGACCTCCGCAACCCAGAGGGAAACATCATTCTATGGTTAAACGAATAAATGTTTAAAATTTTGATACCCTAAAACACAATATTACCATCAGTCCACTGCCCCATGTCGATGGGTGATATTCACCAGGATCGATGCGACCGAATGCAACCTTCATCATCAAGACCGTCTTATACTGACAGGTAACATCACCTATGTTGTTGATAATTGTATTTCTTAATATTTTTAATTTGTTTTTTGTTTATGTGTGATACTTACTGTTTGATCTAATTGTTTGTGTAATGTTATTTTGTCAATAAAAAATATTCTTATTCTGTTTTATACTACGTACTAGTACCAAAAAGTACTTATTATTGAAATTACAAAACTTCGTCAAGCTAATTAAGAAAACCTAACGGCAAGATGCCACACCATGCCTCTGCTATCCAGCGCTGAAGTTTATGAAGGGAATTCTTAGCCCCATTGTGAGAATTACATCGTGTGACTCGAATTTTGTCAGGTGGAATTATTAAAAAATAACACTTCATATCGTTAGGTTTAATTCTTACTTACACTTTCATTGATATCGTTTTAATATGTGAATTGAAGACAAGGTATAATAGATAACTGGATGGCACATAACTTATTGTATAGTCGCCCAAAGGACTAGTTATGAACAGATGATATATCGCTTGGTGTGCAGCATTTAACTCCATGAATTATTAGCTCAAACAAACAAAATTCAGTATACCTTTCAAGAGACAAAATGGGCGGATCTGAGTACAGGCCACACTACAACACAGTTACCTGTTTGTTCGCACTTAACTGCTTTGCAATAAGAATTCGTTTTGGAGTGACGATGATGTTTATCCTGTGGCTGTCTTCCCATTGTGTTTTGCGAAAAAATTGCAGGTTTGTGATCAAGTAATTGCCATTCTAGCACATGTTGGATTGCAAGGTTCCCACCCCAGTGAATCGTAGAACATTCTCGATGTTTCTGTAAACGTTAACTTAATGTTAATACATTTTCGGACATTTTCCACTGCGCGATATACTTTGACTCAAAAAGTACTGGACCGATTTTAATAATTCTTTTTTCATTAGAAAGTTACATTATCACTGAGTAACATAGGCTAAGTTTTAATTTGGAAAAAAATAGGGTTCCGAAAGATATTTGGGTTTTTCGGACACAAAGTGTAAAAAATCAACCAGAACAGTTACTCAATTTGCGTACGCTGCCTAAACTATATAAGATAAAACCACAAAATATGCGACTTAATTGTAGATCTTATAAATATCTACTAAAAAGTCCGCGACACACTATACCTATCTATATCGAGTGAACCCTTTTTATTTAAAAATATTGAATTTTCTTTGGAATACATTTAAACGCATTTATTTTACTTATGCTATTAATCCTTATCAAAATAAATTGATTAATCACTAAGTGCAGTTTATATACATAATATTTTGTCTTGGAATGATCAAAATTGGACGTTTGGTTTTGAAGTTATGGCGAAATTAAATTATTACGCGGGCGGAGCCGCGGGCGACCGCTATTTTGCAAACTTAAACTTAGCCTTATTCAACAACAAAAATCAGACGCAGACCTTAAATTACCCATTAGATTCTCAATCATTAATTTTAATATACAATCAAGTTATTTTTATAGAATTAATTTATTGCAGTCTGTGATAGAAGGTTCCCTTTATGCTTCTTCTTTATTGGTTCCGGCTTTTAAAATATACTCTTCTAAATGTCTACGCGGGAGACAGAACCTCGCCGAATTCGAATTTCTTGCCAACTTCTTATTGCAGGTTCCCGATTTAGTGAAATTGCGCTCCTAGATTTAAGTGACATTTACAAGAGCTTCGGAATGAAGCCAAGCTTGGATACCTAAATGAATTTAAAGCCAAACAGAGCTTGCATATAATGGGTACAACGACGTATAAAAATAGCTTAATACTATAGTTTTTTGTTTAAACTTAATAATTGTATCGAAGCAAAAAAAACAACGCCTAATGCTTACCTACAGCCGGCCACATTCCGCTTATCGCATACCACCAACAATACAAGCTCTAAACAATACGCATATGTACGCTAGTCTGGTGACGGAAAATATCCTCGTGGCTAATGCGGGCTGCTAATTGCGACATAATATACTACTGTACATAGTATAATAATATGTCGCTGTGTGAGTCGCGGCTAGACGTAATTATGCGCCCTGTCGCGCGCTCCGTAAACTGCGCGTTCCTTATTAGATGTCCGTCTTACTCGCTTGTAGGTATCAGAGCCTAATAGTATTATTATTACTAGGAGGTAGTATTTTTTTCAATGTGATTCTGACGACTTTGTGACCACATCCTGCCTGACGATAAGGAGCTGCAGTACAGAAAAGTAAGAGCGCTCTATTCCGTGGAATATGCACGGTAACATGCGCGCCCATTTATAACGGCCTGCTAAAATTCCTATCAAGACCTAAGAAGCCCAAGCCAACCTCACCTGCAAGTGGTGCACCTGCCGATCAACGGACGAGGCTCTGGCGAATATAACTGCCCGGTCAGCGGCAATAGGCTCGCCACCTATTAAGTGGGACCAGCTATATAATTGGCGAAGTGTCGGCGAATAATATGTCTCTGCCTACCCCTTCGGGGAAACTGGCGTGAATGCATGTATGTATGCTTAAATTAGTCTGAGTCTCTCCTAGCAGCGTCTCCAGCCACGCATTATGTGCTTAGTGCGCAAAGCACATGATGACTAGCTTAAAGCACCATCTGCCTCGCTCCGTGAAATCTTAATTCTTTATCAACCAAAACTTATGCTTCAAAAAGTAATCAAGTATATTTATTCTGAAGTAAAGTTTTCATACCTCTTTAGTTTGGCACTAGATTGTTTAATTGTCTAACATATTATTAAAACAAATTTCTAATTTTCTATCACCAGATGTCCCACACCACTGGTGTCATCACATGACTAAAATAAATCATTATTTTTCAATAACTAACAAGCCGCACTGAATACTTTCTTTCAATCACATACATGACTAAAATAAATCATTATTTTTCAATAACTAACAAGCCGCACTGAATACTTTCTTTCAATCACATACATGACTAAAATAAATCATTATTTTTCAATAACTAACAAGCCGCACTGAATACTTTCTTTCAATCACATACATGACTAAAATAAATCATTATTTTTCAATAACTAACAAGCCGCACTGAATACTTTCTTTCAATCACATAAAGCAGTCAGACAAGACCTTTGATTGAGTGCAAACTTTTTAATGGTAAGTCCTCAATCATGCAATTAGCAAAATGATCGCCAACAATAAGCTGACATCAAATTATCGATCGCCACGTCGTAAAAACGCGGCCACGTAAATGATTATTACTTGAACATCTTCACAGTAACGGGAGAACAGGTAGTCAACTTTCAGAACGTACCTACTCTAAAAGTATAAACACCCTAACGTTACCAATGGATAGGACATAGGCTAAGGTTTAGAGTTAATGGTACATACTGTGTGTCTTTACCCTATTATAATGGGGTCAATGAGTTCGATTATAGAAGACATTGAACCAGTTCGAAAATATACGACTGCCTAATTCCTGAGACAGTACAAAGGCTTTTTAATGTAGATAAGTTTCAACTTTACTGATATAGTAAATTGTTCTAGTTTATAATATTATTATGCTTTTAAATTTTTGTACTATAAACTGTAAACAAAAGTTATCGTTTATCTGTTATTTTTAGACTGACTAATAATGACTTAGTAATAATGCTGGGTCATTGTAATATAAACGTGGTTTAAAATTATTGAGAGTTGACGTTATAACATTCACTTGTCGAGTGCAAGATCTTATCCCATTCTTAGAGTGAATCAGCTCATCTCAATAGCCTGCCGCCTTGGCCCGTGATACTTAGCTGTCTGCGCTTGCGCTGATTTGAAGCCGATGCACAGATCGACGCTATAATTGAATGCTCACTGCTCTTATTTACATTTATATCGCTTTAGCTAAATCACTGTTGACTTCTCATCGTTAGTTTTACATTTAAGTGTATTTGCTTGTTAAACAATACTCAGCGATAGCAATTATCTAGTAAACATTGCAATAAGATATTCATTTATTGACGTCTATAAACATTGGTCATGCACAATGTTTATAAACATATATTATATAGAATACATACATAAAATCACACCGAAGGGTTAGGCAAAGAATTATTATTTCCGCTTACCTTTACTGTCTGTTGATCGGCAGGTGCACCACTTGCAGGTGATGTTGGCTAGGGCTCCTAAAACGTTGGTATGTATCCTATGTTTGTAGGTTCCCCATATACTTCTTTTCTGCTCTGCTCCCAGTGTATTTGGGCTGGCGAATCATGTGCATTGGTTATATAAATTGAGACGTGAAAAATAGATTAGATGACGTATTAGTGGGAGATCGATAGAAGATTAACAATAATATTTATATTCAAAATATTGTTATGCCACTCTTGCATGCAGTGGCTTCCTATAAGTGAGACAGCATTTAGTTTTTTTTAAATGCATTTTTTATTTTAAATTGTTATAATGTATGTTTTGTTGGTTGCCCATGAATAAATAAATAAATATCTTTTTTACTTGACCATCAGAATAATATTAGATCCTTACATATGAAATTGGCGTTTCATCGAACTGGCCACTTTAATCTCAAAAATTCGGCTTTTGGCTAGGAATTCCACATTCAAATTTATTTCAATTTAAATCTTGTCTATTGGTGTTCTGATTTTTGAAAACGAGTTCTATTATGACACGAGTTTTGCAGAAACAGCTCGAAGGATTAATTAAGTGCACTCAGAAGCCACTGTAATAAAAACACGGTACGTTTTTGGTTTCAACGCTTTCGTTCTGGAAATTTTCACCTCCAGAACAAACCACGTGGACGGACGCAGACCTTAGTTTTCAATGAGGAATTGAAAGCAAAACGGTACATAGTTTGATCAAATTAAAAAAAATGTAAATACTATATTTGTATTCCTTTTTCCATGTACAACATCACTTTCGTATGAAGGGACCTAACATATAAACTCAAAGGCTAGATAAATGTATGGTGTACATAAGAAATAAAAAATCGTGCTCACTGTGCGGCTCTAGTACCTAAAACAGGTTTCTAGTAGTTAACCGCGATACCGAACTGTTATTGTGGCGAACGTACACCGTATCTAATCACGTTTTTTTATAGGAGATACTTATGACGGAAGTTTCTGATAAACGTAAGCATTAATGCAGTAACAGTATGTGGAAATATAGTTCTAAATTTAAAAATTTGATACGCCACAAGTGTATCTGAATCCAGCCCTGCTGTGACGGGACTGTGAACACATACTGAGACAAGCTCTTGACTTGAATCCCTAAAGTCAATGTCAAAGCGTCAACGTGACTGTCCTAAGCAGATCTGGCGGTGGACGATTATTGTGGAGACATATAACATAGTTAAGTCCTTGAATGCAATAAAGAATTGTTATTTAATTAGATTTACATAATAGTAATAATAATGTATACTTTTCTTTTCTGGGACGTGTAATGTTGTATTACCGATAAATGAGTATTTGAGTATCTCAAGCTTAATATCGAATAGAATGGCAGCGCAATGTAGACGCTGAACTGCCCTATCTAGGGATACAGAAAATTAAGCAAATCAAGACATATTTGTGACACGATCAAGCTTAACGACGAAATTAGGCATTTTTTAAATTAACTATATTGAGTTCCTGAGAGCCGATTATCCAGTCGATGTCGCGGGAGAAAGCTAGTAAGCATTTAAATATTTTGTTATTGACCTAACGAATATCGCACATCATTTAGGAACAACATTATTAGTATTAGATAGCTTGTGCATTTATGACACAGCATAAAACACGTCAGTAGGCTAGGTGCAGCGGGTCGGAAGCGCGATGCGGGCGAATAATATAAGCAGTTTATGTTAATTGAAGCCGATCCGAGCGGCTTATCGCTCGGATGTGCCACAGGCTACGACGTGCAGATGTCAGAGAGGATGGAGAGTTGTTTTGAATATTATTAATGAATTTCAAGGCATTTAAGCATACGCGAATATACTGGTCGTTCTTTTTTCAAACTTTTTTTTAATCATTATCATCAGCCTATCTTTGTCCACTGCTGGCATAGGCTTCTCCAATGGCACGCCTCTGAGCTTGATCTTTAGCTCTTCGTCTCCAACCGTTACCAGTCGTTTGGCGTATATCGTCGCTCCACCTAGCGTCATATACTACTCTTACTAACTTTTACCTTTTAATTTGGTTCTCCTGTAACTATATGAGCATATCTTATATTAAAACTCACCAGCTACTCGATTTCCATTTTATCTGAAATATTTTTGTATTCAACTTCAGTTTCGGATATTATTATTTTTATCTTTGGACGATCGTTACGTAGTTATCTACTTATATTAGTTTTGAGAAAATATGCGCCAAACCATTCCTGCCAACGCAATGCCTGGGTTGATGTTTTTCAGCTGTGTGGAATACCTTATCCACCTATTTATACAAAACTCTAAATTCTTATTTGCGTAACACGAAGAAGATTAAGACGTTAGTTGGTTTTGGAACTTGCATTCAGCCTCACAGAGAAATTTCTACTTAAAAAATATATTATAGAAATCGTCTGGAGACGGTTTAGTGGCAATACGCAATTGTGTTAGTGGCTGACTGTTCGTCTGATCATCTGACTTTTGTGTGCTGTGGCCTAAGCTCGCTTTGCAACGGACACCTGTCTCACTTGACCCACGTTTTGTCCACCATCATCGCCTCCCGCCGGTCGCTGGATTGATATTGATCGCCATAAAATCCATAGTTCAACGCCATATATTTTTGTATAAGCTTAACTCGATGCACTCCAGTAGCAATTATTAAAAATCTTGAAATCCATGCTAAGAGAAGATTGTTTAAAATGTAACATTTCGAAATTCTTCTATATGTTTTTTAACTAATTTTAACATATATAAATATATACGGATTCTAACCAGACCTTGAGAGCTCGCGCCGACCTCATGCAAACATACAAATGCACCTGCTGTTCAACGAGCGAGATGATCTGGCAAAATAAAAAAATTCTCGGCCAGCGTCACTAGGCTCGCCATCTATTACGTGGAAATCTATTCTTCAAAACTAATCAGCTATACTTCTTTTAACATGAAACCAAGACCAATTATACAAGTTATTACTATTTTTAAGTGTGGTGTTAATTTTTTCAGGCCAGGGTAGTATTTTGTAGCGGAATTGTTCCAAAGGGTTACTGCGTCCCCGAGGCATAGCGGGCTCAAGAAGGAAAATGGATGGTTTTTAGTTTGTAAGAGTCTCACACATTCTTTCGCTTTACCCACACGGTGAGACGCAAAATCCATGATTTTCCATAAGAAAAGAAAGGGTAATATATTTTCAGTTGAGGCCTGTAATTTCAGTTGAATCCATTTAAGTAACACCAATTTGAACTGTAGTATCTCAGAGCCATCTTTGCTTACTGACTGACATAAAAGTATTGTGTAAATGTACCCTAAATATTATTCAAATATCTGTCGGTAAGTCGAACTGTAAGTTTTTGTGTCAAAGTCCTTAACTAGTATTATTTTAGTTCAGGCCAGTAAAATAATTGAAAATCAACACCAAAATTGACTACTACTTCTATTGAGATAGTAAACTCCGAGTCACCCATTGGCCTATTAAGTAACATAAAATTATCAACTACTCAAGATTATTCCAATATCTGTCGGTAAGTTGAACTGAAAGTTTCTTTGTGGAGTTCAAAGAAACAGTTTCAATGTTAGTTAAATATAGGACAAGGGTGAGAGGAGCATGTATAATGCATGTGCGCGTCGCAGCGGCCGCCGACCTTCGAGGAAATGCTTTCCTTCGGCGGCGGGGAACGGTGCTCTACTTGCAATTGGCTGGTAAAAGTGACTATATGCTCTAATAAAAACGTAGAACTCATTTCACCTCCAATCGACTCCATTATAAATATGATAAAAATAAACACTCACTTCCTACACACCTTAAGTTAAAGCATTTTACAACTGTACATAAAGTTTAACATACATACGCCTGTTTCAATGAAGAGGTAGGCAGAGGTTTATTATACGCCCACACTTTGCTTATTATATTAAGGTCCCACGTAACAGGTGGCAATCCTATTGCTGATGGCAGGGAACTGTTATGTTTGCCAGAGCCTCGTCCGTTGATCGGCACGTTCACCACTTGCTGGTGATGTTGGCTTGGGCTCCTAAGATGTTGATAGGATCCCGATACATCCGTATACACACATACATTTTAAAGTTTTTTTTTATACAAAAGAGGATGCTCTTCAGACTTCCTCTTCAATTCAAGCCACTTTTTGCTAGAATTGATTTTCATTTCTTAGTCGCTTTGGCAAAAAAGCTACGCAATACGTAGTGAAAGTTTTGAAGGCTGTTTTTTATTTTTAAATGTTTTGTATTTTTATAACATGAATTTTGACGAAAATGACAGTTACATATCGAATGTCTTTTATTATTTAAAGCCATCACGAATAAACATAAGTAGTTTGAAGATGAGTCTATTCAAATTTGATAAAACTAGAAGCACATAAATTAATGACACTGTAACAAATATACAGCATGCAGTATAAGCCACAACAACGCAGCCCCGTCACGGATGGGAAGCACCAAGAGACGTCCGGAGCCGTAAAAGGCCCCCTCCAAATAAGTAGAGCCGCCTTCACTGCGGACGCGCGCGGAATGTTAAACGCGCCCAATCGATACCGTAGCGATCCTTTTGCGATTCGACCCAGCACTCGGTCTAGGCAACTATACACTTTTTAAATAAAAAATATTACTTTTGTAATAAACATACTACTTGTCAGCCAACCATATTTAAGCCTATCGCTGCTTACTGGGAACTTTATGTTTGCCAGGGCCTCGTCTGTTGAACAGCTGCTACACAACTTGCAGGTGCGGTTGGCTTTAGTTCCTAAGATCATGGTATACCTAGGTTGCTATATATCCTATGCATAGGTTTCAATAGGGGTGAGCAGAAACCTTGATTTAACTATTTAAAAGGTCTATGTAGCTGTGGTCATGTTCATTTTTGGCAAAGAGTTCTCTAGACTAGGCCAATGGTGACAGTTGGTTAACCAAATTTTCTTGTAACTGGCGGGAGAAAAAACTAACCTTGACGATTTTCTTGCCCGTTCTTTTACGATCAAGCTCCCGCACGCATTGACTAAGCGCGCTAGTTTTTAAGTTATGTAACTTTGATTTTCATAAGAGCTCTATTGAGCAAAACTGGAATAAATAATTTTGACTTTGACTTTGAATGTCTTTTGAAACACTCTCTCATGGTGTAATATACTCGTAGTTCTTTAGAGGAGTCGCTACTATACGATGCTGTTACTGGTTGCAATATTGTTTGTAAAAATGTTAATATATTTTTCAGCAGCTTCCTTGTTGGATCTCTTCCTACCCTAGCTTTGAAAAACCGAGGTCGGATGTTCAGATCCCATGACTGTTTGATTGCCGACTCGCTATCTACCACCTTAAACATAAGTGCCTTTTTATAATAGAAGTTTTAAAGTCTTCTAATCCAACTAAAAGCGGTCTAATACCGCTATTGTAAGAAAGATCTATTTTCATAAATGGATCATATCAAGTATAAAATTGTATCATAAGATGTAAATATACATCTAATTAAATCAAATACATCTTTTGGTAGACATAATTTTTGCGGCGATAACTGCTGCCTTAGATACTCGTATATTAGCATTATATTATCGTTAATACATAATTTGTATTTAACAGGTGACTGACAACCGGCTCATTAGGATAGAATATTCAACTTTTAGACATATAAAGTTAACAAAGAACTGATATAGAGTGACCTTTTTCAATAGTTTATTTATATCGCTACTGACAGTGTCTTGAAACCGTCATGTCGTAAGTTTTGGTTATGTTATTTATTTCATATTTCACATCTCAACTCTTGTCTGCTTAAGTTTCTAGCTGCAGAAAATGGGTGCGGTAGTTTTAAACTTCATGAGAGTTTATTGGAGTCAAACTTGAATTAACTGTTTAACTTTGACATAAAGTAGGTTTAAGAATAATTATATATATGACTATACTAGCTGAGGACGTACGTCATAATAGTCAATAAACACGGTATCACTCCATTTACCTGCACTCCGCTCCTAAGGTCGTGGGCTCGCTTCCCACACAGGACAAATCTTTGCATTAATGTGAATATTTGTTCTTGGCTGGGCGTTTTCTATATATTAAGTATAGATTTAAGTAGATTTATCCGTTATTTAGTATCCAAAACACAAGTTCTTAATGATACTTATCTTAGAATTAAATAATTGGTGTAATAGTTTAATAAAAAAATATTTTATTTACAGCACTCGAACCCAGAAATTTGGGAGGTCGTTTCTGAGCAAGACCACTAAGCTCTGGAATTCGCTGCCGGCTCATGTGTTTCCTATGATCCCGGGTCTTTTAAGCGGGGCGTGAAACGGCATTTTAGCAGGCCGTCATGAGTGGATGCGCTTTATAGCGTGCTTATTTCACGTTATAAAGCGCTTTCATTTTCTTATTGGACTGCATCGACTGCTTATCATCAGGCAGGATGTAGTCATTATGACGTAACACATTACAAAAAAAAAAAAATTATAACCTAATGTGTCCTTATAAACTCCAATGTTATCTAACGGGGTGGATTTTTTATGATAGGCAGAAATCACAGTATCAACTTGGCTCTTAACCAAACACTTAACTTATTGAGTACAATCAACTACATCGTAATACTAAATGGAATTAGTAAACACCAGTAAACGCTGCAGTCTATTTGAAATATGAAGTTAATCGATGAAATTCGTGGCTATTTGGACGGCGTCTCCGCAACGGCGGCGTCGCGGCGGCGTCGACCTCCTTGGTACGGCGGTCACGTCTCAGCCGGCTATCACAACTACATCTAGCTACCGGCTTACACACACACACGCGTGTGTTATTAATATAGGATCTAGGAGGACAATTTGCAGATCACTGGGTTTTGGAAAGAATATATTTTCCTTATATAATATTATACGCCCACATTTTTCCAATTATATTACGAGGGCTATATATTATATAGAAAATCATCATGAGCCCTCATATATATTATATAGCCTACGTAATAGTTGGCGAGCGTATTGCCGCTTGCCGTATTAATTAATGATCGCTACATTTTCTTTACGTTTACTGTTAAATACGTACTTTTCGATCGACGTATTGAAAAAACAACACTGTCTATAACTCGTCATTTTAAGTAAATAGATTAAAATTTGAATCTCATAAACCTTGTAATTTTGCAACGAAGGCCATTACAAATATTTGTCATGTGTGGAAACCGAACCCACAATCATTAAAACGAAGAGCGGATGCTATTAAAATGAAATATTGTTTCAATAACGCTGACATATGTAGACAAAGTGTCTACTGTCCTAATAGTACAAAGTGATAATGTCCTATTGCTATAAAATAAAAAAAAAATATGAAATCCATAGATACCTTTTATCGATGCACTGCTCGCCATCGACATGGAATTCGTTCTTACACTTAGCAACCGCGGATTGTGCATTTTTACCAATAAGTTTTCAACCGTGTACTTCTGGGTTATGGGATGAATTTATTGTCTATGTTATTCGATAAAGTACAACGTAAGGTTTATAAAAATAAGTGTAAAAAAATGTTTTAAAAATTTGGCAAATGGTACCTATAGGGGTTTCCAACGTTTATAGGAAGCGGTGACTAATGTCCATCGGGTGGCTTGTATGTTTTAGTGCCTAAAGAACTCAAGTTACAAAGTGAAAAGTTAGTTTATTTTACAACCTGAACAACTTAAAGTAGGTGACCTCTTCCTCACGCTGGTAGGAATAAAGTCAAAGTCAAAAGTTCTTTAATCAAAAAGTAAGAGCGAGTTTGAGAATTATTTAACAAAGTTGTTTTGAAGTTATCTCTGCACAAAGTGGAAAAAAGATGTAAGTAACACCTACAAAATGTATGCTAGTATTATTTCCACCCCGTTAGATAACATTGCAGTTTATAAGGACTAAATAAAATTATTGCCTGTTGTGAACCAACACACATTTGGTTTTAAATAACATAAAATATATTTTTTAAGATTGACGACCAATATGGCGTGAAGGTCAGTATACCTGCACTTCACTCCAGAGGTCGTGGGTTCGATTCCCACACAGGACATATTTTTGTGTGCATGAACATAAATATTTGTTGTGGTCTGGGTGTTTTCCTATGTATATTAAGTATGTATTTACAAAAAAAAAAAAATGTATGTAAGTATGTTTATCCGTTTTAGTATCCATAACACAAGTTCTTAATGATACTTATCTTGGAACTAAATAATTGGTGTGATTGTAAGATAATATTTATTTATTATTTAACCAATATAGAATCCTCTAGGATGCTTGTTTTATATGTAGCGTGTTTTCCCTAGCGATTACATATATTTTCGCAGTAAAAAGAAGTCTATGGTTATCCGCATTATATGATATCTATGGTTAGTTTTGCATTCAAGTTCCAAAAAAAAACCGTAACTTTTTTTATTTTCAAAATCAAAGAAATGTTGTTACTCTTCTTCTTTAACTTTCTTTGACGACACTTATAATTCTGACACTTGTTATACATAGTATAAGACTTATTTGAGGAGAATAATGGATTGGGTATATAAGGATCCTACCAAGAACTAAAGAGCCCAGGACCGCCTCACCTGCCAGTGGTGTATCTGCCGATCAACGTACGAAGCTCTGGTATACATATAAGTCAAAGTTAAGGTAAGCGGCAATAGGCTTGCCACCTGTCTAAATAGTAGGCAAATTGTTTTCACAAAAAATGCCTGTGCCTATGTCGATGAAACAGGCGATTTATTGTATAATTACGTCAGCATATATACAATAGTACATAGTACAACTATAGTTTTCTTAAAATTTCCCTAACAACAAAAATCATAACGTCAAAGTTCACGGCCCAGTTCCGTCCGGCGTCACCCGGATGCCGGCCGCTTGCGTATGCGCAGCGGGCGCGTAGAAAGTGTCTCGCCATGGCTATATATTACCATCGCTGGACGTGGACTGCGGGCCATCCGCAGGACTCCATGAATATTGATAAACTCTTCCAAATTACCTTACTTTCTACGAATCTAAGTATTCTTTAGTAAAATATTATTTGGTCGGAAATGCGGTAGTGATCTAGTATATCTGCAGGCTTTGGAAGGCAGTGGTAACCAGGCTGTATGCTTAAGTAGTACCTTAAACAACAAAAGCCTTAAAAAAACAAATAAAGGTTTTCGTGCATATTAAATTTATTCACAGAGCAGTGGAATGACTTGACAAAAGTAAATCAATCAGTTCATTGCTTCTTAACCTTTATGAACCTTTTTTAAACACATGTAATATATTATATAAATCGTTAGTTGATGATAATGAATACACTTGTCACATTTTATGTCACATAGTTTTCCATTATTCACTTTGAATTGCATTCACAGTTCATATATGTCGCTCATCGTGCAATGGAGAGAGCTATGCTCGAAGTGTCCCTACGTGATCGAATCAGAAATGAGAAAATCCGTAGGAGAACTAGAGTGACCAACATAGCGAAGCGCATTTGCAAGCTGAAGTGGCAATGGGCGGGGCACATAGCTCGAAGAACCGATGGGGCGTTAAGGTTTTTGAATGGCGACCACGAATCAGCAAGCGTAGTAGAGGACGGCCCCCCACGCGATTGGTCCGATGACCTGGTCAGGGCGCCGAGGAGCCGGTGGATGCAGGTGGCAAAGGATCGATCTACGTGGAAAGCAATTGGGGAGGCCTATGTTCAGCAGTGGACTTCAAATGGCTGATATGATGATGATGATGATGATGATATGTTGTAATATGTAGATATACCCACCACTCGTCCTTCTCCGACCTTCTCAACCGCCAAGATTTGCTTTCCTTAACATATAAAGTCAATCTCAAAATCATTTATTCAAGTTTGGCTCAAAAGAGTTCTTATAAAGGACAGAACTTAAACTAGCGCTCCTATTCACTGCGGGCAAGAGCTTGATCGTAAAAGAATAGGCATGAAAATCGTCAAGGTTAGTTTTTTCTCCCGCCAGTTACAATATATTCTTAGGACGATATTGGGGTTGATGAACGTCTTTCAAATAATGATAATTAAAAAGGTTTAATCAATTTAATATAGTGACTATCTAAACATAAACTTCTAATCTAAAAAAAAAATTACAATAAATATTACATGTAATGATATCTTATCGAATTAATACAGGCCCGACATTGTTGGCAAGTTTGTGGACAGTCGCGAGGAAAAACCGTCCCACGAGCATCTCCTGTTATTTATCGACGTGCCACCGCTCCCTGGGAATGTAGCTAACCAAATAAAAAAACGGAGCTCATCAAAGTTTTGAGCGAACAACGAAGACAGAAAAGTAAACAAAAGACATCGATCAGCCGAAAGCTCGGCTCACGGCAGCAAAAACCGCGCGCAGACAATAACTCAAACCCGCGCACATGCGATCCGGCCACTCTGCCGTTTTTCAGTCGCTTGTCACTCGTCAAACAGTCATCGCGCTCATGATGGGCTGCCTCGATGGACGTCTGCCAGCCTCCTCTCCAGAACCTAAACGTCTCAAGTGTACCCCTCCACAAACAACTATAATATCAAAGTATTTAGACAAAAGGGGTTAAAGTAGCGTGTGCGCGTGAGTTGTCGAAGTTGACAAAGGCAAAGTGGTAGTGTTTTTTTGCCCTCCGCGACCCGCCAGCCCAGCGGAACTGACTGGCCCATTGTATGGTAATGGCCGGCCGGATTTCGTCCGGGCTCAATTATATTATGAAGCCCGAGCACACGACGCGAGTCAAAAGTCAGTGTTTGTTGCTGCGGCGTGCAGCACCCGCCGTACATGCCTACTGTCGATGTCCCAAATTCATGAAACACATACCATGAGTAATAAACGCCCACTTTATGCTTATTCAAATCTGTGTTGCAACTAATACATACATCATTATAGTACTACTTCAGAAGTCTTGTCTACACGGTAGCCTACTGCTTCAAACAATGAAACATAATATAAATTTGAATTTCAATATTAAACTCCAATGAATTCATCATCTCTCCATTATTTTGCTCATTGCGCGCAAAAGCATTGTCCTTTTTTTAACTTTTCTCCCTGAGACTGTGTGTGGTCTTATTTACTGTCTGCTGTCTTCAGTATTCCAGATGAATGCAAGGGGACGGCTAAGACAAAAAAGGTGCTCATACAGATTTAGTGACCAATAATTATCATTAATTATAGTTGCTTTCTTATATTTTCGCATACTTAGGTACTCAAATTAATCTCATTTAGCTTCTTTAAGAGAAGATAAGACGAAAAACAAAACTCAGGGACTACTGGTTAGAATTTATATAATCTTATTGTGTTGGATAGTCCATTCATCATTCGTTAATTCTATAATTATAATTTATATATATATATATATATTCTTATGTGACACGTCATTATGCATCATACATGCATACATCCTGCCTAATGGTAAACAGTCGATGCAGTCCAAAAAAAAATGTAAGCGCTTCATACCGTGAAATAAGCACGGTACAAAGCGCATCCACTCATGACGGCCTGCAAAAATGCCGTTTCTCGCCCCGCTTTAAAGACCCGGGATCATAGGAAATAGGAAACACTCATGTGTCGGCAGCGAATTCCAGAGCTTAGTGGTCTTGTTCAGAAACGTCTTCCCAAATTTCCTTTGCGTGGGCTACGTTAACGTTTAATACATACGCGGTAGAAAACGCGGTACAGCTAGCGTATTAGAAAACATCTAGGACACTTCCAAGGTTCGGAGTTCAGACCTGCACCATCCTTTGTCTCGTCGACAGAACGTCAGCCGCTGAGGTCACACAACAAAACGTCTTTTGTTCAACGCAAATACATATAAATGTGTCATCTTTTGGGTAAAAATATACAACAAACTTTTAACTTTATATATGTGAAAAATAATGTTACGTACGATATTAAAACTTTTCAACTGTGAAGTATACTTGTATAGTTCAGAACAAAAATAACAGGTGAAGATAACGCAATAAATATAAGAGTTTCCTACGTTGGATTAGCAATTACTTAGAAAGAGGAATTACTTTTAATTACTCACTTAAAAATATGCTGAATTATCTTCGTCGTGTTTATACTATATAAATATCTGTTTGAAATTTGGAAATATTATTTTTTTGTTTAGTAATGTGACAACTCCTATATTGCCATGCTATAATTAGAAAGGCACTAACTGTCAGTATGTAATTTCTGAAATATAAACTATATTGTAATACAGCAGCGTTTAAATTTCAAAAATTACCCACTGACAGTAAGCGGCTTTCTAGCTATAGAACAGCAGTATATTGGACTATTAGGTAAATTTCATGTTACTTTTTTCAACTGTGATAAGGTCCATTTATTGGTTAATATTTCTGTAAAAACACTTTAATGTAATTTAAAATGTTAGAGCTGCAAACAATCCTATCGTGTTTTTTGACGTCGTCTTCTCAGCAAGCTACCGCCCTAGTGAAATGACACTCCTAGATTTCAGTGACGGTCACAAGAATTTCGTAAAAAAGCACCATCAGCTCATCATCGTGCCAATCGGGTCACGAGCCTCCAAACTATAAAACAACCTCTGACCCATCCTAGACCTTTTCAAGACCTCTTTTAGCTTAACTAAACTTAGGTGATCACTTCCGATCACTTAGAATCTTTGACGTAAAAATAATAAGTCACTCTAGAAGAAACAGCGGGTGTCGAAATATAATTTATTTTTCATAGTCTCCGACAGTCTGATATCTCACAGATTAACAAAACTTTATATTATTAGTATGTAAAGTATAAGTAATTATTTATTAGTAGTATTGAAAGAAAAACTGTCGAGTCGATAATTTCGGTGTGGAGTAGTGCGTGTGTCGGCGACCTTCGCGCCGCGGCTAGCCTCCACGCGAATCTCGGCAAATCTCAGTTTCTATTCGATTCTAATTGTGCAATTAGTAACAATTTATCGATTGTTAGAGTAAAATCGATAAATCATCGCTTCCTTGCTACATCTCCAGAGGTTTCAAGAGCGTGAGTTTGTACAAAAATACAAGATTGTAAAGATTGTAGACTTAGTTTTCATATTAAGTACTTTTATTTTAACTGGTGGGAGAAAAAACCAACATTGACGATTTTCTTGCCCGATCGTTCTTTCTTTCTTCGTACTTCTTCTTCTTCAAGCTCCCGCTTAAATGGGCGCGTTAGATTATAAATATGACTTTTATAAGAGCTCTATGGAGTCAAACTTGAATAAATGATTTTGACTTTTATATGGCGGTCATTATATCTGTAGTTCGTGTCAGAGTCGTGGGTTTGATTCTACAACACGTTAGATGTGTACACGCTGTGTAAAATGTCCCATACAATTTATTTTCCTGATGTCTGTTTAAGATTAACTTCTTTTAGAAGCATGTATTATACATAACAAATTTTTTTACTAGAACAAATGCTCTAAAATTTTATTTCAGAAACAGTAACAATATTTTTTACTTGTTATTTAAGGCCACTTCATGTAATAAGTATGGAAGAATAAATAACAATTAAATGTTATCACACAATTGTATATAAAGGAATACGAAACACCACAATTTTATTAAAAAATAAACAGCAATAAACAACACACATTTTTACTGATAGAAGTAAGTGTTGTACAAAAAATATGTCAATGTTGAACAAATTGACAAAATTAAATAATTACAACATGCATAACTAATAATATTTAAAAGATGATTTTATCCTATCCTATTTCATTCTAAGAAGATTTTTGTTAAAAAAAATGGTATTTTTATTTCAAAATAAAAAAAAACTATAAATTTTTTAGTTTATCTTCATACATTTAAATTTATCGTTGAAATTGACGTTAAAAATATCTAGTTTGTGCAATATGTGAGCCGCCTGTACTGGGTTACTCGATGGAAACTACTACTACCTTGTCATTCCGTTACTTTTTTAGATAAAGGTATACAATCGAGTAGATTTTTGAGTATTCTGTTTTACATATAAAACTAATAGAAACGTTAACCAAATCAAATTAAACATACATTGATAATGTCACCTCTTTCCCGTAGGGGTAGGCAGAGATTACATCCTTCCACTTGGAGCTTTTGGAACACACTTGTAGCTTCATTCACACTCATTAACCTCCTCATACACGCCTGTCGGTTTAGGGTACTTTTGTCCTGCCCTTTACCCAAAATTTTCTGAATTTGGTCATGGAAGGTCTTACGTGGTCTTCCCCTCTCAACACTTCCAACCACTTGTCCATCATAAATCACTTTCGTTAGTCTACTTTTATTCATCCTCTCAACATGACCATATCATCTAAGCATTTAAATTTCGTCAAATTTGTTAACTTTTATCAACAATTAAAAAGTTTGAATGTACCAAATAACCTTAAAAAATTTATAAGCTAATAATTATGTGTAATGAATAATTATTGTAGGGTGTACAGGGGTTCTTATATAAATCTTACCATCATCTTTGGAGCCGAAGCCAACCTCACCTGCAAGTGGTGCACCTGTCGAATAAAGGACGAGGCTCTGACAAACAGAAGTTCCCGATAAGCGGCAATAGGCTTGCCACCTATTCGGTCAACGTTGCATATAACTATCGGGCAGAACCATAATATACACACTTCGCCAAATGTGTTGTTAATCCTACGTAAGAGGTGGCGAGCCTATTGCCGCTTACCGGGAACTGTTACGTTCGTCAGAGCCTCGTTCGTTGTTCGGCAGGTGCATCACTAGCAGGTGAGGTTGGCTTGGGCTCATTAGATGTTAATAGGATCCCTATATATGTATTCGGTCAACGTTGCATATAACTATCGGGCAGAACCATAATATACACACTTCGCCAAATGTGTTGTTAATCCCTCGTAATAGGTGGCGAGCCTATTGCCGCTTACCGGGAACTGTTACGTTCGCCAGAGCCTCGTTCGTTGTTCGGCAGGTGCATCACTAGCAGGTGAGGTTGGCTTGGGCTCATTAGATGTTAATAGGATCCCTATATATGTATTATAATACATATTATAAAAACCGCTGTAATTTTTTTTTTCCAAAACTTTAAATTTCGAACATACCTAACCTATACTCTAGAGAATTCCTACATAAACCAGTTAACTATTCCCGTACCATTGGGTTTTTTTGTGTATAACATCGAGATCATTGAAACCGGTCAATGGAATCAAGCAGTCAAGCCCGCATTGCCGTATCAAAGCCTCCCGAAGTCGTAAGTTAGTGAGTTTATCGCCGCAGAGGCTCTCAGGCGGAAACCGTTCCCACTAACTAAATAATCCGTAATGACTTGTATGGGTTTATTTTTAAATACTTCGTTGTGTTGCAATTATCTTGAGACAAGGAAATAATTTAATTGAATTTGGACTTGCTGGATTTTTATTTGATGTGGTTTTTCTTGTGTAATAGATTGTAAGAGATTAATATATCTGCATGCACTCGAATCGATCCTCATCTTACCCACGACGGATCGATTCCCACATAACACACAAAAATATTAATATGGATAAAACTACATTGTGTCTTGGTTTTGGTGTTTCCAATGTATTATTAATATATTATATTTACACATGAAAGTAATTGAATTATGTATGTTTATCCATTTTCTAGCACCCATACAGTACAAACAGTTTGAAAGTCTGTTTTTCCATTTCCAAATATAAAAATAATTTACGAATCTTATGTATTATCAATATATATTATATTTACAAAAGAAAGTAATTGAATTATGTATGTTTTATCCATTTTCTAGCACCCACAGTTTGAAAGTCTGTTGTTATTTTGCAATTGTTATTTTGCAATTGTTTGACAATAAAATGATTTGATTGATTGTAATTTTTACGAACGTGTGAAACGATTTATATAGAACTAATACAAGTAAATATCTTCTAAGTAACAAATGCTTAAGCAAGCTTATCTTTAAGTTGTTCAATGCAGTTTGATTTCCCATTTCAACACAGATCAGATACTTGTATGGTACCCGAAATCCTCTATATTCCCAGTATTAAACTCAGAGACCATAAAACCCAAAGTAATTCAAAAAAGAAACGTGAAACATGCACCTCTTATGGACAAATTGGTGGCATTATTGAAAAAATCCGATCGATTCGTCTCGGATTAGAGATGGTAATGGCCACGGCTACTGTTGATTCTGACTTATTGGCCGTTCTCGTATCGATGAACTCTCCAACAATCTCTCGGACCTTACTATTAAGCAATAGACATTTATATTTGAATATGATTCGCGTAAACAAGCTTCAAATCCTACGAATAGGTACGACTCGCCTACCTACACATAGGGTTTTGATATATTTCTACAATAAACATAACGTTGTTTAAAGCTGACACGAATAGATTTAATCAAGGATTTATAGGCGATTATTCGGATAGTTAGTCTTATGTAGGTTTAGAATTCGCTAACAAAGTATAGTATAGGCTCATTGTTTGTGTTAGACTTTGGCTCGAATTAAATGGTTAGCAGGATGAAAAGAGGGAATTATAGCTGTAGTAGAACATTGGAGTTTGGGTAAATTACGAAAACAATTAGAGAAAGCGTCTTATTAAGGTGATATTCGTATTAAAAACATGGATACTTAAATGTACAGCATAGTCTTAAGTAGACATTGTAAGAAATTTTGCTATTAATCTCGTGTGAAGGTATTAATTTCAATTGCAAGGTCTGAATTCAGAACCAACTAGTTCTTAAGTCGAACGCCTAACTGATAAGTTACGACCGCATTTCAAATATTAAAATGTATATACTATAGTTAAGTGACTGCATACTCGTAATTATAAAAGATTATGTCTATTTTGGAGTGACATAATAAAAACAGCATCAGGGGATTAAGTTGTCAAACAGATGTTTGCCATGATACCAAGTACAGTATAAGTCAAAACAATATAACTGATATATTTCAAAGACGTCTAACTAACTTTATTACAGCTTAACTAAGTTAACAAGTAGAAACATGAACCTCCCAAAAAGCCTCCATCGTTTTCTCACGTAAATCTCACCGGTTCGGACGATCATCATTTGGTTTTAAAGTTTAATGTAGCCTTTCGCAACGAGTGTTGTCTAAAAGGCCGACTGGGCATAAAAATTGGGAAGATTAATAAGTAGTGGCTTGAGTTCGGTGCGTAATGTAATATGGCATCACGCTGCGCGGTCTAGGGGAATTTATGTGACGCGGGCGCGCCTCGAGTCGAATCGGCGCACGGACTTCATTAAGCACGCTCGATAACTCAAAGTGTACGACAGCCTACGGTACAGCTAGACAACATTGATCCTTGTGTGTTTGTTATGATTATAGACGGGCGTAACCAATGGTAGAAGTTTAGAAGGGCACTTTCAGTCAAGACTGAGTGCTGGGACTACGTTGCTTACCTGATATAGACCAAGGCTCATATAAGTCTTGAAAAGAATATAACATATCAGAAGAGCTCTTGCTTTAAACATACATACATACAATCACGTCTGTTTCTCTGAAGGGGTAGACAGAGGCATACTATACGCCCACACTTCGCCATTTACATTGTTGGTTCCACGTAATTGGTGGCGAGCCTATTGCCGCTTTCCGGGCACTTTTATGTTCGCCAGAGCCTTGTCCGTTGATCGGCAGGTGCACCACTTGCAGGTGAGGTTGGCTTGGGCTCCAAAGATAATGGTAGGATCCCTATACACTTGCTTTAAAGTTTATTGATTAAGCGATGGTTTTACTACAATATATAGCATACACACCTAATAAAGACTAAGGCCCATAGTACACGGCGTATTTTAAACGCGCCGACGACGCGCGTTTCAGAAACGCGCGTCTTCGGCGCCGTGGACGCTGCTAGTTGCGTTTACATTAATTGATCTTTTTAAAAGAAGTACTAAAGCCAACGTAAGTAGTATTGTCTCAACCGAGGCCATTGTGCAACTGAAGAAGAGGAGTCTCTGATCAAAACGCATAAGCGCAGTAGAGGCCCGTTTCACGATCGCCCCGTGTGCTTAGGTTACTAGGTTGCGTTCGAATTGCGTTTGAAGCGCGTATACGCGCGTCATCTGCGCGTCGTCGGCGCGTTTAAAATACGCCGTGTACTATGGGCCTAAGACTCTTTGAAGTCTTTAAAAGTGGAGGCAGTCATAACCTATCAAACAAGGGCTTGGTTTATTGGTATTTAAACTGTTAATTGATTGATTGCTTACTGAGCGGTGGAATCCTAGTATGGTATAGATAACCTGAAGGGTTATTATGGCTGAAATGATCAGGGGTACGTCTGCAGCCCCACATTTAGCTCTGCCGCGAACGTTGCTTTACCCCGGCAAATTATAATATCATCGTACCAATATCTACCTTGGTCTATAGACCTGGGTCTCTGTCATTTATGTAATAGTATTGACTGTTTTAAGTCTTTAAATGTGAACGCAGTCATAACGACCGATATAGCGTGGAGGTCAGTAACCTACACTTCACTCCAGAGGTCGTGGGTTCGATTCCCACACAGGACAATTTTTTGTGTGCATGAACATAAATATTTTTTCTGGTCTGGGTGTTTTCCTATGTATATTAAGTATGTATTTTTCCAAAAAAAAATATTTATATATGTTCATCCGTTGCTTAGTATCCATAACACAAGTTCTTAATGATACTTATCTTGGAACTAAATAATTGGTGTAATTGTCAGAAAATATTTATATATTATTAACCTAAGAAATTAAACTAATTATAACATATCAAAGAAGCGCTTGTTTTCAAGTTAATTAAGACCAAAATTGTTTATTGATTCAGAGATGGTTGCCCTACGATGCACCTGATGTAGACCAAGACTCGACTCGTCGAAACCTATCAGTAGAATACTGGGTTAAAAGTAAATTGGTCCCTAAAAGCTTTTAATAGAGAAACTTGGGCACATTTGAAGGCCTCCATTGCAAGAATATATTATATTTTTCTAAATTAATTAAGCACATTATTTAAACAAATGTAATTAATTACATTTATATATCAGTATTAGGGTGTACAGGAATCTTACCAAGACCTAAGGAGCCCAAGCCTACCTCACCTGCAAGTAGTGGACGGGGCTCTGGCGAATATAACAGTGCCCAGTAAGCGGCAATAGGTGGAACCAACAATGTAACTGGCGAAATGTGGGCGTATAATATGCCTCTGCCTACCCCTTCGAAAAAACAGGAGTGAATGTATGTATGTATGTGTATGTATTATATTCGTTATGGAAATAAAAAGGCTGTTTATTGGTATAATACACAAGCATTTACTCTGTCGTAACTAAAATAACATTTAAGCTCATCATGAAACGCTCAACCAAGATTAGGTCTTCCTAAACGATCACTGTAGTTAAGCACAGTTTACAGTATCAGCTCTTGAATGGGTTGGCGTATCCTTAACTATATCACGAATGTTCGTGCTTCGGAAGAAATTATGGGTGTAGTAAAGCTGACATAAAATTAAGTAGTCTTAAAAATCTTACTGGGTTACCGCGGGCCTGGTTTATAGACAAGCTCAAGAAGGAACATGGACGGTTTTTAGGCTGTAAAAGACTGACACAGCCTTCCGCTCCACCCACAGCGGGAGACGGCCATTTGATATGGCGACCGATAGGGCGCACACCGATCCTGAGTTCGTGGGTTCGATTCCCACACAGGACAAATTTTTGTGTGCATAAACATAAATATTTGTTCTGGTCTGGGTGTTTTCCTATGTATATTAAGTATATTTACATAAAAAGTATACATATATGATTATCCGTTATTTAATACTCATAACAAGATCATAATGATACTTATCTTGAAACAAAATATTTGGTGCAATTGTTAGAAAATATTTTTTTATTTATTGATGAAAAAAAGATCATTATCACCAGCCTTCTTGATGACCTAGATGAATCATTTTCGACTAAACAGTGTCGTGGCAAAAGCGCTTTAAAAGATACTTAATTATTTACACAAATACATCACACCTAATTATAAATTCATAGCAGACTTTGGAGAGATATCACTCATTTATCACTTATATATTTCCTAATGACATGACTGAGGATAGCTTCGTAAATATTGAGAAATTTGTTATTTTACGGAGAAGACTTGTGCAGGCCAAGGAGAACGGCTTCGAATATTTTATATACACATCCACTAGAACAAAAGTAGCTATTCATTGATTTGTTACGGTATGGTTTAATAATAATCAGGGATTAAGAAATACTTAGGAAAGCTGGATCAATGTCATAGCGAGAGGATTTGCAAGCTGAAGCAGCGGTAGACGGGGTACATACTGGGATACCCGTTAATGTTTTTTGTTCGTTACGTTCAAGTATGCAGTAGTTACTAATTGATTTGTTACGGTATGGTTTTATAATAGTCATTCAAGTACCAAACCAATGGATAAATTTAAAAGAGCACAAGCCTGTGAGTTTCTTGCACTGGCACTAAAATTTTCTGAAGTATTTTTTGTTTTCTTGCATATGAGTGAATCTAAGCTTCGTGATTTCAATGTAATATTTCGATTGTTTTTTTATATTTATATTAAATTTTAACGTTTTCAAGTACTATGTAATAATTTATGACATAAATATTTTATGGTTTTGATTATGCATAATCAGGAATAAAGAAATCAATAGAAAAGCTGGATATCAATGACATAGCAAGAGGATTTGCAAGCTGAAGCAGCGGTAGACGGGGCACATACTGGGAGACCCGTCAATATTACGTTCAAGTATCCGGCAACACACTGTTGGAATAATCTCTTTTCTCCCATTCGAGCGCTGAAGTCGAGAAATAACTTCAGATCACAACTTAAGAACTTTTTATTAGCGCAATTTATTATCCTTGCAATGCGTGGCTGACAGGGAGAGAATACCTGCATTCTTGTAGCAATTACCATTTACCCAGGGATTCATCATCTCAGCCCATTAACGTCCCACTACTGAGCACGAGCCTCCTCTCACATACCAAGGTGCGAAGGTATTACCCAGTACCCAGGGATTACCCGAATAGATTTCTATATAAATATAAATTTCTATGTTTGAGAGGTTATGCCATTCTAGTATTATGCGTGTGTTGTAGTGATGCCGATCGATAGTCGGCCATCGATAGTTGACCTCTAAAATCAGTTAGAATATCGATAGGACTATCGATACTATCGATAGTTCGGCACCGAATAATACGCTTATGTACGGATTTGTGCGATATTGGAATAAATAATTATTCATTTAATTTTAACTGATGGTGCTTTAAGGTGGTTTTGCCGTTAATTGGCAAACGTAGTAAATAACGGCCTTCCACTAGTTCGACCAATGATCTGCTCAAGACGGGGAGTCAGTGGATGCAGGTGGCTCAAGAACGATTTATCTGGAAAACATTGTAAAGGCATGTTCAGCATTGCATACCCTTAACCGCTGACTTACTCAACAATAACAAGAGACAAAAACTCCAAATTGTTCGTGGATTTTGTAGAAAACAATTTGGATACAGAAAACTGATTATGTGTTAAGCAAAGCCATATATCATAGCAGATATTTTTCTTGAATGCAATGTTCTTAATATAGACAATTTGGCAGGAGTATCAATAATCAAGATAAATGTCGCGATATTCTCACAATTTAGTTAGTTTAAACTGGTTTCTTATATCTATAATCGTTTTATTTATATATTTATAAGAGTCTAACGTCTAGTAGGCATGCTTATTTTATTATTCTGATTTACGACACGGGGCCACGGTGGTAAACGGTCAATTTTTATTTCTTTTAAACACACAACGATATCGAATAGAAATCAATTGTTTCCTGAATCAGAAATAGCACAATGCTGTCACTCGTCCGCCCTTCGCACTGACCCGGGAGGTTAGTCCACGATTACACATTCAAATCGGCTCGGTTCACACGCCACACCACACAACCGTCTCTTTATTTATGTTACGTCTGTTACTTACCACGTTACTCCGTACACGCGCCCAGCCGTCGATAAATTTCACTTCGGTAATATGATAGCGCTGACCGGTGGTCACTACCCACCTGCCACTTCTATAAATACAGACAAAGCTTGACCGGTGTCGAAGCACCGAGATAATCGAAGGGTTAGAGAATATGTCTTCGGGCCTAGGGTTTGTAATACGATAGTTTCGAACAAGTTATGGATTCGATGTGACCGCTCAATTACGGATGTTGTCGCCGCGACGGAAGCGATAAATATTTCCTTGGCGTTGTGTTTGCCCGACGCGGTGATATGTGATCTGACTCACAATAAAGCTGTCTTGTTCTACGATTTGTAAATGTTTGACGAGCCAACACGTGGTGCGATAGCCGTTCCCAAGGCGAGTGTATCGAATGTGGTAAGTCGGTGCTACCTCGGGTTCCCAGAACGCCGGGAGCCGCGGTTACAGCGGCGGCGGCAGTGGCGGTAGGCGACGCGCTCAAACACAGCGTGGACACGAGATAATTAAACATTCATTGTTTCACTTACTTGTCAAGTGCTCATTTAGAGAATAGATATGCGCAGATAGTCAGTGATCTCAAAATTAAAGCCATTTTTAAGGAGTTTTCCAAAACCTGTTTTAGTTGCGTGTCTAGCTTGCCAAAATCCATTTTTATACATTTAGTAGTTTTCTGATTCGTCAGTGAGTTAATTGCACGTTTTTATAAATTATCTGTTAACCACCGAGGTGCTTAAGTTCTTTAAATAAAATGTCCCTTTCACTAATCAAATAATTGTGCTTTACTTATGTGAAGCAACTTTTAAATCGGTTCTTATAGTAAATCATTACCAATTAAAACATACACTCAACAATTTTACCTTCTTAAAATATAGATTGAAAAATTAATGCAATTAGAAAATAGTATACATAATTTCATATTATTTTATACATCTTTATCTTGACATGTTACACAAAATAATCCAGATTTATTAAGCAATACAAGTATCCCTAATAAGATGTCACTCTCTTAAATTTTTTGGTCAATGACGGCGAGTCCATCGGCAGGTGTTTGCTGAGCCAGCGGCGGCTGTGTGAAGAAGCGGCTGTCTTGGAGCCTCACAGGCACCGAAACAAACAGCGCAGCGCTAACGAGGAGCGTAAGTATACCATCATAGACCTGATGTTGGTTTACATTGCTTTGGTACTTGGAGGTGCGAAGTTTAGCTGAACGAACTAGTAGGGGCATTGTAAGATGATTTAAGAATGCAATAGAATCATAATTAATCATGTCGCATTATCGAGTAATTATAATAAGATAGACTCCAGTGAGAGCGTTGTAAGATCATTCCGAAATGATATAGAATTTTAAATAATTAATTAAAATATTGTTCGATTCAGACAGAGTTCATTTTTAGTGTTAGTTATAAAATCTTAAAACTATGTGATTAAAACATTCATGAGATATTTTTAGTATTCTAGATACTGAGATACTGCATAAGTAATTGCTGGTATGCAATTTCATATATATCATGAAAAAAAGTACTGACAAAGCACTGCACTCGTCCACAAAACATCTTCCAAAAATATATGTCAGTTTACCTCTAAACAAACCTTCAACTTTTATTAAGTAACTTTCAACTAATAGTGAACAAGACGTTGCAATGTCAGTTTGTCCTTTGATATTTACAATTGTAAAAGATTTGTCCCCACTCAAGTGTCAAAACAAAAAGGCTTAATTCTTACATTTCCAGATAATCAGCGTTACTAATTCGCCAGTTGTCAAAGCAAGCATAAAATCGGCGAACGTAACTCATGTCGGTATGTCTGCGTGGAGCTCCTACAGATCACCTACAACCACCAACATCACATAAGCAACTCAAACAGGGACAAATAGACCTTAAGCCTCAGTGGTAAGAGCGGGTACAACTGACAACCGAGTCAGCGGTTATCCCGCTTGTTCGTCGCGTCATCTTTAATCTGATCGCTTCTTATTCTCAATCATATTTTTTGAAAGATTTATATGGATACGCCGCGGTGAAATTGTTTTCATTTGTTGTTGGTGTTCTCACTGCCAATTGCGGAAATCTTTTTGGCTTTTATGGGAAACTGGCAACTGTCTGTGGCTCTGCTCGCGAGGTTTTCAAATGTTTCATAGTTTTGCTCAAATATGAATAGATAGATAGATGACTGAGTAGTAATTTCCTTTGAGATGAAGGATTCATTATTGACACACCTCTGCAATATTAGGATTCTGTCCTCAAAAAGTAGACCTTTACAAGTGACTGGTAAAATTACAGAGTATTTTCGTATGAGGCCCCCCACTCAATACTCAGACTGAGCGCTAAGAAGTACAAATCATATTTTTGCTGAGATGATCCTGAACTTGTTATAGAATAAGAAATAACAGGTAATGAAACGTGTGAACGTATCCTACATCTTATTTACTTTTTGCCTACCACATGCAAAATAAATAAGAAATTATGGTAAATATAACCAGATGCTGGTGAATTTCCAACTTATTATTTTTATTTTCGAAATATATTTAAGTTAAACGTTCGATAAACCTGTAGAGGCCTATCTTTAAATCTTACATTTTGATATCTAAAATTAACTATGCAAAACGATTATTATGTAAATTTTGTATCTTATTCAATAAATAAACATGAATACACTTAACTGATATCTTAAACACATTAAACAGGTTAGACAAATATTTATTATCTCGTAAAATCATTAACAAATAATTTCTATAAAAATGCGTTCGCGTAGATATTGTCATCATAATTGTTATTTTAGTTGTTTGAACTTTACTGAACACAGAACTCTTACACTACGTTTACATCATAAGGTAGATATTTACCTATAATCACCATTCAGGGCAGGCTGATAGCAGTTCTAGCCAGTACGCAGAATGACGTTGCCTATAACGATGCGCACAACATGCGATTCTATGCTTCGTACATTTAACTGTTAGCAATTATCATTCGTACAATTAATTAATTGTATGTATAATATAAGATTCACAAAAGTATACACAATTACATCAAACAAGCTAACTCTATAAGAATGCGTTCGCAATGATTTTGATACTGATTATTGAAAAACAGTGCTATTTTAAAATTCTAATGATTAACTAAATTTATTGTCTGATAAAACGGATAGTATCATTAACCCTTTAACAGGCAGAGCACGTTGAAAATATTCATTGATTTCCACCTTAAGTTAACCGTATAAGGTTCAATTTATGGTGGTCACATATTGACCACTGCCTGGTAAAGGGTTAAACAAGCTAATTCTCTAAGAATTAGTTTGGAATCGATTATTTGGAAAACATACCTCATCTGATTGATTAAGAGTTATTATCTTATAATATTATCAAACAAGACGAATCTATAAGAATGCGTCTGAAATGAGTTTGATATCGATCTTTGGAAAAAGTGCGATTCTTTAATTCGCGACTCGTGAGCCCCTCAGTCCCGCCGATGACAATAGATAATAGTGCGATAAAAAATGCGAATGTTCGTGTCGTGCTGCGTGTATCAATGGATGGATGGATGTGAATGGCTCTCAATGCCATATCGTCACGGTATGCCCTTATACAGGAGACACAAGAAATTACTATGGTTTCTCTTATTGTTTCGTTGGAATCTTGTATTTACCAATTAATGTTTCTGTGCATCATGAACGGTTATAATTATGTTTTAATACTTAATTGAAGTAGGTAAGTAGTCGTTAAGCCGTGTTAGAGGCCTAATGGGTGGCTTGATAAATTCTAACAGCAGGGCGCCATACACCTGCCTCCGCCAATCCGCATTGGTTCCGCGTGGTGGAGTATGACCCAATACCCTCGCACCTTGGTGAGAGGAGGCTCGTGCTTAGTAGTGGGACGTTTATGGGCTGATATGATTGATTGATTGCTACTTAATTGAAAATGTGGCTTGTATTAATACATTTTGATTGCACTTGATCCAAATAAATTTAGCTCCTGCCCATAGAGCGAAGGTGAGTATTAAATGAAATCGACAATCATAAGTGCTCCATAGAAGCACAAAATTAATAAAGCATTTTTCATTTTCATCCAAGAAACAAAGTGTCTTATCCACAATCCGCAGAGCAAGTGAAGGCTGCGGATTAACTCGTGAAATCGGATAAAGGGCGAGTAATAACCGCTCGACGTCCGCGAGATAATCGAATATTTATATCGGTTTGTCGCCGCTCCTTGTCGCCTGTCGCCTGTCGCCGGGCGGCGTCGCCAGCTCCGAATTACGCGCGCTCAGGTTACATATTCCCGCGGTCAAGTGAGCTGTGCTTTTCATTCATACATTTGTTTAACATTTTATCCTAGTTACTGTTGCGCCTGAAGAGTCTTTCTTGAATTATAATTAAGCTATGGAAGTCTAAATATAAACTAACCTTAACCTTCGTCTTGAATCACTCTCTTTATTAAAAAAAAAGCCGTTGCGTCGTTTTAACTAGTGAAAGTGATTTTGAGTAATATGAACTATTAATTCAGTAAAATAAAAAAATAATTAAGTAAAGATCTAATGAACATCGAACAATTCATTAAACCTTAAAAGCCAAAGCTCAAGCCATCCGGCTTAAATTTAAATTCAGAAGTTTCCTCTTTCCTGGCAGACATCCACCACCTTAATGATTATCAAGAGCTGCAATTACGTGTGAAATATCTTAGGATAATATCCTCTCACCTTGGTTCATAGGAGGAGATTCCCAAGAGTGGTCAGCAGTGGACGATAAAGGCCTGAGATAATGACTTTTAGCACGTTGTAATTGCTTTTCGTCTATTACTCTGGACACTCCTGGTTACTCTGGGTGCATAGGGTACCTACCAAAACCTAAGGAGCTGTTTCCAACCAGTTTCCAACTATATATCCGGCGAAGTGTGGGCGTATAGTACCTATGCCTCTGCCTACCCCTTCGGGGAAACCGGCGTGAATATATGTATGGACGTACTCTGGACGCCGAACTTGTAGAAAAATCGCTAGAGTTTAGTATACACGGAAATATAGGTTTAGGTAAGTGTTGCTTAGTTGATCGCTCGCAGACGTGGGCAGCGCCACCGCACCACGCACTAAAAGCATTCCTGCCGTGTTTGCAGTGGCCTTGGCTCAAGAGCTCTGCCATAGACCACGCGTTACAGCTACTTTACTTAGCACTATAGAGAAATATACGAAGATTAGCTAACATAAGATAAGTTTAGATACGATAACCTGAGGGCCATCAAATAATGCCGATTTGTAAAGATAAATTTAAAAAAGGAAGTACGTTTTCAACCAAAGTATAATTGAATTCCATTGACATCGAGTGCATAAAACCGCAAAACAAACCGAAATTCTGCGTCGATTTTAAAATTTTATGCTATGTTTACGTCACTCTGCTTAAGCCCTGATTAAGTTTTCAAAAGTAAAACAGGTCGGATGGTAAAGTGTGCTTCTTTTACTTCACTGAAAGGATCTAGTAAGGATGGGTATGCAACGATTGCTTCTATAAGAGCTGTTTGAGCCATAAATTTCCTTTTACTTTTGTCTTGCCTTCCAAAACACATACACCTCGATATAAAACGTTACAAGAACGAGCATTGATTCAGAGTCTGACGCTGATGAACTTCGGTACATATATTCCAACTCAATTAATCGCTGAGATAACGTTTGCTGCATGGACTGCGGCATGGTTTGCGCACGCGCAGCCGCGCCGCGCCATTACCGCCGTCGCACGGTGACGCGACGTACGGCGTGCGGCTTGTAGGTGACAGCCACCAGAATAGGTGTCACGCAGCCGGTTAACTTACGGTTTACTGTTTCAAAAGCAATGTCTATCTATACGTGCCTGTACAACTGTACGAGTATAAGTATGCTTATAGTATTTTTTTATATATTTTAAGTGACACGTGCTCGCTTTGCTTTGGCTTTGCAATATTCTACACCTTGGGTTACATTATTCCCTTAGGAATCCCTTATTATATAGCCTATGTTACTCACAAAAATATAGCTTTCAAGTAATAAAATAACTTATTAAATCAGTTTCTAAATAAGTAAAGCTAAGTGCTATTTAGGAAACAAACTGACTCTGTACTACGCTTGTCACATCTATGTGAGTCTTGTGTGGGCATCGAACCCACATCTTTGGAAGCAAAGTGTACTTCTACTGAATATGAGTCGTCTTATCGTAGAAAGTTAACTGTCTTATACTACAACATTTTATTTATTTAAATCAGTATAGTCAGGTTAGTATCTGTACTGTAAAGCTCTTAAAATGTTGTAGTAATAATAATAATATTTTTGATAACAAAGTTTTTTTTTTTAACTATACCGATTTAAATAAATAAAATCATTTCTTGCCAAAATGTAGTAGAAAAGTAGTCCCGTCTCTTAGGAACTAAACATGAAAAGTTAAGTAACATAGAGTCAGTTCTATATCACTTAATTTCATAAACAACTTCAATAGAAACAAGAATTGATATAACTAATAAAGATACAGCTATCTGAACCATCTAACAGCCACGTTAAGCACTGTCATTGGTATTGCGCAACCCAGCCCGCTTGGACAAACATAAACCTACTTACGAATACCGGATTAGTTGATCGGGCGACTCAACATCATGGGAACATCATTGAACAATCGTAAATGAACTTTCCCAAATGGGACAAAGCAATTTGCCCCGATCAGTACACGTAAATTATGTCGACTCAGTGTTATGTCCTTATAACACATCTGGGGAAACATTAAAGCGGAGAACAAGCAAGTTCGGAGAGGCGATTATTTGAGGAGTCGATGTGCGTGGGAAGGAAGCTATCGGATACGTAAACGTTGTAGTATTCACATGCCGTTTACGATTGGATTTCGAGTCAGCCATAGAACATCTTCACTGTTAGACGTGGACTAGCAAATGTCGATAAGTGTCTTTCTGTCTGTCTGTTTAAATAGTTTACTTTACTCGTGTCTGTCGTTAGTCATACCTGCTCATAGTTGAACAGACTTGTTTGCTTGTCTTTTTGGCCTAAAGCACATTTATTAAGATGGATAGTTTAAAGAGTTAGTCTTCAATATAATTACAATACAATACAGGAATTTTTTTAAGATGTACAATTTTTTATTAAAATCAGTAAAGGATCGGAGGAAAAACGTTACAAGCAAAGTCGTATGAAAAACACCAACTTCAACAATATTTTACATATTTTATTAATTCAAACAATATTGGATCGAGTTGGATCTGCGATCTCACTAATAAAAAAGCTAAAAAAAATTTGGTCATAACTTTAAAACAACTTATCATTAAGATAATTTTATACATACATTATTACTCAATTTTTCTATGAAGCACTCTAGCTGTAAAAACATACATTTAATTGGCTACCCTAAAAACAGTTAAACTTTGACGTCACGCAAATATAAAGTTTCACATTCAGCGAGTGTGTTTCGAGTACCTAAACTTGAATAACGTGACCACTTAAGTATCTGTGCTATCAACGAACATAATGACCATTAATCAGGCAATAACATAAATCACCGGATTGTTAGGAATCGTTAAAATCTCTTGACGGGGATATAAAGTTTTATGATTTTGTCTAGGCTCGTTAATATTTCTGCGTATCCAGTTGTTTAGTTTAAATATACAAGTTTTATTCCGAAACGATAGGTAATTTACTGGTAAATAAATAAACACAAAAAATATTTTCCCGAGAAAGTCACTCGAATTTATATCGCTCACTGTTTATCAATCACACATACACACACACGCATGACGCCACAAACTTGTCTTTGCCAACCACAAAGTATCCATGTGGTGGAGAATAACCATAATCCCTCTCAAAACTAGATCAAACCTGAAGAAAGAAGCACAGTACTGCGAACTCAATCTGAAGACTAGATTATGATAACTCAATAATAAGGTATAAAATACCCAATCAACCAGCTTCGCTTGGAGCTGAGGAGATCCAATTACATAATGGTCGTTTCTTCTTTGCCTGAGAGATATTAAAAAAAAAGAACATATTTTTTATGATTTTGACTATTCAAATATCGAATTGCACTGAACCTTAGAACCTTGCAATGTGTTTAGCTTATATTTTACTCCCGTCCTTGAAAACTGAAGCTTCTAGACTTGGAGAGACTATACATAGGTGGTTTTTAAGAAGCAAAGGATTACTGCTATCATAAGAAAAAATTAAACTAACATCTGTTTTACGACGAGTAATTCAGTTAAGTCTAACGTCTTCAAGACAACAGTGTTAATATATTGGTTATTTGTTTAATATGATACTAATTTCGTAGGACTTGAAGATTGAGATGATGTCAGTGTGAATACAAGTAGTTTGAAAGCAGTAGGAGGAAGTGAGGCCGCGTCAAGGGCGCGCGCGTTGGTTTTGGCAGCGCCCAGAAGAAAGCAAACTTGCGTACGATGGCTCCGCAAACAATGCTTCACTATGCCCACACGGGCTCAGGGCTGCTTCACTGTGTGCTTACAGTTATGGACTAAATTACACTGATCATACTTATCAGTTTCGAGGCCCTGATGAATGAAAAATACACAGATTTTAGGATACAAAAATCATCAACAATGTAAAATTTGCTACGGGAGACTTATTGGCGGAAAAGTGAAGCGTTATGTCTGCAGTTTTCTTTTATTTTCTAAAATTTGTGACATTTCAAACATTAATGTATTATTAACCGTGAAGTGTTTGTGATCGTACATGAGTGTTGGTTAATATCACTAATCAAATTCTCTCAAGAAGTCCATGTGAGATCTTAGCACAGTCCCACATTTTTTTCTTCACCCAATGTTTACTAAGGAATCAAGGGGTTTTGGGGGAGGGCATTTACCATTTACCATCATTATCACCACTCATTCTCAATTAATTATGATTTATATATTATTATTATATCTTTAATTGGACACTGGCTAAATGTGCTAAACGCACGAAGCCATAATTTAAATGAAAAAAATTGTCGTTACGAGAGTTTTTTGCTCCAACGTGGAAAAAGACAAATCGCAGCAGTATTTTAGTGTCCAACTCTGGTGTAAATTAGAGTTAAACTAGTGGGAATAAACAAGTCATGGGACATGGAAATTTACTGGTGCTATATTTCAAATTTCATTTTAAGTTATTATAAAATTATAATTTTTTTTCATTGTAACAATTAATATGCACATCGGGCATTTTGGGATGTTTTCTTAAATCAGAACATTTGAATTTATTTAGTATATTGTTTTATGTATTCAGATCAATTAAGCAAGCAGCGACATATTATACGCCCTAATTTAGCCAATTATATTTTTGGTTCCAAGTAATAAATAGATGGCAAGCGTATTGCCCCTTATCGCGAACTTTTATATTCGCCAGAGCCTAGTCCGTTAATCGGCAGGTACACCACTTGGTGGCCTATGGAGGGCTCAGTGGGCGGGCCAGGAGGGCCCGTCAAGCAGCGCCAGAAGGGTCTTAGGCAGCTGGGGCAGGGGGGCAGCTGCTGTCTAACCATGGACCCTCCGAAAAGTCGGCCACACGCGCTATGGTTGCACAGGGGGGTGAGAGGGGCGCGTCCACTGCGCCTCTCTGAGATGGTCCTCCCGGTTTTGGTTCGGGGGACGTTGGCCGCAAGCGGGGTGTCAGACTGCAACCCAGGTACTGGCTCCCGTCTCTTTCTCAGCAAGCGGCGGGCGTCGTCGGAAGATTTTAGTGGATATTACTGCTGGCAGTCGCGTCGGCCGGTGGTGAGTCCTACACTCCCTTTGGCCGGAAGACAGGGCGTAAATGCATTTTGTTACCGACGTAAAAAAAAAAGAAAAGGCCCCATGATCTTGGTGGGCCGTACGTGTTAAATATTAAAACTGAGCGAACGATTATATTATACCTGGATATATGTTGTATTATAATAGTAGTTATTAATTAAATGATTATTAAATATTAGACGAAAACGCGGCACCGCTAGCCCTATGAGCGTGTTTACCGAACGTCGCACGCGCACCTGACTGGTCCACTTGTGGTTGCGGTGTCCGGACCGGTCAAATAGTTTATTTTGGTCATTTTATTAAACGCAAACTTATAACCGTTTCATGCTTAAAGTAACCACAATTGTTTATATTGAAAGCTATTTTGTTACACACCAACTTAATATAGGGGAACTGATGAGAGCTCTAGTGTGAGAATCTTATACTTATAAATGCATGTATAAATAAAAATAGAAAAAAGTATTTATGTAAGTTTATTTGTTATTTAGTATCCTTCACACAAGTTCTTAATGATGCTTTTCTCAGTAGTTACTAATTAGTGTGATTGTAAGAGAATTATTGTTATTGTTCATTTAATACAAACCAGCACTAAACTTTATTTTGATAGGCAGGATAGTAGGGATGCACTAGCTTACATTTAGGCCTGAACAAAATTTTTATTAGGTCTTTACATAATAAATTGGAGTCTTATCGAACTGGCCACTTTGATCTCAAAAATTTGGCGCTTGGCTACGAATTCCACATTGAACAAATTCAAACTTATTTTAATTTACAGCTTTTCTATTCGTGTTGTGAATGTCCATTTATATCTATATTTTAAAATTGAAAAGTTGTGATATTTCGAACGATAATGTGTAATAACGGTGGATTATTATCTGTCATGTGTTTGTGAACGTACATGAGTGTTGGTAAATGAAACAAAACAGTGTAACATAGGTAACTTTTAAATTCTCTAAAGAAGTCCGTGTGAGATTTTAGTATAGTCCTACATCTTTACTGAGGACTCAATGGATTTAGAGCGGAGGGCATCTCATTCATCATCTTTATTACCACTCATTCTCATTTACTATGTGCTAAATATTATTAATATATCTATAACTTGACTCTGGCAAAATGTACTAAACGCACAAAGCCATTATTTTAAAAAAAAGTTTGTCTCCTGTAATTAGTGAATATACCCCGATAGTAAGAAGTGAAGACGACATTCATAAGTGGTCAATCATCGAACCCAAATTGATTGTGGCTTGTGACTTATATAACTTGCCTTCTTGTTAGAATGACGAGGTACTTAAACGATTACGATTACTAATTATATAAGTTACTCAGTTAATTAAAAACAATAAGTTCTAACAGTTAACAAGCGTATATGGCTTCTTTAATTGATAGCGAATCAAAACTGTCTAGAGGTCATGTGTTATCAAGATGACTTCTTATAGAAAAATCGTTCAATATATTGTGCCCACCGACTTAGGACGGATTGGCGAAGACAGGTGTATTGCTAAATTTTTATGCAAATGTAACTTACCTGTTATTATGGACAGTAAAATTACCTTTAACGGTGTTCACTGTCTTACATATTAATGTGGATTGTCACAAAATGACAACGTCTCAAAGAATCTAGAATGCGATAGTTACTGTTTTAGGGGTCCGTTGTGGTTTACGAGACAATGCTAAGCCTAATTTAAATTATTTATTTGCGTTTCTTGTACTTGTTATTTCACTGTACGTCTGTTTGTTATGGAATCGGTATAAAATCTGAGGAGCCAGTCTATATCATTACAGGTAATGTATTTGAATAACTGTTAAACGATCACCGAAGTAAAGTAGATTGCATAAAGACCAGTCGTTTTCTGATCAGTTAATGTGACGTATGATAGGTACGGAGCGCATTCGTGTTTCGGAAAGCATTAAGATATTACATACATACATTCACGCCGGTTTTCTAGAAAGGGTAAGCTGAGGCATATTAAAGCGTTTAAGGGATCCTATCAAGACCTAAGGCGCCCAAGCCAACCTCACCTGCAAGTGGTGCACCTGCCGATCAACGGATGAGGTTCTGGCGAACATAACAGTGCCCGGTAAGCGGCAAAAGGCTCGCCATCTATTACGTGGGACCAACTATATAGTTGGCGAAGTGTGGGCGTGAAATATGCCTCTGCCTACCCCTTCGGGGAAACAGGCGTGATATTGCGTATGTATGTGTAATGTTGGCCAGGGCCTCGTTCGTGATCGGCAGTTGCAGCACTTGCAGGTGAGGTTGACTCGGACTCCTTAGATCTTGGAACCCTATACACCCATTGACGACCGTTATGGCGTGTTGGCAAGTATACCCGCATTCCACTCCTGAGGTCGTGGGTTCGATTCCCACACAGGACAAATATTTGTGTGTATAAATATGAATATTTGTTCTGGTCTAGGTGTTTTTCTATGTATATTAAGTATATATTTACAAAAAAAAAAAAAAAATTATGTACATTATTTAGTATCCATAAGACAAGTTCTTAATGATACTTAAATTGGAACTAAATAATTGGTGTAAGTGTCTGAAATATTTATTTATTATTTATTTATTGAGATATTGGTCCCGGTTATCCTGTCGCCCTATTTTCGATACCGAACCCTAAGACTACAAATAAGACCCGCACTTGGCTTGATTTTTTACTAACTTAGCCAAAGTAAAATTATCTCAACTGCCTTTTATGCGACTTTAGCAATTAAGTGCATTAAGGCGATTAACTTGTGATGATAATGGTCTGCATTAGCAGTTCTACTGTCCTCTATTTGGTATTTTGTCGAAATCTAGAATTATTCTAATAACATAGATTAAGTGCTGTCAGAAAATCTGTCAACAATTATAAGTGTTATCAAAAGTTGTTTCTTACTATTAGTAGTTGGAATTGCTGCGCAGAATTCCTTCCCAATTAAATTATTATATTTCCATAAAAAGATTAAACGCATTATATATAAGGACGTGTTACACATAAATGCCAGCTATTTATTATCGCGGGGTTGTGTAATTGCGGCAAAATGCGCAGCCATATTGCTGTTCAATAGTTGTTGAGATCTGGTCTACGTTACTTTGTTGTAGGCAAGTAGGCAGTGAGAATTGACATGTTGTGTGGCAAGGCTTTTGCCCCCAATATTGCTGTCTTTATGTGATAACCTGTAATAAAACAAAATTATATCAAACTATTATTATTAATCCTTTATTGCACATAAAAACATAATCATATTACAAAAATAGTGTTTAAAAACAAAAGAACAAAGGTGGACATATAAATAATAAATAATAAATATTTTTGACACTTACACCAATTATTTAGTTCCAAGATAAATATCATTAAGAACTTGTGTTATGGATACTAAATAACGGATAAACATACATAAATACTATTTTTTTGTAAATACATACTTAATATACATAGAAAACACACAGACCAGAACAAATATTCATGTTCATGCACACAAAGATTTGTCCTGTATGGGAATCGAACCCACGACCTCTGGAGTGAAGTATAGGTATACTGACCTCCACGCCATATCGGTCGTCGTATCATATCTCTAGGAGAGATCTCTATCAGCCAACCCTAGCTGTAAATTAATTTAGTTACATATCCATATAAATGCAATGAAACTATAAAAATATATTAAAACCATATAAACATTCATATAAATCTTATAATTAACTATCGACTGATGACAGTACTCTCGGTAATATAAGATCATCATCATCATCTCAGCCCATAAACGTCCCACTACTGAGCACGAGTCTCCTCTCACGTACCAAGGTGCGAGGGGATTGGGTCATACTCCACCACGCGGACCCAGTGCGGATTGGCGGAGGCAGGTGTATGGCGTCCTGCTGTTAGAATTTATCAAGCCGCCCATTAGGCCTCTAACATGGCTTAAGGACTACCACATTTAGTGATAACCGGGACCAACAGCTTAACGTGCCTTCCGAAGCACGGAAGCGCTCGATATCAAATGACACACAAACGGTCACCCATCCAAGGAATGACCTCTGTAAACTCTGCTGTACTTCGGTGATCGTTTCCGACCACCGAGCACCGCAGAGCTACGAGCGCTTCCAATATAAGATACTAAGGTTTATATAACCATTAGTGCTTAAAATATTTGCCATCGAATAGCATCTACGCTGTCATATTATTAGGTTGGATGACTGGAATTAAGACAGTTTCAAATAAATATGGGCACTATTAGCGGTAGGAAGCAGTTTTTGAGGATAAAAAGAGTTAAAAAAAACTTTTTTATTTACTTTAGATCAAAGCACAATTGACTGAACATAAAAAACTATCAAAGAAAATTAATAATAATAATAATAAGATTTATTTCTCTCAAAAAGGTACAATAGGTATCTTATGAACTATTACAATTAAAATGGCATAAGTCGTCCCTTAGTGAGAGCTGGAGTCTGTACTAGGTACAGGACCTGTGTTACAAATCTCCAGGTCTCCCCTACTAAAAATATTCACTATGTTTGTTATTGTATATTCATAATCACTCATTGCACTAAACAGTTTAATTGTAGATAAAAATAATGAAAGTTGAAGGTAGAATAAAATTAAAGTAAGTAAGCAAAGTGATGTGTTGTGAATGAATGTTGTGTGTCACTGTGAGGTATGTGTGTGTGTGAATGGAATGTAAAGATGTCTTATCAGAATTGTCTTTTAGTAAAATTCTGTTAGACCTTATCCACTGCCCATAATCTTAATTCACCTCAATGTTCGCCGACTAAATCTGTACTAATGATAATTCACCTAATGCTTTTAAGAATCAAATAAGATACTTGATTAAAGATTATTACCCAAAATTACAGTAATAACACTATGTAATTTGTGTTAATTAATTGCAAACATTACAATATACATATGTACGAATTAAATTTTCAAAGTAGAATCGGCCACCACTGGGCCCGTCTCACGCACAATAACAATTATGAATTAATTGACGTAAATTGTTATAATTTGATAGATTATAATAACCATTATGCATCGCATTATAGAAGTCCCCACTTGTTGAACTAAATTGTATAACGATACATTAAATAAAAAATAATTAGAATATCTTTAAACGTGTATAGGGATCCTACCAAAACCTAAGGGGCCCAAGCCAAACTCACCTGCAAGTGGTGCACCTGCCGATCAACGGACGAGGCTCTGGCGAACGTAACAGTGCCCGGTAAGCGGCAATAGGTTCGCCACCTATTACGTGGGACCAACTATTTATTTAACTGGCGAAATGTGGGCGTGAAATATGCCTCTGCCTACCCCTTCGATCAACAATACAACTAGATAACGGGTCAGAGTCTCAAAAACGGCCGAGAAAATAACGCCTCACTTCAAAGTGGGGTCTTATTTTCGAGTTAGTTCACTTGTAATTGCGCCAACGTGCGGAAGTGCCACAATGCCTCAGTGTGTGTTCAAAAACTGTGAAAAAAAATAACTATCGAAAAAAAATGTATCGGACGGAATATCGTACTTTCGGTAAGTAAATATAATTTTATAATATAATAGATTAACTATTCGCCTTTTTAATAACATTACACTATTAACTTTGTAAAGCCAACCTACGCGCCAACATTGGCAAATGTTGGCGCGTGAGTTCGCCATAACTTGGTTGTAAAAGAGAACAGTGCAGCATCTATTTCTTATCGCTTTCTGTCATTCATGTCGTAAAAGCGTAAGTGAATGTTGACACAAACAAAAGCATGCTTTATATATTCCAGATAAGGTGTAAGTTTGATAAAAATTATTTGTTTATTACGTTTTGCTCCATTTCATAGGGTATACCTATATCTATTTATTCTATAGTCACTCGGTGCCATATTTGAGTTCTGTTTTTGTTCGTGATGCGTTATCTAGTTGTATTGTTGATCGAAGGCCTACCCCTTCGGGGAAACAGGCTTGATATTATGTAAGTTTAAAAAAAAACAGCATTTACTTACTGTTGTTTTCAATTTCAGTGTTACAAGGTGGTACTTATTTATGGACCGCATAACCGACCTACACTAGAAATATCACTTCTTCTTTGATGAACTTTGATCAGAAAGATCTTCCCTTTGGTAAGGAGTACAATGAAGTTTTCTCTTTGATATATATACTTTTTACGTTTTTTTAGGTAATAGTTCGCATCCCATCGTTTATCAAAATAAAAAAATTAAAAAAAAATTTATTAGGTAAAGTATCTACATATCAGCTAGTAGATGGTGTCTACTTTTAGAGAAAAACGTCTCTATTAGAAAGCACCGCGTATTAACACACTGTATAGTTATCATCATCTCGGTGGTTCCAGATTTGAAGCCCAGGGTCACTTCAATTATTATTTTATATTATATTATAACTATTACATGGAGCGACTGCCATCTGACTATACATTAAAACACAGATTTTCAAATAAAATTTCAATTAAGTATATTCCGGTTAACAAGTTGTAATAATGTAGGAATATCCTTAATGCTTCAGAATGATACAGAATCCTCGATCAGTACAATACTCTCCAAAATCAAGATTCAAATGTTGACATATTTGGTAATAGGTTTGCAACTTTAAAACTATATTAAAAAATACTTTTGTTTGCTCTTCACTTCCCAGTCTTTAAATAATTGTAACACATAGCTATTGTTTGAAATAGTTTACATAGTTTATAGTTAAATATTTATATAAAATACTTTATTATAGTAAATGTTATGTACACCGTAATTGTTAAGTATATCAGATGTAAGCCCTTAAAATAAAAATGTTTTTATAATGTGTAATATGCTTAATGTGGTTGTGCTATATAAATAAATAAATAAATGCTTACATACTTGTGATAATTATGAACTTTATATGTTGAACATATTCAATATGTGATAGGCAAAATGTTTTATTTAAACATACGTTTACAAACGGTTATTTTGTTTTCACATATTCGACATTTCATTTTTAAACGTCTTTAATATAATTCGAGATTCTATATCAAACAGCGTTAATAGTCCTATTAAATTGTCAAAGCTAATACAGCCATAACTGTTTTATGATTTCCTGAAAAGTGTTTAGTGCAAACATTAAACACGGTATGTAATGCATAAAATAACGGTTGCAACTGCGTAGCATGAAACTATCGTCGATTACAACTATCGATTAACATAGTAGATGCGAGCGAGGTGTGAAAAAAAAACATCGAGTCGGATTGAGATTAGGTGCATGTTTATTTTACGACACGCTATGGCGTTAAATAAGTTGGAATTAGATGGGTGTAGATCCTGGAGTAACGGTTTCTGTGAAACTAGTAGGCCTCGGGAAAGTTCCGTCTGGGGCAGTGGTTGTCACTGGTTTTTGGGCAAAAGTCATTCTAGTGCGGTGGTATGTATTATTCTGTTTGCCAAATATCACTTATCAAAAATTGTAAATGGCCTTTAACATTTTATAATATATCTACAAAATATATAATAACTAAATAAATTGGGAACGGTTTTATTTTGTTTTGTTTTTTGCATATTTTATTTTCTGTTATATAAGAAATTGATTTTTGTTCTCATCTGTCGCTTTTTAATTCAGCCTGCTGCATCCTGATCCTCTCCTCTCCTTCGGGTTGTCTAGAAGAGATCGCTTTTAGCGATAAGACCGCAAGAACAGACTGTTTACATTATTTGTAACTGTAGTTTTTGACAATGAAGTGAACATCTTTTTATCTATCTATCAAAATGATACAACCAACGGTACTTGATTAAAGTAATATGGAATCGATAGTCACGTTTGCGACTTATTTCATTGCTGGTTCATTACCGAGCAATGCGGTTCTGTCAGGTTGACACCGCGTGACGAAACATGCGTCGTCAAACAGCGTCTGCGTGCAGGTTTCGAGTTTTTACTGCTCCGTCTAGAGCAGTTGACGTTTGCGTCATAGTTAAATTTGGTACAACTGGTTTTTTGGTTTGTTTGTTGACAAATTTCTGTGTGGAATTAAGTGCTGTTAAAGATGTTCTTGTTTGAGAGTAGGTCGCCAGAGCGCAGGTGTTGGAGTTTACTTGCGGAGGCTTAAATGAATTGGGTTTTGTCTGCTTACAAAAGTGTTAGTAAAATATGACAATATTAACAGATGATTTATGTGTTTTGTTCAGCTATGGAGACAAACAAGACGTTCTCCTAGAAACGATAGTTATGCCCATATTTAGCACATATAAATTCTATAGCATTTGTCACCTCGAGACATCAGTCGTTAATTCTACATACATCACTATACGATGCCATCATTAGGTTACATTAATGTACTATTTACCAACTTTACTTCTGAACTGTATTCCTTAGTATGAAAGCCCTTTTTTTAAAGATCGTGTCAGTAATTAATACTGAAAAAGAAAACTAATGTGCAAAAAAAAAATAGATTTTGAGTTGTCAATTTGGAATTGCCAATTGGTGATTTTCATAAAGTATATTTACCTACTTATTACAAAACTATTAAATTAAGGAATATAATAAACTGAACCTCTAAAAAATACTTTTTTGATCATCAAAAATACTGATCTAGCATCTAATAGGGGATTAGGTGCTCCATCAGAATTTTTTGATGTACAAAAAGGTTAGGTTAGGTTGGTAATTTATTAATTTTGATGACACATTAAATATGAGCCTTAAATTAACAGTTACACACAAGTATAATAACATCAAACATGAAACATACATTTTATTTATGTCAAACTATTACATAGGACTTAAAAAGACAAAATTAAAAATATAAAACCATCAAATTTTTAAAATAGGTATATTTACATTCAAATCACAAAGCTTAGATTTACTTACATGCAACAAGAAAAAAGTGTAAGTAAGTAAATCTAAGTGCCAGTTGCTAACCACCGCTCTGTAAGAAGAACTTGCAAGAAAACTTAACTTTGACACAAACAAAGCCAAAAACTCAATCACACTTATACGAGTATAATTAGTCCATACTGTTACGGTAACTTTTCTTACCAAGTCTGTTAAGCCTATCTCTCAGTACATCAGAAGCGGTTATAGAGTCGCCGTTTATCGATCTGTCGACTGTCTCCACCTGGTAACAAGCACACTCGCCATCGAGGAGCTGGAACGTGGCCCGGGTCTTGCCGCACTAATCAATGAGCTTTATTTCTTAATCTTGTAACAATTGGTCCTAGACATGTAAGATCAAACAATGAAGATAAATAAATATTTTCTGACAATTACACCAATTATTTAGTTCCAAGATAAGTAACATTAAGAACTTGAGTTATGGATACTAAATATATATAGGTAAACACCTTCATGTTCATGCACACAAAGATTTGTCCTGTGTGGGAATCGAAGGTTTAGAATATTTTATTATTAGAATAATTCTATGCAATTTCATAGACGTTTTAAACAGTTGAGACTTTACGTTAGGTTTAGTACCTATGTCAATTTAAGTTTGAATAAATAAATAATTTCTGACAAGTACACCAATTATTTGGTTCGATAAGTATCTTTAAGAACTTGTGTGATGGATACTAAATAATAGATAAACAAACATACTTACATAATATACATAGGAAACACCCAGAACAGAGCAAATATTAACATTCATGCATACAAAGATTTGTCCTGTGTGGGAATTGAACCCACGACGTCAGGAGCAGAGTGCGGGTATACTGACCTCCACGCCTTATTGGTCTTCGTTGTTTCACTAGGTATATGTTATTGGTATTACTTGTAAACAATATTATATTATTACTGTTTGCAAGCAATGCTTGATCTACGTTTCTACTAAGATCCTAAGACAATAACATTATTGTTTTTAAAAGAAATTCAGTACAGAACTTAAGAATCAGCCGCACTTGTATGTATTTATTGAAATAATTCACTGAACTATTCACTCAGCGTCGCCAATTATCATGTTCAAATGAACAATCAATATTAGCATGTAAATTGCTAATCAGTGGCATTCTCAAGAACACTTGTTGCTTCGCCGCGGTGATAGATGGCGCTACTTATTTACCATAAAAATGCAAATGGCGGGATTTATGCCGCCATTGACGGATTCTTTCACAGGCAGTTTAGCGCTGGCAGCACTAATGCGGCGACGCGGGAGTTTATTATACGTCACGGAGTATGCGCGTGCCATGTACAGTCACATCGAGGTAGATGCAGATACACAGATCTTCATTATCACCAGAACCGGCTACCACCAGATACCAGCCAAGAAAATAAAGTTTATTTTTTATTATCATCTCATCCATATGACGTCCACCGCTGAACATAGGCCTCCCCAATATATTTCCACATTAAGCCATCCTGACTCACCTGCATATATCGGCTTTCCGCCATTATTTTCCATTATTTGTAATGCTATGCTATAATTTGTGACTTTATGGATGCAGGGCAGGAGGATAAATAGATAAAACGTTTATTTCCTTTAAATAAGACAAGTTACATAAAAACATATCCCACAAAACCGTTTGACATCCCACAATATCCCACAAAATCAGCACAGACAAACCGTCTGTGCTGATGTTTAGTTTCCGAGAGGTTTCAGTATAATGAGAGAGCAAGGAAAAAGGGAGTACCCAGTAGATATGGCATTAACCATATCTACTTTGTGTAATTGATTTTATTTTCAAAATTTTCTCGTCATAACGGCATGCTATGTTTGGGCATAAAAATAAGAGAATCCTTCCAGACAAAACCGTGAGCTGAGCGTACAGTATATCAGCACATTTCAAAAACTTTAATTGTAGGTTTTATTAGTGGAATGTACCGTAGTTTCCGCTTACCATCAGCTGGGCCGCAAGTAATACCTGCCAACTTGAATAACATAAAAAAATAAAAATAACACACTGCCGAAACTCCATGCGCTCGCGCATGAGCGAGATATGCGCGTTAATTACGCTCCGGCCTGTCACGCCCGCTGCCCTGCCTAATGTACTGCTTTTATCATTAAAACGAAAAGCCACAGCCTTTTGCCACTTTTTATCACCACTTTCGACCAGCTAGGAACCGTTAGTTATATAAAAAGTAATCTCAATTGGGTGCATGTAATTTGTATACGAGTATGTGCAAAAATACTAGCTATTTTGTAATTCAATAATTAGTATTTTTTTTTGCATTTACAACGCTATGTTTTTTAATAGAAAATATCAACTCGTCAATAAGACGAGTAGAAATCGAACCTTCGACCTTTGGATAACCAAAACACTACTCTAACTACTGAGCTACCGGGGAGTTTTATTACTGCGGTACTATTTTCTAATCAATAATATTTTTCAATATTTAGGTCGTATATGTATTCTACCAAGATCTGAGGAGTGTGCTCTTTTAAATTATTAATTGGTTAGTCACATTAATGTCAAACCTGTTCCCAGAATGGTAAGTAAAGCGTGTAGTGTTCCAATAAATCAGGCAGTGCTAGAGATGCACAAGCAGTAGCTCAGCTCGCGGCAAAATCAATTAGGAGATCACGCGAAGTAGGGACCTACGCAGGAAGCCACAGCATCTATCCTTGGAGTCTCGTCATGCTAGCATTCATCATGATATATTTACCATTAGTACTAGTTGCTAGTAATACTAACGCATTTACTCTTTCTGATTTTTATCTGAAGGAGTTTGCTTTGATTGCTGGTAGTTGACAATGTTCGGTGAGAAAATATACTTGGACATTTCCAGAACGCAAGCAATCAATTCAAGCAATAAGTAATATATTTAGATATTTGTTTTGTACATTAGCATCCCACCTTTGAGTTCAGACTTAATCTCACAAACCAAGGTAAAATAACAAAAAAGATATGAAGACATGAAATCCATGTCATACGCCACCGTGCGGACATACCTATTATGTAATGAATATACTAGATACATGCAGATTATGACTAACAAACATTTTGGTAGACACAAATATTTGTTAAATTATTAAGTTGTTAATAAAATTACATCTTTAAGGGCTTAACCATCAATACGCCTTTTCAAAAGCAGTATCTTATTTTTCGTACATATGTACCTACATGCAAACAAATCAATAAGATAATATTTGTAAAAAATAACATACAATAAAACAATAATAGTTCGTTAATTCTAAGACGTCCACTAAATAGATTAATAGAGTGTTTTTGATTGCGTCGACACTGAGATTCCCTAAACATTATTTTCGAGCCCCGGCGAACTCCTCTGTGTGAACAACCCAAAAATTTCTTTAAAACAGTTGTACGTTCAGCCGCGGTGTGCTCAGCTGGAAATAGTTCTAGCTTTTGACTTTGAGAAATTAATTGGCGTAACGGCGAGTTTTTTAATTACCAGCAATTCAGACTAAATGTACTGGCGAACCGGTGCGAGCCGTAAATGTTAGAAAACTTGTTGCGTTTGAACTTCTTCATTTGAGTTAAACGCGGACAATTATATTTTTTATTAATATTTTGAGTCGCTTCGGCGAAATTTCACAGAGAAATTTAATACTTTGCTCAATTACCGAAATGCCAAATGAAATGTTTGCGCTCGCCGAATTGATTTCACGTACCAGTTTTGTTATTTAAATTTTGCAAGTATTTTGATATTTACAACAATTTATTAGTGTAAACTGATAGCAAAAATTTATATAATTTTGTAATAAAAAAAGAGTATACCAATTTATATCACCGTTTTAATAATATAAAAGAAAGATTTTGGTGATGTCATATTTTAAATGTGGATTGAACAATCTGAAAATATATATAAAGTTAATTTCTAATTGTATTTTGCGTTACAATCATATGGTAGTTAAAAATATATCATATTAAAGTTGTGGTTTAATGACGTTAATTAGATATCGTAAAACTCTATTTCCAACGCAGTAGCGATCATAGAACTACATAAACAATATAATTAGATAAGTTAAGTTAAATAGTTAAGTGGCCGCAAAAAGCGAACGTTTTATACCAGAATGTTACAACCACACCACAATGGCCACCGCATAGCTAAAAAAAGATACAATCGCAAGCTAGATAAACGAGTTTTAATATAATTACGTACAACTTCCAAAAACTGCGAGGTCGACTCTTCCATAACTCGAATTGCAATTGTAAAATTACGTCGAAGTTTTGTTTCATCACACGACAGCTACGTTAAAGAGTTATAAATATTTACGCTAGCATTGTAAATAATGTATGATCTTAATTAAATAACGATGAGGCGCGGGCGCCGGATCGAGTTGCAGCCTCCATGCGCGCGCGCAGTGCGCACTTGTCGCGCGCGGCCAAGGAAAACGGCCGCCGTCCAAACGGGCGCCATTAGGAAACGTCTTACACGCGCCGCAATTACGACCTACGGCATTCGGACCAGATTAATGCCACATTACAGAACCCCCGTAATCAATCACTGAACAAAAACCTGTATTTAATTTCACAATTAGCTGACCCAATCTGTCAGAGCACTACTAGAGTAGCCCCCGAAATGATTCACGGATCTAAAATGCTAATAAGGCCGAAATGAGCCGCACGCGCCGTCGCCTCGTTCTTTCCGGGTGTAACATTTTTTCTCGGTGCGCATGTCTCGTGCGCGGGAATTAGTATTGTAATGTATGCAAATTTTTGCTAAAGATCTGTCTGAGGTTTTTGCTCTCGACTTAATTCTAGGGCAACAGAACTTTGAGCATTGCAATCGAATTATCATAATGGAGAAAAAGTTAAATAATATTCATGACATGTTAATTTGGCGGTTTATAAGTGTTAAAGGCGTATAATTGAATGTTGTCGGTGAGCCGACGCCCATTGCTTCGTTTGTGGTTTTACTTTTTACGAGTGTGCCATGTTTACATTCGGAATTATAGCTTCGGGTCGGGAGCTGCGCAGTGGGTCACGTCGCGTCTGAGGCGCCCTTGAGATAATTGTGAGAAACCATATTACCGCACTGCCTGCGCAGGCGCATGCCGACCGACACACTACTCATTGCTACGACCGGACAGAGTGCCTTGATCCCAACGTTCTTTCCCAACGACTCATAGGATGTGTTCCCTGAACCGTGAACTAGCGTACAGAAACTTTCTCCTCATCAAGACTTTTAAGCTTGTAGCTAATTAAAAGCGGTCTATATTTGCGGCTCGTTTTTTTCTTTAATTGGAGTAGAGTAGTTTGAAATTGCCTCACCATAGTACACCTGGCATGTTGGCTGGCTGCGGTGACGTCGTTACCCTCAATCACAATGTCAAGTGTGTTGTTGCGCAGGCGCAGCCGGTACTGCTACCGCCGCCGCGTCTGTTTGTGCGAAATGTATGAACAAACCTCGAATAGTTACGAAAACGGTGGCTCCGGAACGTGGTGACATATTTAGTTTAACAAGTAATAACTACGAGTTATATGTCAGAATTATTTATTTTGTAGTGGCTCTTTGTATTATAATATAATTATAATAGGTACCGTTTTCATCGATATAGACACGGTAAATCATAGCGGGTTTATTTCATCGTACGTTTAGATACGCCTTTGTTGACGTCCGCTATTTGTTCGTATGTAGTGGATATTCCCTAAAACTATAAAATCGTTTTTTTTACATTTCTCTCATTTGTGGAAAAAAGGACAATCACTCAGCTTAAGCCTTAAGCCATTCAGCTTGAAATCACTAGTATTGAGATTGTATAGTAAATTTTAATTTACCTCATAGCATTTAAAATTAGGTATTAAAATACTCGCTATCGAACCCAAATCATTTGCTAGATGTTTATAGGTCGCTTTAACTTTATCATAATCGTATTTCTATTGTCTGTAGTCGTTATCTGCGAGTGTCGCCGCGGTGGGATAATGTGACAGCATAATCTAGGCTTTACCGCCGAGCCGGCCCAAAGAGGCTGAGGTGAACTGCTTGAGGAATGCCATTCGAGTTGATTTGCTTAGGATTTATTGTATTCGCTACTGTGACGGTTAAGGGTTCTTAATAGTGATTTTAATGCTAAGTAGAGATATTGTGTTTGCATTTTAACTGTGGCTAACGTCGTGGTTGTATAACTACTTCTCTTATTTATTAATATTATACTGTCATCTTATGTACAACTTTGTACAAAATGTACAAAAAACTATGTACAGATGTTTGTTGTACACAACAAGGTTTTGTTTATTTTATAACAATATTAAAAACGCTTTGTTTGTGCCATTGACTTCCCACATCATGTGACAAGCTTACTGCTCCAGAGCTACGAGAACGCAAATGTCAGTTTCGCGGGGCTTGAATTCAGTGTCAACTAGTTTTTTGGAACGAATAGGAAACTGATAGGCAATGACTGCTTTTCTGGTTTTACACCATTCATATAAAAAAAGGAAAATAATCTTGACTATCTTCTTTTGGATTGATATATCAGGTTTTTTTTGTGACACCTATTTATCAATCGCCGCAGAATTATGTATACATATGTGTTAGTGTAATTATGCCGCCAAATGATTGTTTGCTATACGCAGCACCGTGTCTTGAATTGAACATAAGCAGTAGTTAAATTGAGACTTAACAACTTATGTCTTAAATAAATAATATATCATAACACAAGTTCTTAATGATACCTATCTTGGAACTAAATAATTGGTGTAAGTGTCAGAAATATTTATTTATTATTATTATGTCTAGGTGCGACGAGTGAAGTGCAAAGCCGATTGAGATTTTCCTTAAATGGTAGTAAACTTGGGCAGGCGATACTTATTTCGGTCGTGTGGTCGCGTTTTGAGATTAAATAATTATATGATTTAAACAGGCTTCAAAGCGCATTGACGTTACCATTGACCGCATCATCATCATTTCAGCCATTTGAAGTCCATAGGCCTCCCTAATTGCTTTCCACGTAGATCGATCCTTTGCCGTCTGCATCCTACGGCTTCCCGCCGCCCTGAACAGATCATCAGTCCATCGCGTTGGGGAGCGCTACTACGTTTGCTGATTCATGGTCGCCATTTAAGAACCTTAACGCCCCATCGGTTTTCGGTTCTTCGAGCTATGTGCCCAACCCACTGCCACTTCAGCTTGCAAACAAACCGTTAACCGAATAATATAAAATTATATGACCTGAATCTATATCTTCTTGGTTCGTGAAAGGAGGTCTGTGCCTCACTACTAATAGTAGAATGTTAATGAGCTCAGATGATAATAATGATAAGACAGACTGATAACCATAGATCTAAAAGCCCTTTTATAGGTAAAAACAGATTTTCACGGGATCAGAAAAATTCAATATAATTACGTTAACATGTAATCCTGGTCGCATCCTTATTAAAACTGCAATATTATAGCGACGTTATTTATCAACCTATAATAAATTATTCAACGCTAAAGTTTAAAATTAAACAGTCCTGTTTGTCAGAGGCTTCAGCCATTAAACAAGATGGCGGCAAGGATCGTGCATGGGCGCCGCGGGCGATGCTAGCGCGGCTCCCGTGTTACGTGCTGTAATAGGCCCATTTCTAGCAATTTCTACTTCGTTCCAGGCTGTTTTATTTATATCGGCCATAAAGCATGGCTTCGGCGAGCCATACTGGTTCTTGGTGGACTGATGCTGACGGCATTTATTTAAACTTCTACATTTACAACAACCATACGATTGGTTAAATATTGTCATGAAAGGTATGTTAAAATTAGATTACACATTCATAGCTTTAAGAAAAATGGGGGCATACATAACCTTTTCAAAGTTATATTATTCTCTTATTGTCTCTGTCTTAAAAATAACCTTTATTCAATGCAGGCAGGAGCTGAGTACAAAATAATTGGGCAAAAAATTCGTCAAGTTTTGTTCTCTTGCCAGAGGGTATGTTTTGTACAGACTGTCAGGGATTCCCGTTTCTGTATCTTCTTGTTACCTCCCTTTCTTAGTATCGTCTTTCAAACATTAGGCTTGGTTTAGTAACCTATAATTTTTAACAAAAAACTGGAAATGTAATTAAAAACTGGTCTCACTTCAAACATCGTGCTAAAACTGGTTGCCTATAAACTGAAATATGGCATTTATACTATTTATATTTATATATTTACGACCATAATTTGTCACAATCGGTTCATTCGGCAGCAGTAAATCAGAAGCGAAGGGCAGTTTGACTTTGCCGGGGCCGGTTAGGCAATGGTGGCCACAATGACAATAAGCTCCCGTGCTCCGCAATCGATCCGCTTCGATCGTAAATCGGTGGTCGTGCGCTGACGCCACTCGGCACCACGCGTGGCTCGCTCAATGCTTATTTTCACGGCTCTTAAGGCTTTGTAGTAAAAATTGCTGCGTTATTAAGATATGAATTTTAAGCAGTCCGTACTGTGACGGAATTGTACGATAGGTGTTTAAAGGGAAGAAAGAATATACTTTTTATTTTGTTAGTATTCTGAATAAAGATATTGTTGATAAACCATGTGCAAATCAACAAACCATCTTCATCAAAAAAACTTAGGTATGGAATACAAGCTGCCTATATTTAGTATAGGATTATATCAGACTTGAGAGTTTAATTAAATTTTCTACTGATTCAGTAAAATACGTTAGGAGCCCAAGCAAACCTCATCTGCAATTGGTGCACCTGCCGGTCAACGAACGAGGCTCTGGCGAACATAAAAGTTCCCGGTAAGCGGCAATAGGCTCGCCACCCAACCAATATAATTGACCAATAATATAATTGGCGAAATATAAGCGTATAATATGCCTCTGCTTATCCATTAGGGGAAATAGGCGTAATCGTATGTATTGTATCAGATATAAATACTTAATGTAATATTTTATGGGTTAAAAAATTATAATGAATCTAGAATTACTGTTCATTTTCTATAATGAACACTCTATATCTATTATAAATACATTACCGCACCCTAGTCGAAATACAGGATTGCATAACATGATTGTGGACGGCAAAATATCTGACATTGCAATGTTATCCACCAGTGCGTCTGTCATAAGAAGAACCTTTATAGCGAATGTTTTCGCAACAATGTTTTATGCTGTTCAAAGATGACTATGAAGAAATCGGCCAGATTCACCTGCCCGCAGCCGGCCGATGTAGGTGTCAACCGTCGTAAACAGCTGAACGACGGTTTAGTGGTGCTTACTCGCTTGGTCGCTTGTGTAAACTTGTATTATCTCATTGCGTTCCTGTGCTTACTTCGTTCAATTGAGTTCAGTTAACTTTTTACTGATCTGTAGCAGTAGTTGTGTATGTGAGATAGATAATATAAGGAATATAATAAACTAAACCTCTAAAAAAAGCTTTTTTGATCATCAAAAATACTGAGTGAGCATCTAATAGGTGATTAGGTGCTCAATCAGTATTTTTGATGTACAAAAAGGTACACCCATAATATAATAGTTATACTTTTTATTTACATTATTAGGAGTATAGAGCTTAAAGGTAGGAAAAATATTTCAGTGTCAAAGCCAAACATAAATTATTCTTATTACATTTAAAAAGCCCTTATAAAATCACTTTCACTTTCGACATTTACATAAATTTATTTTTATTATTATTTATTATTCATTTAAATGATACTGCGGGAGCAAGCAAACAATAAACACGGCCTATGTCATCATCATCATTATCATCTCAGCCAAATGACGTACATGCTGACTGTCGCCTGCACCCATCGGCTTCCCGCCGCCTTGACCAGAACATCGGTATAAATTATATGGCTATATTTTGTTTGATATTTTAAAAAAAATATAAAATTTTATATTTTTGATATAGGTTTTTCATATTATTATGTTTAAAATTATAAATCTAAGTTTCAAGTATTATTAATACATGATGAGATTCCCTGTAACTGAGAAAACACGAGGCCAGTTAAAGTGTGATTTAATTTTTATTGGAGATCCAAAAATAAATAATTAAATGAGTTGTAACTAAGCTTCTATAAGCTCGAGAGGTCGTGGGTTCGATTCCCACACAGGACAAATCTTTGTGTGCATGAACATGAATATTTGTTCTGGTCTGGGTGTTCTCCTATGTATCTTAAGTATGTATTTACAAAAAAAAAAAAAAGTATTTATGTATGTTTATCCGTTATTTAGTATCCATATCACAAGTTCTTAATGATACTTATCTTGGAACTAAATAATTGGTGTGATTGTAAGGGAATATTTATTTTTATTTATTTTTATTTTCTATTAGCCAAGTTGTAATTGGTTTAGATTTATGTGAACCCAATATTGATTGGCGGAAGCAGGTATGTTTTGTCCTGTTAGCCGCTCAATGGGAGCTATAGCCTGCCTTTACGACTGCTACATATAGCCGGAACCAACGGCTAAACAGGTGTTCCGAAGCACGGAAGAGCTCGATATCAAATGCCAAGTAAACGTTCACATACAAAAAATAGCCTCAGTGAACTCAACTTAACTATGCTGATATCTTGCAGTTGATTACTTTGTTTGAGCGCAAAAAATCGGATAAAAGTAACAGAAATGCTTTTTACCGATTGTCTTTAGCCAGTGAGATAAAATTTTGTATAGTAATTTCTGTTTTTTAAATTTTCTTTATGAGACCATACCATATTAAACGTCCTTACCTTTTATCTACTAGTAAACTTAAGAAGTAAAGACTAAGGCCAGGAGGAAAGTAGTGGTTTTTACCCTCCGTGTATACTTTATGGGCATGTGAATCGGATTTGACGAGGAAGCTGTTTTACTGTGTGAAGTTCTTTTCAAGGAGTCATAAAGTAACTTTAATAGGTGCCCCTATCGTAAGTTGACTACGCAGTCTAGCTTTTTTTATGCCTGATACTCGTAATCTTATATTTACGACAAAAAAACAATGTGTGATACTTGATATTGAGTATTTTTCGTTATAATTGTAATTGTGTGAAATCTTAACGCTACTTACAATATGAAACAAAAGGGTTTTTTTATTTTCTTTTATTTTTTTATTTCCAAAGGTAGTGGCTTCGTTTGAAACACACGACAAATATTGGTTTCCATGTTGGATATTTGTGTTTTCTGTGTATTAAAAGGATATATTTACATATAAACAATCGCCTAATGCAAATTTCACCTAATTTGGACTGTATGACATATGAAACTTCTGAAGTAATTTTTATTTATACATACTTTAATTATTTTATAGATAAACAAGTCGATACGTCAACACTCACAAAGAGCCTGAAAATAGTGCTCGAATCTTCTTGAACATTCGGATCCATTGATGAACTGGTTGCTTCTTCTATATAGTCATTATGATTGAGTGCTAAATTATGTAATATAGCTGTTACCCGCGACTTCGTCCGCGTGGAATAGTATCTTTGGGTAGCATTTTTATTATTTAATAAGAATCATTAGTAGGTATATTAGATATCAGCGGCGGCGATGCAGAGAATTCGTTAAAAGGAACTTTAACTTCAAAAGCCAAAATATTTTTTAAACTTATAGTTTGGCGTCGTAGTTCCCGTGCCGAATCCGTTCCGTTCCGTTCGAATTTCAAGAATTCCGTTTGTAGAAAAACTCTGCACATCCTAAGAGACCTACGTACCAAGTTTCATGGTTTTATCTTCAAAAATGAAGAACACCCATAAACACATTCAACCCCTATTTCACCCCCATACTGGTAAAAATTTCAAAAAGCTAGAACAAATGATTTTTTGTTTATTATTTAGTGCCTAAATACAAAATGTTATATTTTTATATTCAAAAAAGCCGAAATTCATACAAACTTTCAACCCCTATTTCATCGCTCACAGGACGAAATTTCAAAAACGCTAGAACAAATGTTTAATATTTCATGGTTTTATCTTTTAAAATTAAGAAATCCCATACAACTTTTCACTCCCTCCCCTTTTTAACCCTTTACAACCCCCTTTTCGAAATAAAAAGTAGCCTATGTTCTTTCTCAGGGTCTAGACCATCTGTATACCAAATTTCATTCAAATCCGTTCAGTAGTTTTGGCGTGAAAGAGTAACAGACAGACAGACAGACAGACAGACAGACAGAGTTACTTTCGCATTTATAATATTATATATAGTAAGGAAGGATGGTACCTATGGTTTTTTTAAATTATACACTTGCGTAGCTAGTAAGTTGTTTCTAACATGATCTTACTCAAGGCATATTATTTTAGCTTGGTCGTCAGACTTCACTCAGGCCTTGGGCTTTCCGTATAATAGGAGGTTTATTAAAACTGTTCCTTAACTTATTGAAGTTAAGTATGGTCTGGTTTGTGGTCACTAACTCAGTTTAAGGCATTTAATGAGGCGAGTCGCGAATGTGCGGCCCCGCAGGGTTCCCCGAGCCACTCGGCTATAATAAAAATAATTGTTCACCTTTTTCATTTAAGACAGTTTTTTTGCAGTGCCATTAACACGGCGCGTCGCGCTCGGCGGGCGCACCTCGGGCTAAGTAATTTATTGGCGATTTGAAGGAAAATTTGAATTTTGTGATAAAATATAATTCATCCGTCCGATCGATATTAATTCGCGCAAAATGTGTACGGTTATACGGTAGTTACACTGCGGGTCGTTCCGCGTAAAATTAATCGTTGCTAAAGTATTTAAAATAATTATACAGTATCTTAGTCGAGCGCCACAGGTAATAGAATTGTTTTAATAAAAACTAAGTATTTATGAGTGGAAGTCGATGGAGAGTTACTTATTATTTAGAAGTGAAGCGAGCGTAAACGGGCGTTGGCGGGCCGGGCCTTATACGGCGGCGGTGGGTGCGCAAAAACTATCTAATTACACGTCTTCATTTGACCGTGGTGCGCGCAGTTTTTGCACGCGTCACGGCCTGCGCGTGCGCGCCGCGGCGAGCTGGGAAACTTGGGAAAACGCCCGCCAATGAACTTCACTGCTTACTGTCTTTCTACGAATATAGAAACCTTAATTTTTTTCTTTGCCTGTGTGTGGTCTTTTAGTAGAAATAATAATGAGAAGCAATGATTATCTAACTACATGATGCGACTTTGTAATTAATTATGTCTATTTGTTCAGTATTATTGATATAAGAGGGAGCAGGTAGCTTAAGATCGGTCGAAGTTGTTAACAAACTGAGTAGGCCTATATTCCACCGAGGATTTCGTATGTAACAGTGTCACGAAAAGCGCTTCTAAGCGCTCTATAGACAGGCTACAATAGGTTCATCACCTCAGCCCATTTACTACTTAACACTGGTCTCCTCTCCTTTCAGCTCAAAGTCAAAGTCAAAAGTCAAAATCATTTATTCAAGTTTGGCACAATAGTGCTCTTATGAAAATTAAACTTAAAATTTTATGCGCCCATTATCTGCGGGCGGGAGCTTAATCTTAAAAGAAAGGGTTGGTTTTTTCTCCCGCTAGGTTTGAGGGTTTAAGCAAACCATTGCTCATTGGTAGAGTGATAAGTGTTTAAATACTTTAAAATATAGATATGAAAGTCATCTTAAGCTTAAAAACTTACGACATTAAAATTTTAGTGGAACAGCACAGCCTTCAATTGAGATAACATGTATGTTGTTAGCGAAATCCTACAGCACAGTATAGATAACTGCGATGGGTAACTCAATTATACAGAAAGCTATCAGCTCATAATTAATGGTTCATTAGCATATACTTACACGATTTTTTTAAAAACCAGTTCAATTATGTTTTATAATACGTAAATGTTGTAAAGAACCAGTTTATTATTGATACGCTTAGGGCTGTTTTCTAAAATAAACATGTTAATAACAATTGATTGAAATATTATCAATAATAATCCTTTATTGCACAAAATAGTTTTAATTATTACACGAGGTAGGTATATTAAACAACATGTACAATGGTGGGCTTATCTTTAGAAGAGATCTCTACCAGCCAACCCTAGAAGTTTTAAACTAAATTAGTTGTACGGGATAATAAAAATAATAATAATTTATTTCTGTATGATAACTAGCCTAATTACAATATTTTACGAACATAAATTGGGTTAGTAATGCAATTAATTAAAGTGTTATTTACTTAAACTAAGTAAACTTTATTACTTTTGTCTTAGGTATCCACAATAAATACGTGTTAGTGCTTACTTGACAAAATTTCTTACAAGTAACAATGGAGTGTGCTTACGCAATTCAATTTATTTTTTGCAATTTTTTACTTATTCTATCTTAGCATTATTTATATTACTTACAGACTATCGTACTACTTAACAACCAATAATAAGTACTCTAAGATAAATGTGTTTCAAGAAAAGTGTAGATAATTAAGTGACATAATAAAAATAAATCCTTTGAGTACAAGACGAACAATTAAACTTCTTTTATTTGTCACACACTATTTATCTATTTAATCCATATGGCTTGCCAAATAAGTTGGTAAACAAAAGCACAAAATTATACAAAATTTGTTAATTCTGTTTAGAGCGAGTGAATAGGCTTTTTTACGTTTTATATTAAGGTGACTGATTTAATGAAAAATACAATAAGAAACGCAATCTACGCAAATACATGGAATTTATTTAAATGCTTTATAATTTTTTTGGCAATAAATTTGATTGTTATCAGCTATTATTGACATTCCTATCAACGCTTTGAAGTAGTTTTGGGAGAGTCCTGATACAACTCAACAGCAAACATGTTTAAAAAATACATGAGAACGTTTTTATATTGCCATATCTTTTATGTTACTATGTGGAATAACAGCACAGAGTCGTAAAGAAAACGTGAAATTAAATTATTTTGAGGCAAGCTGCCACCGCTAGCGATTAGGCAAGTCTCACCTGTCCGACATCCTAACATATTACACGGCAAGCCTGAGGTCAGGCGAGCCATTAGCCACTCCGAGTAACCTACTGGTGGAATTTCACAATTTTTATATTATGTATCTCGATATCGGAGGCAGCCACAAACACGTCCCCGTTATCGCAACGGACGATCCTACGCACTAGATACACATCGAACGGTATTGGACTACAGACCGCACAGACGGGCAGCTTTTTACACATATATTTTTATTATAACTACTGCTTTTTTTTCCAAACAGAAAATCATTAAATGATTGTCTCTCGCTATAGCTATATAGCAGACTTTTTAGACTTAGTATTTTGCTGACAAAAAACCATCCATGTTCATAATTTGTCACAATAATCTTTGCGTGGTATTTGAATAGCTGAATAAGATATTTTATTTTATAGATATCATTCACAGTGTGGAAATGCCAAAAAATTAAGAAAAAATTAATGATTTTATTTACATGTCTTAACACTAAGATGTTAATTTGTTTTTATGAATCAAGTCTAATATATATATTTTTATATATAACATAACAAGAAGTTATTAACAGAGGTCGGAATTAGGTAGAGTTATTCATGTACTTACACTGATTTCACACAGCGAAAGAATATAGTGGATATGCCTCAAATCCCGGGATTAATTTTAAAGAATAGAAAAAATCCCGTTACTTTTTAATAAAAAGTTATTTACTTTTACTTTTTTAATTTAGACTACTGCACGCGCGACGTTGCCAAACTTACATCAATGATATTGGATGACCGAAGTTGCAAAATTTTGCATTTGAAATCCCGGGAAGGTCCACATTAATATCAACATTTCGATGCAAGTACATAAATAACTCTACCTAATTCCGACCTCTGGTTATTAAATATAAAAATCAAGATTTTAATGTAACATTAATTTAAAAAAAATTATTACAAGATATATAATAATCGACCTAACGATAGTCCTCAAATAAGGAAAAATCTTGTCAAATACTATTTTTTTTCCGCAATGATCCGCAAGATTAACAAATACCTGATATCGGCATTTGACTTTGGCCCAATCCTCGACACTTTAAAGCCATTTGATTAGTTTGTTAGCGGAGCCACCAGCCCGTAACAGGTATTCAAATCCAACAAGTCAAATAGAGCGAACTTTTTAAATTGATTTATTTAATTTAAAAAACTGTACACTGCGAATATGTGACATTTCGAATCATTTGACGAGTTCGATTCGAATAAGTGTGCGTTTACCGTAAACCTGCCGCGTCTGCCCGTCTGTGCGCCCCAAAACATAATTACTGAGCTATATCGGGACACGAATGAAACCACATCTTTATGCGCCTGTTACGCCGATAAACCTAAAATGTTGAAAGCCCACGACTATTGGCTAACAGATAAAAAATATACTTAAGTGACTAGCGATCTGGTCACTGCGCGCGCTGACCGCTTAAGTGTTAATTTTCATCGCACTAAAGCCGAGATGATGCGTGTGAGACATTGAGGGGCTAAGCACTGGGTTCAACGTTGCTATACTTACTGATCTTACTATGGAGAATAATGTTGATTGTCCATAAATTCTTCTGTTGAAATGAGATCATGCGCGTGCGCAAAACAAACAGGTATAAGTTATATTTGTGTAAAGTGTTTTTTGTTTTAAAATCACAAGCGTTTTATGATGTTGCATGGGTCTATATGCATAAGAGCAATTAATATAAAGGCTGTTTTACTTTTTCCCTGATTTCGAGCATAGGACGAAATTCACGAAATGAGAAAGGATCTCTTTGAAATTGAGTTTATCGCATACCAGAGATAAAATGTAGATATTTAAATATGTAACATTTATGCTATTCTCTAGAATTCATTTTTTTTGCTTACAATTTATTAACATTGGTCAAATATTATAGGCGTAACACACATTTATTAATTATGAATTTACTATTGCGGTTCACTAAGTTATTTCTTTGATTTTTCGAGACTGTTCAAATTCAAATTCAAATTTGAAGAAAATATTATAGGCGTAACACACATTTATTAATTATGAATTTACTATTGCGGTTCACAAAGTTATTTCTTTGATTTTTCGAGACTGTTCGAAAGGGTTACCGCGGCCCCGGGACATAGCAGGGTCAAGAAGGAACATGAGTGGTTTTTAGCCAATACAAGTCTGACCCACCATTCCGCTTCATCCACAGCGGGAGCGCAGTCATTCAACGATTTAATAAAATGTATATATCTCAACTTACTATAAAGTTCCGATTCAATGCAATAAAAAGGTCTTCGATTACTTTAAATGTGTTTGAAGAAAAATACCTCCTTTTCCATATTAGACAAGTAACAGAATTTAAAGCAGTAACAAGTAAGCAGATGTTATAAAACTGTTGTTGTTATTGACAAAAAAATGTACTATTTGTTGTTAGAACGAACTTGAAATAAGCAATATAAATACCAGAGCCATCCTAGCACGACACTCGGCATGTATTGTGCCACAGTGTAACGATGTAAGGCAATAGGTAATTCAGAGGTCAAACGCAGGTTAGAGAGGGCAATAGTGGTATGGGTACAACTGACGTAAAGCGGGTAAACAAATAAAAATATTTATTATAGAAACTGAACCGTTTAGTAACAATATATTTTACAAAAGTCAGATCTTACTAGTAAACATTCTATTAAGTTCTAAGTTTGAAAACTAAAATTGTTAAAGCCAACAAGATTTGAAATGAATAGGCGTGCAATTTAATTTAAAATCATTTATTCAAGTTTGGCTCAATAGAGCTTCTATGAAGGTGAAACTTAAAATTTTACGCAATATTCTCGCTACAGTATAATACGAGGGTGCGTGTCATATGCCTTAGATTTTAGTGTCTTATAAAATCTGCAATACTGTCCATGCACGCAATCATGATATATATATCAAATTTTTACTGTTAGTCAGGAGTGGGCATTCATGCACACTGATAAGCGAGATGCAGAGAAAAAGTTATAGAATATGGTGATAGGTGAAATGATGACCTACGCTCCGCTCAGATATAACTCTACTCTAGGTAGTATCTTTATAAACTTAAGTTTCACTATTAAAATTCCATAGGTGTATAGGGATCCTACCAAGACGTAAGGAGCCCGAGCCAACCTCACCTGCAAGTGGTGCATCTGCCGATCAACGGACGAGGCTTTGGCGAACATAGCAGTGCCCGGTAAGCGACAATAGGCTCCCCACCAATAATGTGGGACCAACAATATAATTGGCTAAGTGTAGTCGTATAATATGCCTCTGCCTACCCCTTCGGGTAAACAGGCGTGAATGTATGTATTCAAATTCCAAAATAATATTTTGGTCAGTCTTACGAGGTCTCGTTAAGAAACTTTGAACACAAACTTTGGAAGAGACTTGAAGCACTTTCTTCAAGGACTAGACTATCGATAACCCACTACTGAGCACGGACCTCCTCTCATATACCAGGGTAAAAGGGACAGGTCACAGTTCACTATGCGAACCCAGTGCAGATTAGTGAAAGCATATGTGCGGTGTTATGTTGTTAGAATTTTTTTAAGCCTGAGTTAGGTTAGATAAACCTATATAACTTTAGCTACGGTACTCTTCACACTGTGGTTGTAGCTAAATGTTATCATAGTTTTTACGCCGGCCGTGAGGGGGCGACACTGCCTAGCTCGTGGGGAGCAATCACCAGTCAGACGGGTTTTAATTGGCTCAAGGAAGTACGCTTCAATGGTTCCGAGTCACCATCGCCACTTCAGCTCTTATTAATAAACTTGGCGAAATATTAGCGAGGAAAACATAAGGCAGTAAAGTGTAGTTGACTTTGAAGGTGTTTTATATAGCCTTTGGTTTTGCTAGAATAAATGTTGGAATTTTTTATCTTTATTTATCGCCAAACTATATAACAGTTTAATGGCGAACATAACACCTTTTTACATACGTATTATGTTACTAATAAAATCTCGTGTCATTAAGCATAATTAATCTTTCACTTAAGAAAATAATCTAACTTTAGACATTGTAATCGTTTAAATAAACGTGGTTTTTATGTTTAAACACGCGGGGCTTAAAAATAAAAACACAAACTAAAATACTATTGAACGCTATAGTTGCATATTCCCATGTACACACAAATACAAATAATCATTATTCAAACTTTCATCCACATAGAAGCAAAATTGCCCGAAATCTATTAGTTCCCTACTACATGGTATTCCAGCGATTACTATTACGCTTAGCATTACCATTACCAGCCATCAACAATACTATGAATTCAATATAAAATTTTATTTACTTAACAAAACCCCCGTAATTTTAAAAATGAATTTCCAAACATCATAATGACTGAAATGAATAAACAGAATAATGGATTTACTTTGGATATAATACTTTTTTTTAACAAGCGTTAACACATTATCTATTTTATTTTTTGTGAGTGTAAATTTTTTTAAAGATATAGTCTTATTTTTGAATGTAAGTAGATTATAGTAATTGTGAAGTGTGGCATTAAAAACAAAATAACATCAATTTAATTTAAACATTCCAAACAAAAGACTACACAGCCCTCTAGAACGCCTCACAGTGTGTTCGTAAGCTCCACGTCCATTAATCATAAGTTTAATATCATAATTAATAAATTAATAATTCAATAGGTCAAACGAAATCAAGAAACAACATCGGCCGACTGTTACGGTAGCCAAGTCGTGATAAACTGTGTAGTTTTAATTACCGCGGGTCCCACTGGTAATAGTCGTGCGATTTACGCGCCGGGCGTTGTAATTATATGCCTTCCCAGCGTCAAGGCTTGGCGTGTCAGGTTCATATTGTTTGGGGACCCCGGCTTTTACCTGGTTGTTTCTTTTTAGGATAATGTTACACTATAATGTTATACCGTTTGTAAGTTTTGTAGAAGAATTAGCATAGATAGATAATATTATCGACTAGATCTAGACCTGGCACAACGTCATCATCATGTCCACAGCTGAGCATGATTAATCTTCCTATTCTTGCTGCTGCTTAGAATTAGCCCTTTAATTTCCTAAATGGCCATACGCCAGCATCACCAGTATGCACTCTTTTTATGATTTGAAATAATAGCTTTTAACATACTATATTTAGTTATAAGGTGATTTTATTACTAGAAAAACTGAACTTGTCCGCGGTGACCTGAGTAAAAATCGAACTCACGACCTTTGGGCAGAGCAGTGGACAGGTTATCCAAGTTGTTATTTTCTTGTAAATTTTTTTTTATTTAATCTTTATTGCACACTTAAAAGTATTACAAAAGGCGAACTTAATGCCATAAGGCATTCTCTGCCAGTTAACCTTAGGGTTAGCAGAAAACTTTAAAGGCTTTAAACTTTAAAGGTAGTTAATAAACATACATAAATTTACATAAAAAAATATAAACTACACTTATCATAAACTACATAAAATTATAAACATATAATACTAAAATATGACAGCAAGAAGAAAAATGTCATTTTACAACTACCCTTCTGCTTACCAGGATTAATCCTGTCACAGCATTATTTCTTTGACAGGGGCACCAAGAGTTTTTACCTACTACTCGCTCATCTCATCTCAGCTCATCCACAGACTTCCAATAAACTGCAGACAATTTAATTTCACAAGAAACATTTAAAGCAATCATGTTAAGCAGTGTACCAGGAATATAATCAGCACACAATATTATAGCTATAACTTCAGGTATAGCTGTCACTTTTTCATTGACAGATGACAGTAGTGCGCCATTAGCACTGTCTTCGGCCCGGTTGACTGGCTATTGGAAACAAGACCGTAAGTAATGGAGGTTTTCATAAAAACACATTCTTATATAAAGTGTTGTGCTGGAATATAGTAAATAGGTAATTGAGTGAGGAAGTTTCTCAAAAGAAAACGTATTTTAAAGTCGACATGTGAACAGCTGGAGATTTTTTACTGTCGCAATAAGCATTTCTTGATTGACTTTAATTTGCGAGGTATGGAGGTATTTACTAAGTATTTGTAGAAGATGCCTGGGAAGGTACTATCGTAGTGCCAGATGTTTGTAAATACTCGTAATATCATTGTATAGCGTTCCGCTTGAAGGTTGGAAGTAGTGAAATGATTAGGCATTTAAGACAATAATTTAGTATAGAAGTATACATATTTTTAGTAGCTGTATCACTTACGGTACTATACATCTGGATTCTTGATGATAAGAAATAAAAAATGTAAAAGGTTTTGTGTTAATTAAAAACCTACAAAATGGTTAGAGGACTTAAGAAAAGTTAGCCACATTGATAAATAATAAGTACGTCGAAAATTAAAAAATAATAGTAAATAAACTAAACCCATTAATTTAAGGATTGATGAGATTTCACTACAGGCTGTCCAAACCCAAAACCTAGCAAGAGATTTTTTTTTAAAACACGTCTTATAAATTACTACTCGTAATAATTGTGAAAATATTTATTTTTTGAAAACGTGTCTAAAAAAATATGTCTCTTGCTAGGTTTTAGTTTTTTACAGCCAAGATGTTCTGGGTGCCATGATTAATTAACATTATACAAAGGTAACATTTTTAATTAACAAATTGAACTTCAAGCGTCACCGCGGCAGGAAGCTAGTCTATTTTATGTAGTCTAGTCTATTTCATATAATTCTTGAGCGATTTTTATTATTTATATTTAATTAATTAATATTTAATATTTTATAACAATTACACCAATTATTTAGTTCCAAGATAAGTATCATTAAGAACTTGTGTTATGGATACTAAACAACGGATAATCATACTTACATACTTTTTTTTTGTAGATACGTACTTAATATGCATAGGAAAACACCCAGACTAGAACAAATATTCATGTTCATGCACACAAAGATTTGTCCTGTGTGGGAATCGAACCCACGACCTCTGGAGTGAAGTGTACGTATACTGACCTCCACGACATATCGGTCGCCAATAACATTTAAGGACTTTTTTTTAATACCAACCAAACCAATTCGGTAAAACGGTTTATAGAAAACAATTTATTGTCACTTTACCCTGTTCTACTCGATAGTTCGCTGAGAACTCGAGAGTCAAACTGTTTTTATCGAGGTGACCTTTGCAACCCACATCGTGCTATAAACTTACCTATACCCACTTGATTATAGAACAACTTTACCGCATACCGGCTCGGAATGTTGCTTTTATCTAAGTTATCATACTGTGATAACTGTTGTAATTAATTAAGATGTAAAAAAAAATAAAAAAAATATTCGCTGTTTACATAAGTTTTTTTTGTCGTGATTTATTAGTGAAATAAACTATATTTATTTATTTGCGAAGCGCTCGTAGCTCCGCGGTGCTCGGTGGTCGGAAACAATCACCGAAGTAAAGCAGAGTTTACAGAGGTCAGTCCTTGGATGGATGACCGTTTGTGTGGCATTTGATATCGAGCGCTTCCGTGCTTCGGAAGGCACGTTTAGCCGTTGGTCCCGGTTATCACTAAATGTGGTAGTCGTTAAGCCATGTTAGAGGCCTAAATGGGCGGCTTGAAAAATTCTAACAGCAGGACGCCATACACCTGCCTCCGCCAATCCGCACTGGGTCAGCGTGGTGGAGTATGACCCAATACCCTCGCACCTTGGTATGTAAGAGGAGGCTCGTGCTCAGTAGTGGGACGTTAATGGGCTGAAATGATGATGATGATTTATTTTTTATTTAAGAAACGTTATAACTATCGTGGCACCTATGTCCTATCGGTAGTTTAATCTCATCTACCCTTAAATTTATAAGTTTAGTTTGTTTACTATTATTTTTCCATATTCCCATTTTTTTAATTTTTGATAACACATATACATACATTCACGCCTATTTCCCCGAAGGGGTAGGCAGAGGTATATTATACGCCCACACTTCGCCAATTATATAGTTGGTCCCACGTAATAGGTGGCAAGCCTATTTCCGCTTACCGGGCTCTGTTATGTTCGCCAAAGCCTCGTCCGTTGATCGGCAGGTGCACCACTTGCAGGTGAGGTTGGCTTTGGCTTCTTAGGTCTTGGTAGGATCCCTATACACCGCTTACAAGCACTTAACATTAGAAAAGAGTAATATCTAGAAATTTCATTAAAGGGCAGACTAACCTTTACATATAAAAAATTAAGTAATTTTGTGATAAATACAATATTAATTAAATTGCTTATTTCTTCATTTTAGATTATAACATTTGCCTACTTGAGTCACCATACAACAGAATTAGTTTAAATTTACGATTAAAATTTGATACTATGTCATTTTAGAGAACATCGAAGGGTACAGCCTACTACTAACCCTATTGTTGCTAAGCATGAATATATGAATGAATGAATAAACAAATCTTTACCGACAGACAATTAATGTCATAACATTCATAGCAGACAATTGAGGCGCGCGCTGCCATTGACGCGAAGAGCCCGTATCACTCGAAACAGTAAAAAATCTCACACGATACAATTATGACGGGGCGATAATGGCTCTAAGAATTTATTTGAATTACAAATTGAACGCACCAGACAGTTTTAGCGTGAAGCGAATAAATAATTTGATATTATGCAAAATAATGATGGCTCAACAGCCGGGGGCGACCTTGACTTAGTAGACCCATAAATAAATATCTTAACACTCATACATATGGACGGACAGCCGCACACTCAAATATGGTAAGTGCCGGCTTATGAATAAATTTTATTATTTAAAACTTGGAATGTTCATTACTAAAACAAATACTCGTGCGGCGTAGTAACACAGGGTGTTGCAGTTTGGCGATAAGGCTCAGCGGACCTCCTGGTACGCTGTTGGCTCAAAAATAAAACGTATTTTACTTTTTTTAATGTTTGTTAAAATAAATACATTGCCTAGTTATAATAATATATTTAATCTTTGACAATAGTTGTTCATTATTATTTTTTAGAGACATAAATAAATAGAACTTTAAATACTGTAAATTAACTTTTAATTGGATGAAATGTTAAAAGAACTATCATTTTTACTTACATAAAATAAAATATGATATGTCAGTATATATAGGTATAAAAACAAACACAACGTAACTGGAGAATATTACGTTTTAAATGACTGAGATACATATATAGATTTTATGATATGTATCTCAGTCATTTATTACGTACAATAAAATTGTTATAAAATATCTGTTATGGTATCTGTGGACAGAATCGTGTATACTTTTTACATTGATAGTTTTAGCGTTTAGCGTTCAAGGTGAGCGGGGTGCTGCGCCCACGCAGAGTCTCGTCACCGCGCAGGCTTTCGCCATACTTAATTGAACTCAGTATATATTCTTTATAGAGATATATTCTGAATAGTACAGAAAAGGCATACTAAATTTTAACAAAGTAGCAGAAAAGTTCTCTTTTAAAATATCGGTATTTTGGTAAAACATGTCAAATGAAGAAAGGCTAGCCCTTCACCCACACTACAAGATACCAGGAACGAGTAACACAATGGTTAATACTCATAATAAATATTGAGTTAGTTTGTTAGGATTTTACTGCACCATTTACCTCCAAATTACCTCTAAGTATAGAGAACATGAAGGTGAATTCGTAAGTGAATAGGTTCAGTTATTTTAATTTTCAACATAAATCGTCACTGCATGATTTTTATAATAATCAAAATAAATAAATAACTGTGTAATTTTACGATATTTTTACATAGATTTTCATAATTTTAAAATGTAATATGCTATCTATCTCTGTCTTTCTTTTTTTCTCTTTATTCTGTTACTCCCTATGTAGATTGATTCAAGGACATTGCTTATAAAACCCACCTATCCCATTTCACTGTGTATGTATGCCTGAGAACAATGCTTCTTATCTTCATATAGAAATCTGATTGCGCAACTGTCGACACCTATAACATCTCTATTTTGGTAGCTCGCTTCAAATGAATGCTGTTGAATTGAATTTCAATTGTTCTAATAATTACGGTGCGTGACAGTTATGGAGATTCAATAGAGCCATTGCTATTCATAATTATGCTTCAGAGCGTAATTTTAATAATTTAATATGTTGACAATGACTTTATTTGCTGATTAAATAACACACCTTTGTGTTAACTAATTTAAAGCCATATTGAATTTTATTAAGTTGTTTTTACAAATAAATATTCTCTTACAATCACACCAATTATTTAGTTCCTAGATAAGTATCATGAAGAACTTGTGTTATGGATACTAAAGAACGGATAAAAATACTTAAATACTTTTTTTTTGTAAATATTTACTTCATATACATAGAAAACACCCAGCTCAGAATAAATATTATATTCATTCTGAGTGTGTTTCGTCACAAAGTCGCCATATTTCCTGGACCTGTTTTTTCCCACATAAATATATGTTTCCCACATATTATTCCATATAATTTTAATTTTTTTTAAAATTTTTTTTCAGAAATTAATTTTAAATTATACCTTATGATAATAGAAATTAAATCCACTATCTCCACAATAAGTGTGGTATCAAAATACAAAATTTGTAATATTCAACTTAAAATTAACATTTATGAGCTAAAATTAAAGATAATAAAATTCAGTTGAAGAATTAACTTCAACTTTTCAAAACGAAAAGTTTACGTATTTTAATGAAAAAGTTTAAACAAATTTATATTGACATTAAAAAATATCACACTCTACTCCAGAACACCCTGTACCCAGAATTTCTCATGACCAGAGGCGAAATGAGCCGCGCATTCTGACAATAAAAACAAGACAACAATCAGTGTTGCCATTAAACAAATTCGTGAATACATAATGGCTCTCAATGCCTCATATTAATATTTATAGAACTATTTGAATAGATCGCCGATACTGCTTGTTAGCGTGAACCCGATATCATCGCTCTGCTATCTACAATTAGCTTATCACACATTTTTTCCTTTAAGTTATGAACTATTTCTATTTGCGTAGTTTAATCTTGATCTGGTTGACAAACAGCAATTAGCCTCAGAGACTTTGTTAGGGAAATAACGACGTAGTTATTTTACATAATTTGTAAGCCTTGTGTTGTTAGCTGTAGAGGAAAATTTTTATTTGTTTATTTTACACTTTTTAGCGCATGTAATTAGGTTACATAATTAATGGCTCTAGGCGTTTGCTACCAGTTAACTTGATTTTAGAAACTTCTAGCGACTGCCCGCGACTTTGGCGGCAAGCTTGAGCAATTGATGACCGACATGGCGTGGAAACAACTATACCCGTATTCCTGAGGTAGTGGATTCGATTCCCACACAGGAATAATATGCGTAAACTTGAATACGACTTTTTGTCCTGGTCCTTGGTGCTTCTTATATTATTACTAGTATAAATAAAATAAAGTATTTATATATGTTTATATCTTTTCGAGTTCGCATCATAAAAGTTTTAAGTAGTTTGGGTCTAGATGCGCTGTGTGAGGTGTCCCGATAGTTTATGTTTGTCATCAAAGTATCATAATCAGCTGCTTCGGCGTGACAAACAAAGATATATTTTTTTGCATTTATACTATTCGTAACTGTGTCAGTGTGTTTTTTTAAAAATATAGATTACATACTTATTCTGATAGAATAAAAAACTAGTATAAAAGTATTCATATCTATAGGTCATGACCTAACTGTTTCATTTACTTTACAAGTTCACCTTTGTTTTGGGGTATTAGCCCTATTTATTATTATTAGTGGTGATGTCTTAGAATATTTATTTATCAAGATATGTATATTACTAAGTGAGAACTTTTCTTTGTTGGTATAGTAATCAAGAATAGTAATAATAAATCTTAATGGCAACTATATAGAGTTTACAATTATAGTACTAGTGATGTCTTAAAATATTTATTTATCAAGATATGTGTATTAATAAGTGAGAACTTTTCTTTGTTGGTATAGTAATCAAGAACAGTAATAATAAATCTTAATTGTAACTACATAGAGTTTATAGTAAGAGCCCTGAGGGCCTTCTCTAATTCAACGAAAAACTAAATTTCGTTATACCTGTCTCTTTCACTCGCAAAGTATATCACAATCGAGTGAAAGGGATATAACGAAATTTAGTTATTCGTTTAATTAGAGTAGGTCCTTTGATACTCAAACTAGCGTAAGCTGTATGTTGAGAGTCAGTTCCAAATAAGGATAAAAATGGTACATTTAATCTAAGATTAAACCTTTATTCTAACTCTGAAAGGTAGGCTTTCGGTAAAGAAAATACTAGTTTTATTAGGAATATAATAAACTAAACCTCTAAAAAAAGCTTTTTTGATCATCAAAAATACTGAGTGAGCATCTAATGGGTGATTAGGTGCTCAATCAGTATTTTTGATGTACAAAAAGGTTAGGTTAGGTTGGCAATTTATTAATTTTGAAGACACGTTAAATAACACCCGTTTTATTATAAGACGAATCCTTTTGAAAGTTAGCGTTAAACACCATGTTTATTCACACCAACACACCGTAAAAAATATGAATAAATCTCATTACGATTTAAATAAATGTACGACGATTCGTATTTAGTGCCTACTTAACTTAACGATCGCAATGAAATAATCATAAAAAGTCAGTTATATGAAATTGGCGCGATAATTAGTTGACACGGGTTTATGGAGGAAGTGGTAATTATCGGTGATTACTTGAGGTTATATAAGAAAAGGAATAACATGATAATCAGCTAACAGGCATGCAAGTGCGCCTATAAAGGTTATTTTTTGTTTTAGACAGAGCTATAACGTTATGACACACAGCGAACTCATAAGAATCGACAATAGCCCAGTGGCGACACCAATAAACTTTTCATTCAGAGGGCTTAAGGTTCAAATCCTGGTGGCGCCATCTTTTTTTGAAGTTACTCTATGCCTCGGATTGGTCCCGACTGTCATCAACATCTATCTATGGCAGTCGTTATTAGGAAGTCAGTGCCTTCTAATGTTCTGACAACTGGTTTAACCATAGAATGATTTCCCATTAGGTTGTGGAGGCAGATGGCAGTCACTTCATGTAATAACTGAAGTTCAGCCAGATCTAGTTAGACAGTTAGCAGACCCTGGGCCCTGGCCTTAAGTCTGGGGCAACCGGGATAATACTAGAATATGATGACAAACAGCAAACTCACAGATTCAAACTCAATATATTTACTGCAGCCATGAGCTGCTATAAAACCAAGCAAAATACTTAAAACTGTTAAAAAAATTACTATGTTCGTACCTAAGCGAATCCCCTTTGGTAAGGAAATTGTAGTATGAAACAATATGCTGAACTGGATCCATTGTTTACAGTTAAGCTGGAGCGGGCTTTTAACTTTACCAAATTTTGTAAGTAAAAAATAAATTCAGACTTAAAATGCTATCGATTCTCAAAACTAACGGATCCCAAAACCACCTTGCCTCTGCACCACAAGCTAATAAAAAACAAACCATGTCAAACTGTCCCACATCCTGTACGATCATAATCCTTAATCGATAAAAAGTATCTTCGTAGGCTTACGGTGATCCCGCCGTGTCGCGGGCTGGCATGGCCCCGTACAATGGGACGGATGCGCGTACGTGTCCCACAATGATGGCGTCCATATTATATGGTGGGACGTTTTTGTTGTTCCGATTTGGGACAGGCGGCCAGACGACTCGGCTACGAGACAGGCTTTGTTTTGTCGGACGATTATATGACTTCTACAAAAATGCGTTCATTAAGTATTTGTAGTAAGTGCAACTCAATTATAAAGAACGCGGCCAGGCTTTGTGCTGTGGGACAATTAAGTATAAAATTTTTGCATAAAGATGCACACATTAAGCAATGAATGTGCAACTCAATTATTAAATAGAATCGACATACGTGCATGCATACTTCCCATACTCATTTAAGCCAGTTGGGGTCTGCAAAAGTTTTGTGAAGAGGTGTATAGGGATCCTACCAAGACCAATAAACCTGCAAGTGGTGCACCTGCCGATCAACAGACGAGGCTCTGGCGAACATAACAGTGCCCGGTAAGCGGCAATAGGCTCGCCACCTATTACGTGGGACCAACTATATAATTGGCGAAGTGTGGGCGTATAATATGCCTTTGCCTATCCCTTTGGGAAAACAGGCGTGTATGTATGGATGTATGTAAATTATTACTACAATTTTCTATATATTATAGACTGACGATCGTGCTTCAAAAAGTGCAGAAGAAAGGAAGCGATCACTTTCTGAATATTCCTTGGTCTCACTTTTAGGATTGCAAGCAAGGATTGTAGCATCAGCGTATCTGTATCTCAATTAGAATAGTCGGAGTAAGGGGCCCCAGTCTATATTCTACTAAAAATGTAAAAAAAACATATTAAAATTGAATTAAATATGTTGAATGGATCCTGTCTTTGGTTTATAGTAACAAGCGCTAGGACCTGCTACCATGCAACAAGTAATTTGATGCTTTTTTTAAGGCAGACACTTTATAAAAGAAGTAAAGCGGACCCCGGGCCCGTAAGGCAGCAACCGGGATAACGCTAAGATGAAGACTTTGTAAATGAGAAACTAATAATAGATTAAGTAATGTGAAAAAATCATTATCCCTTGTACATGTTTGTTATTGAATAGTGTTGACTTGTCTTTTGCAGTTTTTCATGTCATATCATCTATATTCTTTTCTTGTATAAACTGAAATTGTCCCACTACAGGGCAAATCTCTATTGTTTGTATTTCTCTCTTTCCTGGGCTAATCACCCTCCATAGCAATGTCGTCTCGCCATCGCTTCTGGGGTCTACTTCTATGCCTGTTGCCGTCGTCGATCACCCATAAAATATTCACTTGTATTCTCAACTACCCACAAAATTGTGAACACGAAGATTTTCACAAGCCATTATTTATACCATATATTTCACGCAAATTCATTACAGCCACTTTAATTTACCCTTCACTATCAATAGATTAGATACTCAGCATTGATGATTACAAATTTATGTGTATCCAATAACTGTGTTTTATCCAAGTTTATGTAAAATAAAACAATCTGGGAAACCACTCAGCCGTGTAAAGTTATGACTTGACAGTTATATTTAGTTTCTTATAGACCAGTAATAGTATTGTCAGTGGAGGCCGTAATTCACCGCCCACTGGCCCCAAATGTGTCACGTTGGGCAATAATACCTCATATTTTCGGGCATATCTTTGTATTTGAACTCATTTTATGTACCAAAAGTTTTGGCGAATAGTCTAAGCTATGGGTCTAGCGTCATATATTTTACTTTTATTTATATTTTGAAATAGATTGAGACACTTTAAAGTATGTATATAAGGTTTTGCTATTAAATTAATCATACATAAATTTGGGGTTTTTGATATGTCTGTGTGTCATTTTTAATAGTCTTTCAATGTGTTTTTTGGCGTAAAAATTTAAATTCTTTCTTTATTTTTATCTTTGTGTAACAAATGGGTTCACAACAGTAATACACAGGCGAACTTAAAACTACATAATTATAGGTGCCAACTGCAATTTCAGCACCAAAACAAAATTGACGAACCGAACGATACGCTACAACCACCTAAAACTATGTCAGCGTTCAATTTAGACATATGTAAAATTAGAAACGAATATCAGTTACATAACTTTAAGCTCAGTACCAGTAGGTACTCCAACGTCGAATACAAAGTTTTTGAGGTTATACAATTACACGCCTATGCAATTGTTCCTTCGAGGGCTCAGATTCGTTTCATCAGATACATCCACAGCCGGGGTGTGTCAGTAAATTATAATCGCGAAAACAAAGCATAATCCCGCCCCAAGATGACAAGCACAACCTTAAGTCTCGCGCCATTTACACGACGAATTCAAAATCTTGTTTATTTGTAAACGGTTTGGACAAATCCTTATTATGTCATCTACGGAGGAAATATTCTAAACCAGTTCTTAACTCGTGACGTTAAGATTGACAATTGATTTCGTGATCGGATTAGATTTCGATAAGTTTGAAAGCGATTCGTCGACAATAGCGCTTCATATCGCGTAAGGATCGCTTGATAAGGTGTCCACACACTGAAAATGATTCTTGCTGGCTCTTAATCAGAAAACCGTTTGTGTACAATAATATCTGCAACCTGGTCTGTTCGACATTGCTATTGGGCGTTGACCATTTATCTATAGGCGCCATTATCAATGCTTAACTTTTGAAGGCCTAATAAATATTATTGTAGGCCCGCTTAAAACGTTAGAAGATCTATGCCCTCGGAAGATCAGCCTCGTGACATCACTGTGATGTCCGCAAATAGAGTGCTGAGTGGGCACCATATTAACACCAGTTACACAATTATTCTGTTCTTGATTTGTGTTAATTATATTGTGTACTTATTTTATATTATAATTTTTTGTAACTTGTATTGAATAAATATTTTTCTTTCTATCTAAGACATTCGAAGAAGAGAAAAAGTAAAAGTAAATCATTTGACAAAAAATATCTATACCTAGTACTTAATAAAATTTTAAGAGTTTTATTAAGAAAGTTGGAAAAGTTGCATATTAGATTTATACAATCGTAACGGAGTTGAACATGTTTAAATAGGTTGTTGCTTTTAATACCTCGATCATAACCTCTATAAAAATAAATCACAAAACTTTTTTGCACTTTTTAAGAATATCATAATTGAATATATCTAAGCATATCAAATTACTGTGGAACGATTATAATGATGGAAAGAGCTACAGTGTACGCTCACCTTTAATTCCGTAAACAGTTCACCTTATTGTGGCTGTGGAGATGAGGTTCGTTGCGACGAGATTACGGAGGTGACGGAGCTCGTGTTTGTCATATTGACCTATTCTTGGAACACGCAGACAGTAGCGGATCAATGGGTTACTTGTGTAAAGAAATATTGTAAAGACGTTTTGGAAGTGTTTTGAATGTTTTAGTGGCGAGAGTGATTTTCGTTGAAAATAAAAGGTGCAGGCGAGTCACTCTATGCACCAATATGTTTAGAAAGCATTATGTATAGGTACATATTTCTAATAGCATAAAATTTTAAAAATAAATCATATCCTACAGTAAATAGCAATTTAATCGACCTCTTTCAGAAAAAAACCGTAGCAATTAATGTAGTTTATTAAATTTGCAAGCCATATAGGCTCAGTTGACGATTCTAGCACAATTTTTTAAAGCATGTTGTATTTTTGTAAGCTAAAGTAAATTGCCATAGAATCGTTAGTTACATATAATAGCGATACTTTAAAGTAATTAATAGAACGGTAATAAAGTACAAACAAGCATCTTACAGTTTTTTGAATATAACTATAAAACAAAATTGAAACAGTACCTTTCTAAATAGTGTTAAAAATAGAATCAATAATCTATACAGTACAATAGTAATGTCTACACGGATCCTACCAAGACCATATGTATGTAACTACCATGTTTTTAAAGCAAATAAATGATTTGATTTGATTTAAAAAAGACCTGCAAGTGGTGCACCTGCCGATCAACGGACGAGGCTCTGGCAAACATAACAGTGCCCGGTAGCGGCAATAGGCTCGCCACCTATTACGTGGGACCAACTATATAATTGGCGAAGTGTGGGCGTATAATATGCCTCTGCCTACCCCTTCGGGGAAACAGGCGTGAATGTATGTATGTAATAATTTATTGTTTGCTCAAATCCTTCCCCAATAACTTCAAACCTACAAACAATCGACAATAACTTCAACCACCGTCTTCCGTGTGATTAAAAACCATCAGAAACACGGAAGGATAAAGTCAGTATCGGAAGTGTAATGACAGATGTGAGAAGCGGAGGTCGCGGGCGCAGCAAGGCCGCTGCGGCCGAATCTAGATAACGCCGACGTGCCCTGCCCGTGGGAAACACACTACACCCATAAATTCCCTTACATAATTGTGGCAATTAAATCTTTCACGTCATTGCCTTGTCTCATGCTGATCTCCGATAAACAGTCGTAGTAAAGATTAGTGTCGTTGTTTATTGCTAGACTGGATACTGCACGCGACTTCAATCGCTGGCTTCCTCCTTTTTCACTTTTTTATGGGTCAAGTATAGTTGGTCATTCACAAGCCTAACACTGAGGTTTACGATAATTTACCGCAAGTGTGAAGTTGTAGAAATGCGTTTAGTCATTGCACTGAGTAAAAACTGCTACAAATAGGCGATCTAGTTTAGATAGATAAATAAAAAATAAATGATTACTAACAAGGTGACTTATACGTAGCTTAGGTAAATTTCGCAATATTGCGTTCAATGTTAGATGAGAGGTACAATACTTTCATTTTGTCTGTCTTAAAATTTTATGCGTGCGCTACTAGGATACTAATTTCATGGAAAGTCGAATTAAAGTGAAGGTTAAATTACATTGATAGCTCGAATAATTATAATCTCTAATTATTGTCTTTGTTATCCTCCAATGAATATAAAACGCCGTGAGTTGTATTCATTACTTATTTCAGTCTTTAAGTCGCATTAGACTACGTATACTATTAACAGGGGACCCAGAAATGACCCTGCGCGAACAGCAATCTTTATTGTTTCACGTCATCGCACGCCTCACACTGATCTGTGATACGGTCACATTTCCTGCAGTACCTCGTGCCTTGGGCGTCGTGTATCTGCTTCCCTACAATGCTGGCCTTCTCAATGTCACTGTCTCGTATTGGCTTCTATTCAAACTCGTTTGCATTTAATTATAATTAATTTACGATATGTTTGTATTAAATTGATAATGCAACTGTTTTGTGTGGTTTCTGTTTATAATAGGCATGGTGTATATTTTTTTTTGTACTTAAATCTTAATCAAACAATATAATACCTTTTTTTTTATAAAATACAGTGTTTTATAGTGATTAGTTTGAAAGAGGTAGTAGTATAAGTAATCTGTACCATTTGTGTATAGTTTTTGCATATTCCATAAAATTTACTGGACATGTTTAGAGTGTGGTCGTCTTTGTAGATTTAATTAGCTATGTCAATATATTATTGTTTAGTTTTAATTAAGAGCCCAGATTAATTTTATATATTACTATATGTGTGGTGCCTAGAATAGTGGCACTCTCTCTCATATTATTGGAAGTCGAAAGAGTTGATGAACCTACTGGATGATGGGCAGCAGCGTCATCCTGCATACTGACTTAATTGCGATCACCAACCCGCCTGCGCAGCGTGGTTATTATAGGGAAATACCATTATGGATAATGGGGAGGTTAATGTTTAGCAGTGGACTTTATATGAATGAAATGATGATGTCACTTACTGTCTTTTCTTGTAAAATATTTGAAAATTTAAATCATGGCCATTTAAGGCATGACTGGATATAATATCAAAATAACATTATCCACTGGAATTCTATCTTCATTGTATGGTATGGTTTATAATAATAATCAATTTAATTTAACAGTTTGTTACAAACTTTTTACGCTCAAGGAAGCAGAATCGTCTCGAATGACAGCACATAGGTGTAATAAAATTTTTAAAAAAACGGAGCCACGAAAATAATCTGTACGCAGCCGCTATCACAGTTTAATACACGGTTGCCGCGCGGTTTGCCTTATCTCGTAGCTGGATCTACCTATTGTTTTGACTTTATCATTCTCACGAGTGAGGATGACCTCGTGAGTGGTGGATCGGTGTACGTCTGCGTTGATCATGCTACTGTGATTGATACGCTAAATGCTGCGATGAGTTGAATAGTTTATTTTATTCTGAGCTGGCAATTAGAGGGAAATTGTAGATGGAAGTAAATGTGCTGGTAAAGTAACAAATTATATAATCTACAACAATACGTTATTGGTTTATAATCGATAGTTGAGTTAAAAAGCTTAGGTATGTAGTCAGTATAAAGGGCTTTGATACATAGTACGGTACTTTATTACAAATAAAATGCTATAAGGGATATGATTGTCCCATTCAACTCCACGACTTACATCTGCAATATGGAGACCAAGAAGAAGCATTCTAATCTATGGAACACCTTTTATTTACAGTTAGCATCAATAATTGGTAGCACTTAAACTTAATAAAAATCGCAAAATGTCCTAATGCTTTTGTCATAGAAACGTGTGTCTATCTTTTATTTTTCTTTTAAATAATAGCTCCGTGCGTTGTGCACATTTAGCCAGTGTCAAGTTAAAGATATATAAATAAAAGGACTATACTGAGATGTCACATGGACTAGTTGAAATAATTTAAAAAGTGATCCTGCACTGTTTTGTTCCATTTACCAACACTCAAATATGTTTACAGATACTTAACGGTTACTATAATATAAAAAAATTTAAAATAAATCTGCAGACAGAACGCTTCACTTTCCCGCCAAGAAGCCTCGAGTCGATCTTTTTGTCTCTACCAATTATTTTACGCTGACGGTACTTCTGATCCGTTGTCTGATTGTGAATGGTCTCCTTGGAGTAGCCGATCCAAAGACATTGGGATTCTGTTATCAAAACTGACATTATTATGACAAATATAAAAATGTGGAGTGAAAAGCAAGGGGTTACACAAAAGACTTGACAAAGGGGTCAAAGTTCGCCGCTCGTTCGGTTTACCTGGGGTGGCTAGAGAAAGATATTTAGATAAAAAACAGTTTTAGGTCTTTTTGAGTGGGGTGATGTGATCTACATAGAAAAAAATAGTTATATGAAATAGTAACACATAAGTTAACAATAAAAACAACACCTCGCAGAACAGAAAATAGTTATTCCATAGTTTTGTGGTAATACAATTATTAAATTACTTGTGTGTAATAAGCAGAGGTCGGAATTAGGTAGAGTTATTCATGTACTTACACTGATTTCACACAGCGAAAGAATATAGTGGATATGCCTCAAAATCCCGGGATTAATTTTAAAGAATAGAAAAAATCCCGTTACTTTTTAATAAAAAGTTATTTACTTTTACTTTTTTAATTTAGACTACTGCACGCGCGACGTTGCCAAACTTACATCAATGATATTGGATGACCGAAGTTGCAAAATTCCAATACGCAATTTGTTGTATGGTATGTGTATCTTTGTTTGATTTGTCTATCTATGATGTTTTTATTATTATTTATTTGTAATATTGTTGGCCACACGGGATTGTCCATTTGAAATCCCGGGAAGGTCCACATTAATATCAACATTTCGATGCAAGTACATAAATAACTCTACCTAATTCCGACCTCTGGTAATAAGATACCTTCACCAAAATCTGCCTTAGCACTTTTAGCCCTCATGAGTGTTTATTTGAAATAATAATACTATTCATATCTCTACATTAGAAAGACATTTGGTTTCAAGACCGTAGTTATTTTTATGAGTCGAGCGATAGACTTCCTGCATGTTAGGCTAGCAACAAGATGTAGAAATACGAAAGTTTTAGACGAATTTTAGATACTTTATAAACAAATGTTAACTATAAGACAGTAGCACGCGAGTAGTACAAACAGAGGCAAGCGGCGACTTCGGCAGTAAACCGAACGTTATCAGCCGCGGGGAAGCGCCTATCGACGGCCGGCGTTTTCCTTTGTTAGGCGAGTAAGGACGTGGACAGCATAGTGGGTTATAAATAAAATTAATCAATAATATAATAATATAATATTTCTGACACTTATACCAATTATTTAGTTCCAAGATAAGTATCATTAAGAACTTGTGTTATGGATACTAAACAACGGATAAACATATATAAATACTTTTTTTTTATAAATATATACTTAATATACATAGGAAAACACCCAGACCATAACAAATATTCATGTTTATGCACACAAAAATTTGTCCTGTGTGGGCATCGAACCCACAACCTCTGGAGAGAAATGCAGGTATACTGACCTCCACGCCATATCGGTCGTCAAATATTTCTGATTTAAACACCAATTTTTTTAGAGCCTAGATAAGTGTCATTGAAAACGTGTTCTATCGATACTAAATAACGGATACATACATATATTCACGCCTGTTTCCCCGAATGGGTAGGCAGAGGCATATTATACACCCACACTTCGCCAGTAATTGCCGCTTATAAATAACGGATAAACATACATAAATGCATAGGAAAGCTCGTTCAATAAAAATGCAAAAAGATCGTTCAAAATACTGGAAATGAATTTTTAATGGTGTAAGTATAAAGTGAATAAAGTCTTGTGGCCTTTTATTGGCGATATACTTGGCGAACATTATAGCAATTGTAAGTGAGTATTATTACTTAACTTTCTAGGCTAGGTTGTCGCTGACTGTTCTTGGCCATGAATATAAAGAATAGGGAAGGGATAGGTAATGTAAGGGAAGGGAAACGATAATAACATCAATATACTCAAACAGTTTAATATGCTCTGCTCTTGGATTTTTTAAATCAACGCAATAAACCCTTGACTTAAAATTATAACTGTACTTGCAAAAATGTTAATACCAAACAAAGCTATTCGTTTCTTAAGTGTACACAAGCCCTTAGCCTCATATGGTCGGTGTATGAGGAAACGCCTTGGCGGCGGCGTCACGCCACGCGCCAAGGACAGCGCCGCGCTCGTGTGAAAGTGGCTTTATAGCTATCTGTTTCTCTACCTAATAAAAAAACTTTTTAGTAACATAGTTGTGCCTGTGACTTTGTCTGTTTATTTATTTAAGTATCGTCAACATGAGATACAAGAGAAATATACAAAAAAACACGTCCCGGTTCAGGCAACCACAACTAACTTAAAAACTTATATTAACCACAAAATATTAAACATAAAGAGAAGAAACTTCGAAATTTTATACAAGATATAAATTTAAAGTTGCATTAAAATAAAAAACTACTTACTAACACATAAATGAATCAGCATCAGATAACATGTTTCAAACATGTGGACACTATTTAAAGTCGAACTTATTTCCACTGTTAAATAAAAAATACGATACGTTACGGCTGTCTCGATGTTATACGGCTATGAACGTTACGACACGGGCACGGTCTCTAAGATATACCTACTACTTTATTCGAAGTAAAGCAGCAATTAAATCATACTCTGCAAGGGCACGCAGACCTAGTCCAGATGAGTTATTCGTCAACTCAACACGAACAGCTGAACACACTTGAGTCCAGTTGGATAAACTCAAAATCTATATTAATATGTTTATTATTTCATAAACTGGACACACACCAAGATTTTTTTGTGTGTTCAGATAGTGAAACTTCAAATTCATTACTTTTTTCGTCAACTGGAATTAGTGTGCTCAGTTGCTCCTGTCGAGTTGACGAATAATCCGTGCAGATTAGCGAGCAAGACTGCAGCTTTCTGCTGTAGGAAGTTTTCAACCTACAAACAGCGTAGTCACTACCATGGACATTGATAAACTACACACATACACAATGTCACGCCTCTTTCCCGTAGGGGTAGGCAGAGATCACATCCTTCCACTTGCTACGATCTTGGCACACACTTTAAGCTTAATTCACGTCAGTCGGTTTAGGGTACTTTTAACCTGCCCTTTCTCCAAAATTTTCTGAATTTGTTTATGGAAGGTCTTACTTGATCTTCCCCTCCCAACACTTTCAATCACTTGTCCATCATACATCACTTTCGTTAGTCTACTTTCATTCATCCTCTCAACATGACCAAATCATCTAAGCATACTTTTCTCAATTCTTGTCACTATATCTTCATTTACACCAGCTTCGACCCTTATTACTTTATTCCTATTCCTATCCTATTGATCAACTAATTGTCCAAAGATTGACTACATACCACATATATCTTTTGTGATAATTATCGACCACCTAGCCATGCAGTATTAAGCAATAGTAGGCATGTTATTGTTTAACTACAAAACGTCTTTGAAGACAACTCGGGAACAACGCATATATCTAATGACAAGCCTGTCCGTGACTAAGCCCACTAATACCAGCTATAAACTTCAATTTGACATTAATCTCCACTAAATCATCTACGCATAGTTTCCTTGTACCAGAGGCGATGACGAAAGCAGACAACTTCCAGTAACACTACAAATACAATGAATTTATCCTACACTAACAACCTAGTCATAATTCGCTGTTCATATATATATATTTTAATAATAGTAATCTTTATTGGCAACAAGTTTACAATGTCTACATAGACAGCAACTTCTGCACTAGGCTCGTAGGTCTGTATCGCAGCAGTTGAGATGAGCATATACCAGTTTATTGTTCACTTAGTTTGATTTAGGCTGTTAAAAATTACATACAGTCACGCCTGTTTCCTCGAAGGGGTAGACAGAGGCAAAATATACGCCCATTTTTCGCCAAAATCAAAGTGGCACTTTATTTGCTTCCGTCATCAGAATACATACATACATATATTCATGCATTTTTCCCCGAAGGGGTAGGCAGAGGCATATTACACACCCACACTTCGCCAATTACATGTATAGTTGGTCCCACGTAATAGGTGGCGAGCCTATTGCCGCTTACCGGGCACTGTTATGTTTGCCAGAGCCTCGTCCGTTGATCGGCAGGTGCACCACTTGCAGGTGAGGTTGGCTTGGGCTTCTTGGGTCTTGGTAGGATCCCCATACACCCAGACCCAGTCACCAGAAAATCTCTTTTACTCAGTAAGTTTACTACGGGGATCAATATTAGGCTGTCGAAAACATAGCAATGTCTGAAGAGGTACTATTTGTACAGAATATTATTAACAGTAGAAAATAGGCCTCTTCTGTTAAGAAAGAACTCCCACTTAAAACTAAATAAACACAAACAAATTCACAAATTAAAAAATACCTTAAAAATAACTCGTTCGATTTTTGAGTTGCTTGGACTAATTTTGGGGTCTTGCCATCAATCCAAATTTCCTAACTCTGTATGTTATTGGCTTATTTTTATATGTAGTAAACATGTATTCTTTTGTTTATTAGTGGTTTTTGATAACGCTGAGAAAATGGTATGCAACGTAAAAAAAAGAAATCAAGAAGAAACATTTACGTAAAACCTTCTTTTTATGAAGGCAATTAAATATTCAAGGCTAAGTATAAAATATAACAACAAAGTAAAGTTGGTAAGTATGAAAAGAACAATACGTACAGCGGTATCAAGATGCTCGTGGAACATTAGGAAGTGTTTTATGATTTATCGCGTCCGCTATATATCCACCGCAAACTAGTTTGTGCCAATTTTTACTAGTGTACGCCGCTTTGTACGTAAAGCATTTGTTTAAAATAAATTGTTTTACCTCCCTTTTTAATATCTCCGTATAATGAAAATTAAACTTATCGAGTAAAAATAAGATAAGAAACTTTAAATGTATAATAACGGTGGATTATTAATCGTTAAGTGTTTGTTAACACATATGAGTTGGTAAATGAAACAAAACAGTGCAACATCACTTTTCAAATTCTCTCAAGAAGTCCTTGTGTGATCTCAGTATAGTCCCACATCTTTACTGAGGACTCAAAGGGTTTAGGGGAGGGCATCTCATTTACCATTTATCATCTTTATCACCACTCATTCTAATTTACTATAATGTACGTATTATTAACATATCTCTTACTTGACACTGGCTAAATGTGCTACACGCACGAAGCCATTATTTAAAAATAAAAAAGGCATTTACATAACTGTTGGTAGGAACTTATATCTCGTTTAGTAGTTCGAAGTTGACTTGATATATCTTAGATTTCCTTAAAGGCACGTACCACCGAGTAACTGATGTCTTTTAAGTTTTATATGTTAGCCTATTATAATTGGCCTACTGTTTCATGCTATTTGCTATGCTTTGGGTTGTCCAGACCCATCGCTTTAAGCCATAAAGTAATTGTAATATCCTTTATTCTACATATAGTACACAGTTTTCTTATAAAAATCCAGGCTTCCAAACTTTTTATATAGTTGCATTTCAGCAGCCAGTTTCTAACCAAAATAAAAAATTATAATATTTTATTGCTCTTATGGTAAAAGGGTGTAAGTATTTGTGAGTGTGTGCGTTGTGTGTTGTATTGTGTGCGTGTGTGTGTGATAGGGAAAAACTACAACAAGCGACAGAAACGTCAAAACATGTGCAATTTTTTTATCGGAGTTTCATAAGAATGGTCGAAGTAATTCTTCAACTTTAGCATAATTCAGCGATTGAAGGTATTGATAAAATGTTATCTTTAGGACCGCCTGTTTTAAAATTGTCTTTAAGCTCACTATACAGTATTAAAGTTAATGAGATTGTTGCACACAGTACCTACAACATTATTGTTTTACCTAACATACATTGTCTATTCTATTTTTTAGTTTGGATTTTAAATATGACTGCTTGTAGACGATTTATGACTTTGATGGCTGCATGGCTTAACTGATACCATATGGTATACTACTTTAAAGAAATTGTGGTTTGCAGCACATTTCATTCATTATTGTCATATAAATGTTTTTTTTTTTAAATCCTTTTATCCTGTTGCTCACATGCTCACTTAAATGTTTCTGCGGTGGTGGGGCCATGCGTTGAGCAGTCTCGTTCTTTAAAATATGGTTGAGCGAAACGATGGCTGGTTCATGCGTCAAACGGGTGCCGCCAGTGGGGACTGGACTTGTGGTTTTCATATAAAATATTTTTGTTCTAACTGGCGGGAGAAAAAACAACCTTGACGATTTTCTTGCCCGTTCTTTTACGATCAAGTTACCGGCCGCAGCGAATGGGCGCGTTAGTTTATAAGTACTAAATTCATAAGAGCTCTATTGAGCCAAACTTCCATAAATGACTTTTGATTTTGATTATAATGTAAGCTTGTGTCCTCCCTCTCTTTTCTCTCCTTTCCTTTGCTTTGGGTTGTCAAGAATAGATCGTTATTAGCTTGAAGGTCACAAAGTCATTAATTTATAGGACGTCTAATATTCTAACGTTCTTTTGAAGTCCAATAAATAAAGAAATAAAATAAATAAAGTCTGCCTATTACAGTATGACACAATCAATTAGTCACTGTAGTTTTTTAAAAGTTTGTACATAACTGTTAGGTAGACACGTTTCCGGTTTGCGATAAGCAGTTTAAAATATCTCTGTCTTATTTGACTCCTACGCTTCACCGACGTTATCTACTATGACGGGAATGCTACCAGGATGAGAACTATAAAAAAAGTATTTAAACAATTAAAAACAATGTTCCTCTTTTCTTGTAAATAGTTAGGTACTTTAAACGAGTTTTGTATGTTTTTGATTGGTTTTTATCAAGATCTAGAGAAAAGTAATGTGTTAACGCAGATATGTTTAAGGGTGTATAAGGTTCCTACCAAGATCTAAGGAGCCCAAGGCAACCTCACCTGCAAGTGGTGCACCTGCAGATCAACGGACGATGCTCTGGCGAATATGTACCCGGTAAACGGCAATAGGCTCGCCACCTATTACGTGGGTCCAACTATATAACTGGCGAAATGTTTGCGTATAATATGCCTCTGCCTACACCTTTTTGGAATCAGGCGTGATATTGACCATATAATGCTTCACGCTTTCCTTGTAAGGTTTGCATGTTGACCTTGTTTTATAGGAGACATCCCTGAGATGATGAAGAAGAGTTTTATTGGTAAATTGGAATATGTACTGTCTTTTTATCGACCGATAAATATATTATACCTCCATCATGCTCCGGAGGTCGTGGGTTCGATTCCCACACAAGACAAATCTTTTTGTGCCTAAACATGATCATTTGTTTTGATCTGAGTGTTTCCTATGTATAATAAGTATGGGTTCATAAAGGAAAAAGTATATATCTATGTCTGTATATTTATTTAGTATCCATAACACAAGTACTTTATGATAATTATCTTAGAACTTATTAATTGGTGTAGTTGTAATAAATATATTAATAATATTATTTTTATCATAGTAATTCATAAAGTAAATCGTATAGTAATCAATATTTCTGTAAATTAATAGTTTAATATTAATGTTACAACACTTTAAGCCCTAGTAATGCCCACAGTGGTTACTAATTTTGAAGTTTAATACATAAATAAATTTACATATTTTTGTATACATGTACACTAAATGAATAAGTAAGTAAAAAAATAAGTTGTTTCCTTCCGTAGGTATACCTTTACGACCCACCCTCACCACAAAAGCGTTGTATCTCCTTATCTCTGGAACTTAAACCAGCTCTCAAAAGAAAGAGCCTAATCCTCTTTATTCTATAAACTCGGCGATATATCGGGGATGTCGTTATCTATAATCCCCGGTCATCAATCGTCCGATAGATGGCGGTGTACAATAGAAATACCCTGTTTGACACTACCCTTTTTGAAAGGGATGCGATAGAGAGCCGCGAATTGGACATGTCAGAATAACTGCGTAGGTGATATAAACTTTGTTATGAGCAGACACATATATACATACTTTCACGCCTGTTTCCCCGAAGGGGTAGGCAGAGGCATATTATATGTCCACATTTCGCCAATTAAACTGTTGTTTCCACGTTATAGGTGGCGAGCCTATTGCCGTTATTGGGATCTGGTACGTTCGCCAGAGCCTCGTCCTTTGATCGGCAGGTCCACCACTTGCAGGTGAGGTTGGTTTGGGCTCCTTTAATGTTGTAAGGATCCTTATACACAGACACATTATTATAAAGTAATAAGTTTAAATATATGCAAAATTCATTAACGTCCGCGAATCATTAGCTTTCATCTTAGAGAACCTCCATTTTGAGTGGTTTTATTTTCTTAGCATGATGGCAGGATTTGAACACGGTGACAAGTTGACAACAGTCTCAGGCACAAACACGACTTTTAATATTATTTATTATTGTTCTGATATGCTCTTCCTTACCATGTGTCGTTTCCTGTGGGCCCTTTAATTTATATGAAGGGGTGTTTAGGGATCCTACCAAGATCTGAGGAGCCAAAGACAACCTCGCCTCATTAAGTGATGCACCTGCCAAACAACGAACGAGGCTCCCCCTTCGGGGAAACAGGCGTGATATTATGTGTGGGTACATATTTCACTATGCGGACCCATAGTGGATTTTCGAAGGTGCGCGACAAAGTAATGTTTTCTAGTCTTAACTAATCTCATTAATACTAATATCGGAGACCAATATCTTCGGCAAAAACTCGCGAAGTTCGAAAGCGTTCTATGTCAAATGACACCCAAACCGTTACAGTCCTAAAAAAATGTGAGCTTTACATCGCCGATCGTTTCGACCACCTAGTGTCGAAGAGCCTTGCTATGGAAGCATTGGAAATAATGTTATAAAACATTTTCCTATAGATTTATAAAGTAAAGTAAAGTAAAAAATTATTTATTTCATAAACTATTATACATAGTACTTTAAAAAGGTCATGATTACAAATAAAAAAAAAAAAACAATTGAAATAATATTACACTAAATCACGAAGCTTAGATTCACTTACATGCAACAAAACAATTTAAAAACAAAAAATAATTAAGTGTAAGTGAATCTAAGTGCCAGTTTCGAGCCACCGCTCTGTAAGAAGAACTGGCAAGAAACTCACAGGCTTTGCTCTTTTAAATATGTCCATTAGTTTGGTACTAGAATTACAATCTTCATTTGTCTGTAAAGCTATACAATGCAATATAACATAACCTTAACAATATTTATGTTTTCAAGTCATTCATATTAGAATAGCCTGTATGAAACGGCAGCTTAATCCCAAGCATTTTTATATGCCATATAGTCTTTAATATTTTATAATATTATGAACCCAAATAATATTCGCAACTCTTCGTCCACCGTTAGTTGACGCCCCCCATAAAACTCTAACAATGCATAACGACCCAGCACTGACCTGTCAGAATGTGATCGATCAGCCTGATCCATCTCGCCTCAACCGGCCGACACACAATTACTGTGTGCTACACAGCACCTTACTGCAATGGAAATTTGGACACAAAGTTTGTAGGTGTAAAACAGGGTGCTGTGACGTAATTAAAAAGTGATTCCTTCGCGTATTGTTAGGAGCGGGTGGGTATTTAACTCCCTTATTGCGGTTTGACGTCAATTATTGAAATAGTTGTAAATGATGAGTTTTGTATCGATTTTGATATTATAAAAGTTATGATAATAAACTTTTTGAGCGCTATTAGCCCAAAACCAGGCTAACAGTCATAGTATAAGCTTTGCATACTATGACTGTTAGCCTGTAAGTTTCTTGCCAGTTTCTTCTGAGCGGTGGCTCGGAACTGTCACTTAGATTCAGTTATACTTAAATATCTTTTGTTTTTTTATTGTTTTGTGGCATGTAATCGAATCTAAGCTTCGTTATTTCAGTGTCTTTATCGATTGCTTTTTATGTTTAATTTTGACGTTTTCAAGTAATATATAACAGTTTATTACATAAAAGTTTTTGAAGTAGACATCAGATAAAAAATAGATACTATAGTTATTTGTACATTTAGATATGTAATTAGGCAGGTACTTAGGCCATATGGAACACCCTGACCAAGACAATTTACTCATATTTTTGCATAAATATTTTTTTTTTCTTAGGGAATGGAACCCACGACCTTAGGGCAGAGTGCAAATATATTGCCCTCATTCAATATATGGTCTTTTTAGATTGTCAAATAATAACAATGTTAGTAACTTAGACTTTATTTTCAGAATTAAGTCATATATTTCGTATTTTATTTTTGCTTAATTAAGGGTAACTTTACGTGTATATCGAGAGTTCCGTGCTCAAACCCGATAAGTGACAACATCAGATACATAATTTCTGCCGCTTTTCTTGTGATATTTTCTTATTTAGAACAAAACCAACAATAAAATTATAAATAGTAAAGTAGATGATTGATACTTGAAATTTGGCGTTCACAATGCGGTTTTTTTGAAATGTTACACGTCATATTGACTAGGTACTGCCTGATGGTAAGCAGTCAATGTCAGAAAAAAAAATTCATATCGTGAAATAAGCACGATAGGTACAAATACCCTAAGCTAAGTTAAAAGTCTTTTATATATGATGGCGTGGACACCTCCTAGTAGCTCAGCGGATAGAGCAGTCGACCGTTTATCTAATGGTCATGGGTACGATTCCCACTTAAGCTACCGCAAACGGTTTAATTTTTTATAGTAAAAGAAATATTTTTAAAATTATATACAATATTGTATATATGCAGTCGGTGATAGTGCAAATTCGCGAAACTACCATACGTAAAGTCCGCGTATCTAGAATAGATCTAGTTTTACAGGTGAAGATAAAAAATTAATAAGTTTCTTATTTTAACAATAAGTTATATATTCTAACTCTTGTTGTAAAAAGATTTTTAAGAAAGTACATAATTTAGGCGCTGCGACGAATATGCGCATTAACTTAAATTAGAATTTTTTTTCAAATACGCGGAATTATCCAAAGCTAGTATTGTTAGTGCAATAAATATATTTCATTTCATATGTCGTTGCAACGATGCAATAGGTGACCTATGACATAATAACATGTTTTATAAAGTCGAGATGTTGTAAAAAAATATTTAAGAAACGATGAAAAGTTCCACTTTATTGCTAATAGTTTGTAAAAACTGACAAATTTCACGTTATTCGACGATTTTGCAATGATCTAGGTCGAATAGTTATGTAAATGAGATCTAGGCGAATGTCAAACACTTTGCGAAAGCCTGGCCAGTGCCAAACGTCACATTTGTAAAGATAAGGAGTGTTTACATCACCGCGGCCATCGCGGCCACCGCCGGCCGAGTCCTGATTTATGGCTGTTTTACTATACAATTATGTAGTTTACTACATTGTAAAGGTGTTTTGTAAAATTTAATTGAAATTTGGTGATGAATTTTTCAAGTAAGAATGAATAAACACTTTACCTTTAAAGAAAAATTACATTAAAATTTTTAAAAAAATGTTTTACTTCAGTTACGCAATTGCACATAAATAAACATTCTCTTACAATCACACAAATTATTTAGTTTCAAGATAAGTATCATAAATAACTTGTGTTATTTATTATGAATACTAAATAACGGATAAACATACATAAATACTTTTTTTTTGTAAATACATACTTAAGATACATAGGAGAACACCCAGACCAGAACAAATATTTATGTTCATGCACACAAAGATTTGTCCTGTGTGGGAATCGAACCCACGACCTCTCGAGTGAAGTGCAGGTATGCTGACCTCCACGCTATATCGGTTGTCATATAGACTTTCTTTCAGGCAACTTGAGATTGGCAACTGACGAGGCTCTGGCAAATATAAAAGTTCCCGGTTAGCGGCAATTGGCTCGCCACCTATGACGTGGGACCAACAAAATAACTGGCGAAATGAGGCCTTATTATATGCCTCTGATGCATGTGTTTTTGACCATATTATGCTTCACGCCTTCCTTATCAGGTTTGCATGTTGACCTTGGTTTGTAGGAGAAATCCCTGAGGTGATGATGATGAGTTTTATTGGTAATTTGGAATATGGACTGTCTTTTTATAGACCGATATAGGTATATTATACCTCCAGCAGCATTATCCTGCGTACTGGGTTGGACTGCGATTTTCAACCCGCCTGCCCAGCGTGGTGATTATGGACAAATACCCCCAACGGAGTGTAATCTATTGGGGAGGCCAACGTTCAATAGTGGACTTTAAAGGGCTCATATGATGATAAAATATACGTGGTATATCTATTTGTAGATGTAAAAGTGTAAAAAAGCACCCTATGTTTTTTTATTAATGTAATATTTTATGTAAAGAATTTTTGGGAGTTATTAAAGTATAATGAATTGAGTTAGTAGACTAATGGCTGAGAAATAAAATGTTACTATTTCTGATATTTAAGCTCGATTTGCTACTAAAGCGTGTTGTTTTGGTTTTATAACTATATTTTTTTTATTTCTGTAATCGCAATCTTGCGCTTTTACACATTAAGTTGTTTGTTTTCTTAAAATTTGTGTTTTCTTTTCATGTACATATTACAGTCTTTTGAGAAATCAATGTTTTAAACCAAAGTATAGTAGTATTTCAGCTCTAAGCTTCAATTTAGACTATAGCGCCATCAACGACATTGATGAAAGTATTTTTAGACGACACCTACACGAAGATTGATTACAAAGAGATGTTCATTAGCGACCGGTCACCCATCGACACGACACGACACCGCTTGTCGCAACAGTGTCGCGAGACGTGTGCCGATGCATCAGTGTCGCTTAGGCACATGTCGGTACTTATCAGCTGATGTTAGATATTTTAATTACAACTATTGTGACGGGTTCTTACTGAATAAAGATTTATTTATTTATTATTTATTGCACACACATAAAAATACAATGTACCAAAGGCGAACTTAATGCCATTAGGCATTTTCTACCAATCAACCTTGATAGATTTCAATATTTTGAGAATATATGTAGTTCAAATAAGTATATTTAAGAAATAATGGGTGTATTGTCAACCTACCAAGACCTAAGGAGCCCAAGCCAACCTCAACTGCAAGTGGTGCACCTGCCGATCAACGGACGAGGCTCTGGCGAACATCACGGTGCCCGATAAGCGGCAATAGGCTCGCCACCTATTACGTGGGACCAACTATATAATTGGCGAAGTGTGGGCGTGTAATATGCCTTTGCCTACGCCTTCGGGGGATCAGGCGTAAACGTATGTATGCATGTTAAATTATATAAACTAAAACCTGCAGAAACAATAAAAAGGATTAAGAATGAAGAAAATGCCACAGATAGATCCAGCTGCATTCTAACATAAATGTTATAACAACCTCGCAAATCTACGAAGTTATGTATAATCTTTACAATCAATTGCTATTAATTAAAAGTAAATTGTTATTATTGGCTTAACTGGCAATCAGATGATCGCGATAACCGCCAACTATAGCAAATATAACTAAACAAAACGTGCAGTTAATAAAGCAATCAAGTTAACATAAAACTGTGCGTGATATTGTGATCACGATTGCACTTGATATAAGCTTCGATATTATATATATTATATAAAATAGATGAACAAATAAAAATCCTTTCAATGTTCTACAGTAATACATATCGTCGGGGATAGTGCAAATACGCGAAACTACCATACGTAAAGTCCGCGTATCTGCAATAGATCTAGTTTTGCAGGGGAAGATAAAAAAACTTAATAAATTTCTTATTTCAACTAATTTTAGGCTTATTTTCACACATAATATAGTTTGTTATATGTTCTTACTCTTGTTATTATAAGATTTTTCTGAAGGTACCTACATAATTTCGGCTTTGCGACAATTACGCGCATTAACTCAAATTAGCAAAATTTTTCAGATACGCGGCTAGTTACGCGGATTTGCACAATCCCCGACGATACGTCATCATCATATCATCATATCCTAGCTGTACCCCGGTTGCCTAGATTTAAGCTTGGGGCCCAGAGCTCTGCTTGGCAAAATGTGGGTGTATAATATGTCGCTACCCTTTCACGACCGATATAGCGTGAAGGCGCCACTCCGCTCCTGATGTCTTGGGTTCGATTCCCACACTGGACAAATATTTGTGCGCACAAATATGACTATTTTTTTTGAACTAGGTGTTGTTCTATGTATATTAAGTATATATTTTTATATACAAAAAGTTAAAAAAAAATGTATTGTAAATTATTAAAGATTATTTCGAACACAAGTTCTTAATGACACTTATGTTGGAACTAAATAAATGGTGTCATAAACAGAAAATATTTATTTTATTTATTCATTTAAATCAGGGAAACAGGCGTGATATTAAATATGTATGTATTAACATTAAAAATAAAAATATTTGTTTAGAATTAACTTCAGATTAATTTTAAGGGTATAAAAGTTTAAAGCTTCCTCTTGCAGGGTTTTAAGTTGTTTTGTAATATAATTAAACCTAGAAACTATAATATAAGTGAGGACTGATATTGGTTAAAATTATTTGTAATTCACTGAATAGCACACTTGTTTAGTTAATTGCACAAGGGTGTTTTTGTGCCACAATAGATTTTTTTATATGCATTATTCTGATATTATTGCATATCACTTGCTACCAGGTAAACGTATTTTTCCTATCATGAATCTTGAAAGAATAAAAACCAATTACGAGGAGAACACAGTATACATTAATTAAGAAAGTCCCTTCTTAATTGCTTTAAACTGCATAGGCGATGCTGGACATGGTGATATTTAGGATCTTAAGGTTATTCTTATATGTAAGTATAGTCAATTAGTATCAGGTGTGAAGAATCATACTTATATTTTATATGCGGTTGCACATCAACCAATAAACAGCAGGCTTAAGTTTATCTGTATTTAGTGTTAAAGCTGTAAGCTGTCTTATGAAATTAAATAATATAATAACACTGAAGCCAGGATAAAATCGCAGAGTGAACATTGTTTCCGCGTTGATGTCTATTTCAGGAGAGCGCTGAAGTCTCGTAGCCACACTACAAAGTCCATATCGATTGTTTTTTTTTCAGAATTGGGGTCTACTAGTATAGATACTTCTCTAAAAATAAGTTAGAATAAAAATATATAATTATAAAAAAAAAATTTAGGGTTCCGTACCTATAGGGTAAAAAACAGGATCTTATTACTAAGACTCCGCTGTCACCAGGCCGTATCTTATGAACCGTGATAGTTGAATTTATAGATGATGTATTTCTGTTACCACTATCGATTAAAAAACAGAATGAAATAAATATTAAAGGGTCTCCAGTACAACAAACGTTTTTTTTTGCTCCATTTGGCTCGATATGGGTTAAATAGGCTGATTTTTCAAATATTATTATTATTTTTCTTTAGGGCCCAGCAATAAATGATGTTTATAATAATTTTAATTATAATCAAGTTTTTCTACTAGATCACCTCACAGTAAGTGCGTGGATTCCTGCGCGTGCGCCGAAGGCTGGCCGCCGCGTAATTCATCGTTGAAGGCTCAATGCTAACTTGGCGCCGTATTCAATTCACCACGGATATCGATGCATAACATTATCAATCAATAATAGAGAATATCATTCCCGTAAGTATTATTGTGTGTAATTATAACACAAATCATTCTTATTGTCGTATAATTATTGAAGCGATAAACAGCAAAATAGTAAGTATCAGTTGAAAAAATATATAAATAGGTAACTATTTTCTGACAATTACACCAATTATTTAGTTCCAATATAAGTATCATTAAGAACTTGTGTTATGAATACTAAATAACGGATGAATATTTTTTTTTCTTAAAAACATATTTAAATGCACACAAAGATTTGTCCTGTGTGGGAATCTAATCTACGACCTTAGGAGCGGAGTGCGGGTATATTTTATTATACAACTAACTTACCATAAAAAATTACATATTAGGTTCCTACATTAGAAATTGATGTTTTACCTAATATAAGTAATATTGTGTAAGTAATATTAATTATATATCTCACACACACGCACACACACGCGCACGCACACACACACACGCACGCACGCACGCACGCACACACATAAACACGCGAAGTATATTTTATTATAGCCATTGTATGAATAATTAGTTATAATAGGTTGGGGAAAAAGTCTTTTCGTATTTTTGTATGAAAAGTCAAGACATTTTTTTCAAAGTTTATTTACATTTATTTACAATATATATGTACCGTTTTGTTGAATAACTTTCTGCCATTTTGTGGGCAGAGACATTATCCCGTTACTGTAGAAACTTTGGGACTTCTGATCAAAAAAACGGGACAAATAGTTTTGGCAGTCCTCTCTTGAGGTCAACCTTACAGAACCTAAAGAATTCTGCAGAGACCGAAACAGGTGAAAATCTGAAGGCGCAAGGTCAGGGCTATATGGTGGATGCACTAGGACCTCCCAGTCGAACTCTCTTAATTTTTGCTGAGTGGCTAAAGATGTGTGTGGTCTAGCGTTATCGTGATGAAAGACCACACCCTTCCTGTTGATCAATTCCGGCCGTTTTCTCTCGACTGCTTCCTTTAATCTCATCAGTTGCTGGCAGTAAAGATCAGAATCGATGGTTTTGCCGGGCGGTAAAAGCTCATAATAAACAATGCCCTTCCAATTCCACCATACACACAGCATCACCTTATTTCGTGTTAGGCCAGGTTTGGCCACAGTCTGTGAAGCCTGGCCAACTTTCGACCACGACCTTTTTCGCACGTTCTTGTCGTACGTGATCCACTTTTCATCGCCAGTTATCAATCTCTTCAAAAACGGCTCGGTTTCATTACGTCTCAATAATGAATCGCAAATGAGTACACGGTTCATTAAGTTTCTTTGAGTGAGCTCGTGTGGCACCCAAATATCGAGCTTTTTTGTATAACCAGCTTTATTCAATTGGGTCAAAACTGTTTTGTGGTCAATTCCCAGTTCTTCAGCTACATCGTAACTACTAATATGCCGATCTTGCTCCACTCTTTCAAAAATGGCGTCCATTTTATTCGTAACAGGGCGACCAGAGCGAGGTGCATCTTTAACATCAAAATTTCCGGACTGAAAACGTTTGAACCAAATTTGTGCTACTCTTACTGACACTGCATCAGGTCCATAAACATCACAAATTTTTTTCACTGCTTGAGTTGCATTTTTGCCTTTTTTATAATAAAATTTTAAAATGTATCGAATTTCTTCATTAGATTCACTCATTTTTACGGAGAGAAAAACAAATGAAAAATAGCGGGAAACAACTTTTTTTTATTTTTTTCTTTTCTTTATAATGGAACCTTTTTAATGTTACCAAAACCAGCCAGACACAAATAGTACATTCAAAAAAATTTTATAATAAGTTTATACCTACGTTATGCGGAAAGACTTTTTCCCCGACCTAATATATTTACTTACATTTGTCTGATTACTGTGGGTTATGTAATTAATGAAAATAAATAATTGACAGGAAAAAAGCAAACAATTTTTTTTATTTCTTCATTCAAAGTATGTACAGTACGCACTTTTGCCATTCCATAGGGAGTTCATTGATTACATTGCTGAAGAAACTGCGGGAGCTACATTTATAAAAATCTTTGAAGGCGTTTCGGCTTTCGAGTACATGCGATTTGTTATTGATTATAATAATAATAATAATCTTTATTTATTCTCTCACATAATGGTTGTTACAAAATTAAGCTTACACTATTGTTGCACTTAAAAGTATGTGAGAGACTGATATCTGTACTAGGAGACCTGTATGACAGATTACCAGATGGATTGATTATTTTTGGGAAGTAATAATACAAAAATATTTTATCATAACAGCGTGATTTAGTCATGTGCTAAACATTGGCCTCCCCAATAGATTACATTCTATTAGGGGTATTTACCCACACTACGCAGGCGGATTGGTGAACGCAGTTCAAGCCAGTACGCAGGATGACGATACTTCGCATCATGCTGAAGGATTTCTCTTCGCTGACTCTTACGACTCCTCGTAAGATGAGAGTGGGTGGCACTGCTTAAGACCGGCACTCCACACAGCCCGAATTTTATTTAGATATTGCGAATAAAAAATCTGGACCTGGCTAGTCATCAATACCAGAAATCTCTGTTACAATTTATAGCAAAATACTGTTAAAGTTCATAGTGATATATTTTATATAAGATATTTAAAAGAACTCTTTGTGCTTTCTATATCTACTATCAATGGAGAATAGATCGTTTTAATCACCATCATTACAGTGATTTAAAGTCTACTGCAAAACATTATCGTACCCAATCGTTTTCCACGTCTATCAACTCCATCGCAAACGCTTACCAACAAATGAGCTAAAACATAATGGAGCTTATTACAACCAAGATCTAAAGTTAAATCAGGTTTGAGACTAGTGATAGTGACATCTTATAAAGACAGTGATGTCTTAATTTTATCAAATAAAAGTGACAGCAACAGTTTTAAACCTGGTTTAACTTTATATCTGGTTTTGTAATAATACTCTAGCATAAAATCCAGATGAATCCAGTTTCTCGCACTATATTCTTAAGCTATTAATAATAACAAATAAATGTTAGCACTCAATTATCAAGTATATATTATAAAGATAAATATATGCCTTTTCCAGCACAAGAACGCTTGCGTGACGACTGCAGGAATATAACACAAGTCATAATCAGCAACTATATAAATCAGTGGTGGCCACTGTAATCTGAGTACTTGTGTTGGGTATGGGAAAATTATGGGAAAATGGTAATCGCAATGCCAATGAATTATAATTATACATGATTTAATGACACGCGTTTCTGACAATATATAAAGTAAGGAGATGCGTGTAACTGGCCTTAGCTAAAATAATATTAAGTCGTTGACAACAAGATTTAATCGTGGAAAATATTAAGGTAAGCATACAGACAAATATAATTAGACTCTTATAGAACAATTGTTATAATTTATATGAAAAATTAAAAAAATACGATGGTTGGTAAATTGCTTGCCATATCCCAATAATTGACTCAGTGCATTGCGCGTTTAACAAAAATCAGTTCTGATTATTTTATAAACTATTTAGTTTAGTATAAAACAAAAACCAAACAAACATATTTCTCGCCATTTATTCACAAATGAAAAAAAAAATATTAAGGCTTTTCAAATGAAATTTATGTTTTCAGATAGAGTTTATTTTTTTAAGGCTATTCATAAATTTAGTAAATTCACAGATAAACTAACTAACTTAAAATGATAAAATTAAAGGATGTCAAAGTAAAACCTACAGAAATACTCGACATACCTACTGTGGTTATAAAAACAAAGGAACCCACAGTGCATCCATCACCCGTGTACCTCTACGTACAGTTCTACTCTAATAAGAACGACTCAGCGGAAAAAAATATTAAAAGCAATTCCATCTAATTTGGTGGTCGCTCTTATCGCAGTAAGAGCCGCGATAACTCACTGCCCCGTTACTTACGAAAGGCGGTTTTGAGCTAATTAGTAAAAAAACTAGACGAAAATCCGTTGTTTATAAACATTGAAATGTGATTCTTAACGTGTTGAAATAGAGGCTTGTTAAATGTCAAACGTCATCCCTCAGTGAGTGCCCAGTGTGCGTGTAAGAGTTGTGAATGCGTTATGCGCGCGCGCATTTCGGCCATTATACAACTTTAAAACTTAATTTCTGCTTAGAAAATAGACGGGTTTAATACTAGTTTATTTGAATATAGTTGTCGAAAACATACTTAGATTATTAGATAAGGTAGACGAAAGTAAAGAAAGTGATACGTTAGTGTTGAAAGCCATATTGACTTTCGAGGCTGTAGACTGTGTAATTGGTCAAACCATTTAAATACCAGCACAGCTTTCCTATATGTTAATTGTTAAATTTATACTCTACGAAAGAATTCAAACGTTCCACAAAAGAACATAAAACATCTGCTTTTCGCTTCTAATATACGACCTTCCCTAATACACATCTCATCATATAAGGTACACTACTGTGACCCTTTAAACTTCCAACGAAACAGATAGCATAAAAGTCGTCCGTTCATAGACGTGTCCAAAGACGTGTCCAAAGACGTGTCCAACGACGTGTCCAAAGACGTGTCCAAAGACGCGTCCAACGACGTGTCCAATAACGTGTCCAATGACGTGTCCAAAGACGTGTCCAAAGAGGTGCCCAAAGACGTGTCCAAAGACGTGTCCAAAGACGTGTCCAAAGACGTGTCCAATAACGTGTCCAAAGACGTGTCCAAAGAGGTGCCCAAAGACGTGTCCAAAGACGTGTCCAAAGAGGTGCCCAAAGACGTGTCCAAAGACGTGTCCAACGACGTGTCCAACGACGTGTCCAAAGACGTGTCCAAAGAGGTGCCCAAAGACGTGTCCAAAGACGTGTCCAAAGACGTGTCCAAAGACGTGTCCAAAGAGGTGTTCAAAGACGTGTCCAAAGACGTGTCCAAAGACGTGTCCAAAGACGTGTCCAAAGACGTGTCCAAAGACGTGTCCAAAGACGTGTCCAAAGACGTGTCCAAAGACGTGTCCAAAGACGTGTCCAAAGACGTGTCCAAAGACGTGTCCAAAGACGTGTCCAAAGACGTGTCCAAAGACGTGTCCAAAGACGTGTCCAAAGACGTGTCCAAAGACGTGTCCAAAGACGTGTCCAAAGACGTGTCCAAAGACGTGTCCAAAGACGTGTCCAAAGACGTGTCCAAAGACGTGTCCAAAGACGTGTCCAAAGACGTGTCCAAAGACGTGTCCAAAGACGTGTCCAAAGACGTGTCCAATAACGTGTCCAATGACGTGTCCATAGACGTGTACATTATTTTTGGTTGCGAATAATAACAGATCGACGAGACACAAGCAGAAGTAATTAAAAAAATGTATATTTCAGCACTCAATTGACTTTTGGACTTCTTGGCGGGAAACTGAAACGTCACGTCTGCTTTTTTGTTTAATTTTCTGAAATTTGTGATATTTCGAACGGTAATGTCTAAGAACGGCAGATTATTAACCGTTAAGTATTTGTGAACGTAAATGAGTGTTGGTAAATGAAACAAAACAAGAAGTCCATGTTAGATCTTAGTATAGTTCCATATCTTTATTGAGTACTCAAGGGGTTTCGGTTTGCGCATCCCATTTACCATTTAGCACCATTATCACGACTTATTGTTATTTACTTTAATTATATATTATTAATCTATCCTTTACTTGATACTGGCTAATTGAGCTAATCGCACGAAGCCATTATTTAAAAAAAAATGGTTATTACGCGTTTCTTAAAATAACATTTAAAACCCTCAGTAACATAAGTAGCTTCAAAGTCAATTATATATTTAACAAAAGAAACGTTTAATTACTACGATAGCCGTTAATCAACACTAGGAACTAAAAATCTCAGTCAAGTCCCGACTAACTCAGCGTCATCCCTGTCAGCTCAAAATGACCAATCAAATAAGGACTTCATTAATCCTGAATCGGCTAATAGTTTATAGTCCTTTCAGGAGTTGACAGCGACACGGGCGTGTGTGCGTCAGTGGCCTTATTAGTGCACACACCTGTAAGTGTCGTCTCGTCACGTACTTCAGACGTCAAACTAATATGTGCAGGAGGTCTGCTGCAATAGTTCTGATTGGCCTTGATTTACCAATATCGTATCAATCCAATTTATATGAGTATAAATGTGCAAACCACCTACTAACATAAATTCATTTTGTTGAGAATCATAAGCATCGTTAGCGTATAGTCATAATTAGGTCTTCACATATTATATATATACTTATTTGTAAACATTATTTATCGTTATGTTTCCTGTTCGTATGTTTTGTGTAAATAAAATTTTATTTCATTTCATTACTATAGTTTACCTTTTAGTTTTGTCTAGTATTGCTCTCTCTCGCTCACTCATTAAATTTGGAATACATTACCTATGTCATTTGCAAAAGTATAAAAAAGGACGGTGCAAAGCCAGTTACAGAGAGGAAAGATTCATAAGTCATTAAGACACTAAACAGCAATAATTGTTTGACACTATTTACTTTCTTATCTGCATATATCTACGTACAACGATGCCTTTTGTAAATAAGCTACCTTTCTGTGCCAATATATTTGGTGCTTCAGCCATCGATCACAGGTGAGTGACCTGGCTGGCCATCGGTGACAATGCCGTGACGTCACTGCTCCTTAAGCTCTGCCAATATGGCGCTCGCCGGTCGCTAGGACAAAAGACAGACTTCTTTTGGTCACTGGTGGATGTTAGTGTCACAACAGAACACTGGATGGTAGAATGCTATTATTACTCGAGTTGAAACGAGTATTCGCAACTCTAAATCTTTGTTTTTGGAGTCAGCCGTTCGTTATAGTTTGTATTTTTTTATTATATACGTCGCTGCACGATCTATGTATTTTTTTTTCTATTGTATTATATGCTTAATAAACTGAGTATTGTAGAGTATTTTAAGTTCTTTCTTAAACCCTTCCTTCCTAACAGTTAACTTTAAATCAGTCGAGAGTTGATAATAAGGCTGTCGACAATTAATTATTCCCAGATTTGACTGAATTTCAGTTATTACATGGAGCGACTGCCGACCAACCTCCGCAACACAGAGGGAAACATTATTCTGTGGTTAAACCAGCTGTCAAGAAGTTAGAAGGCACTGACTTCCGAATCACGACTGTCATAGATGATCATGACAGCCGAGACCCACGGTTAAAAGTGTTGTCTGAGGCACGGAGCAAGCGATAAAAATGCACATAATTTCTAAAATTCATAGGTTCTCCACTAGGTTTTGAATCGTAAGCCCTCTGAATTTAAAGGCTATGGATCTCGCCATTAGGCTATCGCCGATCGAGTGTGCTTTATTTAACACACTTAATAGAAATTATACTAGAATTATAAAAGAAAAATTAAATCATCATCAGCTAACCGCAGCTTATTGCTATTATTATATCAAATATTTAATGCTACATAATACTTTTTTACATTAATGACGGATTGTACTTATACGCGAATTGTAGGTGCAGTTAATAAATGTATTTTTCTTTTTCCTTCTATTTTTGAATTTATGGATGTATCAAGACGTAAAACAATATTCACCATAATTCAATTAAAAGGGACTGTATTGAATGTGTGCAAGCGTATCACGTACAAACTTTTGACGTGACAACGTCTTATAAATTGGTTTGCCGGGTGACACTTCAAGAAACTGCGTTACGCTCCGCTCACGTTATGCGCTCACAATGAGAGCGAGTGAGAGGCACGCGTCCCTTCCACTCGGGCATGGTTATAATTCTCAAATATAATTCTTTGTATAAATAAATGTTTTAAATTGTTACTATTATTTCATCCTTCTTCCAACTATACGAATAAATATTCACATTAAAATTATTTTACCACTCAAAGTCGTTGTCACGTAAAACTTTCGCCCGTATACCGACTTTACAGGCAACCAATTTTTTATTCTTATACATCGTACAGACTTCTATATCCAGTCATTGAAAGATTAACAGTAAAAACCATAGCGATCTCTAAAACAAATGCGCCCATTGATCCCAACTAAGACATCAGCCATGTGATTACTGTGCGGCTAGAAAGTGCGACTGGCTCTTCTCTAATAATTATCACGTTGGCTTAATTGGTGCTAACTACTCATTAGCCTGATCGTGGTCACTTGAGGAATATTAATCGTTCAGTAGACAGATCTGGACGTAACGTGCACTTAAACTCTTGTGAAGCTTGCACTTATCGCTATGGCTTTTACTTACAAACACTGTTAGGTTTACTTACAACAATTAGCACATATTACTTAGTTTATAACTGACTGCCTCTTGAGGTCGTCTGATGTTCAAATAAAGGGTGACAATAAAAACGTTATATACTTTTCTTTGTATACTTCAGCGTTCGTATTTAGACCTAGTGGGTTAGTAGATTATTAAGTATATATTAACCGTTATCCGTTATTTTGTATCCATAACAATTTATGTGTGACCTTTATTTTAAATCTGTTTTTGAACATGAATACAGGGCATTGTTTATCAGTCTCCATACTCATAAACCTATTGAGGCTGATATTAGCCTCACATTGCCACCATACAATGCACCCATAGGTCACTATAGGCCGCACCAGTACTGTGTAAATCCACCTTAGGATTCTTTGTTATAGCCCCCAAGTTTTTCCGTGAGTAAAACGACACAATCCAAAGCTTATAAGAGCCTTCTTGGGCCCGCAGATTTGAGAGTGCTCCATTCCCGGTGCACTAGGATTATCTGGCAGGTATAGGCAACAGGAAGTAGATGAGAAGACGCGACATCTAGGGCTCGTTAAATGTAACACAGCATACTTTGTTGATTGAGTTACTTAGCATCAGTGACTGCTTGACTCACTAAAAAAAGGCAATAGACTTTGGAGGCAGGTCAAATTTAACAAGATTTTAGCCCGATTCCTCTCCAATCTTCTGCTAAGCAAGCTCAGCTCTGCAAGCTTCTGGTAAGTTCCAAATAAATTAGCGTAAGTTTGAAGTCGTCTTGACATTGGAAAATGCTCCATCGACGCTTGAATTCTCTAAATAATATTTCATTTTCATTATATTACACTCACAATGTTATAGAACAACTAAGAGTTACTCTCGACATTACGCAACAGAACCAGCGGACCTCACGGAGTCCACACCTCATTTGAGTCCTTTCAACAGATCTCACTTGGCGTTTTATGAACGTTCTTTTGTATTACCAACCAGCATAACTTGAGACTCCCCACCCCTCTCCCCAGGCACAGTCACGGGTTTGATCGGAGTATTATCGAACGTAGGGAGGGTTTTGTTTCGCTGGTTGTAAAGGTGTGGTACAATGGGCGATGAGACAATGAGTGCGATGAATATGCATAGTGGCTTCGCTGCAATTTGCCGGAACCGTCTTATAACGACAATGTGACTGAAATGACATGTCTGCAGCGCGCACGCACGCGCCACGCTTAAGACAATTTTTTTACTTGCCTTATTGTTTGTAAAGTTAAAAAAACAGCTAGAACTTTCACGAATAACGCTAGTCATCTTCCCTCAACTGCGAGGAAAATCGGCTCAGGAATTATAAGACGGGCAAGTGCTTGAAAGTTTCAGATTGTTCGTTTGTCTAGATTTATCTGACGGGAGAAATAACGCTGACGACTGTTTTGCTCAATTCTTCTCGCTTCAAAATACCAACCGCATAGGTTCTGTGTTGAGTTGTGATTTTCTATGAATTTAATGTATTTCTTATTGTGACAAATTATCATGTATATTCTCTTGTTAACGGTTAGGTATATTATTAAAGGTATGGTTAACAATTTAATTTAAAAAATAAGAATACATATACTTGATGCACTGCTAATGGTTATTTGAGCAATTATCTGACAAAAAATTACGCCGTACTTAATAGTTTAGTATGCTATTGCGGTATATTGGTTGTAGGTGCGCACACGCATCATGGCGCCTTCCACCGCGCTTTGGACGTGAGTCAACACGGATGACATAACTCACCTGACTAATCAACTAACATGACTGATTTATTGAGTAAATAAGCTAGCAATGTCCTTAAGGTGACTGACGCGTTAGACCAGAATGATCTATTAAATAGGAAACAGAAGAATAAGTAATGTTTGTCATTCCAATAATGTCGTATAGCATACCTATGTATTTTTATTAAATATATAAGTTCAGAAAAAACACATTTTTGTAAAAATGTAAAAGATATCATGAATGATTTCAAACATAATAATGGTTAGTTTTAGTTCATCAACTCACCCTTAGGACGTTTACTGCGGAACAGAGGCCTATCCAATTGATTTCTAAGTGATTCTGACTTATAGTTACAAATATAACATTTAGTTATATTGATGGCATAAATAATTATAAATATTACTGACATACTTCTTTTTCTTCTTACTTCTTTATATAAGTTGTGAAATCCCACTCCAAAAAAAAAACCGTGGTGGTTTAAGAGAGTGGCTTATAACAAAAATTATAATGTTAATATATTTTGTACAATTAATAAATAAAAAAATTATGGCCTAAAAACAATACTAATACTAATAATAAAAACAATTCAACAAACTAATCTTGAAGTTTTTGATGATTCTTGTTTAGTACACAGAAATGGTTATCGACTATATTCATCATCATCATCATCATCTCAGATACGATATATATATGCGATGTCCACTGCTGAACAAAGCCTCCCAATAGATTTCCACATTGAGCGATCCTGAGTCGCTTGCATCCATCGGCAAATAACAAAGACTAAATTAACAAAACTAATTTCTTACTTAAGGTTTTCTTAGTTAGCTACAAGTAAATATTTTATTACTAAACCTTTCATTTCGAAAAGTAGCTATTTTCATAAATTTATAGTAACATCAATAATGAAATTAATTCGAAGTAGCGCCATCTTTCGGATGGACGCAACAATGATCCCCATTCCCGACCATCTGCGCCGTTACACGCAAAAATCGAACAAAAACAAAATTACAGTTAATCATCGATTGTCAATAGTTGGCCGGAAACGTCGCTGCTTAGCAATGCAAATGGCCAGATTCCTCTAGTGTCACCAACAGAACAGCGTAACCCTGGGGTTAACGCATTTACATGTAAATAAGTGATGCCATCTATCGATAGAATCAACGCTAGTGAATTGATAATTTGCATATGATTCGGTTACAGTTTAATGACGCGGTTCAATTTTTGGTGTCAGTTTTTAAAAAAAATATACGTACCTATTGCTCGCACCTTTATCGATCGAGATGTGATTAATGATATTAATACTCATTTAAAATATAAAAGATTAAGAGGGAATTTTTCCAAATCTACTACTATTCATAGTAATTTTAAAGAAATAATTTTACCTAGGTGCAAAATAATAAGTCTGATTTTTATCTCCTTTTATTTTTACAAACAAATATGCACACATAGTATCTCATTTCGCCAATTACATTTTTGGTCCCACGTAATAGGTGGCGAACCTGTTGCCGCAGGTGCTCCACTTATAGGTTAGGTTGACTTGGGCTCCTCAGATCTTGGTAGGATCCCTATACACCTATCTACTTACCACCCACCCTACCTTGCTTACAACCTACCTTTTATTTTTAAGTTGTTTTTTTCGTATGTAATAAAATTAAGACTCTCCATCGGCGGCCACGAATCAGCAAACATAGTAGAAGGCGGTATCTCATCTGATGGACCAATGATCGACTCAAGGCGGCGGGGAGCCGGTGGATGCAGGCGGCGCAGGATCGATCAACGTGGAAAGCAATTGGGAAGGCCTATGTTATATGGCCTGAAATGATGACGATGCTATTTTCTTAGATTTTTTGTTTCTATTTGAGTTAAGTTGTGGCTACAGTAATTACGTGTATAAAAATTAAATTATCTTTAAATCATCATCTCAGTACGAGAGTAAGAGTGCGAGTTTTTGTTACAAGTCAAGGCGAGAGGGGTTCAGTTCATACTTTACCACGCTAACAAGGTGCGGCATAGCTAAGTCTCTTCAATAATTATTTCACTCATACTCGTATTCGCACAAAGCCCATGCTGATATAATTCTTTGCTTTGCTTAATTAAAATTTCAGTGACTATTATTTCTTTCACGTATCAAGAAGCATTACTTATCAAGGCTATATTTCAGAAAATCTGCTAGCGATTGCTTAGTACAAATATTTCGGATAAATAGGTAGTTGAATACGTCAAAATTAATTTTTAAAAAAAAAAAAAATCGAAATTACACTGAAATCACGTAGATTCACTTAAAAAACAAAAAATATTTATTTGTTACTGAACCTAAGTGCCAGCTTTCGAGCCACCCCTCTGTAAGAAGAACTAGCAAGAAACTCACTGACTCTTTTAAATTATCAATTAGTTATAATAATATACTTCAGTAAGTGATGGATTAAAAATATCTTTCTAACAATTCCCGCGCTACTATAATTTCCCGAAAAATCGAGAAACTATTCAACACGACACGTGTTTCGCCCTTACACAGGGCATCTTCAGGTAAGATAGGAGCCTCAGAACAACGATGTCTTCACGACCAACGCTGAAACGAGAGAGAGAGTTTCTCGGTTTTTCGGGAAATTATAGTAGCGCGGGAATTGTTACAAAGATATTTTTAATCCATCACTTAATTACAATGGATTTCCGCAAAGTAACGCCTGAATCAATAAATTATATACTTCAGTTACAATCTTTATTTGTCTGTGAATACTAGGCGTGAACGGGATAATCAACATTGTGTAGCTAAAATTGTTAAAAATCAATATTAAAAAAATACAAATAAAATAATACCCACAGCTGCTACAAGCTCGTATATCGGTAAAGGTAAAAATGACATACAGACACATTAACTACTCGATTGTATTTAAGTCGCAGCTTTTGCCATTGTAATGCTAATTGCATGCAAAATGAGAAAACTCATTGATCGGTATCAATAAGAGAGAATTTACATAATTTGCCAATAAATCATGTTTTGAGCCAAATATTCAGTTTATTTATTAACCAGCTGCCTGAAGCTGAGATTGTGAGATGGATCCTTTATAATTAGATCTATAGTTGTTCGCTGAATAAAAAAAAACATTTCCAACAAAAACTGTATAAGAACAGCTCATTAAACGATTCTTTAAGGCTATTAGCATTTGGCATCCGTGTACAAATAGCTACTTAACTTGTTTTATAGAAAATTTATCTATACGTATATCGTTCTTTTCACCAGCTACCGTCTATAAAAACAATGGCATCGGGTAACAATAAATTCGCTAAATAGTTATCGAAAAATAAGTCAAACATTATTGTCATCCGGAAAGCATAAAAATATTTCAAATCGGCAAAACAATAGAGCGAAGACAATGGGCCGGGCGCAAAAAGGGATCATGTCCTTTTTTTCTCAAAAAAGCTTGTGGTTTTTTTTGCAAGAGCGGTCCTTCGACAACAATCAGTGTACCGCCTTTTTGTGGTCTTTTTTCATAACGGACTCGCGGTTTGTTTGTTTTGGCGGTGCAATGATATTGTCGGTAATGCCTTTTTTACTGATTGCATAACTTTTGTAAGGACTTGTAATGGGTTTCGTTGAAATTTGTACCAAATTTAATATCTATGCGTATAAGGTAACTTACACTTTTTAACTTTGTTAATGCAGATTTCGATAAGCAAATAATTTTATTAATTTTTTTTGTATTTTGCTATGATAGTTATAAAACACAAACATAACAAGTTAAGTTTATGTAATATAACTTAAATGTTTTAATTCTGCAGACTTAAAACATTTCGATACTTGTATTTTTGTACCAAATAAATTTTAAAAATTAATAAAAAAGTATCTATAAGCAATCTATATCTATATATATAAAAATCAATTGCTGTTCGTTAGTCTCGCTAAAACTCGAGAACGGCTGGACCGATTTGGCTAATTTTGGTCTTGAATTATTTGTGGAAGTCCAGAGAAGGTTTGTACGTAGAGAAAATAAAAAAAAATCTTGAAAAAGTGTAAAATCAATATATTTCTATACTCCCATATACAAACAATTTGTACTAATACTTAAAAGCCAATTTGAACCTTATCAAACAAATTTAATGTCAAAAGTGACGTTAGTTATATCAAAAAAATTTTATGTCATCATATGTCAATTCATTTTATCAGTGATAATTATTGCTTTGTTGTGTTTATATTTTCAAAAATATTGTTGTTATTGATTTGTGTTTATATTTTCCACAATATTATTGAGTTGTTGAGTGAAGGTAAAATGCCATGAGCAAGACCACAAAACATGGCCGGCGATTGCACGGCGATCAAGAATACGTCGTGCTGTTTTGGATGAAATACTGCGTGCTGCTTTTAATTACAACAGTCAGATTGATTATCCTTACTAATCCTTACTTATATATCCTTACTAATATTATAAATGCGAAAGTAACTCTGTTTGTCTGTCTGTCTGTTACTCTTTCACGCCAAAACTACTGAACGGATTTGAATGAAATTTGGTATACAGGTAGTCTAGACCCTGAGAAAGGACATAGGCTACTTTTTATTGCGGAAAGGGGGTTGTAAAGGGTTAAAAGGGGGGGGGGGTAAAAATTGTATGGGATTTCTTAATTTTAAAAGATAAAACCATGAAACTTCATAGTTAAGCACTTGATAAGAAATAATTAAACATTTGTTCTAGCGTTTTTTAAAATTATGACCTGTGAAAGATGAAATAGGGGTTGAAAGTTTTTATGTAGTTCGTCATTTTTGAAGATAAAAATATTACATTTTATATTTAGGCAGTAATTAATAAACAAAAAATCGTTTGTTCTAGCATTTTGAAATTTTTACCAGGGTGGGGGTGAAATAGGGGTTGAATGTTTTATGGGTGTTAGTCATTTTTGAAGATAAAACCATGAAACTTGGTACGTAGGTCTCTTAGGATGTGCAGAGTTTTTCTCGAACGGCATTCTCGAAATTATAACGGAACGGAACGGATTCGGCACGGGAACTAAGACGCCAAACTTATAGTATACAAAATCTTAACCACTGATCCTAGGAACATGATATTTTAAAGTTTTGGGTGTATCAAGCTTACAAACATATTTGGGCTTTTGAAGTTAAAGTTTCTTTTAACGAATACCCTGCATCGCCGCTGCTGATATCTACTATACCTACTAATGATTCTTATTAAATAATTAAAAATGCTACCCAGAGATAACATTCCACGCGGACGAAGTCGCGGGTAACAGCTAGTATATAATATTTATTCCATGGTATTAATTATTCAACATAAGCGTTCATTAACCAATACACCAAAAGCAATCACCATTACAATGGGAGCCGCGACCGCAGCCGCAAGCCGGGCTAAAGGTGTAACGGCCGACAACCGTTTCCGAAAACCGTAAGGGAAGTAATTACATATTCTAATCCAAATCCCGGGTCCCGGTTCATATGTCATTCGCGATACAATAAAACCACCTCCTAACGGTATACTTCGCCGACCCTGAGAAAAAAAATCATAAAGAACAACATTTCTTATCCAACTGTTTGAAAAAATTGCATACTTACTTATAAATCTACAAAAAGTCACTACACCTATCAAGCAAATGTCACTTCTATTTGCTACGGCTAAAGACACAAATTCAAAAAATAGTAAACATGTGTGTCGTATTAAAATTTATGCACGCATTTGCATAATGTTCATAGCCCCTAAATTTTATTCAATAAAAAAATAGGATGGGTAGAACTTTTTTGCATAAATTCTTACAAAGGAAACGGGTTAAAGCATTCAGGAAGTAAACGTCGCAGATCCGCTTGCAGCTCGTTGGAAAAGTAAAAGTTTGACTCGGTTCGACTTTGACATTGATTTCTAACTATAAAGGAAATAAAAAAGAAATTTGCAAAGCATAGTTTCGTAAGTTGCACCCTTATGCTCGCGGCCCCATTTCGCGATGCACAATAGCCTAAATGTACCTGACTATAATTTATGCGAGAATATTAAGAGAAATGTACCTGCCCTTTCTGAATATTAAGTGCAACCTAACCCCTGACATTATTGAATAGGGTTAAGATACAATTTGAAAGGGAATAATATAAAAAAATGCAAATAAACTGTCCCCACGTCTACACAGGTAGCCGAAAAAAATCGCAAGCAGCGCCGCGCGCGCATCAAAAATAGGGTTTATTGTGTTGCAAATGTTTTTGTAGGATTGCTATACTTGATGGGGAGCGCAACACTTGTCACCTTGGCGTGTAATTTGGGTACGCTGGGTGCCCTTTCTTATGCATATGATCGGGGGTTGCGAACAGATAGTTCTTTTCTAATAGAGTTTTTTTATTATGGGTCGTATGCAAAGATTTATAGTGGTACCGCGAGATGTGCGTGAGAACGCGAGATAATCGAATTTGCCTATAGTCGCATCCACCCTAGGCAACCCTTTTGATTCAAAGTTCATGGGAAAAGATGAATATTCAAACAAGGTGTCATCTTTGTGAATATCGATTGCCGTTGAGATCCTTTTATAGGAGCCTGGGAATTGATCCAGTGAAAAGGACGAGCACGTTAGGTTTTGCATAATCTATCGGTGGCTGTGACGTTTTTGTTCAATCCTAACGGTTTTCGATAAAGGGTTCATCTTTGAAAAAGTGGTCGTTAAAAATGAGACCGTTACATTTTTGTTTTTTCATCTTTTTAACCGGTGGGTTTGACTACTGTCCGCAGGATGGTTGTCTCAGAATCCCTTTGTTTGTTAGGGGACAGTTAAGTGTCCTCCTAGTTTAACTGTTTTATGTGTATTTTTTAGATGCTATTCTGATCCAATTTGTAAAGGAAGCGCTTGTCGCCATACTGACGTGACTTCGACAATTAGAACAAGACAGTTTCAGATAGTTTTTTTTACTTATGTTTACTGACGTATGAGTTTTTTATTAAATTATTTTGAAACTGTGTATTTAAAGTCCTAGTTTGGAATAAACAAGAATTTTAAAATTAAATGTTGAGATTCACGTAATTATTTTTGTTTGTATTTGTAATTATTTGTAATTTAATTGTAGCTCTAATCACGCAAATCAATTTCACAAATGGATGGATCTGAATATCAGCGTTCAGATTGAGAAGCTGTATGAGCTAAGCTGTGTCATTTCAAATTAATTTACTAATACATACAAGCATAAAGTTATTTTTTATCTTGATACATCTCGCTAAATACTTTTTACAGGGTACGCACATACTTATGAGTATTTTGTTATCAGATTGAATTTTACTTTTTTCAATTATTAATAGTAGTGTATAAAAGTTACATACCAAAAAACATTTATATTAGACCTCCCAATTTTTACAAAATAAAAATATATTTTAGGTGAATATATTTTAAACCATATTTTTATATATTAAGCTTTTAATTTTTTTGCCTCAACGTCATGCCCACCGGCGTTCTTCAAAAGGTTAAAATATTTTTACAACCACTGGCAATTCTGGTTATGCAAATATATAAAAACATTACCCTTTTCATCAAACGGACCAGAGCTTTCAATATTGGTATATTTTTTGTCATTGCGCTGTTGTGTTCTAGTTTTTTTTGTTAAGCAAATGGTTTGTCAACAAAACTGTTTCTCGTGGTAAATGGGCTTCAAAAAGATGGACTCGCAAAAAGTGGTAGTTAAGAGTGATTGTGTTCAAATTATATCGTTTACAGGCTGTGTTTAAAGACATATACAAATTTAAAATTTGGTGTATACTCATTTTTAATTTTTTCATTAAAATAAAATATTTGTAATGGCCGAAAACAACGGAATAATTATTTTAACAATATTCGTCTTTCAAAATGAATATTTTTATAAAAAGTAATACCATAGCTTTATATTACAGCAAAATAAGTTTTAATTAATAAAACTGGTGTAATCTGTCACCCAGTTTATTTTTATAGAAAGTATTATTTAACATTTTGTGATTTTTAAAAAAGCATTGATAAAACTGTTTTTCAAAGTTTACAATATCTACAGGCCACTGTATAAAAAAGTAGCTGACAGTGATAATAGGGCTCTTTTAAAAGGGTTTCTTAAATTTTTAAAATTATGAGATTCCTTAGCTTGTTAATTGAAAAAATAAGCATTGAGTACATATTACTTAAATATTGCATACATAATAACACGCCTGTTCCTCCGAAGGGGCAGGCAGAGGTACACGCCTACATTTCACTTATTATATTTTTGGTCCCACGTAATAGGTTTTGAGCCTATTGAACATATTTTATGTTTCCCAGATCCTCGTCCGTTGATCGGCAGGTCACCACTTGCAAGTGAGGTTAGCTTGGGCTCCTCAGATCTTAGTAGGATTCCTGTACACCCACTTGAATATTGTTACATAAAAACTTGAATATTGTTACATAAAAACTCGAATATTGTCACATAAAAACTTGAATATTGTTACATAAAAAAATGAATATTGTTACATAAAAACTTGAATATTGTAACATAAAAAAAATTTTACATCTACAAAAAAGATGCTGCGCAGTTTTTGATTTTTTGATGATTGATATATTTCTTTGTTGCACACGTACTATATGGGTAATGCAAACAAGTACCCTACTTTGTCTACAATGGTAACCAATATTTAAAAAGTAGTTATAACTGTCGAAATAATTAATTTTTTGCTAAATACATTTCACATCCTAACCAATTATAGTTGAGGAAAGAAACTAAATTAAAATTGTTTTTATATTAAGCAATTTTTTTCCAATCAGTAATGTGTAATTATTAATTTCCCAGGAGACAAAAATAGTGTAATTTGCTAGTAACAATGTAATCACATTGTAAATTGAACATGCTGTATACATGATTCCTACGGCTTTCGCTAGGTGACTTAAGAAATTGTTAATAGGCTTGTTCCGAGTTTTTTTGACCACAATAAAGTGGTCGTTTGTCCAGCGATTCTCAAGGGTTAAGTTATGCAAATTGGTCTTGGGCCAAAATGGTGGCCGTCATTCATATAGTTTCGCCACGGGTCTGCAATGTTTGTTGCTATTGTTGTATTTATTGGAACTTCTGTACTGTTATGTTCTGACAGCTTGCCACTGTTGAACATTTCGGTTTTTTAACCCTGTCTATGATACATCGGGATTTCCAAAATAAGGGAAATATTTCTTGCAGTCTGTGGCATCGTGGCTTCGTATCCTATCATAATTGATAGGATACGAAGGTTTTTTGTTAACAAAGCGCTAATTTATCAATTGCCTGTTACAATGAACCGTTGAATAACGTATAATATATTTAAATATAAAATAATATAATGTTTCACATATTATTGTGTTCCATTACACTTTATTAGATTGTAAGTATTTTGATTGCAAGTGGTGGATAGAGAAACAATTTGACACGGCACTATTTCCGCCCTTACACATGGCATTCAGGTAAGAGATCAGACAGCCTCAGAATAACGATATCGTCACGACACTGAAAGAAGTGAGAGAGAGAGGTTACCTCTTGATGTAAGTTTTTTTTTGTGGAATCTATGTCAAGTTTTATATTTATATTTTTTTTTTACAAATACGCATAGCGACATCTAGTGCACCGTAACTAAAACTAATTGGATTTTAAAAAGATATTAGTACATGATGTAATTGTACAATCGAATAGCCCCTTTCTAATATGTATAATCTTTCTAATAATTATGTATTTTACATTAAAGTAACTTTTTTATTTACTCGTTTATATATAGAGAAACCAATCTCGTAATCATTATAGATATGTAATTAAAATTAAATCTTGTAAAATAACTGAATGTTTTATCATTATCAAGAGTAATGATAATATAATAAAAATAAATAATTTATAATATCTAACAATTACACCAATTATTTAGTTCCAAGAAAGTATCATTAAAAAACTTGCATAATACTAAATATCAGATAAACATACATTAATTAATTTTTATATAATACTTAATATACATAGGAAACACCTAGACCAAAACTAGCACACAAATATTTGTCCTGTGTGGAAATCGAACCCACGACCTCAGGAGCGGAGTGCAGGTATACTGACCACGCCTTATCGGTCGTCAGACAAAAGAGGTCGTAAGAGTAATCTAATAGATATATTAATTTTCTTAAAAGAGAAAAATATACCTAGTAATTACCAGCATATTATGATAGTATTTGATCAACGGACGAGTCCCTGACTAACATATTATATGCCTCTGCCTACCCCTTCGTGGAGACAGGCGTGATTGTATGTATGTATTTATTCGTCCATTAGTATTCATGATAACTAATTATTTTTTTCAGTTAATTAATAACTAACTATAGTGTTTATGTTACAAAAGGTTTCAGAGATAGTTTGACTTTTTAATAAAATTTACTAGTTATTGAGAGGTACCTACATTATTTCACATACCTGCACATAATATTTTCATTATACGTTACTTACTGATGTTTCTCTTGTCATATTTAAGATTCCTTTTTTCCGAAACTATTAAAAGCATGCTCTTAATTTTTTATGATTATCAGAATGGACCAGTAAAGTAACAGAAATCTGATTAGTGTAAATAATTGACTACAACATTCCAATCCCGTTCTATTTTCAACAAATTAAATTTTGAAAAGAAAGTATATTCTGATTTGAATTTCTCAAGATTGATTCTATTAAGCTATAAGTAAATAATAAGGTACGTAAGGTAAATAGTAATTTAAGGTACCAACGTGTGATTTTATGTTTGTTTTTCTTAGGACACTATGAAAATATGCCTTATTCTTTTTTTAATTTAACCGTCTGTATGTTACTGGCGGGAGAACAGTTTCTTGTCCAATCCTTCTCGACTAAAGCTACTGCTGCAGTAAATGCGCGATTGAAATTTTTTCCAAATAGTTTATTCAAATTTGGCTCCAAATAGCTTTTGTGAACAGTAATCTCTAACTTGGCATTCATAGTGACATAAAGCCTACATTTTATTAAGTATTCTACATTTATCCAATAATCAATAAGATTATCTTCTTACTGTTTATTTTGCATAAAATTGTAAATTTAACAAAATTTGTAAAATACCATAACAAATAGTCAAAGGCATGTATTGGGTCTAGCACTGACAGTTTTGGTAGTTCCCGCACGTTCTCAGAATAACATTATCCCAACAAGTCCTGTTTATCCGGATGCACATTCCACCTATAATCTTATTGGTGTGGAACACCGGCCTACCGCAATCTGCACTTAGCCTCGGCGTATCATTAAACCTTGGATGTAAACTGTAACACCATTAATTAACCAACTAAATTATTATTTAGAAGCATGTCTGAGATGTTAGGCGCGTCGGGCGAAAAAACCCGCCGAATGACCGCGAGCACGCCGTATCGCGAATCGATACATATAATCGATACTTATAAATCGAGTGTGTTATGAGACGATAAAATCGACCGAACGCCGGCGGCTACCGGGCGTCGACTAAGCGACGATTACTCGACTCTCTTCTTATTTTGTTACTGACCACTCGATGCAAGATTATCGATAAAATAATTAAATGGTTACTCTCAAAATCGATTCTCGAGTGTTGTTATCGAGAGACGTGTTATTTGTTCCCTTTTGCGGCGAATAGCTGCCTCCCGGACCGGTTTCGCTTTTTGTTTGATAATCGATATTTTTTTAATCGGATTTTTTCGGTTACGCATTCCATTGTTTGGAAATTTACAGCTATCGATATGCACCAATATGAAATTGATATTATATTCAATATTATAAGAAAAAATGTTGTAATAGGAAACATAAAATAATTTATATTTAGTTAACAAGAAAAATATAAAAGTCTTGTATACTTATATAGTAATACTATTTTGTATGTTTTTTAGCTCCAATTGTTAATAACATGATTAAATAAGAATAAGCATTATAACTATATAGAAAATAGGTAGTGCTTATAAATTTAAACTCAACATTTACTAACATTAAACAATAAAGCGAAAATTTTGAAATAGTCTTATTGGAAACTAAACAAATTCATAAAGAATTCCCAACTAGAAAATTGACAAATTTTTAAAGTATTAATCGCTTCCCTGCTTGTTAAGGCACGTTAATCCGTTGAGCCCGGTTAGATGAGATGAGTTTCTTGACGCATCTTTCTCAATCTCCTTGCCTTTTTGAAGCCTCGTTAGAGTCACCGACAGACTGACTGACTGACGGACAAACCCCTCCTCCCTTTAGAATCACGACAGGCGGGCGGGCAAATCCCCTCGATAAGAGTCACCAACAGACTGACAAATCTTAAGAAAAAAACCACAACAGACAGATTAACTGACAAACCTTGAAAAATTCTGACAAAGAATCCATTTTACTTTTATTTCTTGATTATGATCATCATCATCACAGCCCATTAACGTCCCACTACTGAGCACGAGCCTCCTCTCACATACCAAGATGCGAGGGTATTGGGTCATACTCCACCATTCTGACCCAGTGCGGATTGGCGGAGGCAGGTGTATGGCGTCCTGCTGTTAGAATTTTCAAGCCGCCCATTTGGCCTTTAACATGGCTTAACGACTACCACATTTAGTGATAACCGGGACCAACGGCTTAACGTGCCCTTCGAAGCACGGAAGCGCTCGATAACAAATTTTATTTTATTTTATTATAAAATAAAATAAAAAAAAATGCCACACAAACAGTCACCCATCCAAGGACTGACCTCTGTAAACTCTGCTGTACTTTGGTGATCGTTTCCGACCACCGAACACCGCAGAGCTACGAGCGCTTCATGATTATGACACCGCTCATATTATTCATTTTTGTTAAAAAAATTATGAAAATGGATTTCCATTTTGTTTGTAAAATTTTGACGAATCGAAATGATCCTGTTTGATTTTACAGACAATAATCACATACATGGCGACTTAAAAGTTCTCACAGCCGAACGTTACTCATGTCACTCTTTACACTCTACGGTTTCCGCCGATTATGAGGAGGACTATTCCTAGTAGTGAGACTGAGATTACCTATTAAACAAAAAAGTCAGTCAAACGAACTGACGACGCCGCCTTGACCAGATTATCAGTTTATCGGGTGAGGGGTCGCCCTCTACTACGTTTGCTGATTCGTGGTCGCCATTGAAGAACCTTCGTCGGTTCTTCGAGCTATGGCACAAAGTTAAAGTAAAAAATAACCCTCTGGAAACACCATCGCCTTAGGCTTACACGAAAGGTTATCAGGCTACCATTATATCAGAATAATCTTTCGCTTAATACTTCACAATTGACAATCTTCACATACTGGTGTTTCAAAATATTCGTTTTTATTATTATTTACTATACGAGTATGAAATATTACTTACAGGTGGAAACTGGAATTAGACACTCATACAATTCAAGATATCATATGATATGAATCTACATCATACATTATATTTAAAACACATAAAATTTTAATTTATACATGTACATTTTTAAAGCCACAACTTTTGTGACTGTTATAACACAAACAGTAATTAAGTTAATTTACGCACTAATGTCACAGATCTGAGGAAGTGTGTCTCAAAACAAGGAATTAATCAAACGCTTGCGTGACGCCGTTAAAAGGAATATTCGAGAGACATTCCAAGATGTCACGCTCAAGATTTTGTCTTAATTAACTCCTAAGGTCCCAAAAATATTTCCCCGCGACAAGATCGGCCGAGGTCTTAATTGTGGCGGTGATAACTACTTATAGCTTACTGATTTATGGCCTCAGCCTAACGTATTAACGCCTTTGTCGGCTTCTTACGTTATCGGAACACTTAGACATGGCTTCCGCTCGCTACCGACCTTTGTTCGGTACAGGTAACGCTGATCGGAGGCTGTAGTTGGAAAAATAGTTGATAAGTCTACACTAAAGTATCAAACTGACGGTTAAGATGCCGTCTTACGCAAAAAAACGAGTTCCTTGATCACTAGAGTTTGAAACAGTCCAAATTTTGCATCCTGAAGACATTAGCGGACCGATTCACATCGCCGCGTCGCATCGCGTCTGGAAGTGCTTTGTGCAGAGAGTGATAAACATGGGAACATACCCTCTCGCGTGAATCATCACCTTTAGCACATTGCATATAATTTTTATTGTTATGTTTATATTAAATTTAAATGCTTATCGTGTTACTAACAATACATATTAAGCAACTTTATTAACACTATATGAATCTATGGTCTGAAATAAAGACTATTTAATTTAAATAATTGCTCAAAAAAAATTATGAAATAATTGTAAAGAAAATGTTGAGCAGAATACCTGGCTCTCGGCTTTGAATAGGATCTTTTTACACCCTATATGTATGTATGTATGTAAAAGTAAATCTTGTTATGCAGAAGTTAAAAACAATCGAAAATTTACTCAAATCTGGCCGTTTGTCAAAACTGAACCAAATGAATTAGTTTAATGTTCCTCTATCAGAAGATGCTACTTTAGAATGGTCGTCCAGCTTTATATTACCTAAGGTAAACATATAATAACTAAATAATAACCATAATAACCATATAATGTTGCTCTCTTTCTGCAGTGTCAATCCATCACCTCTGGGATTAGGCGATAACAGTTCACTAACTGCCAGAGTAGCTTTCAATTGATAATATTAGTATCTTTTCTATTTCTTTGTTGGGTAGGTACAGCATTTATTTTTTACGTTTTGTGAAGAAGGTTTTGAATATACTTTCATTGTAGTTTCAATATCAAACATGTATAATCAAATAATCGTCAATCAATAAGTATGCTAATTGCCTCCACTGTGCTGGGTATACACATACATAAGCCGTTCCCAAAAAGTGCAAACCAGCCAAGTCTCTCTATGTCGTCGGTCTACCTAGCCACAGGTCGTTCTACGCCACTATTGCCCACTTGTCGGCTTCAGCGTCCATCAGTCTGTCTGGGGACTTGACAGGCTCACTTGCACTTCAGCGTACTGATCCTGTAACAAAGACAATATTATACTTGTAAATTCCGAAAGAGCTATTTAAAACCCCAAAATATTAGGTACACAAAATATTTTTAAAAACTAATCGCTCTCTCCTGTATTGCTTCCATAACTCCTGCATTATCAGACAGACACCTTCACTCACCAATAACTCCTATAATGAGCATAACATTTAACGTGTAACAGTTTTATAAGCTGCAAATCGCCAATAAAGATGCAGTAATATTTTACAACCGTTTTGCACGTGATTTGTTTACGTGAATATGTTAAATTAACATTTTTATCTGGCCGTTAAACTTGGAGATCAGCGAGCCTCCTCGGGTCGATGGCGAGTGAATAAAGGAGTGTGTTTGTTGAGAAAAAGGATTATTTAGAGAAATAAAAGCGCGTGAGACACGTGGGTGATGAATTGACATGTTCCCGGGGCCATTAGGGAAAGATAAAAAGGCATTTAACTCAATCCGCGGCGGGCGCGCGGCTACAGGGTGATCGATATCTGTGCTTATTATTTAACTTAAATGCGTTGGGCTTTTGCTCCTTTTGCATGCTTAGCTCAGTATCGCATTTAATTTTTCTTGTAGCCAATAAGTTTATGTCACTGAAGACTTGAAATGCTATAGGAACTTTTTATAATGGAAAAGTTCTTTTTTAAAAAAGCTTATGTGAATTCAAAATGTTCTATTAGTTTTCACACAAGATATCCAAAAATCAAAACCATTTTGGTACTATTTCAAAGCGTTAACTTAATTATATGCACCTACGTACGGTTTGCTTGCTTGTCATTTCATTAAGTATACTGTGTGAAGCTGTAGAGTTTTTTTATTGCAAGTAAAATCTAGTAGAAAAGTGTTGTAAAATGCAGTCTATTAAATTTGATAAAAAGTAATTAATACCATTCAAGCACATAAATATTATCTTAGTAGAATGTACCTATAAGTCGTATTTTCTAACAAGGTTTTCAACAATTCGAGAATGCATGCGTCTGCTTGATTGAAGCGAAGCTTAGATCCACTTACATGCAAAAAAACAACTTAAAAACAAAAAATAATTAAGTGTAAGTGAATCCAAGTGCCAGTTCCGAGCCACCGCTCTGTAAGAAGAACTGGCAAGAAACTCACAGGCTATGATGCTCTTTTAAATTTATCCATTGGTTTGGTACTTGAATTACAATCTTCATTTGTCTATGAAGCTATACAATGCAATATAATATAACATTAACAATATTCATGTTTTGAGTCATTCATATTAGAATAGTCTGTATGAAACGGCAGTTTAATCCCAAGCATTTTTATCTGCCATATAGTCTTTAATAGAATAGTATCCCTTTGAAGACAACTTGCGGTTTACTGTCAATTTAAATTTATTTAGGCTCAATTGCTGTATATTGCTTGGGATTTTATTGTAGAATCGCATACATTGACCTTCATAAGATTTGTTTATCTTTTGGAGCCTAGTGGCAGGTACAACTAATTTATGTTTATTCCTTGTGTTTAGGTTATGCTTTGCTTTTCTGACTAAATTGATCAGTATTCTTATGTACATATATACCAGGTTAAAAAAAGTGTTAAAAATCTGTATTTATTCATATGATATATTATGTAAATTAAAACTGTCATGTTTACGTAGAAAGAACGAGGCGTTCCGTACACAAGTGTCTTCCGACTACTTTTTTGGAAGCCCCGGCAACTTAACTGTATAGATTTACCGGAAATATATACATTTTTATTTTATTTTTGACGTGACAACGTCTTATAAGTCGACAGAGCCGGCTGCACGCACGAAAAAACATGACTCATGCGGCGTTACCTCGCTCTGAGGCGTTCCATGTAAGACTTGAAGTGCAAGCGAGAGCGCGGAACGAGCGACAAACAAGCACAATCGGCCTTTGCGTTCGGCAGCGTTCTACGTTCGTCTCTCTCCTACTTAAGTGAGCGATGCGTCTGCGTGGACAGCTGCTGCTTTATTAAACAAATGAAATTAAAATTTTCTTTTGAAAAATGCTACTATTCCATTAGTATTTTCTTAAGACGTTGTCACGTACAACTATCGTCAGTAAGCCGACTTTACAGACAACCAATTTTTTATTAGTTCAAATATACTTGATACAACAGCCTATACATACGGCTGAGTGCACACTCCATACTAAGTTGGCCGCTCTCTGCGAGTCGCCCGGTAGCTAACGAGCGCATCCTCTGTCAGCATTGACCTTTACCGCACCATCTTCAAACCATCCCACACCAGATCTTAGGTCCGACGCACGTAACTCAATTTTAAATTTACTCAGTATTTGCAGTACATATTGCAGTAACATTATTAAACTTTACATATTTTATTTACTTACTTGGTAGGTAAGTCTCAGAGGCCTAATGTGTGTCTTGGACGGATACGAGATCCATCTTTTTCGAAATTGAGTGATCGATGTTTTAATTATAAAAAAACTATTATATTTATATTCAAACTAGTCACTAGTAATTATTACATTAAGTCCAGTTATTCAAATCGGAATCTGAAAGAGCTTACACATTCTATGACACTTCGTGTAAGAATTTTAAAAATGTGTACCACTTTCACTATTTGTCATACAAACCAACACGAGTGACAGCATGAAACAAGGTTCTTATAAGAAATAAAATATTCTTACTAATATTATAGACACGAAAGATAGTATATATGTTTGCTACTCTTTTACCCAAAAATGATAAAATAGTGAAAATTATATGATAATAAGCTAATAACTTAATGATTCCAATCAATTATGTGATTTAATTTACCTACCAAGATCTAAAGAGCCCAAGCCAACCTCACCTGCAAGTGTGCACCTGCCAAAAAACGGACGAGCCTCTGGCGAACATAAAATTTCCTGGTAAGCGGCAATAGGCTCGCCACCTATTAACAATATATTTAGCGAAATGTGGGTATACAATATGGACTATATGGCGTGATATTATTTATAATTATTATGTTGAAGTTAATTTAATATCATTATAGTGTACTACAGTTTCCTTTTTCGTGACATTTAATTTATATTACCAATATATTAGTATTTGTCTGTATAGTAATACATCAGAACAATACATAGATCTACTAAATTAGATAAACTAAATCATAATGAGAGAATAGAGATAGACTAAATTAATCCCGCACTTAACCTAATTTACAACTGCTAGGGTTGGCTGGTAGGGATCTCTCCTAGAGATAAGTACCTTTGTTTTTTAAACCTATTTTTGTAATGTGATTATGTTTTTTATGTGCAATAAAGGATTAATAATAATAGACAAACCATGAACAAAATAAGTCGCAGAGACCAGCAAATTGCGTATATAAAATAAAACTTGTCTGTCCTATGTTGATAGGTCCCCGTCATACGTCTCGGCGTACTGGCCTGCCGATAAGAAGGCACTCCTGCGCAATGCTGGTCTAGCACACAGACAATCATCTACAGACTGCTCATTACTCACAAACAATTTTTTGGGGGAGTAATGTAAAATATATGCTATGAAGCACAGCCAAAATGTCCTTAAAAAAAATTTTTTTTTATAAAAGTCCCATTGCTTTGATTTACATCATGGCGGCATAATGCTAGTTTTATATTACAACAGTAACACGTTTGCGTGTAACTAGAGCTATAGATATAAACTGATCCAGATTGGCTGTCACTAATTTAATAATATAAAAATAACTATCCATTACCATTACGGGTGTATTGGAATCCTTCCAACATCTTGGGAGCCAAAGATAACCTCACCCGCAAGTGGTGGATCTGCTGATCAACGGACGAAGCTCTGGCAACATATAAAAAAGTCCCAATAAGCGGTAATAGGCTCGCCATCTATTACGTGGGACCAACATTATCAGTGGCGAAATGTGGGCGTATAATAGGACTTTGCCTACCTCATCGGGGAAACAGGCGTGATTGTATAAGTGTGTATGTATATAAAGGGTCGTAACAAGTTAACATAAACAAGTCGCTCTGTATCTCTCATGCAACTGCAACACTAACTAGCAGTACAGTGCATGTACGATTTTCTTTTAATTGGTAACTTTGGATATTGTACTCCCTGTTGTTAACCGTCTATGGCTCTGTTCTTTAATGAACGTGTTAATTAGCAGCGCAGCTCTCGTGCGAGCTTATCGCCTGATAACGTTATCTGTGCTTTAAGCACCCACGGATAAATCGAAGCACTGAACAACTGAGTACTTGGAAACTAATATCACGGGCTGTCTAATGAAAAATAATTATATTTTATTATAAACTCTCTTTATAACAAATAAGATCGCGTTAATATACCGCGGTCACCACTTTCCATCAGGTGGGTGGTATGCTTGAGTGTTGTGATTTAAATCAATGTCTATTTAGGCAACTGCACTGATGATCTGTTGAAGGCGCGGAAAGCCGATGGATGCAGGGGATCTAGGATCGCTCAATGTGGGAATCTATTGGGAAGGCCTGCTGAAAAGCGATGAACGTCTTAAAGCAGAGTTGATGAATCTAACTAGGTACCTACAGCAAAGGTATTGCATTCTTTTCTGAATTGTATGCTGAGTTAATGAAATGAAACTTCTTTATCAGAAGTTGATTTTAGGATCCCAGTATGCGCTGTAATATAATTATTAAATAATATTACCCCATTATGGAACACGTAGAATTCCGTTCCATTCTAACTGCATATGAAAACTTGCGAAAGATATCTTATCGATTTAATAAAAATAATAAAAAAACTAAAAACTTTTTACAAAAACACTTTAATTGGTCCCGCACAGTACAGTCAACAACATAATTACCAACCCTAAGCCGATCCCGCGGCATCTTTGCCTCAGATAAGTGTATTCATACGTTCTCGATTCATTTTCCTTTTTTCTGAGCGGCCAAAGCGACACGGAATAAATTAAGCTACCGGGTTTCGATATCTCCGAGTATAATTTAGTCTCGAATAAGGAAGTTTGGATTAAAGCTTCTCAAGTGTAGTGTATAATACAAAATACTTAATGGGAGGACGGCAGGTTTGATCGAGATAAGAACCTTCAATGCGTACTTAGGAAAGGTCAGATCAAAGATGTTTTTGAGACAAATGTTCTTTATCTGTAGTTGATGTGGAATATTGAGTTTTTAGGAAAGTATTTCGCATATAAATTTTGTTGATGATTTCATTGTGATCTTATCTTGTGCATTATGGCAAGTGTAACATATTAGTTAAAATTATATGCCGCCAGTTACATTCGCCAGAGCCTCGTCTGTTGATCAGCAGATGCACCACTTGCAGGTGAGGTTGACTTGGTCTCCTTAGATGTTGGTAGAATCCTTATACTCCCTTAGGAAGTATCTTATATTGTTAAAGTTTTTTTTTGAGATGTAATTTTTTTAGATTTTTTCACATTTTTATTATATATGAGATACGAGCACACACAGCCTACCTTTTTTTAAATCTATGACAGACGTTCTGGCGTCCGCCAAACCGCACTGGGCTCCCGCTTTTTAGAACAACCTAAATCTCTCTCACCTTGGTTTGTAAGATGCGGCCTGAGCTCGGTAATGCGACGTTAATAGGCTTAAGTGATGGTGATTGACATGACGAACCTAAACAGACACTTACCTGAACTCTTGTCTATTACCATAGCAGGGCAACCTTACCCACATATGACTATTGCGTTGCCCAGTAATTCTGCCTTAGATGAAATAAACTAACCATGTCACTTTTTGAGAGAACTTGCTTCTGTTGAGAAATCTACAACAGAATTTTAGAACATATGTATTTTACACTGCCATAAATCGTTCCATTGAAAGTTATATACGACTCAACTATTCATTTCTGACGCTAGCCTAATCTTTGGTATTTTCGGTGCGTGAAACGGCACTTATGTCGTAAATAGTTGCCTAAAGTCAAAGACAAAATCAATTATTCAAGTTTGGCTCCATAGAGCTCTTATGAAAGCCAACTTAAAAACTAACACGTAACACGCACATTCACTGCAGGACCTGCGTGGACTTATTAGCGCACTTATTTTTTTGGGCTGTATGAACTGCTTCCCCCTAGTTAGTGGTCATTATGACGAATCACAATAAAAAAATAGTTTAAACGAATATTTTAGCAAATAATAGTGATTCATAATATACATAACAAATTTTGAAATTATTTATTTGTGCGAGCTGTGTAGGCGAATAATATCGATGCAATCTGATTACACTCAATTACAAACCTATTTGTTTACCATTTAATTGGAAATAATAACACATAATTACTATACATACTCTGTTATAACATAGCTGCTTCGACGGTTAAAATTGCTATTACCTTACTGGCAAGTTTTGGCTGTAATGGCGATATTTGCGATTTTATATTTTATTAATTGAATAACTATTCAATAAATTCAATTTATGGTAAACAATATTTGTATGTGCTAATATATAAAATATCAGTTTGATAAGAAAATAAGGGATTCAGGTAACTTTAATGTCATGTTTCAGTTACGTGATTCAAAAAAAGGAAGTTTTTCTAAACGTCGCACCTACGGTGCCAAAACGTCACATAAACAACTTTATCAATTTATAAGTTATTTATTTTTATTTTGATATGAATTTTAAGTTTACATATAACTATTTGTTTCATTTGGTAAGAAAAACTATAATTTAATACAGAATGTCGATTTTTCAAACGCTTTAATAACAAACAACAACAATTTTATCATTTGCAGATGGGACGTTTGTAGTTATGTTCAAATTTCTGACAAAGAAACCATTTTGTTTTTATTTCTTGATTATGGTGCTGCTCATATCTCGTTCATAGTTGTTTAAAAAATTGAAGAATTATCATTTAGTTTGTAAAAATTTGACGATGTAATAATGTAAATAATCTATTGGGGAGGCCAATGTCCTGCAGTGGACTTTATAAGGCTGATCTGATTGGTATTATTCCGGTTGCCCTAGACTTAAACTTAGGTTCAGGGTATGCTCACTTTTTGGATATAAATGACTTCAAGAAACACTATCAACTTTTTACGTATTCCTTGGTTTTTACTTCAATAATAAGTAGTTAAATTTCTATGGAGCAAAGCTAAGATATAGTATGGAAAAGCCGAAATAGGGCGAGCAGTCATCATAAATCCTAATAAGCCGGTATCTCAAGGTCGGAGATACCGCCAGCGCTTATTAACCGGACACGGAAAACGCATTTGGCGCGGACGGTAGCGCGTTCGACTCCCGCGCTGACAGATGCCCAGATAAGCAGGTGCCGCAGGGTTGTCTATCACTAGTACGATTTAATTTCAATTATGTTTTAGACATAGTTCATATTTTGTTTTTTTCTATATTCCAATGTTAGGAAAATTTGGATCAATTCTTCTTTACATTGCACTTTTACTAAAACATCGAACTACATTTTAATTTTTTTTTGTATTTATAAGAAAGCTTATCAAGGCTATTAATTAACAGATTATATTACATACATTGACATTATTATGTTAGATAAAATTAATTGACATAGGTTATTTTGGATTAAGTCCTCTATTCGTATTCGTTCAAAAATTTATCAGTGTACAATAATATTGTTTAGAAGTGAACTTCTAAAATACATGTTAAGTGAAATATATTACGATGTATTCCAATCTGTTAGTTTTTTAGTCGCTTTCGTCTTAAAGAGAAGGCTTATTTATTTTCACGTTTTCTTACTATACCATAACATAATTATATAAAAGCGCGCAAAACTAATTTGGGTAAAGTGGTTCAAGATTCTTCCAAAAGTTGGTGTGGTTAAGATATATATATATATTTTTTTTTTTAAGATATATTACTTTTCGAATAAGAAGTACGAGTAGGTAGATAATTTTGTTTAAAAAAATATTCAGATAACTGATTTGTGCTTACCCTACTGATATTCAACTCTAATAGTGTGTTGTCGATACCGTGTGTTATCTGGGCAATGCTGCCTGCCGGGCCAACGGTCCCGGGGACATCGGTTCCTTGAAGCCACTTCAAAATGCGTTAATGTCAACAAATGAAAGTCACCACTGTTTATGAGGCTTTTACTAGCTTTTAAAAAAAAAAAAAATATTTCTGACACTTACACCAATTATTTAGTTCCAAGATAAGTATCATTAAGAACTTGTGTTATGGAAACTAAATAACGAATAAACATACGTATATACTTTTTTGTTCGTAAATACACACTTAATATACATAGGACAATACCCAGACCAGAACAAATATTCATGTTTATACACACAAATATTGTTCCTGTGTGGGAATTGAATCCACGACCTCAGGAGTGATAAATAATAACTATCATCAAAATAAGAAGTGTGTAAGTTGTACAAGCTCTCTGTTATATGGACCCAAGCATTTTATAAACTCAAACCTTACATTTATTTGCTACAGTTACAGTGTTAAGCAATAAAACCTTAAAACTATTAATAAACATTAAACACATACAGTTGTTATGTATGTATAGATATTGCCTGCTATAATACACACACCAGTATATATATTATATACAGAGGCTCGTCATAATGACCCCATCCAGTAAGCACTCGATGCAATCCAAAAAAAATTAGAGCGCCGCTTCAAAGCGTAGTTGGAAATCTGAAAAGTTTATTCCATAATCATCTTCCTTTTTTTTATCGAAATTCCATCTCACAGCTATAATCAGTGACATAGTTCATTGATTTTTAATGCTATATAAAAATAAGAAAATAGTACCAACCAACTCATACATGTAATTAAATTGTTAATTGCAAGCTTATTAAAATCCTATATTTATTGCGTTGTCGCTTACCCCTTACGGGAAGCGAATCTATGCTATTTATAACAGATTTTATGTGACAGGAAAACATAAAAAGCATATAATTATGTTTCTTAATCGCTGTTCTAGGCTAGTTAGGTTTGCATCGATCATAGGTAGTAGAAATATAGTAAGTTATCTACGATCATAGTTAACTAGACAAGCTAAGAGTACCAGGCGACCAGAATCGGCGTGGAGGTGTCGTCATGACGACGGAGAATGAACGGTGAGTACTGACTGCTCGATCTTAATGAGAGTGGACAAACTGGATGGTCGAGGGCTGCCACGAAAGATTATAATGGATAAGACTTTATTACGTGTAAGAACATTTTATCGAAGTACGTAAGCTGCAGCTGTGAGATTTTTGTCTATATTTCTAAAAAAAAATTAAAACGCTACATCAAGGCAAGTGCTTCATTTATAAAATGCTGCTTAATGCTCAAAAAACACAGTTTGTGTGATATTTAATCATAAAAAACGTTCATAAAAAACAAAGATAAAATCTGCAATGTAATGATTTTGTTTATCTCTGTTTCAACCAGCTGTTCGTAAGTCAATATGATATCACAAACAAAGATGAAATATGAAGATTCTGCCGACACGGCCTATCCATACTAGCCCTACAGGCATCATAACACTTGCCCTATAAGGCAGTGGTATCATTACATGCTACTGCCACCTCCACGGTCTCTGCGAGCCTGGTAGCTCGCCATCAACCGGATTGTTTTTACACAAACCGCTTATACACCTATGCATATGACTAAAACTTCTAGGATTTTCGTTTAGCTCTATAATACACTTTAATACAAAGTATTAGATCGTTTATTCGTTTGCTTGAGCTGGCAGTTCTCTTTGAATGATGGTATAGACATTTTCATTGACATTTCTTTGTCCGAAAGCATTCGAAATATGACGCAAATGGTCTAAGGATATTTGCAAAAACTAGAAGTGCATTCAGTAGCACATTTCAATTCTATCTGATATCGATCAAAGGGCCCCATCCTTTTTAAGGATGTGCAGATTCTAAAGATAAGCTTATAAGGTGTATTTTAATTAATACACAAAGCTAAAGGTTATGATCAAGTTGTGAAGTCACAAACGTCTATAAATTCTTTTGATGTAGATCGTAATCGAATAGTTTCTTTATGTAGCTATCGATTGTCGATCGACGTAAATCGAAACCTGTTTGCGGTTAACGAATTTTTAATTCTAAGCCCTTGTTGATAAAAAAGCTCAAGTGCGCCGTGAAGGTTTATTAGTAATTTCGTAACGTTTTTGTGAACGTTATACTTTGTAGTTGGGTCTCGAGTCTCGAACACGAGTGGCGATGTCTGCAGGTCCAGATAATGAGGAGGTTTGAGTATAAGACCATGTTACTATATTATTACCGAGGCTGTATCGTCGGGCTCGCTCGGCGATCCAGCGAATTTACTATAGCAATCAGCTACTGGTCTTGAGGAAATTACTCCAAACCGAGCAGGCTGGCTGGCATTGTAATTTTAAAAATAAATAGTCTGCAGCCGCAATTAATTAACTATATTAATCTTGTCTTACCCGTAAATTATCTCTGTTGGAGTAATTTGCGGAGAAATTGAATAAACGTGAGTCAATAAATATTGTGTGTCAGGTGTTTTTTTTGTATTTTGTAAATTATTTATTGATCTTGCTCTGTACTAGTCGAGAAAACGAATATTATATTCAGTATAAATAGTCTAAAAATAGCACCTTCTTATAAATGTTTTTACTTAAGTTTGGATTAGCGCCTAGTCAAGCTAAATTTTCAGTACAATTATTTTTATTATTTTTATATTAGCGATCTTGCGCGCGCTTCTTCACGCCAATTTGTTTGTTTATTTTTACATTCCATTTTCCCTACAACAAATTCTTGTAATCTTTTGAGAAGTAAAATGTCTTTAACCATAATGTTAATTGTGAGTCAGATGAAACTAAGCAGCGTTTTAGACGTATTTCTTTGTGTGAGGCAAGATTCTTCCCATTGCATGGTGATTGATATAGCGACGTATGTCACTTACCAATAGAGTACATTCTTTATAATTTTTTTTTAATGTTCATTATAATCTGTAGTTTTTAAGTTTATTGGTCAGTAAACAGTATATCTATCTATCTAATAAGTGACAGCGTCTTCTATATCGTCGCTTTTAGAAAATGAAACATGTTAATCGTTGAAAAAAAAGACCTGACCTCGGAGGAAGATCTTTAGGAGTCAGTCTCAGGAGCAAGCAACACATTTTGAGTTACAGAGTCAACAACAATTCGAAATTTCGAAGAAAATAACTCTTTTTTTAAGTTATATGAGCATGATTGAATATAAACATAGTGTAATGATAAATACCTTGAATTTGTATAAGTTAATTCCCGCCACCTTTAAATATTCTGTACACCTTATAACAGTAAACAAATACTTATTAGAAATATAAAAGATTACCTTCGGTTGAACACAGAAGCTCCAGGGTCCGCCTCCCGCCATTATCCGACTGGCTAGAGATTAATCAGCGCAGTAAGGCCGCGTAGGTTAGCCTAACTGCGGTAATGCAAGGGTGTGGATGGGCTCACAAATTGATTGCTGGGCTTACACGGTCGGAGAACAAACTGAGACGTTTATTATATCGTGGGACGTTGTATTCAGCGTTAAATAGATGTTAACATCCGCGTCATAACCGTCTTCATAGAACGTTTAACGGAATCTTTCGTAATATTGACATATTTAATATCAATAAAGCTCGGCTGAAACGTTGTGCACTTGAAATACTAAACAATTTATGTAAGTAGTATTAATTATATAACACACACATGCACACACACACATACACACTCACACATAAACACGCGAAGTATATTTTATTATAGCCATTGTATGAATAATACCATTTTTTTATAATTTGTTAACGTAAAGTAAGCTACCTCTATCTACTTATATTTACATACTAAGCATAAAAAATACTAACCCGATTTTGGTTTATAATTAGTCATATACTTAAATTTGTCTGATTACTGTGGGTTATGTAATAAATAAAAATAAAATGAAAAATAAAATGAAAATAAAATAATGATCTACACGTCTCTATTGACTAGAGCGTTATGGGGTGTTCCGATAAATTAAATTCAATTGAATTCAATTAAATGCAATTGAATTCAATTCAATGTTTATTGCACAATGTTTTATATTCCGCTCTGGGTGCTACTAAATATTTGACTCTGACTGTATATAGATTATTGTGATAATCTTTTCGGTTAGTGTTGGCGACACGCTAGTGTTGACTGGTATTGCAAACGTCCATAGACTGCTGCAGTGTTTGCAATTTTTTTTTCTACGAGGTGTGTCGTATGAGCTAGAGTGCCACTTTGTGTCTTTCTTTTTTTTTTTTTCTTATCTAATCAAAATACTTTCTTTTTGAAAAAAGGTATCTTATATCAACTACAATCTAGCCGATTTAAAATCTAATGACTAGCTTTCTTAAATCATCAAATACTATATATTTTAAAAGTAAAGGTTTTTCCCATAACACTATTCTCATTGTTTCTATTAAGGCGAAGACACTTTAGTAATGTGTTCTAATTCACAGTACACTTCACTGACACTACACTAAACTAATTCAAAAGGTTTTGTTCTTCTCAGTCTTCTCACTAGGTCTGTGTTGTCGAGGAGTACAATAACTTCAACATTTACATGATGAAGTCTTCTTTTATGAACTTCGGCACATTTCTTAATTATGCTAACAACCAGATTAACCATAAAATTATAATGCAAAAATGATGAGGTGGCCGACATTGGAACTGAGCGTAAAATAGTGGAAATTTCTCATTAGCAGTACTAAATAGCGAATACAGCGACACCGTCACCGGTTCAGATAATTTTGTGGCACGGTAATATATCTTATCTTACAAAATTATCATCATGTGCTTACTCTTCTCTCAAGTTTTTGTAAGGAATGGTGCTAATAATAGTAGTAGCAGGTTTTTGTCTAGGGCTCCTACCAAGATCTAAGAAGCCCAAGCCAACCTCATATGTGTGGTGCACCTGCCGATCAACAGACGAGGCTCAGGCGAACATAAAGGTTTACGGTAAGCGGCAACAGGCTCGCCATCTATTACGTGGGACCAACATTATGACCGGCGAAATGTGGGCGTATAATATGCCTACCCCTTTGGCTGTTCCCCCGACTGTCATTATGTATGTCTGTATATATAAGAAATTAAAAAAAAATCGGCAAGTTTTGGAAAGCTTTGAACAATTTGGAGGCAAGTTTATATGCCTCCAAATTGTTCAAAGCTTTCCAAAACTTAAACATGAACGTTAGCAATAAAATTTACTTAATAACATCAAACACGGAGCCCGGTTTTACAACCGCAGATTACGATTTCGCTGATTACTTGTAACAAAATTGCGAAGTTCTCGTAAAGAAAGTCCGCAAAGGTATCGATGATTGATGGAGCCGATAAACACCGCCGAATTAACCAGTCATTTGTGGCAGGCTCCACCGACCGCGGTTAATGTTCCCATTAATTACTGAATCGCATGCGCTGGGAATTTTATAATTCACCTATGATGCTATACATAGATTTTACTGCAATTAAGATGAAAACAATGTTTTGCACGTTACGGTTTAAATATAATTAGTTTTAGTCTGAAACATTTTTATTTGGAGTTTAAATAACCAGGCTCAAAGGCAGGCGTAAAGCAGAGGATCTACAAAGTGGGATGTACCTATCCATATGAAGATAACAGCGTAATACCAAAAGAAATCCAAGCATAGAGCATTTCAAAATTTTTGAAACTGTCTTTGAAGGGTCGGCACCTCGCTGGTGATATTACCCCTGGATGAAAACTTTCCTTAAGGCGAGGCCTAAAATAAATTCGCCCACATTTTATTGCGTCTTTAAAAAAAATGTAAATAGGAATATACATTAATATATACTTAACAATAAACTATCATCTGCAAAATAATTATGTCGTAAACCGATCAGCAGAGCAGACATGGACATTCATAAAACGTCACTGTTTATGGGAAACCCTTAGAAAACTTTTATGGGTGAGAAGAAAGTCTTGTATGGTTTAAAAAAAAAGTATTTTACCTAAAATAGGTTGCACTAGTTGATATACCGCGACGTATACGATCTATATGCATCTAAGCAATAGTACTGCGACAAATTCTGTACCCAAAGATAAATTCTTACCAGCTGACATAAAATTAGAAAACATTATAATTGTTACTTATTGAATACCTTTAACTTGTGCTTTCAAAGTACGCCTAATAATTACGACTCAATAAAATCGTGTTTCCTGTGGATATTAATCAACCATAGTACGTACTTCAAACTTAATTACAAATATATAATTTAGCTCGGCTATTAACATCCTGGAATTGATTTATTTATTAGATCCGACTGTGATTGTGAAATGAATTGCAGATTCATATTTCAATATGTCTCCTTAATTTTTTTAACTAAAAAATTAAAGAAATTTTGGAATGCTTATTTTTAGTATGCTGTTTTCACTTTAGGACATTGACTATTTTATTTCTATAAAAATATTATATAATTCATCTTGATTATCATTGAAAATTTGAATGAAAAATGCTTGATCCGTTGGAACACTTGGGAATGTCTTGTGAAGTTATTAGTAGGTAAATTTGTATGAAAATGTAATTCAATTAAAATGAGTATTGAAAAATATATTTACATCGATTTCACACAATCGGTGAACAAGTATGACGTCACTCCTTTGTAACTAAATGTAACTTTAAAACAACAGTTTGTTTGTCAAGTCTGTGTATTTACAATAGTGTAATTTCTATTTGCAATCAAAGAACAAAAAATGTTAAATTTCATTGTCCTCTAACTTATTCAAAAAGAAGAAAAGTTGGGTCTTTTTGGCGGGAAAGTGAAGTGTTATTATGTCTGCAGACTGCAATTTTGTTTTTTTTTTCTAAAATTTGTGATATTTCGAACATGAATGTGTAATAACTTTTGTGGTGGATTATTAACCGTCAAGTGTTTGGAAACGTACATGAGTGTTGGCAAATTAAGAAAACAGAACTAAATTACTTTTCAAAATCTCTCAAGAAGTCCATGTGAAGTCTTAGTATAGTCCCACATACTGATGACTCGTGGGGTTCAGGGGGAGGGCATCTCATGTACCATTTATCATCTTTATTACCACTCAGTCTCATTTACTATGATTTATATATTATTAATATGTCTCTTACTTGACACTGGCTGAATGTGGTAAACGCACAAAGCCATTGTATAAAAAAAAAGAAGAAAAGTAGTGTATTAGTAATTCTTCATTAATTTTGCAGTGCATAACATAATTATGTATATAGGGTAGGTCGGGTGTATCTTACCTACTAACATCTTAGGAGTCCAAGCCAACCTCACCTGCAAGTGGTGCACCTGCTGATCAACAGACGAGGCTCTGGCGAACTTTACAGATCCCGGCAAGCGGCAATAGGCTCGCCACTTATTACGTGGGACAGACAATATAATTGGTGAAGTGTGGGCGTATAATATTTCTCTACCTACCCTTTCGGGAAAACAGGCGTGAATATATTTATGTGTACGTATAACATAATTATTTACTCGGTCAATTAATAATTAAATATAAATGATTAATAAACAATAATTCTCGTGATAAAATAAATTATCACGCGCCAAATTTTGCACGAAGCTTTTAAGTTACAGTTTGAACTTAACTGGTTTTAAAGTAATTAATCGAACTAATTGCATAGGAAGTAGACATGTAAAGTCTATCGTAATGGAAACAAACATACAAACTTTTTGGAGTTTATTACAAAACAAGATCTAAAGTTAAAACAGGTTTTTCATTTTACCATTTGATTAAATAAAAGTGGCAGCACTAGTTTTAAACCTGGTTTAAATTTAGATCTTTTTTTTTGTAACAAACCCCTTTAGTAATTTATTGATTCAGGCGTTACTTTGCGGAAATCCATTGTAAGCAAGTGATGGATTAAAAATATCTTTGTAACAATTCCCGCGCTACTATAATTTCCCGAGAAATCGAGAAACTATTCAACACGACACGTGTTTCGCCCTTACACAGGGCATCTTTAGGTAAGATAGGAGCCTCAGAACAACGATGTCTTCACGACCAACGCTGAAACGAGAGTCAAACTCGACAAAGTTTGAGTTTGAGCGCGGGAATTGTTACAAAGATATTTTTAATCCATCAAACCCCTTTAGGTTTATTATAGACAAGTAAATTATATTTAAGCCCTGCTATGTTAATTAACAGTAACGTATGATCATACTTATTAAATCCAAATTTTATGTTCTAGTCATAACTTCTAACCGGGCAAATCCACTTTAGACTGCAAACATTAGAAAATTGTATTTTTGATAGATGCCCTTAGTTCTGAACTGTTTGGAGATTTTTACCGAACTTTCACGTATTAATAGTTTTGGCTAACGTTCTAAGTCAGAAGTGGATTTGCTTGATTTAAATTTATAACCTCAACCCTATGTCAATTTTCAATAAGTAAGTAAGAAATTAAGAAAGAGTTTCTACTCCTTAAGCTTTTAATCAAAAGAGGAAATGTCTATAAATAAATGAACAATACCATAACATAACGTTTATGCTCTTTACAGCACCACTATGGTATGAAAATAACCTTTGTAGCAATAACTAAGTGATAAAACGCAAAGTGACTATAAAGCGTTAAAATATAGATGGATAAATAAAAAAGCGCAGTCACAAACCCAGTAGCCAAAAGCTGTCTCGACCGAGAGTAGGTACTTAACCGACAACGACACAAAAAGGAAAAAACTTCAAAGATTTATTGTGTATCGATCTTGAAAAGAAATCGAATGGCTTCGTAATCGTATTCCCTTCTCTTTCCAACCTATACAGACCTTAGTGCCATCTCTCTCAGTTTCATTCAATAATCTCGATGCTCATACAGGATAGCTTGTGATCTTATTTTCGATTAAAGTATGATGAATGAAAGATTTACAATGTTCAGTGACGGACGGACAGTAAAATTATTCTGTTGAACACTATTGAGTGTTTTGTTGATCGAACTGTGGACTTATAAATGGAATATTATAGGTGTTCGTTATTGTTCTCGCTTGTTTTGTTATGACGAATATGTCGTTTCAATGCTAGATCTGTCTAGTTAATTTTAATTTAAGATAGACGTTACTTTTTAGTTAGTCTATTGTACGTTGAGCAAGATTCTTAACGATCTTTACTAACAGAAGGATTCAACATTCGTCTGTTTTCTGTATATTTACCGTAGATGACAAAATTTAATCGAAGGAACAAGGTTCCATTCAATGTCTCATTCTTCATGTATTTGGGTTAAAAGTTAATTCACCCAATTTTTGAACGAGGTACAGTTTTCCTAATAAAAGTTCATTAAGACAGTGGTCAATATATTAAACTGTACAATAAACCATTTGCAATTAATTTAAGGTAAGAAATTTATTAAAAAATCCAGCAACCTCAGCCCGATATAGTTCGACTTTGATTTAAAACAAACCTTTTTAAAAGGTAAATCGAAAAAGACGCACTTACACCTCATTAAAATATAAAACCTAATATACTTTTTAGAGCTGTATTAAAATTGTAAGTCGTTGATCTGGCAGGCGTTTAAAGGTCTTCTGGCGATAAGCTTGTCACATTCGCTAATTGGCAACCGTGACAGGTATATCGAGTTCTCGTCTGCAATCATTTGTGTTTGACGGCTGGTCTCTAAAAGCCCCCACCGGTTTTGTAACACCGATTTAAGTATCTTTGGCTTAATTATATATGTTGGTGACATAGTTTAGTTTCTTTTTTTAATAACAATGTTGACGTTAAACTTTTATCGCTACTCATAAACCCACCCGCTGGATCGATGATTATGGTGAAAGGGGAAGAAAGGCCTATATTAAATTGAAAATTTTGCAAAACTGAAATGATAACAACGATATTGTGATAAAAAAAAGTTATTTATACTTGACTTCTTTCCGAAGCACTTATGAAGGTCAAAATCCAGATCTAGGTTAAAATCTAGAAGCGCCGTGCCACTTGGGACAGGGGCTTTCTACGTTAAGAAGTTGGCAAGCAACTCGGCTAGATTCTTTCCCCGCCGAAAACTACTCTCGAATTCGAAGTTATATCTTGACGACCGATATGGCGTGGAGGTCGGTATACCTATACTTCACTCCAGAGGTCGTGGGTTCGATTCCCACTCAGGAAAAATCTTTGTGTGCATGAACATGAATATTTGTTCTGGTCTGGGTGTTTTCCTATGTATATTATGTATGTATTTACAAAAAAAAAAGTATTTAAGTATGTTTATCCGTTGTTTAGTATCCATAACACAAGTTCTTAATGATACTTATCTTGGAACTAAATAATTGGTGTTATTGTCAGAAAATATTTATTTATTTATATGCCTGTGAGCCTGTATGTGGGTCTCATGTCTTACCCTAACGTATACCCTATAAACCTCTAAAGACGTAACCAACTCCGCCACTTGTCCCAATCATACACCCGAAAGTCTAAATAGAGGACACAGGCCGCTAAATTTAGTTTGCTTATACCCAACGCCTTTATACTAAACTTACTGGACCTATTTCGAACAAACTTGATAATGTTAGGTAAGATAGAAAAAGAAATATGGTGTTTTTTTCAAAAACATGTTTGATAAGGATCAGGCATGTTTTCGGGATAAACACCGGGGCCCAGTTTCTCACGTTTCACAAGGGTGAGAAACTGGGCTGTAACCGGAGAATAGTTGGTACATAATTCTAATGCATTGAATACCTACTTCGGAGTTCGACTCGAAGATATAATATATAATTATATCCAACGCCGTCTTACCATGATTGCATTTACAACAAATATACCATAACGAGTTTATTCAGTGATGCATATTGCACGAAATTGTTACTTCACTCCTCTATGTTTAACTTCATCGACTTTTATAGATAATCTTCGTTGATTTATAACTTTTTCTCATTGTAATGTACTAGAGTTTTGTTTTTCGTTTCTCGTATCTATTGCAGTACAGTAAAACACAAGATTTATAAACTTTTTTCTCGTGATCGTGCACTTGTCAGAACTTGGTGTTTTTCTGCGTCTACATCCATTTGTGTTCAGTAAAGTGGAAATTTCGTTATGTTTTGTGTCTAATTGTGTTGCTCGTACCCGATAATGGGGAACGCGAGATTGCGAGCGATTAGTGGAAAAAATAATAAACTGGTCGATTGGTGTGAGCGTTTAATAGCTTGATGGGCTGATTCTAATAATTTATATGATGGCGCATAAGTCAACCGGTTAAAAACTTAAAGCGATCGTTGATTGTCGTTCTAGATTCAACCACAGAGATGTTTTAATGCCATTTTGTCAAACTTTTCGTCGTTATCATCTTATGAGGTCATTTTCAGCCACACGTCTGCAAATGGGATAAAATACTAAAGTATTAACGTGCATTTGATTATATTAAAATAATAGAATAACTAGAATTAAGACACCAAAAAATGCAGCGCGAACCTGTATCGCTTTCAGTGGACCCCCATGAAGTCTCGATAAGCCTAATTCTAGAAAAATATACAAAATGTCTAGATTTTTTAATATAATACCTAAGGAGCCTGCGCCAACCTTATCTGCAAGTGGTGCCCCAACAACGGACAAAGCTCTGGAAAACATTACAGTTCCCGGTAAGCGCCATCAAGCTCGCCTTGTTACGTGGGTCCAAGAATATTATTGGCCAAATGTGGACGTACAATATGACTCTGCCTATCCCTTCTCAGAAATAGGCGTGACTTCTAATCACTTCTATCGTATTAAAAATATCAATATTCAAGCAAGCATGAAATTTAAGAAGCAATAATTACTAATGAATGTTTACATAAACTTGCGTAAGTAGAATCAACGCGTAGGGCCGCGAGGGACAGCTTTATAAGAACCAGAGTTCTATCCAGTAATTACTGCGTACGACGACCAGTAAGTAAATTACTATAAATTATATTTAGGACTTGTGTTTAGAAGACCGGTTCTAAGTCTTCCACGAGTTCTTTGACTTGGCTTATCAATAGTTAGAAAATTATATAAACACTAGCTGTTACCCGCGACTTCGTCCGCGTGGATTAGTATCTTTGGGTAGCATTTACAACCCCCTTTTCGCAATAAAAAGTAGCCTATATCCTTTCTCAGGGTCTAGACTATCTGTATACCAAATTTCATTTAAATCCGTTCAGTAGTTTTGGCGTGAAAGAGTAACAGACAGACAGACAGACAGAGTTTATTATATTATATTAATATAATATATATTAATATATATATATTAATATATATATATTATATAGTAAGGATAAGAATTTATAGATAATATCTAGAATGGAGATTCTTAGACTGTAGCTTAAGATCCCCGGTGTCCCTGGAACCTTAGTGGCAGTGGACCCATTACCCAAAGGTCGTTGGTTCGATCCTACTTGGGAGTCGATTATTCTTAGTGCAAAAATCGTCTCATAGCTCAAGATATTAAACCAAAAGACGAGTGGACGCCCTGATAAAGGTTGCAGGATCACGCTGCATGCAGGCAGGAGGCCTAGGATTAGTCCTGGGGCTGATGATGATGATAACACTCGTATATAAAGGTCAGGAAAGCATATGTTTCAAGTTCTTTTTAACCTAATGGTCACGCGTACGGATCTTTGCGGTGGTGGCGTCATGCGTCGATCGTTCATCATCATCATCATCATCATTTCAGCCATCTGAAGTCCACTGCTGAACATAGGCCTCCCCAATTGCTTTCCACGTAGATCGATTCTTTGCCGCCTGCATCCACCGGCTCCCCGCCGCCCTGACCAGATCGTCGGTCCATCGCGTTGGGGGCCGCCCTCTACTACGTTTGCTGATTCGTGGTCGCCATTCAAGAACCTTAACGCCCCATCGGTCGTCGGTTCTTCGAGCTATGTGCCCCGCCCATTGCCACTTCAGCCTGCAAACGCGCTTCGCTATGTCGGTCACTCTGGTTCTCCTACGGATTTCCTCATTTCTGATTCTATCACGTAGGGACACTCCGAGCATAGCTCTCTCCATTGCACGCTGAGCGACTTTGAGCTTCCTTATGAGGCCCATAGTCAGGCACCACGTCTCAGTCCCATACGTCATCGCTGGCAACACACACTGGTCGAAGACTTTCGTCTTGAGACACTGAGGTACTTTGGACGAGAAGATTTTGCGTAGTTTCCCGAACGCAGCCCAACCGAGCTGGATTCGACGATTGACCTCTTTCTCGAAGTTGGACTTACCTAATTGGACTTTTTGTCCCAGGTATACGTACTCGTCGACAACTTCGAGGGCCGAGCTTCCCACTATTACTGGGGTAGGCACAACATGGATATTTGACATGATTTTGGTCTTATCCATGTTCATTTTAAGACCTACCCTTCGGGAAGCTCTGTCGAGGTCTCCGAGCATTGTGCCCAGATCCACAAGCGACTCCGCTATGGCCACTATGTCGTCGGCAAATCGAAGGTGAGTCATATACTCGCCATTAATGTTGATGCCGTAGTTTTCCCAGTCCAGTAGCTTGAAAACATCCTCCAGAGCAGCGAACAGTTTCGGTGAAATGACATCACCCTGTCTCACGCCTTTCTGCAAGAGGATAGGATTCGTGCACTGGTCCAGTACTCGTACGGACATGGTGGCGTTTCTGTATAAACTCCTCAGAACTTCGATGTACCGATGATCAATGCGGCATCGCTGCAGGGACTGAAACACTGCCCAGCTCTCGATCGAATCAAAGGCTTTCTCATAGTCCACAAACGCTAAGCAAAGTGGCTGGTTATACTCCTCGGTCTTCTGTATAACCTGCCGCAGCGTGTGAATGTGGTCTATGGTTGAAAAGCCTTTTCGGAAACCGGCTTGTTCGGGAGGCTGGAAGTCGTCAAACCTTTGACCGAGACGGTTCGTGATGACCCGTGAAAACAACTTATAGACGTGGCTCAGTAGCGTGATTGGCCTATAATTCTTCAAAAGGGATTTGTCACCTTTCTTGAAGAAAAGGACAACCACACCACTGGACCACGCCTGTGGCGTACGTCCCTCGAGAATGACGGTATTAAAGAGCTTCTGGAGTACCTTAAGTACTGGTGTACCACCCGCTCTCAGAAGCTCTGCTGTCATCCCGTCTTCCCCCGGTGCCTTGTTGTTTTTTAGTTGTTTCAGGGCCATCCTAATCTCGTACAGGCTGACGTCCGGGATGTCTTCGGTGGTATGTCGAGTTAGTTTGGCTCTAGGGTCTTTAGCCAAACAAGTAGCGGGATCTTGCGTACTGGTATACAACTGTCCATAAAACCTTTCGATCTCCCTCATAATCTCAGGTCTCGACGTGACTAGACTGCCTTCGTTGGTCTTCAGCTGTGTCAACTGACTCTGACCAATAGACAGATCCCGTGCGAACACTTTTGAACCCCTGTTCCTCTCTATTGCATCTTCAATACAATTTGTATTGAATTTGCGAATATCGAGTCGCAAGGATTTCGAGATCTGTCTATTGATGAGCCGGTAAGAAGACGCTTCCGCTGAAGACTGCAATCGCATGTCTCGTCGCGCTTCCATGAGATTAAGAGTTTGAGTCGACAGTTTATTGGTTTTAGTTTGTCGGGTCTTATAATGTTTGGACCCGACAACGTGGACAGTCTCAACCAGCCCGCCGCTTATATCGTCAACGGTTACGCAGTTCTCCAGACCTGCGAAGCGATTTTGAAGCTCGAGCTGAAAGTTCTCGGGGTTTTGAATATGGGCAGCTGAGGGTCGGAGCGTAGACCTCATCAAACGGGACCTTTCAAGCTTTATATTAATATTCAATGTGCCCCTTACCATTCGGTGATCGCTACCGGTTTTCACCCTGGCGATCACAGAGACATCATTGAATATTTGTCGCTTAGTGGTCATGATGAAGTCTATCTCATTCCTCGTAAAACCATCGGGGCTCAGCCAGGTCCATTTCCTGTGTGGTGGCTTCTTGAAGAAGGAGTTCATCATAAAGAGGCCCTCCTTCTCCATGAAGTCAGCCAACCGCTGTCCCCTATGGTTCCTTCGCCCTATTCCAAATTGCCCCACTTTCTGCTCGTCACCGCTTCGTTGGCCTAGCCTTGCGTTAAAGTCTCCCATAACAACCGTGTAGTGAGTCGGTGAAGTATGAATGGCGGCAGAAATGTCATCATACAATATCTCCACGTCCTCGTCAGGGTGTGCCGAGGTCGGTGCGTAAACCTGAATTACCTTCAACGAATACCGTTTGGTGATTCTGAGTATTAGGTACGCTACCCTGGTCGACACACTCCGAATAGACACGACGTTGTTACGGATAGACTTCCGGACGATAAAACCGACACCACCTTGGGACAGGCGATCGCCCTCCCGGTGGTAGAGCAAGTTGCCGGACTTAAGGATTACCGTATCCTCTCCCTGTCTACGGACTTCGGATAACCCGATAATGTCCCAGTGCAACCGCTCTATTTCCTCCTCCAGCTCGTCAATCTTCTCGTCGGTCCTCAGTGTACGCGTGTTATAAGTTGCCAGGTGCAGAAGTCGTCGTTTTGGGTGGTAGCCGGATCTCTGCCGGTGATTCTTAGCACCCCCTGCCCCGCCGTTACCAAGACCGCTACCGTAATCTGGAATAGCGGGGCCGCCGGGGACTGGGGGCCGTTTACGCGTGTGTGCCATTTTCATTTGGGGGTATTTGCCCATAATCACCACGCTGGGCAGACGGGTTGGTGATCGCAGTTCCAGCCAGTACGCAGGATGACGCTGCTGCCCATCATCCGGTAGCATTTCTCTTCGTCCATTTTTACGACTCCCTATGAGATGAGAAGGGGTGACGCTATTCTAAGCCGGCGCCACACGGCTAAACATGCGCGGTGCATGTGCGTCGATCGTTACGTTCCCAAAAATATAGTTGAGCGAAATGATGGCTGGTTCATAATTAATGTTGATGATGTCGCCAGTGGGGACTGGTCTGCTCATGTCTATTATATTTATCCTTAATTACTTCATCTTGATAAATGAGTTATTGTTTTTTTTTTAATCTTGTGACTGCAGAACTCATGTTCTTATAGACTTTTTTATTTTAATAATAAGTACATGTTCTAGTAACTAGCGGGAGAAAATATCAACCTTTACGATTTTCTTGCCCTTTCTTTTACAATCAACCTCCCGCCCGCATTGAATAGGCTTTTAAGTTTGTTTATTTAGTTTTAATGATTAACATTCATAAGAGGTCTATTGAGCCAAACATGAATAAATTATAGTGCATTTTAAATTTTTGTACAAAATCGCGGGCGGCCGCTAGTTGGTAAGATAGCATTATGATAAGAGCACTTTAAGACCAATTTTAGCTAAATTCGCGTTCTGTCGAAATCAACCTGCACCAGATTGTTTACGTTTGAAATGGAGATAGCTAAATGTGAACGCGTCATGTCGACCGTTGGATTTGTATGGATGCACCTAAACTTAATTAATATTATATTTAATCAAACTCCTTTGTCTTTCATATGAAAGTTTAGTTAAAACTTAATTAAATACAAATGGTAACATGGTTTATATTCACTTCTTCTATAATAGACTTGTAGACCTTTTTTGCAATAGTCGAAGAGTGAGTAACTATTTATAATAAAAAAAACTTAGTAGAAGAGCTCAAGTTTAACTTAAATAACGGAGTTTATACAATTAATATAAATGCACGTCATAAAAGCTTAGTAGAAGAGCTCAAGTTGAACTTAAATAGCGGAGTTTATACAATTAGTATACATGCACGTGTGTGTATCTGTGCGTGTTCATGTGGATGGGTATGCTTGTGTATTTAGGTGGGTGAACGCTCATGGACTTGTCTCCAAAAAAGCTATTGCCTCGGATCGTGTCAAATATATACATACAATCCCGCCTGTTTCTCCGGAGGAGTAGGCAAATGCATATTATACGTCCACATTTCGCCAATTCTATAGTTGGCTCAATAATAATGTAATAAGTGGCAAGCCTACTGCCGCTTACCGGGAACTTTTGTGTTCGCCAGAGCCTCGTCTCTATATCGTGTGCGCCACTTGCAGGTAAGGTTGGCTAGGGCTCCTAAGATATCGGAATAAACCCTATACACCCCAATTAAATTCTTATACTTTTAATAGTAAATGTCTTACCTACAATAGTTTCAGAGCAGGTCTTGTCCGTGCCGTCACTAAATCAAAACAAATTAACCATAATACTCCTTCGAAGAAACAGGCGGGATTGTATGTATGTATTTGACACGATCCGAGGCAATAGCTTTTTTGGAGACAAGTCCATGAGCCCATCCACATGAACACGCACGCATACACACACGGACACACACACGTGCATGTGTACTAATTGTATAAACTCCGTTATTTTAGTTGAACTTGAGCTCTTCTACTAAGCTTTTACAACGTGCATTTATATTAATTGTTTAAACTCCGTTATTTAAGTTGAACTTGAGCTCTTCTACTAAGTTTTTTTTATTATAAATAGTTTACTCACTCTTCGACTATTGCAAAAAAGGTCTACAAGTCTGTTACAGAAGAAGTGAATATACTTTTCAGTGAATGCATTTAAATCATTATATTAAATGTCTTATCTATAGTAGCCCCCGAGCGGGTCTGGTCCGCGCCGGGCCGCAGCGGACGGCCTTCCTCGGCCCGTGCGGCTTGCAACACAACCGGCTAGTTGTCAACTCGCTGGTTCATTATAACACATCTAATGGCTATTCTAGTATCGGACATTGTTATTGGGATTTCAGGTTGCTTGACAACCTCCAAATGCAACAGGTTTTATCCCTGTTGTTTTTAATTAATCTATTTTTGATAATATTATGTTTGGCAACTGATGTATAACTGAAGACATGGGTTCAGATCTCATACAGCCTAAGCTTATAAAGGTCTTGTTCTGGGTATTTTCATATTCGTATTTTCGTTTACTATGTTGTGTTTAGCATGGTTACAAAAAAATGTAAATATAATTCTACATTTGATTACTTTTCACTGAAAATGAAATAATATTAGACGATAATTAAAGAGATGTATAGGTATCCTACCAAGACCTAAGGAGCCCTAGGCAACCTCACCTGCAAGTGGTGCACTTGCCGATCAACGGACGAGGCTCTGGCGAACATAACAGTGCCCGGTAAGCGCCAATAGGCTCGCCACCTATTACGTGGGACCAACTATATAATTGGCGTTGTGTGGGCGTATAATATGCCTATGCCTTATCCCTTCGGGGAAAAAGGCGTTAATGTATGTATGTAATTAAAGAAGTTGTCTAGTTTTACTTAATTTGTAAGTTTGAAAAATATTGTTGGCGCATTGTATTTTGCCGCATAGGTATTAAATTATTAACCTAATAGTAATGTTACACCCATACTTATATAATGGAGCTCAGTATAAAATCTTGTATTTCCACTAGGAACAGCACTCAAAGATAGTAATAATATTGGGATTGTAAATTAATATAATTCGGACGTAAAATTCGTGTTAGCACCTCGGATAAGTGCGGCTCGTAAACGCCACAACGTGGGCTCTGCATATATAAACATAAATTAGCGCAGGCGAACCGCCCCGCGAGACATCGCACCTTGTATTCGAAACAAATCACTTGAATGATCCAAAAAAGTTATTTTCTTTTCTTATTGTTTGCGATCTAAACCTTTTGTATGTGTCATAGTTAGGGGTTGAATTATATCAAGTGAACATAAGCGTCCTATGACAACCACACCACGCGGACCCGGGGCGTAATGATAAGGGGAAGTGTATGTCAGGCGTCTTGTTGTAAGATTTTTCAAGCCCAATACGGCTTCTAACTTGCACAAACCAACTAATGTTTTGATGAGCGTTTTGAAATTGCATGTGATCATGCTTAATGAACATAAGAACGGTTACTCATCCAGGGACTAGACTATGTAAACTTTAATCAACTTTTGTAATCGTTTTTTTCCTTCTAATGATCACGGAGCGCTTGTTATAATGAAAATAATAAACGATTAAGTGTTCTTTGCCCATAAGGTAAGGTAAAAGAAAGTTTATAATAGTATGTTATTGTCAATTTAACAAAATATATAATATATGTATGTAAAAAAAGTTTGTTAAATATATAACTTACTCAGAGACACTATTTGTTGCCTTTGTACATCAGAAGAAAGATTGCTGATTAGACGCTTCTATTAGAAATTGTATTTCTATGAAAAGTTGACTGTCCTCAGCTATTGTCGCGTATGCATCTATTCATCATCACAGCCCATTAACGTCCCACTACTGAGCACGAGCCTCCTCTCACATATCAAGGTGTGAGGGTATTGGGTCATACTCCACCACGCTTATCCAGTGCGGATTGGCGGAGGCAGGTGTATGGCGTCCTGCAGTTAGAATTTTTTAAGCCGCCCATTAGGCCTCTATCATGGCTTAACGACTACCTCATTTAGTGATAATCGGGACCAACGGCTTAACGTGCCTTCCGAAGCATGGAAGCGCTCGATATCAAAGGTTTCCTCTAACATATTTTCTATGCGTTCCAACTGAGCATTGCAGCATTCATTCGCATCGACCAATTACAGACAGAATTCTTTTAATTGGCGAGCCGGTAATTTTTTAATACAAATAGTAAAAACTTAAATTTAGATAAATTAAGTAGCAGCTTCTTTGGGCATTAAATTATAACATGTTTTTGTGATAATGTAGTTATGTTATATGAAATTCTGTTTCTACCAGAGGCGACCTATGATTGGCTTTCCGAGATTAAGAAAAAAAATAAAAAGAAAAGAAAAAGTATTTATTCAGTTTTCTTAACAATGATTATAATAATATTTTACGTCTACCAAACTGTCCAACAGTTTGTTGGCAGAAGTAACTTCTTTAATAAAAATGTTACTTAACCTAAGATGATTTTACTTTTTCAATTTTACAACTTATCGATCTAATTAAATTTAAAAAAAATGGAAACTATACACAGTGATCTAAATGGTTTTCAATTTAGATATTACATATTAGGTCGGGGAAAAAGTCTTTTCGCATAACGTAGGTATAAACTTATTATAAAATTTTTTTGACTGTACTATTTGTGTCTGGCTGGTTTTGGTAACATTAAAAAGGTTCCATTATAAAGAAAAGAAAAAATAAAAAAAAGTTGTTTCCCGCTATTTTTCATTTGTTTTTCTCTCCGTAAAAATGAGTGAATCTAATGAAGAAATTCGATACATTTTAAAATTTTATTATAAAAAAGGCAAAAATGCAACTCAAGCAGTGAAAAAAATTTGTGATGTTTATGGACCTGATGCAGTGTCAGTAAGAGTAGCACAAATTTGGTTCAAACGTTTTCAGTCCGGAAATTTTGATGTTAAAGATGCAACTCGCTCTGGTCGCCCTGTTACGAATAAAATGGACGCCATTTTTGAAAGAGTGGAGCAAGATCGGCATATTAGTAGTTACGATGTAGCTGAAGAACTGGGAATTGACCACAAAACAGTTTTGACCCATTTGAAGAAAGCTGGTTATACAAAAAAGCTCGATATTTGGGTGCCACACGAGCTCACTCAAAGAAACTTAATGAACCGTGTACTCATTTGCGATTCATTATTGAGACGTAATGAAACCGAGCCGTTTTTGAAGAGATTGATAACTGGCGATGAAAAGTGGATCACGTACGACAAGAACGTGCGAAAAAGGTCGTGGTCGAAAGTTGGCCAGGCTTCACAGACTGTGGCCAAACCTGGCCTAACACGAAATAAGGTGATGCTGTGTGTATGGTGGGATTGGAAGGGCATTGTTTATTATGAGCTTTTACCGCCCGGCAAAACCATCGATTCTGATCTTTACTGCCAGCAAATGATGAGATTAAAGGAAGCAGTCGAGAGAAAACGGCCGGAATTGATCAACAGGAAGGGTGTGGTCTTTCATCAGGATAACGCTAGACCACACACATCTTTAGCCACTCAGCAAAAATTAAGAGAGTTCGACTGGGAGGTCCTAGTGCATCCACCATATAGCCCTGACCTTGCGCCTTCAGATTTTCACCTGTTTCGGTCTCTGCAGAATTCTTTAGGTTCTGTAAGGTTGACCTCAAGAGAGGAAACCATTATATAATGAACCATTATATACTGTAGGAGCTATTAAATATTATAACATATTATGTTTTGAATGATTATATATATTTTTTGGGTGTATAGGGATCCTAACAACATCTAAGAAGCCCAAGCCAACCCCACCTGCAAGTGTTGCACCTACCGATCAACAGACAAGGCTCTGGCGGACGTCACAACAGGCTCGCCACCTATTACGTATTACGTATAATATCCTTCTGCCTACTCCTTCGGGAAAACAGGCGTGTTTGTATATATGTTTAATTTATTATGTTTAGCAAACTGTTGGTTAAACTATAAATTGTAATCAATGTAAATGTGTTTAAGAAAAACCACTTTTTATTATTTGTTCATCGCAAAATTGGTATTTAATCTATACATAGATCAGGACACCTTATACAACATAATTCATCAATTAACTACTATGTATTATTTATGTCAAATTAACTCGTTTTCTTAAAACTCCGTTCTGATAGCGACATAAAATATACAAACACAAGAATTTTACGATGACAGTTGTCACGTCGACCATTAATTAAGAATTTAGCCAACAATATTATAGTCGCCATGCCAGATTATTAATGTCCTATAAATTAGAAGATACGCTAAATATAAGATTTTGTTTTAAAAAAATTCCGTCTAATTCAATATATTTAGCGTGTCAAGGCTTTTTATTTCTAAATTTATGTTTTGTGATAGTATCTAGCATAAAGTTCTGCTTAGTTTTAAACATAATTTAAATTACATATTCTTAACCACCTTATTTTAGTGCAAAAAAGTGCACAGTGGTGCCGTGTGGTACCAGCCTTGAATAGTGATTCCTAGAACTCCTTATGATCTTACAGGGTGTCGTAAGAGTTGACGAAGATAAATTTTACCGGATGATGGGCAGCAGCGTCATCCTGCGTACTAGCTTGAACTGCGATCACCAACCGCGCTTGCCCAGCGTGGTGATTATTAGCAAATACCCAGCGTCATCCTGCGTACTAGCTTGAACTGCGATCACCAACCGCGCTTGCCCAGCGTGGTGATTATTAGCAAATACCCAGCGTCATCCTGCGTACTAGCTTGAACTGCGATCCCCAACCGCGCTTGCCCAGCTAGGTGATTATTAGCAAATACCTTCAATAGAATTTCATCTATTAGTTCTATATCTAATGTTCAGCAGTGGACTTCACACGGCTGATGTAATGAAATCCATAATGTTTCAAATTTGATTCTTGTTTCATACTATACCCTTCCTCATTTTTTGTAAGTAAGGTAAACGAGTATGTGGTGGACCAGTGTAAACGTTTTAGAAACGCAAATAGTAAATGAATTTTAAATTCACACAACAAATTTACTCTTTTTTCATATCTTCAAACAATTTCGTAACAGCTTTTCCTATTCACAATAACTGTATATATTTTAAACATACCTATATATTTCTTAAGCCCATTTGTACCCCACTTTTTAAAGGCACATAACACAACTAATCTATGTACCCACTATATTATATTCATTTATAAAGGGAATTAAACATATGCATTTATCCATTTCAAATTTACAGAAGGGAAAATTCGAAAAATACCCTTAAATGGCTATATTTTGTCACCTTAGACTTGCTTCCTTATATGTAAAATTTAAACGTGTGAAATATGAAGTTGGCGGAATGAGTTACGGGGCTGATAGCGCTTTATCACCCACAAATGTTGTACAATCGCTACGTAATAACGAAATAACCTTGAATTTATTGTCCTCTCCTTACGAAATACGTGAAGTACGGTTAGCATGAAAAGTCAAGTTGTGAATCGGGAGCATTTGCATTTTATGGGAGTATTTTCTTCGTATATATACTTCGTGTATATGTTACCGGCCAAACCCGATTTTAGGACAAACTAGTATGGCCTAGTCCAAATTAATTTAGGTGGGCTGCAACTATTATAATAAAATGTTTTTTATGTGTGGCTGTATAAAAAAACGTTTTATGCAGCCCACCTAAATTAGTTTGGACTAGGCTATACTAGTTTGTCCTAAAATCGGGTTTGGCCGGTAATATATATAATATTCGTATTATGTTAATAAGTAGGTATTAGTTGTATATCGTGCCCGTGTAAAATAATCCTCCATGAGATTTATTTCAAAGTAAGATTCGGCCACGTTGCTGATTTTCCTGATTGCGTCGAGCGCTCTTCCGCGTGTTATAGTAATTTTCTGGATTGCATTGCATCACAGGTAAGGCTTGACGGCTACAAAACTTGAAAAGTATCTTGCCCATTTTTTCGCACAATGGATACGACACATTTTTAATTGCTTAAAAAAATATTAATATGTAAATTTCTATAATTAAAGTATTGGTTGAAAAATACTTACTTCCTGGTACATGCAGCTATACACGTACTCATAAACATTCATACCATTGTTTCACAGTAACGCCGGGAGTCCGACGAAAATTGAGATAACCCAACCGCTTATAAGTCACAATTCTGGATTAATATCTAGGAGAGCATTAAGTGGTAAAAGGCTGGCTTGTAAGGAATAGTGATTGGCTTCGGGACACTGTACTACAAGATAGTATTGCAAACAACTTATGCTTTTTGTTACCATTTAAGTTATAGAGAACTAATAGCCATGTTACCGTATAGTACCCATATATTATTATGTATTTTTTTTAACAAGATATATCGTGTATAGTACAGCAATCGGTTATTAAGGGGTCTAAATTAAAAACCTGCAGTAAACACAAGAGTAATGTTACAAGATTTTTCGTAAAAATATAAGTAAGTTTTTTCAACTATTAATTAAATGGAAGTAATTTGGGAGTTGTCTGCTGACCGTAATATTTCTAGCAACGGGACACAGGCCGCGGTTTTATTGGGCCATAAACATGGCCTGGCCGGTATCTCTGCTGACCGCTGCCTACATTGGATACCAAATTTACTTCGTCACTCAGAGCCCTTGCCCGTCACTACGATTAGAATAAGTAGAACTATAAAATGTGTTTGAATATGTCGTAATTGATTGAGCTATATACTGGAAAATAAATATACTTACACAAATCAAGCCCGAAAATAACCACAAAAAAAATGTAAGCCTCGAACAGAACCAGACAAGATATGCAAATATCATTTGACAGAAAATTTTATTATCTAGTTTTAACTGGAATAACGTTCATTTGATATAATTTGTACTTAGAATAAACACAGTTTCTATAATTTCATTTCGTATATTTATTGTTTGATATATAGGTAATACAGGTGCCAAAAATATTTTGTAGATATACAAAAGATTATAATATTTATTTTATATAATGCTTCAATTGATAGAAAAACAAATAAACAATATTTTATTAACAGTTGATTGTCATATCAAATTAAATTAGACAATGTAAATTTATATCACACGTTTATATAAAGTAAATGTGTTTTTTTTACCACAAAAGCATAAATGTTAGATCAAATATATTTATCACAAAATTTATACACTTTATAATATTTGAACATTATATAAAATTAACTTTAGAGTTATTGATTGCTATATCAAATCAAATTATATTTTTTGAATTTATATCACTGAAATGTAAGATTAAATATACTTATATTAAACATTACACACCCGATGTCCATATTTATGGTAGTTATAAAATTGCCGATTGAAGCCAAAAGTATTAAAGTCACCTTAAACACCACGGAAGACCAGCGCTGTTGTGGCCCTCCACTGCAGCACATGCTGAGTGGAGTCCTTTTTAGGCATACCTACTATATTTAAACTGTGTAAAAATTGTTTACTGATTTGAATACTGTTTTTTGTTTATGTGTATTTATGTCTAAATAAAATTTTATTTCATTTCATTTCATAAAGACTACGGTGTCGTGTGGTACCGGCCTAGAATAGTGCCACCCTCTCTTATTTCACGGAGAGTCGTGAGAGTCGACGAAGAGAAATCTTACGGGATGATGAGCAGCAGCGCCCTCCTGCGTACCTGCTTAAACTGCGATTACCAACCCGCCTGCCCAGCGTGGTGTTTATGAGAAAATAGAATGTAGTCTATTGGGGAGGCCAATGAGCAGAAGACGTTTTAAGGCTGATATGATGAATTGATTGAGCTACGTGCTCCTAAATTCTAGATGGTCGAAATCAACCACCGATGTCAAGCAGACATTTCAGAGTCCTCGGATGGGTGAACAATTTTAGTCCGACACTTCCTTAAGTAGAACAATTGAACTAAATCGTTCAGATTCATCACCCTTCATCACGTAGTTTTGTGAAATATTTCAATCAGCAACAGTAAGTATATTTATTTGAAGCACTTGTAGATTGTTGATTGTGAATTTATAAAGAGTCTTTTGATCTATTTTTCTTATCATTTAGTTGACATAATTTGTACAAAGGGTAATCTTAAATTTTACAGTGACGTAATAATGGGGGCTTGAAACGCAAATCACAAAGTACTAGAAAAATTCAGCAGGTATATCGGAGTCCCCAGTAACTCAGTGGTTAGAGCAGTAGACCGGTTATCCAAAAGTACTACCTACTCCGCGGGCGACAGCGGACAAGTTGATTAAAATAACGCAAAAGGTAAAACGTATTCTTGCAACTGTAACGGTTATACGAGTATACCTGCCCTTACTGCCTCCAAAATCTACGCAATGTAAGCATGTCAAAGAGTGCTGTCATTTCAAAGAGTTGTTTGTCGGAGGTTAAGGATCAGGTGACAACTTCCACAGAAAGGAGGTAAACAAAAACAGTGACAACACGCGTACCCACAATAGACGTTTCGCAAGACACCTGTCAATTAATAAAATACGATGTTTCTTTCGTAGTAAATAGTTTCTCCTTGATTTTCACACTTGTTATTTTCTAAAATATATATATATATGTGAAGTAACTATAAACTCTTTGAACTTAATAACAATGCTCGTGTTAGTGAAGTAACACTATTGGCACCTTTAGGTGCTATAATATAAAGGAATTGTATTTTTTTTTCAACAATTAAGTACACCAATTAATTAGTTCTAAGATAAGTATCATTAAGAACTTGTGTTATGGATAACAAATAAACATACTTTTATACTTTTTTTATACATACATTCTAGTATACATTAGGTCAGCTTAGGTCCTACCTTTCCCGGCACAATGTTCTCAGTCCCTATGAGCCTGGCTTTCGGTCAGGACACAGCACCGTTACTGCATTATTGAGTTTTACTGAGGATATTCGTTGTGCGATGGACAACAAAATGTTAACTATTATAGCACTACTTGATTTTAGCTGCGGCTTTAACTCTGATGACTTTGGCATTCTCGTTGCTAACCTCAGCTCTGTTAACTTTTCTCCTTTATTGATTGATGACATGCTATCTGACTGGTGTTCTTTAGCATCGGGGGTTCCACAAGGCGGCGTTCTTTGTCCTCTCCTTTTCTCACTTTTTATTAATAAAGTTACCAGTGTCATCACTTTTTCCTACCACCTGTATGCAGATGACTTGCAGATTTATAGGCATTTTCGTCTTGATGATGCTCACTCAGCTCTAGAAACGGTTAATGCTGATCTTAGTTCAATTAATGCTTGGTCGAGTTCATTTGTATTATTACTATAATTATAGGTAGAAGTGGAATGTACAGGAGGCTTGCCGTTAGTACCCTACTAGCGGTTATGTATGGAGGTGCAAAAATTGCGTTTACTGATAAAACTAGGAATTTGGGCCTTATTCTTGATCACACTCTTTTTTATAAACCTCACATTAATAACGTTAGTCGGCGTATTCACTTTGCATACCATTCTCTGAGGTGACTACAATTTTTCTTGCCTTTTAAGACCAAAGTTATGCTTGCTCATGCGCTTCTACTACCTATTCTCGACTACGATGATATCATCGTAACATATATATGTTATATGTTATTTGGATGCAACTGAAGAGTTACTTAATAAGCTGGAACGTCTTCAGAACTTGGCCGTAAGGTTTATATTTAGTCTGCGTAAATATGATCACGTTTCTGAGCAACGGGCAAGACTTAATGGCTTCCTGTAAAGCTCCGCAAAGATATGCACATCCTGTGTCTGTTGTACAAAATCCTTTACCATCCTCAGCTTCCCCATTACTTACGTGTTCGTTTCAATGTTCTACCTTCTACATCTCGCCCCAAACGATCCAAGACCCTAGTTTCTCCTTCTACCGACACAAGTTTTCCGTAACTCCTTCTCAACCCGTGCTGTACGAATGTAGAACAGTCTTCTCCCTCAGATCTGTGTGAGTCTATCAGTTAGGTCGTTCAAAAGTAAATTGAGAAATCACTACTTGTCTGTTTTGGAACATGTGAACACTTTTTATTCATTTTATAATATTTAATTTTTATTATATTATATATAAATCATAATATTGATATATATGTATGTAAGTATGCATGGTATGTATAAGATTTTTTATTTCCTTTTTTTAACATTTATCTTTATCCAAATTTAATCCCGTGCCTACAAATAAATTCACAACGTCTAGGGTTGACTGGTAGAGATCTCTTCTAGAGATAAGCCCACCTTTGTACTTTTAGTTTTAAACACCTTTTGTAATCTATTTATGTTTTATGTGCAATTCAGGATTATTAGGTATTTTGCTAGAAATTTTACAATACAAACGATAGAGCGATAAATATCTTAAATTTTCTATGTGCAGAATTTATGGCATCTTAAGAAAGCTAAGAAAAAACCCTTCTGAACTTCCTAATACTTTCACGGAGTGTAGTTAGCCAGACAAGTCAGTAGTGAGTGAACTGCGCAAATTAAAAAAGAGAAACTGATTCAGTTAGATCACATTTTTAGGATTTTCTCAAGTACTACGTTGCAAAATAAATGAAATGACTACTGAACCATATTTTTTGGCGACCCGTTAATGTGATGCCTTAAGTGGACCAGAAAATACAGCTTACAACAATAATATATATAAGATTTTACCATAACGCTTTTGGTCATTCTAAGCCAAATATAAAGCCTTTGAAGTTATACCAAAAAGTAAACCAGCTTCTTACCAACTCACCTGTTTGTTTGAAGACCATTTAAAGTTTATCCACATATTGCTGTTATAATTGCGATGTGCAAATAAACTAAAACACACCATTCAAAGCAATTTAGGAAAACAACCGTTTTATGAATGTAGATTTTATTTCCCACAGCACCTGCACAGCTGTATTTGCTAATTGCCAACTTGCAGTTTCTAAATCGTAGCCCAAAATAACTCAGGCGATTATTTCCGGGCAGATTTGGCAAAACTAATGAAGATCGACTTTTAGCGATTTGGCGGTGATCTCGTGAGAATAACGATTAGATGGATCGTTGCTAATCGGTAAATGGCGGCACGAGTGCCGAGAGCGATTGCCTGTGTGGCCAAGGTCTGTCTGTAAAGCTATTAAATTGTGTTGCTTCAAACTGTTCTTCCTTATAACCACTGGCAATGTGCTGATGTTATGGTCTTAGCATATACTTAGCAATCTCTCTAAAATCCTATTTGCTGAAGATGCTACGAGGCTTCAAAACTAGTTTGGTTGATGGATTTCTGCATCAGACCAAAGTCTGACTCAAAATTGTTCATTTAGTTTTATTAGGAAATAAATCTGTCATGAAAGTTAATTATAAAACTAACAGGAGCTTGAGAAAAAGAGAAAACTAGAGTGCATGCATGCAGGCATGCCTTCTAGCATGCTTGCTTTTATTCTGCATGCCTGTTTGCATGGCATACCTGCTGAAGTAGGCGTTCTTTATTTTGTGAATTTAGATTAGTAATTGCAAACTGTCGCATTTGGTAAATAACAATATGGCGATAAAAAGTTAGGCGAAGTGAAATTAGACCAAACAATGAAGATTGAAATTATGTAAAAAAAATTTTGGCTAACCGTTTGTGTGCTCTTGCCAATTAGAAGTACAAAAAATTAGGCAACCCGATATATACCCGAAAATTCGCACTCATCCAGACTTCTCTCACCAACTGGAAAATATCCTATTTTATTTTGATATGTTCATCTTGAGCAGTTCGTATAAGGTGCACTACGTCAAAAATGTTTTAGTTTTCTGACTCAGAAGGCAGTAAAAATTTAGACTAATACATAACACAGTAATAAAATTCTTCGATAGCTGTTTAGTGTGGTTATGACAATTTAGGATACCGCGTATTTCCGTACTAAAGAGAACTAAATAGCTTATAAACTAGCATCGAGCCAAAATAGAAAATAACATCGGAAGCCTTTTTTCCATGATCGAGCACTAGACATACATTCGCATCACATTTAAATGATATGGTAAGATTCTTAAAGCTTTCCACTTTGTAACCAAAAGGCACACGTCAATTTCGCGGTACCTTGACCCATATTGTACATCAAACCGACCATTACAAAATGGAAATAAATCATCTCAATCAATTAGTGTGGATGTTCAGCCTTCGAGTACGAAAGCTGTTAGCCTCTCGCTCGTCGGCTATAAATACTGTGTCGTAACTAACCGAGAAAAAATCCGGATACCTATCCCCATGACGTCCTCTGATTAATGGGACAAGGGTCTAACTTACGATACTCGCGAGATGGCTATGAGCCTAAGTGTTTGTCGGTAAGTGTCCGTATGTTATGTCAATGTCAATAATTTACCGCAGGAATTTGTAGCTGAGTTTTTTTGAGAGTAAACCTTTAAGATGGTGTTTCGAAATTACATTTGGCAAGACATTACATTTGGCACCACATGGAGAGTATCTTCATGGGGAGGTACACTCAGTAGAATAGATGATAGTTACCGCTTACCGTAGTAAATAATAATTTAGCGTAGACATTTGTAGTTATTTTTAGGGAGAAAACCTAAGGATGGTATTTCGAAATTACATTTGGTAAGACATGAATATTACATTTGGCACCACATTGAGCGCACACTTAAAAAAGAGCATTTTCTTACATTGGTAATAAAATAAATTGGACATAAAACCTAATAGCTTTAAGCTTCGTAGAGACACCAAGACCTCATACATTATTTTCATAATCTTTAGCATCAGACTGATTTTAACTGATGTATTGAGGTGATCATAACTGAACAGTGCGGTGCCAATCAGCATTTCCCTTACATAGGTACCGCACTGATTATGGGTAGGCCGGTCAGTCACCATCAGGCGAATGTCTCTGTTATCTCCGCACTCGGTTAAGTTACACCCTTACTAACCATCGCAGCTGGAACTATATGTTATATTCCTCAGTATTCTTATCAGCGTACACCAACCTTCCCTGCTCAGGGTGGTGATCATGGACATTTGCACAAAATATGCAATTGGGGAGGTCTGTGTTTAGCGATCAAATCTTAGTTGCTGAAATGACGATAATTATATTTTTAAAAATTGACATTATTTTCCTTGTAAAAAGAGAGAGAGAAAGAAATATATGTTTATTAACTGCACAAGTAGGTACATAACAATTGTAAAAGTTTTATAAGACTGAAATTGTGCAGTCAAAAGGCAATGCAACATTGTCATAGCTGGTTATAGAGATAAAGATTATTTATCAAAACATAATAACAATCAGATATAATGGACTTATTAATGTAGACTCACCGTGGCACCCAGAGCTATAGTTAACTATTGATAAACTCTTTATAGCAATGATTATTTAGCAATATTCATATAAATCATTTCATTCCAGTAAGACACTTTAATTAATAAAGCGTAGATAAAATTGTGATAATTAAAACCAGTGGAATTACCCCAAGCTGGATGGAGAGCTGACACGTGATGCAGTCATAATTGTAGAATATTATTGTGCTATTTCTTATTCTTGTTTACTACAAACCGTGGCCATTATCTGATAAATCACCGACCGTCTGCGTAGTCCTAACGATCTGTGAGACTGTTGATTTCCTTGTAGCTAACAATTATATCCACATGTTGTCAGTATAATTTTCAAACTGCATAACACCAAAAACCACTAAATTTGGCTTTTGCTGCCATTGAGTGTAAAATTTAGAGTCTCAACATCATCATTATATCAACCTTATAAAGTCCATTGCTGAACATTAGCCCCCCTAATAGACTTAGGAACCTAGAACACGCTGGGCAGGCGGGTTGGTAATCACAATTCGACGCTGCTGCCCATCATCCGATATGATTTCCTTTCGTCGACTCTTACGACTCCTCGTGAGAAGAGAGGGGGTGGCACTAATCTAGGCCGGTACCACACGGCATTAGAGGTCTATCGATTGGAATATCTCTGAAGTCCCATAAATTTATTTTTAATTGGTTATGAACAAATTAGAATAGCATCTTAAATAATTTATTGATTCAGGCGTTACTTTGTAAGCAAGTGATGAATTGAAAATATTTTTGTAACAATTCCGGCGCTAATATAATGTCCCGAAAAATCGAGAAACTATTCAACACGACACGTGTTTCGCCCTTACACAGGGCATCTTCAGGTAAGATAGGAGCCTTAGAACAACGATGTCTTCACAACCAACGCTGAATCGAGAGTTTCACGATTTTTCGAGAAACTATAGTAGCGCCGGAATTGTTATAATTGCTTGTAACATCTTAATTCAATTGCCTTAACTATAAAAAATTAATAGTTTTTACTTCCTCCTATAAAATTTGCTTAAAAGGACATAAGCAGTTTCTAAAAAGGGCTGACGATGTATATGTTTGTCAAATGCAGTTTAACCTTTAAACTCTACGTTTCTTCGTGACACAATTGCAGTTTTATTGATTCTGTCTTCAGACCGTCGTCGTGGTCGGCCACCTCATAGACAATTTGCTTTAACTTTTTTTAAATGTGACTCATCATAATGCGACATCCTGCATGATGGGTAAGCAGTCTATGTAATTAAAAAACAGAGTTCTTGAGTTCTAAACAAACAAACATACGTATAAAAATATTAAAGTTTCTCTTTATAGTATTATTATTATAGTTAATGATATATATTGAGGGACATCTCACACAGCGCTCCTAGACTAAACTAAGCAGGGTTTGTGCTAATAATACTGTACAACTGATAAATAGACATAATATATAGGTACTTTATAAATACATAGATCATTTTTATGTATCACGTCAAAATGACTTCATTCTGCCTGATGGTAAGCAGTCGATGCAGTCCAAAAAAAAAAAATTGTCAGATTAAGTTAATTTTTTTAAATTTATATTTTTATTGTTTTTAAATATTAATTAAGTTTAAATTTTGTTAACTAACAACTATTATTTTTTGTAGCAATTGCTTAATAAGTAAAATTTAATTAATATAAAACGACAGTAAGCTTAGTAATATAGGTAACTACTAGACAACGGATAAATATACACGACTACTTGTTTTAGTTCAAACAATGTCTATCATAGTGAAATGATCCAGCCAAAAATATCAATTTAAAGTACACTAATGTTCGCGCCGTGTGGCCACCGATTCCTTGACCTCCGAAGCAAAGTTTACTAACCACTGCATCATATCAGTCGTCATTTATCGAACTAATCAGGTGTACACGGATGCATTATCTTAGGAGCTCAAGCCAACCTCATCTGGAAGTGGTGCACCTTTTTTTTTGTTGTTTTAAGTCGGTAACAAAATGCATTTACGCACTGCCTTCCGGCCAAAGGGGGACCGAAAGGGGGGTGTGACACGACTGCCAGCAGTAATATCCACTAAAAATCTTCCGACGACGCCCGCCGCTTATTGAGAAAGAGGCGGGGGCCAGTACTTGGGTGGCAGCTTCTGACACCCCGCCTGCGGCCAACCTACCTCCCCGTGCGATCATAGCGTGTGTGGCTGACTTCCCGGAGGGTCCATGGTGAGACAGCAGGGGACCCCTGCTCCCACTGCCTAGACCCTCCTGGCTCGCCCGCTGCGCCCTCGACAGGTCCCTCTTAGTTTCCCCCCGGTAGTCAGTACTAAGGGCACCCAGAGTCGTCGGACTCTGGGTGTTACCTTTTCCCGGCCTCCAGTAGGTACTCAGCTCTCCCACCAAGCCAAGGTGGAGACCTGTTCGGGGGAGTGGAAGTGGTGCACCTGCCAATCAAGACGAGGCTTTGTCAAATATAAAGGTTCCCGGTGAGCGGCAATAGGCTCGCCACCAATTACACAAATAAGGATAATTGGGCGTGTAATACTACTCTGCCTACCCCTTCGGGTAAACAGGCGTAATTGTTTTTTGGAACAAGACACGTCAGTAGGAGACCATATTACCTTGTGACCTTATCAAATCCAATAGAATGGGCGCCGTTTTAATTGCAACATCATTCATACCTATAATTATTATTTTTTTTAAACGCTATCACACTATGATGTATTGATATGGAATTGCCTTAATTAACTTAATTTGCATTGAAATGTGCAACGAGAGTTGTGGGTAGCTCCTGAGTATTTACGTGACGAATTTTCAAGATGTGTTTTAGTTTTCTACACAATTAATCTAGTTTTTGAATAAAGATAATGTTTATAATAATAATAATAATTATAATATGCTTTATTGAGACTTAAAACCTTATGCACACAATTTAAACCCACCAAACTGCTTTTCAGTTTGTCGGCGGGATTAGGACTCTTTATGAAAAAGGTTTATAATGTTGTAAAAATTTATAATAAAACAGTAATTAGGAACATTTCTTTAACATTTCTTAGCAACTTAATTACTTATACATAAAAAAGTGTTTTAGTTGTGTTATGCCTGGAATAGAAAATGAATAACTAAAAGCATTTATTTGGTTCTTTAAAAAAAATCAACAGCTTTATTGATCTTCAGAGAGACATTACTAATTTAATATATATCATTAACTGTTGTAGGTATACCTTGTTAAGTAAGTAGTAGTAATATTTGAATTTTTCGTGTCTCTTGATTACAATAGACACGAAAAATTCAAATATTAAAAACTAAAAGTATAACTTAAAGTTTGCTTAAAAGGTTCTATTTAGAGGTCAAAGTGCACTGCGGTTTCATTTGCCGACCCTGTGATAAGATAAATTGTAATCAAAAGACACAATTTTGCCAGTTTTGTTTTGACTACAATGCGTTTTACTAGGTGTCAGTTCTTTAATTGCCAGGTGGTCTTATTTTAGTTAAACGGATTAAGTTTTTCGTCATGGTTCACAGCTATGAATTTAGAGAAAAAGACAGTTCTGAAAACATTTTATATCAGTGGAGACACATCGCGTGTTCAAAATTAACTCGCGAGCTGCGTATGCGCCTACCACTGTGGTTACGGACTTGGGATTTATTAATTATATATGAGATTCACGAAACCATTTGGCGCCGAAAGAAATTGTTGAATTTCTCTCGAATTACTCTCCAAAAAGTACTATTTTTATAGTCGTAGTAGTTAAATTGTAGAAAGCAAAATTATTTGTCGACCCATTAACTCGTCGAGAGGACCACAAAATACGGCTTAGAAAAGTAACATAAAGATTGGTTGTATGGGTATAAAAGTTCTTGAAATTTAATAGATTCCCCAACATCGCTTTACTCTGTATTGCAAATTATAAGAAGCTTATAATAAATAAATTTAAAAATAAAATTTTATTCTAAGAAGAAGACTCATAAAATGTAGAAATAAATGACGGTAATGCATCAAAGCTGATTTAAACTCCCGCTACTTACAAGGATTTGTTAAATAGCTTTAGGGCGGGCGAAGGTGTGTGTTACTACAGACACTCGCCTATGGTGCCAGATTGTCCCATCCCATTGGTACTTTTGATTTTGGCTATGGGGAGTAGCGCCGGGCGACGATCCCCCAAAGAAATTCTGACTGTAATTTCCTTCTCGGATAGCTGCCTGTTACTTGTCAGATTCCCTATAAAACTGACGTAACTGAAACGGTCAGCCGGTCTCCCCCCCACCTACATTATATACACCTTTCTACCTCTAATCTCTATACAGCACTTCCAGCCATTGTCATCGACATTTCCACTCTCCTATCCACACTTCCTCACTCCCGCAGTACCCCCACCTTATATCCATATGTCCTCTTCCTGTCCCATCCCGTCGAAATAAATTCTATGTCTTCGGTTCCAGCAGTGCTTCGGAGGGCGGCCAGTTTGTACTTTGCAGTCCAAGTGAACCGGGAATCGGTGGAAGGTGGGACACTGCCAGGTGAATCATCATTAAATATATTATGGAGAAAAGAATAACTCCCAGCCTACACCAGACGCTTAAGGGTGTCGGTCTCTCTTGCGGAATCTCTCTCAATCTATCTTGAAATGCGCTGCATTCGCTGAAGAGATACTGGGCTGCCAGGACCAGTCGGGACTCCACGGAGTTATACCTAGAATTAACTACAGGAAAAGAACTCTATTATTTGAGGGAGTGCAACAATACTAAATGACTATTTTTTTTTTAAATAAACTAAATTAGCATTAATATGGCAAACTATAAATTAGTAGGGGGTTGTGAATACGCCCCGAGGTATTATTATTATTATCTTATTATGTCATAATTATATATCTTAAAAGTAAACTTTTTTTATTTTTATGAGAATAAATATATTTAAACCTAAACCTGTATTTCAATTTTTTTAAATATTAATAGAGTTGTAAAGTGAGACAAGTTCCCAGTGAGAGTGACCGCTCCGGTTGCCATGATTAGTGCTCAATTCGATTGATCGATTTCGATCAAATCAAATTAAGGTTATCAAATCGGGTCGGTTACATCACGGACGAGGTCGAGACCTACTCGGGAGATTCATTCCAATTGAACTGTTTTAAGCGTACACACATAAAGAGTTTTTACATAGATTTTTGGTAGTGCAGGGCCTTAAGTCAAAATTATCTTAGGTCGTACTAAAAGTAGGTATCTAAATTCTGCTTTTTTATGGCTTAGGATATTAACGTACACAATTACCAATGCATAAAGGTTGTGCTCATAGATTTCAGTGCAGTGATTGCAGTGTGTAACTCATTCAGATAGTTAAATATTCGATTCGTGTCAAGGAATGAGAGTCGTTCCTTTGCCCACATTTAGACTAGACGAGATTCCCTTTAGTCGCCTTCTTTGACTCTCTGATGCTATGGGGTGGTAAAGTGGTTTTAAAGGTATCGCTATCGCACGGCAAATTTTGAGTGAATAAAGAAATGTTTTAAGTATCAAAATGTCAAAGTTCTTGTCAATTTTATTCCAAAAATACACTCACATTGAGTAATTTAAATTGATTGTGTTAAGTCATGACGAATCATTCGATTGTCGTCAGTTCGTTTTTAATTAACATTAATTAAATTATTCTGTACCTAATTAGAGAAGGAAATAAATACAGATGGGTTCTGTGTGCCTATTATAAGTTATTTTGTACCTGTACTCTAAGTATACAGCATATAGCAATATACACTTCTTTATTTTTTTGTTATTTTTGCCGTTATGGTGGGCAATTAAAAAATCTTTAAACTATTGTACCAACAAGATTAGTCGGTATAAAAACACGTATTAAAGAAAGAGAAATTGTTGAAGTGGTATGCGTCTGAGTATTACGATAATAATAAATAAATAATTTTCTTACAGTCACACCAATTATTTAGTTTCAAGAGAAGTATCATTAAGAGCTTGCGTTATGGATACTAAATAAATAATAAACACACATAGATACTATTTCTTTTCTAAATACATATTTAATATACATAGGACATACCAGAACTGAACAATTATTCACGTTCATGCACACAAAGATTTGTCCTGTGAAGGAATCGAACCCCCGACCTCAGGAGCGGAGTGCAGGTATACTGACCTTCACACCATATTGGTCGTAAGTTTGGATAGCTATCACATATTTGCATCTTATTCCTATGTAAATTAAGTAAGTATTTGCAAATAAAAAAAAATATTTATGTATGTTTATCCGTTCTTTAGTATGAATAAGACAAGTTCTCAATGATACTTATCTAGGATCTTAATTGGTCTAAAATATTTATTAATTGCGTGTAGCATAGTTCAATTTCAAATACCATAATAACAAGCCTTCAACGTTCCTTCCTTCACTACACCTTTCCTTCTAGTTCAGTCGTTCGGTGATAGTTTACAATGACCTAGTCTCATGGAATCACAAACTCAACTAAAATAATTATATTTTGAATCCTAAATTCGTTGAACGCGAAAATAGCACCTGCATTGCCTATATGACAGCTTAGCTTAGTGCAAAAACCTAAAAAGCAAAAAAAGGTGACGATTGTCTTTACAACATTAGTATTAATTTATTTGCCTAGTGCATATCATGTATTATTGCTTAGGTATGTTGATTTTGAAGTTTTCAAAAAAAATTGTCACACATTATATAAATATATTCTGACATTTACACCAATTATTTAGTTACAAGATAAGTATAATTGAGAACTTGTGTTATGGATACTAAATAACGGATTAACATACATAAATACTTTTTTTTTGTAAATAAATACTTAATATACATAAAAAAACACTCAGACCAGAACAAATATTCATGTTCATGCACACAAAGATTTGTCCTGCGTGGGAATCGAACCCACGACCTTAGGAGCGGAAAGCGGGTATACTCGCCACCACGCCATATCGATCGTCATTATCACACCAACCTTCACAAAATGCATTTATTTTTATAAATTAGAATAAATCTATCATTTGTATGTCGTGTGTCATTGGAAACATCGTTATACTACCGAAGCAGTCAGTGAGTATGTTAAACTATTCGTAATTTATTAGTAAACATTTATTAATTATTCAAATGATCTTCTATAACGAATAATTATTGCATTTTAGAGTGTTTATTTGAACAAATAATAGCATATTTATGATCTGATATAATTATTTTATTGCCTTAATTTTTTTATTGCATTAATGCAAATCAACTTCTTTAAAATGTCATCATTTCATTCGTTTTATTGATTTATTGCACATCAATGATTTAGTATTTAAATAATCATTATATAATAATGAAAGGCACCACTGAGAATATTTGCAGCACATACTGTTTTTGATATACAAAAGTTTTGAGATGTATGTAAATGATGTCTATAAGTGTATATCTCATCAATCATTGTAGACTTAATATTGTCTATTTTAAATTTTTTAACAGTTTTCACAAGACACAATCAGACTGACATGTTTGTATGCAATAAAAGTTATGGTAAATAAAACATTGAAATTAAAAGTAGTTATATGGGTGTATAGGGATCCTACCAAGACCTAACCAAGCCAACCTCACCTGCAAGTGGTGCACCTGCCGAGCAAAGAACGAGGTTCTGGCGAACAAAGCAGTGCCCGATAAGCGGCAATAGGCTCGCCACCTATAACGTGAGACCAATTATATAATTGGCGAAGTGTGGGCGTATGATACACCTCTGCCTACCCCTTCGCGGAAACAGGCGTGAATGTATGTATGTATGTAAAAGTATTTATGATTTGTACAGCTGAATCTGGCCAGTTAAATTTTGTTCTATTGCCTATAGTTTTTTGCCTATATCCTCTTTGGATTTTCTTGCGTAATGTGTTTTAGCAGTAAATAAATTTATCAAAAGCAAAGAAGCCTACATAAGTTTAAAACTCTTAGAACACACGGGCTTATGTCGTGAGGGCGAATAAACACAAAAAAAATCCTGAGCTCCAGGAAATCCAACGCGTCATTAATGAGATACAGCCACATCTCTGTGCAAAAGTCATGGAAAATATCATGAAAAGAGTAATGGTCTGTCATCGGAGCCGTGGTGGTCAACTGACGGATATTTTATTCCATACTTGATCTTGATCATGTCTTCTTTACAGTACAATAAAATTATCACAACTCTGTCAAGAGACTTCTTTTTATTTTAAAATGAAAAAAGTGCACTCTTACTGAGAAATCCTTTACATAAACTCTTCGATCATATAAACAAATCCATAATTATTAAAGGACTGATTATATGTAGCTATGGTAGTTGAATTATATATATGTATGTATCGACGCGGGAACACTATTTGCGTTTAATTTTGTATGAGACACTACATCTATTGTATATATGATCGAAGTATAAACTCAACCAAAGTTAAACAATGTCAAATTTTTCCACCAGGTTGTATATTTATCTTTGTTTTTATGAAAAAGCCTATAATTAATCTTAGATGTAATAAATAAAGCTTAGACAAGAAATCGTAAGCAGGTCCGATTACGCAGTATCAATCGTGCCGGCCCCAAGGCCGCTGCTCGCTTCCTCTGTCCACTCCTGCGCATAAGTAAACAATTACATAAAAATAACCATTTATTTTTTGCTCCACCATTTTATTGACATCCGGATGCTTGCCGGAGACGTGCGCTAAATGGTTACAGGGAAGAATGCAGTGTTCGAGGAACGACGAGTACGCGACTCGCACTTTAATCTTCATTGTGAATGAGTGCGACTTAGTATTGAGTAATTCTCCACGAAAGATCAGAGTCGAGTCATCACTTAACTGGACATTCACGGTCTAATACTAGGACAAACCTAATTCCTGAAATTGACTATGAGGGTGAAGTATAAGTTTATTTTTTAACGTACGATATGGCGTAGAGGCGAATATATCCTGCACTCCGCTCCTAAGACCGTTTGGTTCGATTCCCACGCAGGACAAATATTTGTGCGCATAAACATGAATATTTGTTTTGGTCTGGGTGTTTTCCTATGTACCTATATCAAGTATATATTTACAAAAAATATATGAAGTATGTGCGTATGTTTATCCGTAATTTAGTATTCATAACACAAGTACTTACTTATGTTTATCTTGAAACTAAATAATTGGTGTAATTAACAGAAAATATTTATTATCAATGTATATTATATATTTAGTATCAATAATTATTATCAATTTTGGATTTAGTTTACGTCAGTACAAATTCAAGAATAGTTTTACAAAGTACCTTGTTTCTGTTCTAATAGTGCTAAAGGTAAGATCTAAACTTTTGTTTGCTGCAGCATTTAAATTTGCTTACACAGAAGATTAACCATAAAAAAAACATGAACGACCATGCACACATATTTTCCGACCCGCGCCAACTTACATGATACATTGATATATGAAGCGTAACAGAGAGGAACAATCCGTGGTCCTATGGGATATCAAATTATATTGGTTATTTATATATGAATGTAAATCAGATACTGATTCGTCAACAGCCGCAGTAATTGTTCATGTACATGTCAAATTTGCAGCTAATTGCAGGGCATCACTAAAGTTTTTATACTTTCATTGATGTTTTATACCCGAGATTGCAATCTGCAATGGGGCGCTACAGGAACACCAGCGCTGCTGTATCAGCAGATGCAGCAGCATTACGCTGCATGTATCGCCCTTTTGACAGGTTGCACACATATTTCATATTTTACTATTTGTTTAATGTTATTTGTGTTGTTATATTGTATTTTGTTACCATTGTATGATATTGTGTGTGTTGCTTAGTCAATAAAAAATATTCTATTCTATATTCTATTCTAATTATGCACAGTTTTGTAAGTAATTCGCAGATTAACTTCAATAGTTATTACGACAGAGCGCCGGTCCACAGAGGCTGTAGCCGCTTTCAGCTGTAAGAAGTTGTCTGATTGCCCCCGCTTCGATTTGACATCGATCCAGCTAATGTTTTGTGCTGCACTCAAGAAACAAGCGGCAGTATGTTAGTCCGTAAGGTGAATTCTGTATTTCCTTTTATTACGAGATGGAAATGGCTATAGTTGCTTGCTACATTCCTATTCCTAGTACATTGCTAGGTAATTAATATAAGGTAAAAAGTACCTTTATTAATAAGTTTCAGTGTCATTTTCACTATATATACAGCCACAGTAATTTTTGCGAAACCGATATGGCGTGGTGACGAGAATACTCGTACTCCGTTTCTGAGGTCGTGAGTTCGATCCCACACAGGAAAAATCTTTGTGTGCAAAAACATGAATATTTGTACTGGTCTAGGTGTTCTTCTATGTTTATCAAGTACCATGTATTTATAAAAAAAAGTATTTATGTATGTTTATCCGTTATTTAGTATCCATAACACACGTTATTAATCTTGGAACTAAATAATTGGTGTAATTGTCCAAAAGAATTAATTATGCATGTAAATTTCGTATGAGTACCGATTGAGAAGAATTCGACATAAAATAGTTTTTTATGATTTCACCTCTTCCTAATTAGGTTAATTATTAAATACCATCAGCTATGGCTAGCCGTGTGCAGAATAGTATCGGAATTATGTTAACGAGTGCAATAACTAACGTCGGATGTAAAACATTTGTAAAAGTTGTCAGTGACTACGTCTTCAAAAATTTTGTCGTCAGTATTGGAAAACATTTTTAAAATTGCATTTGACCGAAAATCAACAATTACTGCAACTACACTTCTGCAATCTAAATCGCTACCGCTTCTCATCGGCACACCTTTTGGCGTATCGCAGAGTAATGGGGTGAGCGACTGCGCGTGATCCGGCATGCACGGCACGTAGCTCCTAGAGAAATTACGCACGTCGATCCCGCAGGATGGCCGGATTGGGCCGATCGATGCCTCCCGGGAAGGCCCGATATCGGATGGAGCATCATACGTGACGCTGTAAATATCCCCGTTACACCATCTGCAGGGCTAATTGGACATTATTCAGACAGCAGGAGACTTATCTGATTGCCTATCGGGTAGAAGAGCTGAATGTGCTGGGCGGAGGACTTTTCTGTCGTCGTAACTAGTTTAGAAGATTGCTAAGCATTTCTGTGTTTTGCAATCAATGAGCATACAAAAAGGAACATACTAATATGCGTCGCTAAAGTGTCGCAGTGCTTGTTCTCATTAATAGAACCGTATCGCAAAAATAGAGTTATCAAAGTCTTAGTAACCTCTTATTCTGGGATTACTTTTGTCTCTAGTATCGGAAAAACCTTAAATAAAACCGTGACCTCTAGCGGTAAGCATATTGCAGTTCTCGCTTTAAGTATAATTTTATTACGTTGAATTCCATTGCAAGATTTTAACTCATAAGAATCGTAGGTGTGCTTCTATTTAAAAAAAGAACCTTTATGAGCAAGTATGTCATACTTTCTTTGTCTTTACTGACTTACTGTTTAAACCTTATAATTCACACAAGACATCACAAGAACGACTGCCGAAAGTATGTCGGGATGCAATAGAAGTTGTACAAAATATTATATGAATATTTAAAAGTGCAGGCAGCAGTCCTGAGCATCAGGCCCTGCGCCCCTCGTGGCGGCCCCGATGCCGTACGTGCGTAACGATAACACTTTACTACCGCGGACGAGTCGAGAAGAGAAACCCCTACCTATTGCATTTTTTAAGACCCTGTTTTGGTTTGACGAAAACTGAATGAAAAATAATGAAATTTAGTAATTTTCGTTTGAGATATGTGATTCATGAATCCCTCTCATCTTGGTATGTGAGTGGAGACTAGTGTTGCAAAGGACTCGAGTCTTTTAGTCTTATTCGATAGACTCGACTCAATTTTCTAAGACTCAGTGAACTAACTGAACTCGGAGTCTTGAGTCGAGCCGAGTCTGAGTCTTATCATGAAGACTCGAGCGCCATTATTGAACTCGAAACCTTAAATAGAACTCGAGAGACTCGAGTCTTATAAAGAGCTTGAGTCTTAAAAGAGCTCGAGTCTTAAAAGAGCTCGAGTCTTCTTCAAACTGGTCTTCGAAATGCTGACAGTGATTTATTTAGAATAAATGTCTATACTTATATAATAAAGCTGAAGAGTTTATATGTTTGGTAGTTTTGTTTAATTAATGTTTTCTTTTGTAATAATTTTCATGATCATAATTAATTAAACTGATTTTTCATGTTAATTAAAACTTTAATTCTTTCATTTATTTTTCGACATCTCCTTCTGGTTACACATGATTATATCTCACAAAAATAGCCTTTTATTGGCTGCTTTAAAAACAATGACTCAAAGCGGAAAAGAACTCGAGCGCGACTCGGCGCGTAAAAATGACTCGAGCGCTAAAGAAGGCTCGAGTCTCGAGTCTCGCGTTCAAGAGCTCATATAGACTTGAGTTCTTTATTCTTAAGAGTCTTATTGTTATGAGTCGAGTCGTGTAATGCCGAGTCGAGCTCTAAATTTAGGACTCAAAGACTCGAGTTCTTTACAACACTAGTGGAGACTTAGGCTTAGCAGAGTCAAACCCACACGTGTTACATTTTTAAGACCCTGTTTTGGTTTAATAAAAATTATAAGTGAATCTGCAGTTATTATTATTATTAAATAATTAAGTAAGAACAAATTATAACAACTTATTTATAAAATAGTACCACAAAACCGTGAGTACGGTTTAACTGCGGGGTCTGATTTTTCGTACAAATACATTTTACTCCGTTGAAACATAACGAAATTTATAAATTTATAGTTTTATGTCATTTGACATCTGAATCCTATTTACCTAGGTGTGTGCTATTTGTAACGTGAAATAATAAAAAGTAGTTAAGTTGAGCGATATAGACCTGACACTCTACAGCAGTAATCCTTGCAGCAGATTTTTATAAGCACGACTTTTCAAATAAATGAATTATTAGTATTGTAATCACTTATTACGTGGCTTGTAAACTCTTACTGCCAATATTTTGTTAGGTAATAAATAATGCTTTTCCAACGCCAAAAATATCCAATGCAGCAAGACAGTTAAATTCAAATTCAAATTCATATTCATTTATTCAAGTTTGGCTCAAAAGAGCTCTTATGAATGTCAAAACTTAAAAACTAGCGCGCCCATTCACTGCGGGCGGGAGCTTGATCGTAAAAGAACGGGCAAGAAAATCGTCAAGGTTAGTTTTTTCTCCCGCCAGTTACAAGAATATGTACTTAGTAGTAAAACAATTTGACAAATCTACAAAAACATGTGTTCTGCAGTCACATGATTTAAAATAAAAGAAGAAAGAAGAAAGTTACGTTTTATAACATTGAATATAAAAAATAATAATCATACAAACACGTTCTCTTCAAAGTCAAGCAATAACAGTTTTGAGTAAAGTAAAATTCCTTAAAATGAAAAGGGGATTGTTAGGGGGCCTCCGTCGTCACGACTCGGGCCTGTCACAAAAATAACGTTGTGCGTTTAAAGAGATATATCGTGCAGAGGTACGCGTGCGTGCGAGGGGTGGTCGCTGCCAGCCAGCGCTGTGGCTCCGCACTTTCCGATACTAAGTTCTTGAATTATTTCTATAATATTATCAAGACTTTGGGGCAAATAACGGATATAAGATCGCTATGGAATATTTATCATTATTGGATTAATTTTTGACCATATAATTCCGTGCTTGGTCAACAGTTTTTTTTCGATCGCATCGACTACTTATCATTAAGAGTAATGTGGTCATTTTGACGTGACAAAAAAATGCTATAAAATGACACAAAACTATTGATTCAACATAAAATACTCCACGACCATAATTCAGTAATTTATTTCCTGATGTAGACGCACGACTATCGGAGAACTGGTTTTTTCCTTTAATGTAGGTACGATTCCTACGTTACCAAACATATTTTGAAGTGCAGAAACTATAAATTTATGACAGTGTCTTGTTTTAACTACAACAAGAATGGCACACACTTTCCTCCTTTAATCTGTTCAGTGACTTAAGTCCCATTTACCTTGGTTTCTGTGATTTAAGACTTTGTGGGACGTCAATAAAACTTCAATAAATAAGTATGCTCGTACATATATATTGTCGCGTCTTTTTCCCTTAGAGGTAGGCAGAGATCACATCCTTTCACTTGCTACGATCCTGATACAAACGCTTATCTTAATTTACGCTACATTTTGCTGTTAGCTAGAATACTACAGCTGCCCTTTCTCCAAAACCTTAATTTGGTCATAAAAGTTCTTACTCGTTTTCCCATTCCTTACACTTCTATTCACTCGTCCATCATCAATGGCTTTCTTCAAACTACTTCTATTCATCTCCCAACATGACTAAACCATCTAAGCATACCTTTCACAATCCTTGTCACTCAAATTCCAATCCTGTCACTCAATTTCACAGTAAGTCTAAGCATACGTTTGAGCGTCCAAAAAATGGGAATTTAATTTTTTGTCCTCCTTCTACGTTACTAGCTTAGAAAGCTGATTATGGTATGTTAAGTACATAAACAATAAAATTTAAAATATATCGAGGGTTCCGTGCTCAAACCCGATAAGTGACAACATCAAATACATAATTTCTGCCGCTTTTTCTTGTAGTATTATCAGATAAGTCGATTTCAGAAAAGAAGACTGAAAACTGAGGACTTCATAATACAATAAGTAAACCTTTTAAGTTTAATTTTTTTTAATTAACCGATAAATTCTTTTAATTACTGTTTTAAGCCCAAAAACACTTATCAGGTTTGAGCACGGAACCCTCGATATAACTCTTGAGTTCTCAAATCAAGCACGCGGAAGTATGAATAACAGCCTCCACGCTATAAACGAGGTAAAATACCATAAGTAACAAATCTATCTAAGCAGAGTGGCAGAGTAATCTTGAATTATTGATGCGGCACGCGCGATACGCGTTGTACATCTATTTTTACGATCCAGAAGGCTGTTTTTATGGCACTAATATATTTCATGCAGTCGATAGTAGGAAAAAATCGGAAATCTTTCCGCGGAATTGAGTGGTGCGATAACCTAAATAAGCGATATCGGGGACGCGGCCGCGCATAACTATATTGTTACAAATATTGTCGTTGCTTACTTTTTGTAGCTTTTTATTGAATTCGTTGTCATCGCAAATGTGCAGTTGTGTGTTTCATGTTTGTATGTTGTGTGTCTCACAGGATTAGTAAGCTTTTAATAACACAATATGTGTACACATATACACATTATGTACGTAAAATATAAGTAGAAAATACTCCTCGGGTGTAATAGTAAAAATTAAATTCAGTTTTTTTTCAAAATTGTCATATAAAATATTCGTAATACTTTTTATTATATTATAAAATTTTACATCCACTAAGGTTTGTAATGATGACGCAACTCGAGTCGACTACATAACTAAAACTAGAATTAAAAAAAAAATCAAAAATAGTTGCTACTTCTAAAACTTAAGTAAAAACGTACATAAATAAAATTTTATAATCAGAAGTTGTTTCCTAGAAAGAAAATTTTTAGAATACTTTTACGTTATAACTATACAATGGACGGTGATGAAAGGTTCCCTACTTATTTGGATATGGTTTCTAAAAGACTAGAGGTTCCACATGACACAACATGGCCAGGCTTTCTTAGTAAATTGAACTGTTTATTATCATCAGATATAGTTTTGACGAGTCACTTTGAACTAGTTTAAAAAAGTCAGTACATTGAGACTAAGACCCATATTTATAATGGGTGTTATTTAACGTGTCTTCAAAATTAATAAATTGCCAACCTAACCTAACCTTTTTGTGCATCAAAAATACTGATTGAGCACCTAATCACCTCATTAGATGCTCACTCAGTAATTTTGATGATCAAAAAGGTATTTTTTAGAGGTTCAGTTTATTATGTTCCATTTATAATTACGCTCTAGGCACTGTTACGATAGTGTTTAAACATACTTTTGGGCTTAGATAGAGCAATTTGGAAGGTCATATTAATGTTTCTAATATATCCTATACAGATGCGGTTACAATAGATTTCTTTTAGTCTTCACTGTGCAAAAATAGGCGTTGTTCATATTGAATTAACACGTCACATCTACGTACAATTGGCATTGAATATTCACCTACACGTGTCTTAAGTAAGAACAACTGATATACAGCAAACATAAATTAAATTCAAAGCAGTAATAACGATAAAGTAAACCAGATGATGAAACGAAACAAAGATCGATCAAGGCGTGCAACAGGTAAACAAATCGCTCGCAAATCGCCCTGTACAACGACAAGCCCGGCCGCATTCTCAAAGCGAGATATTAATTAACATTCACTTCTAGCGCTTATCAGTTCCTACTCACAATTACCTCAGCCCGAACTCAAAGTCTACCCTAAAGCCAGAGCCATAAGGGCCACGAGACACCCTGCTTAAACCACTACATCCATCATTCGGAAACAGGTTCGCTTTGTATGTCTAAGCTGACAGATATTGAAAGAATATATTTATTAAGATGTAGACTGTTGAGTGAACAACACATCTGTGTCTAATCACGTTAGTATTTAGCTAATTCTTAATAGTTGTACGTAATTAGAACACCTTATTATGAATTATAACTGCTAATTTAAAATTATTACGCTGTCCCCCGCAGCCCAAGTAGAGTTTGTAAAGGTCACTTAATAGGTGACAGCTAACACGGCATTAAAAATCAAGTTTATCGGAAAAATGTTATAATGTGTGATAGGTACTCGTTTAACCGATATGAAGGCTCTACTGAGTAGTATTAATTCTAACAACTGAATGGCCAAAAACCATCTTACCTGAGATCGTGGTGCTCAGTAGTGGAAAGTAAAAGTAAATAGCCTGAATAGCTTCATGAGCTTTGCACTTACCTATAATCCTAGATTTCCAAAGCGGCGGTGCATGAAATGGAATATATGCAGGTAGTCATCAGTCAGTGCTCGTTACCATACTTATCCCACGGTGTAAAGCGCTATAGTTTTAGGCTGCATAAACTGTTTACATGGATTTAGCCATGTCTTTATGACGAGTCCCATCAAAGAAAAAGTGAAACCCAAATTCTAAAAAAAATATTGCTTTTATCAAATTTATTCAACGTTATAAATCTTACATCGAAAACCATTATGCTATCTTAATGATTATCTGAGTAAAGACATCCGCAGCCCCAGGGCGCTGGTCTTAGTAATTTAGGAGGTTCTTGCGATCACTCCAGGCTAATGAATAATCAAGCAGACCTTTGCAGAAGCTGTGTAATATCGCGACAAAGCCCACTATGCTTATGAGGCTTCATAAATGCCACTGGGTTGTGATATCACCACTAGATAACGAAGGCTTCTTGATAATGAAAATTTACCAAGTTGAGATCTTATTCGATGACTGATATGGCAACTGTCTTTTTGGCGGGAAAGTGAAGCGTCTCATGTTTGCAGTTCTGTATATTTTCTTAAAATTTGTGATAATTCGAACATTAATTTGTAATAACGGTGGATTATTAACCGTTAAGTGTTTGTGAACATATATGAGTGATGGTAAAATAAACAAAACAGTGCAACATTACTAATCATATTCTCTCAAGAAGTCCATGTCCACTCAAGGGGCTTAGGGGAGCGCATCTCATTTACCATTTATCATCTTTTTCACCACTCATTCTCATTATCTATAAATAAATATTTTACTTGACACTGGCTAAATGTGCTAACTGCACGAAGCCATTATTTTAAAAAAAACTCCGATTTGACAACTATCATGGGTCATGACATGATGCATCGACGTCGACGATCGGGATAAATATTTGTGTGCACATACACGAATATTGATTTTAGTCTGAGTATTTTCTATGTACTGTAAATACGTATAGGTATTACATACATACATACATTCACGACAGTTTCCCCGAAAGGCTAGGCAGGGGCATATTATACGCCCACACTTCGTCAATCATATTATTATATATGGTCCTACGTAATAGATGGCGAGCCCATTGCCGCTTACCGGGCACTGTTATGTTCGCCAGAGCCTCGTCTGTAGATCAGCAGGTGCACCACTTGCAGGTTAGGTTGGTATGGGGCCGCGGTCGACGTTAGCCGCGGCCCTGGGTGGAGTGGCTCTCTCGCTGCCGACCATCATGCAAAAGATGGTCGACAGCGAGACGGCGTGGGAGGCGATGGCCTCCTTCTGCGAAGTGGTTATGTCGCAGAAGGAGGCCGCGGAGCGGGAGAGGGAGCGGGATCCGCTCTCTCTCCGGCTACGCCGTTGGCGCAGCGGGCGGGCCAGGAGGGCCCGTCAGGCAGCGCCCGGGGGGTCTTAGGCGGCGGGGGCAGGGGGCCCCTTCCGTCTCGCCATAGACCCCCCCCCCGAAGTCGGCCAGTTACGCCATGGCCGCACATAGAGGTAGGGGGGGCGCTGCAAATTGCGCCTTCCTGAGGAGGTCTCCCCGGTTCTGATCCGGGGGACGTTGGCCGCGGGCGGGGTACCAGAAGCTACAAACCCGGGAACTGGTGCCTCGCCCCTTTTCAACAGCGGTGGGCGTCGTCTAAAGTTTTTTAGTGGGTAGGACTGCGGTGGTGGCGTCGGCCGCAGTGAGCCCCACACCCCCTCCCGGTCTCCCCTTTTTGGCCGGGAAACAGTGCGTAAGCAGCATTTTTTTACAGACGATAATAAAAAAATAAAAAAAAGGTTAGGTTGGTTTGGGCTCCTTAGGTCATAGATGGAGTATTTACTCTTCGAAATTAATCTACAAAAGATTTATTTATTTATCATCCAACTTGTCACCATTGGATCTCTATGCAACGTAAATTTTAGGATTTAGTAGAATGATAATGTTTATTTTTGAACACGTTACTTTAATTTTGCCTCGTAAGTTTGATTTTCATTCAATCTACTTCATAGTTGTGGTATTTTCAGTTATTTACTCGTTGATCACTATTCAGCCACAAATAGAACAGAAAAGCTTTGGCAATGTTTCCCCAAGAGATTACAGAATCAAGATCTTATTAAACTAAAGGCGTGTAAAATTACTTGAAGTTTTAGGGTAATATCCTAATAATTCGATATTTTTCTTAATATTTTTTTTTTGACAAATCATGTCTCATCAAATCTAAAGCCTCGGCTTTACAATAAGAAAGAACAGAAAAGCTATGGAAACGTTTCCCCAAACAAATTACAGCATCAAGATCTTATTAAACTAAAGGCGTGTAAAATTACTCAAAGTTTTAGAATTAATATCCTAATAATTCGATATAATTTCCTAAATAAAATTTTTTTGGCAAATTATGTCTCATCAAAACTTAAGCCTCGGCTTTACAATAAGATATAAGATCCCTAAAACAACAGGCAGTATAGAATTCCAAAGTGCTAGGCACCTGCGAGCCGTCACGGACACTAATTAAATTATTTCGGCCACATTCGGCCGATCGGCGCCAGCGGCGATACCACGCCTGTCAAAGAATAACGACGAAGGAACGAAATAATACAGATGTTAGTAAGAACTTTTTTACTTTTTGGCTTCTTCAGTGTAAAAAAATTTTTTGTAGTTAAATTTGGAAGCTGGGACAGAACCTTTATTTGGGCAAGAAACACGGCCAGTGTACTTAGGTTGTGGAATGAGCAAGCCTGACGAGGTTTCCCTAAGCGATTACAGCATGAAGATCTCCAAAACTCGAAACTCTTTAGGAGAATTGAAATTTAGAGCGACGGCAAATTTTAGTGAGGGTCTTGCAAGCGTCTGTAGAATGCGAAGACCACTATTCATCACGTGACTTGAATGCTTGAGTTGTGGTATAAACGAAATTACCATCATGCTTCCTTGAAATAGGCAGAAATATATCTTCGTCCCTTCTGCAACGTTGATCGATATTAAAAGCTGTCGAACTAATAACACAAATAAAACTAATGATTAGTTTCGACCACGGTTGCGTTGCCTCCAACCATTTCTACAATGTCCGTGAAATGGTAACATTGATTATTATGATACAGCTCTCAATGAATGGGTATTTATCAAGGTTACACTTTTAATGTATTTTAGTAGAGGTATCAATACTTTCTTAAGTTAAAAGGGAACATCAGTCGAAAATAATGTAATAATTTGACTTTATACTCACTGCAAAGCTATTTTATTTCAAGTGATGTATTAAAAATATCTTTGTAACAATTCCCGCGCTACTATAATTTCCCGAAAAATCGAGAAACTATTCAACACGACACGTGTTTCGCCTTTACACAGGGCATCTTCAGGTAAGATAGGAACCTCAGAACAACGATGTCTTCACGACCAACGCTGAAACGAGAGAACTTATAATGGAATTGCTTAATGGATTTCTGCAAAGTAACGCCTGAATCAATAAATTATATTTTACTTTAGTCTAGTACACACAACTTTTTTTAATAACGTATAATAATATGACCTAAAGCGCTCGTAACTCCGCGGTGCTCGGCGTTCGGAAACGATCACCGAAGTAAAGCTAAGTTTATAGAGGTCCTTGACCATTTGTGTGGCATTTGATATCGTGCGCTTCCGTGCTTTGAAAGGCACATTAAGCCGTCGGTCTCGGTTATCACTAAATGTGGTAGTCGTTAAGCCATGTTAGAGGCCTAATTAACTAAGTTCTAACAGCAGGATGCCATACGCCAGCCTCCGACAATATGCACTGGGTCTGCGGGGTGGAGTATGGAGTACCCAATACCCAAGGGTATGTGATAGGAGGCTCGTGCTCAGTATTGGGACATTAATGGGCTGATATGACGATAAAATATGGTCATCATTTAGATCAAAATCCAAGATTCAGGGAAAAACAAAATTCCTTATTTATCCTTAAAAACTGATTGTTTGCATGTGACGCTTTCATTCTCAAATTATCGGGCTCCATCGATAATTTTAACAATAAACTCTAGTACATCCAAGATTGTGTTGTGGTTTAGTGATATAGGGAACAAACCTAAAATATAATACTCTTTTTTAACGTAAAAAGGTTTGGTTGGTTACGCTTTCGTGTTTAAGCCACCGAGCTCATGCCATAAATGTAACTTAAAATTACTAAAAAGAAAATTAAGAAACAATTTAGTTTTACTGCTGTACTGCAATGCAAAGCAATACGTATCCAGATGAGGCAATAACTTAAACTAAACCGACCACTAATAAGTTAAGAAAACTAATTGAAGTAACGTAAGTAAAGTTTAATGAAGTGTCAACTGAGAATTCCTTTGGTAAACATAAACAAATTCAGTGGTAGGTACTGCGAGTTGGTGCATAAGTCAGCCGGTCAGCGGCCAGCGGCTAACAGCTAGCGGCTCGGCAAATATCTCCTCCAACTTGTAAATACGCGGGACCGTCATTTGTATCGCGATGAGAGATGTGGACCAAGAGCTAATGTACAGTTTCCATAAATAAACAATAGGGAATTAGCATTGAGCCAAGGACAGAGAGCAATGGAGACAATATAGAACTCCAGTTTTGTATACTTTAGGGAATTAGAATTGATTATGTAATTGGACGTACAAAGTCGGTTGTTTGTTAAAGTCATCATATTTTGTTGGTGTTTATTGTAATCGCGAAGTATTACTTGAAACTTATTTCTAAAAATACTACTATTACTATCAAATGCAATTCAACTTGATTGATTTATTGATGAATGAAAAACTGTGAAATTTTATTGCTGAACATATCAAAATGTATACCGTAATTCTAAATGTGATTGATATAATTTATGAATGTTAAGGACTTCAAATTTATGGGGTTCAAGACGAGCAAAATGAAGCACTGATCAGTATATCTGCACTCCGCTCTTAGGGTCGTAAGTACGATTCCCTCAAAGGAAAAATAGTTTTGTGTATTATAATGACTTTTTATTGTTATGTCTTTACAAATAAAACACTATTTACGTAGGTATGTGTATCTGGTTTCTAATATCTATAGCTCTGTTTAGTTTGGGGCAAAAGTATGCTGTAAAATGTTGATGATTTTTTCATCATCATCATCATATTAGCCTTATAAAGTCCATTACTGAACATTAGTTTCACCAATAGATTACATTATATTGGGGGTATTTGCCCATAGTCACCTCACTGGGCAGGCGGGTTGGTAATTGCAGTTCAAGCCAGTACCCAGGATGTCGCTGCTGCCCACATGCGGTAGGATTTCTCGTAGTCGACTCTTAAAACTCCCCATGACAGGAAAGGGGGTGGCACTATGTAGGCCGGTACCAACGGCAAGGCAAGATTTATTTAGTACGTATTCTTTTGACATAGCGGTAAATTACGCGCTAACATAAGTGGTAATTGTACAACATTAAATCAGTCAAATTAATTCGGTAAAACTACGATTTCCACAGTCGCCTCTGCGCGTCTAATCAAGTGTGACGCGACCGTTTGCTTCTCTGCGCGCACGCAATTTATAGAGGCTTTTTATTCAGCACTGTATTTCTGATAATTACTATGTTAATTTACATAATAAATTTCTGTTTTATCTGTGCACATGACAATGTAATAGTTTACTTCTAACTTTTGTACATCGGCTATAATGTTTACAAAGTAATTTTAAGTAAAAAAGTGAATAAGCAATTACGGTAATTTTTTTAATAATAATTATAGTCGCGTATTTAATTTTCAATTTAAATAGTGTAAAGTTCAAAAATTTGTAAAAAAGGTGTTATTAAAATGGGAAACAAGGTTTTATTGAAAGAGGTTTGATTGAGTTCTTCTTGGCTATTAGTCCCAAACTAAGCTTAGGTTGTACTATAAGTAAGTCTTCTTCTATATCTTGGCCTCAGATTTCAAAGATCGCCATTTTGATCCGATCCTGGGCCAGTTCGCTCCATTCAGACACATTCAGCGTGTTGAAATCCTTGGCAGCCTCGTCCCTCCAGCAAAACTTTTGACGTCCTCTCGGTCGGCCCTGTTGGTCGCCCAAGATACTTTTAAGTAATGGAATCAGCTTCCTGAAGAGATATTCCATATATTGCAGTACGATACTCTTTAAAAAAAGGGCGTGATTTTTTTTTTAAGAAGTAGGCAACGCACTTGTGCTGCCTCAGGTATTTGATGTCGCTTTTCATCGTCATCTCTACTGACTTCACATAATATGACAATTTCTTTCCAACTTAAGTGATAAATTAGAAAGATATTATTAAAAACTATAAAATATTATTAAAAGCTTGTCTCTTGGTCAAAGTGCACTGGCTGTAAATCGCGGGGCCCACGTCGCGCAATAAATACGGACGCGGGCACACCTGGCGGCGCCTCCTACGTGCTTTCGGCGCAACTTGTGTGCAACTGTGCACCCGCCCTAATTGTGATGACTGAACTACATTTTGGAATATGTCGGATGATTTGATAATCGATCGAGCCATTTCATCATGTGAGCACATCAAACTCATGTGACATGACGATTATATTTGGGCTCCAGCCTCCTTTCACAAACCAAAGAGGGTTTCAGGTTATGCTTTACAGAACCCAGGGCGCAGTGGCAGAGCCATGTGAGAGTCCAGCTGTCAGAATAATTCAAGCTTCCTTTATAGAACCTGTTACTTAGCTTAATGTGCCTTACCAAGTCCACTAATGTATATAATGTATATATATATATATATATATATATATATATATATATATATGTATATTATTAAAATATTTATAATGTATAATTTACAATGTTACTGTTTGAGTATATTATAACAGTGCCATACATAAGCACTTAGAACTTTTATAGTGTAGTGTTTTACTAGATTGATTTATTAAAAATAAAAAAATGTAAACGAGCGTAATCTCGCCCACAAGTTTTATAGCTTGGCAAGAAATATATATTATCATTACTGTATATTTCAAAATGAATAAATGATTTAAATTAAAAAATCCGCGGAAGCACTCTACATGAAAATTTTACATAAGCGTTCACTCAACCTAAGACTGAATTTCTGACCTCAGCTTAATTTAAATCTCCGACCACCTAGTCTTGCAAACCTTAAGCCACTACAGCGAATTTAATCGCAAACAATCTTAGGAATGTAACATTTAAAGCATGTCTCTGAACCGCGGTTGAGCTGCATGTAATCACAAAAACTAACCTGTTAAATACGTTTTGCGAAATTCCCTTCGCCTCGAGCAGCCCTTATACGGCGCCTACTGAACCACGCGACCGTTTCCTTTTTGCCGATGTCTGCTTGGAAAATGAAGTATGCAGTTTTTGCAAGCGATCGTACGTACGAGGAAGAAAAATGGTTTGTTAACATACGCGATTTTGTATTGTTCACTTAGCATGGGAAAACTTGCAAGACACATCGCTAAGTTGTCAGGGTCTAAAAATAAAGTAGGTTTTTATTGGCAGGTCGATGGACGGACACACGTTATCATACTCGTGGTTTCACTAAGCATAAAAGCTAATGCCATGACAGTAGCCTTTTTTATAATATGAAATAGTACCTACATAAAATTATAACTATTTTTATTTGGTTTATTTTATCATAACTATTTTTATTTAATTAAAATTTCAAAACTTCTAACTAAAAAAGTTTACTTTGTTAACAATTGAAGTAATATTATATTATTTATGACTTTTTGTTCTTAACATTGTGTTATGTAAATTTGTTTGTATGATGTTATTTCATTTATTCAATATAAATTCACGTGATCTGGTCTTCAAAATATATATTTTATTTATTACGTTCCTTACAAAGCACAATGGAACTAACGTAGTACTGTTTAACATATAGGTAAAAGAAAACATGTCTGCCTATACAAATAAAATAAAAAATTTGTGAATATTTCTATAAAAGATATTGAAAGGTTATGATAGACGCACTAGACATCCTTGCACTGATGATGATGATAATAAGAAATATTTAATGAGAGAGTGACTTTCAGAGAAGGTCATGAAATAATTTTCTCTAATTTTAGTACTGTAGGTGTGCGGCAAAAGCCCAGTGGGTAAGCGGCAATGACATAGTGGCGAGACCCCTTGCCTTTAAATTTAAAGAGTTTTGGGTCAAACCCTGGTAGCGCATCTATGACTTTTCGAAGTTATATGTTTAGTTATCGCTTGCTTCGTGCTTCGGAATGCACGTTAAGCCTTTGGTCCCGGCTGTTATGAACATCTATAGCAGTCGTTAATAGGAAGTCAGTGCCTTCTGACATCGTGACAGCTGGTTTAACCACAGAATTATGTGTCCCTCTGGGTTGTGGAGGTCAGACGGCAGTACTCCACGTAATAACTGAAATTCAGCGAAACTGATTGAACCAGTGAGCAGCCCTGGGATAATACCAGGATATAATGATGATTCTATAGGTCACACAGACGAGGTTGCGGGCAACAACTACTAACGCTATATATCTCAAAATGTGACTGCACATCCACGAGGTACAATAAATATAAACAATCGATGGATAACGAGAAAAGTCATAATCTACGGCCGCCCGGGACGCGCGCTGTCGCGTAAATCGCACAGCTTTCGGTGTAGTCCCAACAGGCAGAGATGTGACCGGTAGATCCTGAACCTGAAATATTTGTTACCATTATGAGTTTAAAAAATCATACTAATTTATTTTACTTTCAGTCAAGCATACGATAAAACTTTTACAAGTGAGTTACAAGCTGTGACTGCAGAACACAATTGTTTTAATTTTATGTATTTTAATTGTAACTGGCGGGAGAAAAAACCAACTTTGACGATTTTCTTGCCCGTTCTTTTACGATCAAGCTCCCGCCCGCAGTGAATGGGCGCGTTAGTTTATAAGTATGACATTCATAAGAGCTTGGCTCTATTGAGCCAAACTTGAATAAATGAATTTTAATAAGTGCTTTATTTTAATGTGTCTTGTCATAATCGCTATATACTGTCTAGGTGGAAAATAGATGCAGACCAAAAATGGAAACGCTCGACACTTACGTCGCTTCGCATCAAATCTGATTTTGTTTAAAAGGGTTTTGGTAATCTGTGTCAACTCAGTTCCCAACCGAAGAGTGGCATTCGGTACAAGCCCGGTTATTGGGAGACACCAATTTGAAGCCTCCATTCCTTGAGTTATCGTCGCAGTTACCAGAAATGCTAATTCCCACCTTCGGACGATCAGTTCTGTCTGGGACGAGTTCTGTTGGTTTTCCTACACTGTTTTCGTAACATACGTTTACTTAGACAGGTAATCTAAATGTTTTGCTAGATGCTTATTAAACAAGACTACGTATTAGTATATTTGTAAAGTGTTCCGTTCCGTAGCAGTTGATACGAAGTTCTAAACTCGTTCATAACTATCTTTTAAAACAAGCGATTAGAATATATTTTTGTCGTATTATCTTTAAGGGCATAACGCACTTTTCATACTGTAGGGGCCCGATTGAAAAAATCATGACTTTTTGGGAAAACGCGTTTAAAGATTTTTGAGCCCATATATTTTTTCTTTTTTTGTTCCTTATAGTATGAAAGCTGCGACAATTACAACCATATTCTTAATACACTCAGTGTACCAATCCATCCCCTCTTACCTCTACACCCGGTAATATTTATAAAATTCAAAAATTCATTTTCATTTATTCAAGTTTGGCTCAAAAGAGCTCTTATGAACGTCAAAACTTAAAAACTATATTCTTATTTATACTCTTTCCGTCATATGCCCTTCGTCTCCTCTTATTCTCATTACATATTACACTATTGCGAAATCCAACATAACGACAGTTTAGTTTTCAAACAGCGTAACTCTAAACAATACGAAAAAATTTTAAATTTTGAAATCTGTCAATTGAAATATCTCTTAAGTCCCAAAAAATAATACTTAATTAGTAGGGAACGAGTTTGAATAACACCTATATTAAACTAATACTTTAACTATAAAGTTTATTTTTCTCTATTATTATTATCTTTCTAGTTTATTGTTCTTACTTCCTCCAATAAAGTAGTTTAAAATGACATAAGCTGTTTGAAAATTAGGCTGACGATAAACTACATTTAATTTTGACAACGTATTTGAGGCGTGTGTGTCAGCTACCTATATTATTTTACTGAAAGAAAATTATCTAATGCCAGTCTCCTGCTGTTGGAGTACCAGAATTTTACTGACAAATAACCAACCATGTTCTGGGGCAGCGTCAGCTCTTTCGAAAAATCCCGCAACGCTACTGCAAGTTTATTTTTAAAACCTTAAGTAACTCGGCTTAGATAGTAAGTATAAGTCACAATAAACAGACGAGAGCAACTTCATTATATTTAGTACACAATGTAATGCTAATACGTCATGTTTCCTCTCATCCGCGCGGAGGCAGGTTGTAGCATTGTTCGTGGTGGCGCGCCCACTTCTCCACGTGTCTGGCAAGAATGTAGCTGATACTCGGCATTCCTAACCGATTACGTCAAAGTGTTCTTGGCTACTTGACAAAGTCCAAATTGAATGTTGTTGATATCTACTGTCTGTCTATATATATATCTATCAATATACATGTTGAAGCGCTCGTAGCTCTGCGGTGCTCGGCGGTCAGAAACGATCACCAAAGTACAGCAGAGTTTACAGAGGTCAGTCCTTGGATGGGTGACCGTTTGTGTGGCATTTGATGTCGAACGCTTCCGTGCTTTGGAAGTCACGTTAAGCCGTTGGTCCCGGTTATCACTAAATGTGGTAGTCGTTGAGCCATGTTAGAGGCCAAATGGGCGGCTTGAAAAATTCTAACAGCAAGATGCCAAACACCTGCCTCTGCCTATCCGCATTGGGTCAGCATGGTTGGAGTATGACCCAATACCCTCGCACCTTGGTATGTGAGAGGAGGCTTGTGCTCAGTAGTGGGACGTTAATGGGCTGTGATGATGGTATCTACTTATTTATAAAGTCTATTTATTCTTCATGAGCTGACTTTACCAAAATAGTTTGCCTAAGGCGGTCTAAGCTATATTCTCGTAAGTATGCCGTAGCTTCAAGTTCCAAAATGATCACCGATGTAAATCAAAGTTTATAGAGGTCATTCCGTGGATGGGTGATCGTTTGTGTAACTAATTTCTAGCGCTGAAAACCGGAATAAATGAAAAGCGATCGTCAGAAAAGAAAGTCACGCTTCTTAGCAATGAAGCCCACAACTTAAGGAGGAGAAGAATCCTCTCGTCTAAAACCTCATAGTTGAAAGTCATTGCTTTTAGTGGGTATTGACGACCGATATGGCGTGGTGGCGAAGTGGCTCTCCGCTCATAAGGTCGTGGGTTCGATTCCCACGCAGGACAAATCTTTATGTGCATGAACATGAATATTTTTTCTGGTCTGGGTGTTGTCCTATGTATATTAAGTATGTATGTACAAAAAAAAAGTATTTATGTATGTTTACCCGTTATTTAGTATCCTTAACACAAGTTCTTATATTTATACTTATCTGGGAACAAAAATTATGGAGTAATTGTCTGAAAAAAAATTTTGTCTTATTATAAGCGATTCTTATGTTATTGATATGAGAAATAAGTTTCTTTAACTTCAAAAGGTTAGATTTCGCTATGTGTGTCGTCTGGGAGTAATTATTTATTGATATGGCAACCGAGATCGTACGATATGGAAAGCAATTGAGGAAGCCTATGATCAGCATTGGAAGTACCAATGGCTGAGATGTCAAAGTCAAAAGTCAAAGTCATAGTACTTGAAAACGTCAAAATTATAAAAAAATAACAAAAACAAATAAAATATAATTATACTAAAATCACGAAGCTTAGATTCACTTGCAACCAAACAATTTAAAAAAACAAAAAATATTTAAGTGTAAGTGAATCTAAGTGCCAGTTCCGAGCGGTGGCTCAATAATTTTATCTCAAATCACTTCCATAATGTAAACTAAATAAGTGCAGCACTCTTCAACAATAACCAGTTACATTGAATTATGATACCAAAAGCTTGCTCCAACGCAGCGCTGATTGACAATAAATCCCAAAGAGCGCAGACTCGGCATAATCAACGAGCAATGTCCACCGATTTGTATGTAAATTTCGTAACTCTCGCAAATCTAACAATGTGGGTTAAGGTCAACGATACGTTTTTTATCATTCAATTAAGTGGTCTTGAGTGATCTGTCATTGTAATTTGTTGGGAGCTTTCGAGGTCTATTTTATCAATGATAGCTGTAATTATTTCTGGTTCTGAATCTTTTACACTATGCATTTTAAATATAATTACTATATATGGTTTAACTTTTTTATATACAAGAGTTTTGATGTCTTACGAAGTTTTCATATGTCTTAAATTAATTATTCACAAAATACGTTTGTTAAATTGTAACTTATTATGGTTGACCTCAAAGATTTTATCTTTATTGTTGCTATTAAGGAATTCGGTGTTTGTTGCTTCAATATTAGTAATATACATATTATATTACATATATTTAATTCTTCATTATAAAAATTTATAAGAGTAAATTATAATAAAAGATTTAGATAAGATTATGACTTACATACGTATTGAATTTAAAATTAATGGAAAAAGTAGTAAATAACAAATATATTATATAGGTCTAGGTATTTTGCTAATCAGTATATACGTTATTAATTTTACATCATGATACACATATATCTCTTTTTTGTGTAAGTTAGTTAAAGAAATAAACTGTCACATAGGATACCGTTGCCTCATGCCGGTGTGAGGCAGCACCTCGAAGTAGCGCTTTTCGATTTAGTTCATGCTAGGGAAAGAGACTAAGTATTAATGACTGGATTTCAATATCACAGCAATTGCTACCAATACACTGGTGTTCTGGCAACACAGATATTCTTATGGAGCCTAAGGGTTGATGCCCTGGGTGTTTCCCTCTGGGTTGGGGAGGTTGAGGTTGTGGAGGAGGCAGTCTAAGCTTAAGTCTAGGGCAACCAGTATAATGCTAGAATATGATGAGTCTAAGGAACTATCTAAAATATTTATACTGTTTTTAAGTCTTAGAAACATAGAAAAAAATAAAGCTTGTAGTAAAACTGTAAAATTTATTTAATCACAACACCATTTTCAAATCGTCATATTTCTTTATGGTAGCTGTTCTAAATCACATTGTTCATAATTTTAATATGTTTCTAAGTGGAGATATAGATACATAAATAATAATTTGACAGGCGAACGAAGATTGGCACTCAATATTAAAACTGTAGTTTTAATGTTCCTATTAGTCTGACTAATGTTAATTAGATTAACATATAGCTTTGGATAATTCACCATTTAATTAAAACTTTTAGTACTGTATCTTATTAATGAAGTATTATGATTTTTGTTTGTTTTTTTTTCGATTTCGGGCAAATAGTAAAACGGACATTTTGCCGTGGAGCCGAAGCCAACACGTAGAGGCCCCTTAGAGAATTTTCATAAAATGGTTATGTGATACCAACCGCCGATTTTACCCATATCAAGCCTTTTCATAAAGAAGATTGTACACACCATTGTGCATTTTTTTCTGAAAAAGGATTTTATTTTTTTATTTTCTTAAAATATTTTTTGCATTAACTTAAATGTTTACTAAATGATATTCGGCACCTCCCTATTCATTAAAATGCTAACATTTTACACATTACGCTAACAGTTACTATTAAAACAGTTTGTTTGGGTTTTTGGTGAGACTGATGAGTACAATGGTATTTTTATAAAAAAAAAAATTAAAAGTATTTTTATCTGTTGTCTCGTATATGCAGCACTTCGTTTGGAGTTACATGACACGATGTGAGAGGTCCAAAGACCTTTATATATGGTTTATTTAAATATTACCAGCAATATAACGTCAGAATAAAATAGCACATTTCGCCAGACATATCTCACATTAGCTCATTAGTACGAAAAGCGGTACTTTTCTATTTAATAATTATGTAAATGCGATGGCTTCTGGATCGTAAATATAATCACAGCTGCGCTTGCGCCGACCTTGACTCAACTTGGAATGTTAATTAATTCCATATAAATGCCCAGCGGTAAACTTTGCTAATGCACATGACAACTTGTGGAATTTAATCGAATGACACTATTTATTGTAACAAAAGCTGCCGACCGATATTGCGTGGTGGCAAGTAAACCCGCACTCCGCTACTGAGGTCGTGGATTCGATTCCCAAACAGTACAATCTATGTGTGTGGCCTGGGTGTTTTTAGATTGTATATTTACAAAAAACACGTATTTATGTATGTTTATCCGTTATTTAGTATCCAAAACACAAGTTTAAATGACTCTTATCTTGGAGCTAAATAATTGAAGTAATTGTCGGAAAATATTTCTTATAAAAGTTGATTACTGTTTAACATCAAACTATTTTTTTAAATTTCATAAACATATTATTATATTATACATCATTGTCATATATAGATATATATATTTACATAGTACCTGAACACGTCAAAATTAAATATCATCAAATAAAAAAAATCCCTAGTGAATAATAGATTATAAATTGCTGGGATAGCCCTCTTCTGAAGTACAAAAATAGTTAAAATATCTCTAGCTGATCCATGGAGAAGAATACCATACGACATAACGTCTGTTACTTAGCGAATTTTCTTTATCGCGAATGCTGCAGAGCTGAGTCTATTCGACCATTCACCAACATGTTCGACGACGCTTACGTCTCCCCGTGAAATGAGAGGAGGTTGGACTATTCTAGGCCGGTACCACATGCACGGAGACGTGTTAAGATACTACAATTGAAATGAAAATACAATAACAAAGAACACAGTAGGACATCCACAAAAGTCATTAATTTCTTCAAATCTACTTAATCGTACGAAGCCCTACCTCCGAATCACTCTATCACAGCCAACGATGCATATCATTACAATCAATATAAAACTCCTTCTGAAATTGGTCTTAAATCTATCCTCCCTCTTAATTCCACCCCACTACACCGAGCTTATAATGGGGAAGTTAAAAAAATAACCATTTTAGGGACGGTTAGGTCACCACGCGACTTGGGGCTTCGAGATTAAGCACCACCTATTTAAACTCGAAAGATTAGGCAATTACGCGAAAAAATTGGATTAGTTTCAATAGCTTCGTGGCGAGACTTGCGCTGTAACTCTTGTCGTACACAGAAACCGGAATATAAATAATTTGTCTAAAGTTTATTTCAACTGCGGTCAAATATTTCTAATAATATTGGTTGTAATTACATTTTAAAGGTACAAATTTAAATATTACAACTTATATTTTTGATTTAATTCTGAACAAAAATAAGTCGAACATTCGAGTAAGCTTAGAAAACTACCAAGTACAATAAATAATATAATATATTGTGTTCATTACTAGTTTTGGTTCAGCAGAGTAATAACTAGTGGCTACATGCGAAATTGTTGGCGCAACCGTATGAATGAAGCTACATAATTTAAGTCTCATCTATCTCAATACCTATCTATAATCTATGATTCTTGATTTTAACAATAGATACAATTTATACAAATTTGTGCAGGATCATAAGTGATTGCTACCGTGCTTGTTCCATGTTTTTTTGCCCTGTTTGGCCTTCTTACCATCAGAATGTGGCAATTTCGACACCCGTTACATTTAAAAGAGAAAATGTGATTAACGACTGCAAGGAGAAACGAAACACGTGTTATGCAACAAAAATCCAAAATCTCTAACTTTTAATTATAATAATCTAATATTTATAAACACAAACACTATCTTTAGATCTTTATTCAGCATCCTAGATAGCTTAAGATAAAATCAGTTAAACGCAACTTCTTATAATAAATGGCAGTTTAATTGCTGTCTTAGATACTTTCCTTGGCAACTTGTTACGTAAGAGGTATAAGGTCAAGCGAGACATTAAAATGATATATCTATTTTAATAGCAAAGTTCACTAATAGCGGCTTACAAGCGAATAGCATAAAGCAATCTATCATACAGCTTAAATAAATAAATCAGTAATGTTAATCTTCTTGTGGGGAAGATATTTAATTTACAACATTCGAGATGCGGACATAAAAAGCTGATGTTAGTATGTTTTTCATAAATCACTACTGGACTATATAGGTACTAGACGAGAGTTTTAATGGCGAATATTCTACGATTTCGACATCAGATTCCCACAGAGATGAGGTGTCATAATTAAAAGATGGCATTGCGTTAACGATCAATAAAGATAAACTGCATTCAGATAACAAATTGTTAGTTTAGTGCCGTGATAAGAGATAGTAAATTATATTTAGGTTTGTTTGGTAATGTTAGGAAATAGCTGTTTGAAATTAATGACGACTGATATGGCGTGGAAATCAGTACACGTACATGTATGGGTTTGATTCTTACACAGGGCATAGTCATATTTTTATTGTCTTGATCTGGGTGTTTGCTATGAATAAACTCGTATTGTAAATATCAATAATGAAATTCGTTGTCCAGTACCCAAAGCTCTGCTTAGAGCGCTGCTGTAAGGCGTCCAAGAATATTTATATACTTAAAAAATAAATAAAAATGTATTAATTTCAGGTAAATCTATACAGTTAAGTTGCCGGGGCTTCCCAAAAAGTAGTCAAAATACACTTGTGAAGGAAACGCCTCGCTGTTTCTACGTAAACATGACAGTTATAATTAACATATATCATATGAATAAATCCTGATTTTTAACATTTTTTTGTTTTTTGTGCGACTTATCAAGAGATGTGTGTTATGTGTATGTACTTTATCATCGTACCAATACATTTAAGGCCCACTATAGAGGAAGAATCAAGTGCCAAGGTGAAAGGGGGACTCCACCACACAGAACTAGTGAAGATTGGCAGAAACAAATGTATGGGGTCTTGCTTGCAAAATTTTTCAGGTCGCCTACTAACTTAGCTCAACAGTGTCACATTTAGTGATCCAGGCCCAATACCCTAACGTCAATAAACGAACGATGCACGAAAGCGTTTGATATTTAATGCCACACAAATAGTCACCCATCCAAGGTATAAGACCCTCTTTAAACTCAGCTCACAAATATAAACAAACAGACCTACCTTAATTGTCTTATTGCAATCGTTTTAATTTTATTTCGTAGGTACCTACCGGCACAAATTAATTTGCGGATAAATTTTCCTTTATGGACGTTTCTATTTCGCCGTTTCTTGGGGGTAGATTTTTTGCATGGGGTCGAAGGGGCCCGTTTAGTTTTTTATCGGATGTATTTAAAGCGGCCCCGGCGTGGGGTTAACTTGTAAGAGTTTAATACTTCCTTCTTACAAGACCGTACTATTTTGGGGTGGGAGGACGGTGACACGGTTTGTAGTCACTAAGTCACGTTTCGCTTTAAGTTAAGATTTTGTACTGTTACATTGAGTGACTGTCATCCTTTATTATAATCAAATCATTCGCAACTTGAAAGATTTAAAAAAATATATGTAATTTTATTTATAATGCTATTTATAACTTGGACATAATGTTACTCAAGAAAGGTTTGCGCTATCATTTGGGTGAAATGCTAGAAAAGCTACTGAAACATAATATGGACACTTTCAACATATGCAGGACAAAACTTAGAATTAAGTAAAAGTCTACACAGATAATCGCGACAGCAAAGTAAAAGAAATATCCACAAATGACTCATTTAAAATAAGCGTTACTTGTTTAAAGGATAAAAAGGAGACATGTTCTAAAAAAAATATTTCTTTAGGGTTTATATGAAATTGATGAAATTTATACCCGTATGAAAGTACGCGTACGAAGCGTAAGTTATAGAATATCGTACTTAATAAGCCCCAAGCAAAATTAAATTTCCCTCTACAAGTGAAATCATTTAACATTGCTAATACAATAAAAAACACCGCTACACCAACCGGCTTTAGAATGAACAGAAAGACGCAAAAAAGCGGGACCCCACACGAGCGAGGCTCACGTAAAATGTAATGGGAAATTACTCTAAAATAAAAAACTCTCCCTCAGCCCACGGAACCCTTACTGCTACGGCAATTTGGATAAGACTCCCCTGGTATCTACGGAACACTAAAAATTCCACTTAGAAACAACTCTCAATATGCACACGGTTGTGTTTCTGTGTTCCCTACTGCTCGATGCTCATAAAACATGAATGGTTTTAATCGAAATGAGGGTTTACGCAAGGTATGTTTATCTGATTCTACAGTCGGAATTTTTAAAAACTGGTCTTTATTAGTACTAGCATCTTCTTGCCACTTCGTCTGGGTAGACTTATAAATGAAGCTAATTCAAATACTATGGGACAAAAAATTATAAAAAATATAGGTCAATTTCAGTGTAGTTTCCAAATTTCACCTCTGTCCTGCAATGAATTTCAATGTTTTATTAGATTGATTCAACTTAATTTTGAAACCTGTTTATCTGAAATATGTATTCATATTAATAATAGTATTCATAAATTAAATTCTTTTATGTTAATAGATTAATTTCTGTTTTGAGTTGGTTAGTACATACCAACTAAAGATTTTATTAACTAGGTATACCAACCTAAATTAGTACTTTGGCTGAGATACCCGTTCTTCAGAGGTGGGGTTCAATTCCCACACAGGACAAGTATTTGAGCGCATAAACATTTATTTCACATGTTTGGCTTGGACCAAGAGGTGTTTGCTATGTTTTACAACAATATATAAATAAATAAAAAGATACAAATACATTCGTTGTCCATTACCGAGTACAAACAGGCTACCAAGCTTTGGGAAATGGCCGAGGGTATTTTTTATTATTAAAAAAATTGGGAGGGTAAAAATGTGGGAAAAATATTTATGAAACATAACTGAGCTCAGAAAGAAAAATTACTTTCATTACGTCGATCCGAAGTACCAAGGATTAGGTTTGTTGGCCAACGATCGAAACAGAAGCTTTTTATGGACCGTCGGCCACGGTTCACTAATCCCGCGCCAAAAAACACAATAAGCCATTGCATGGCGTCACACGAGGAATGTGAAGCTAAATTATTATCCGAGTCATTTTAACCCCACGGCGGGCGATCTCAGCAAAGCGTTTGATAAAGTGGATCACGGAACGCAACGCTGTTATATAAATAAAAACGGGCCCATAAGTGGCCCTTGCGGTACGCCAAGTCGCAGTCGCCCTCACAAAGTCGCGAAAGTGGTTTTCATAAGCTAACCGTGCGAAACGCCTTCTCGGTTGTTATTGTGAAATATGAATTATGAAAATAATAAAAAGTAAAGCGTTCTAGCTGGCAGGGGTCTAACTCGACGCACGCGACGGCACGCGCACCACCAAAATATTGAAAACTTAAACCGCGGCCCATTGTTAACCCCCGCCAATCGTGGTTATAGCGGTTTATAATGCGACACGTGCTTCGCTTAATTTTTCCCGCTAAATTGAAGTGCTGTAATGAAATCATACGACTAAGCACACTTTCTCGTTTTATTATTTGGAGATGCTCTTTATCAGTGTTCGCTGCACTTGTACGCCAAAAGATATTAATTATAAATTAATTTATATTGTCAATGGAGTTTAACTGATCAGACAAACTATACGAACTTTACGAACTTATACCATCAGCACGTACAGGCAAATCCTGACTAATACTGCACCCCCTTTTAACCCGATAAATAGTTATAATGTCCAATTGCCCAGTACTTTTAAATTATTATTATTCATTAGTTCGTCATAAGTTTAAATTAAAATTTCTATTCGGTAAACAGATGAACAAATTAATTACTTAACTGAATGTCTTCCTATATGTGTTCAAGAAATAACAGTATATTTTTTTATTAACTTAGGTTTAATAAAGCATTTTTGATATTATCATTATATATTAAAATAATATTGATATTATTATGTAAGTAGACGTGCCCGTAGTATAATAATAATTTTATATTTATAATAATAATGAAGTTGGTAACCAAATTTTTGGTAGTTTAAGTTTTAGGATTACAAAGTATGTTTTATTATTCTTACTATTTATTATTATCTATTATTGTTATTTATTATTATTATTCTAAAAAAGGCACATCATAGTCACAAATGTTTGACTCGATAGGACATAGCGGTTTTTTTCACTTCGTTCCTGATGTGGTTCGATTCCATGACACACATTATATGTTCATAATAAATTTATAACGAATATTTGTCTTGGTGTTTGTGTTTCCCTATATTTTCTAGGTTTATTTACGAAGTATAAGTTTGTTTATACGTTGTCTAGTCCCCATAGTACAAGATCTCAGTTTGGGGCTAGAAACGCTGTGCGAGAAGTGCAGAAATATTTTTTAATTATATGTTTTTATTTATTCGCTGCACTTGTACGCCAAAAGATATTAATTATAAATTAATTTCTATTGTCAATGGAGTTTAACTGATCAGACAAACTATACGAATTTTACGAACTTATACCATCAGCACGTACAGGCAAATCCTGACTAGTACTGCACCCCCTTTTAACCCGATAAATAGTTATAATGTCCAATTGCCCAGTACTTTTAAATTATTATTATTCATTAGTTCGTCATAAGTTTAAATTAAAATTTCTATTCGGTAAACAGATGAACAAATTATTTCGCCTACCAAACACTTCTTGATTATCTCACACGGCCGCTTCATTATTAGATCTCACTTAATAAGGATTATCTCCATACATCTCTCTCGCATTCATACAATATTTATTTGTCGCCGACACCGACGCCGCCACCGTATTAATAGTGGAAAAATTTAATATAGTTAGTGTGTGCCGCTCGCGACTATCGTGCGGATTATTGAGGGGGTACTTTTTTAAATAGGGTTAGGTCCGCGTTTTTTCCTCCCTGCCGGAGGGTTGTGATAAATGACACATGCACATTTTTCGAAATACCCAATTTCGGATTTAAGTCACCCCAAAGTGGCGCGCCGGACAATGCCGGAGTAAGCCGCGCTCAATGCGATCTCTCGGATAATTTACACTAACAACGCTTTGTGTAAAGGGTGTTACACTACGAACACCTCTTTCTTGTAATGGTGGAAACAGTTATTGGACATAATAACACATTTTCTATTGATTCGTGACGGACTTCTATTACCAGAGATAAACTGTCCGTAAAATTGGCCCTGAAAAACGTTAAGTGCTGCTTTTGTTGACCGGCTAATTACGGATTTGGCTGGTTGGAGACGGGATTTGCCGCAGACTGTATAAGTGTTCTTGGCCAAGACTGTAAAATATATAGATATACAAAATAAAAAATTACTTGGTATGTTCACACAGTAAACTAAGATATTGATATTGATTACTGACATAGTTATTAAAACCAATATGACTTATAATTACATTTTCTTTGAACTTTAAGGGGTATACGTATGTGAATTCTTAGGTATAAATTACACTCGAATGTAACTGCAACGTACTATTTAATTGACATTGAATAATTTATTTTATTAGTATAATATGAATTTGTAGATTTCTTTGGTTACATTTTTCAACTTTGATGAATATCTCACTACAGTAATGATATATTTTATTTCTTCCTGGGTATTTTGTTTAAATCCTATCAACATGTGTTATTGTTTTGTAAACTATAACTAATATCTGAGTTCGCCATTAGATTTACTACCAGTACCTACACGCCAGTCGCCCATCTCTTGAGGCAAGGAGTAATGGTCCGTGGAGGCGCCTCATTACCCGCTGATAAGTTTTTCTCCATCTAATGATATATTGCTACTTCAAATTAAATGAGCGGATCAGGTCCTATTCTAACTAGAGTATTTATTGTTTCTTTCTTATGATGATCGGAGTTTTTAAGTAGGTCTCTATATATCTTGTGACTGCGAAACAACTTTTTGCATGTGTGAATCTGAAACCTTACTATATATTTTTTTTTTATTTGTACTGGCGAGAGAATAAAACTTAACGAGTTTCTTGCACTTTTTTTACTTAAACTTCTGCCCGCTATGAATGGGCGCGTTAAAATTAAAGAAATGGTTAAGCCTGTATGTATTTACTATATTCACATTTGCTTTTGCCAGCGGATTCCTCCGTTTGTGATATCCAAGTATTTCGCTGATTTCAAAGATTGCCCATAAAAAGGTTTGAAGTCGAAACGATCACGAGACCTATTGAGGACTACAGCTACATTCAAAACTTTAAAAGGATGGACAACGCCCTAGAAATGCCTATTGCAAGAATCCATATGCTGCGTTGATCAGATTTCACCAGGTAAGCCGAGTGCTACCTTCTGATATAAAAATAAAATTATAATCTTAACATATAAAAAGGATATTGGTTGACGGGACTTCTGGGCGGGAAAGTGAAGGGTCATGTCAGCAGTTTTGTTTTATTTCTAAAATTTGTGATATTTCGAACATTAATTTGTAATAACGGTGGATTATTAACCGTTAAGTGTTTGTAAACGTACATGAGTGTTAGTAAATGAAACAAAACAGTCTCACAAGCAGTCAATGTAAGATCTCAATATAGTTCCACATCTTTACTGAGGACTCATCGGGTTCAGGGGGAGGGGATCTCATTTACCATTTATCATCTTTATCACCACTCATTCTCATTGATTATAATTTATATGTTATTAATATGTCTCTTACTTGACACTGGCTAAATGTGCAAACCGCACGAAGCCATTATTTAAAAGATAAAAAATTTAAAGGATATTAAAAAATGAAAGCATAAACTATTGTCGAAATAAGTGGATCTTATCAATCTTTAAAGCTATTTACAATTTCACAACAAAGCTTATGGTTTTTATACACTCTTTATAAAGTGCTTATTGTGTACCCATAAACCGACCATTTCGCGTGATGGCGTCGCTTCCACCGTCCGTCAAGTTTACCAGGGAGTTAGTTTAGGGCCATCTGTTTGGCACTTTTGACTTAGTTATTGGCACTTCGCTTTTTAGTTTATCTGCCATTCTACGTTTATTGTGTTAATCTGATATGGCGTATTATTTGTTTATAGTAACGTAGGAATATAAACCTCAAACGATTCCTGGTTCGAACTTTAGGTTAACACATATATTTTTTTAAAGTAAGAAGTCAAAATAAACTCTTATAAGTTCTAGGATGTTGATTTTTTGTACGCAGATACAAAACAGCCTTATTGTAAATAATTCCCGGTTTTATTTTAGACAATAAAGTATGACGATGGCCCAGAATTAAAAGGGGGATTTCCTGGTAAATTGTTCTTATGGTATTTCAGTAGTACAAATTAATTTGATTTGTCTGCCATCGATACAGACAGCAAATTTACAGAATATAATGAGACCACAATATTTACTTTATAAAGACTGTCCAATAGGGCCACTGAATCGTTCTCATGGTGTTCCAGAACTTCAACTTAATTTGATTTGTTTGCTATCAATTAAGAAAGCAAGTTTAAAGAATATGATGAGACCATATCTACTTTACCTTAGCCACTAAAACTTAGCTTAACAGCAACCACAAATAGTGATAACCGGAACCAAGTGATTTAGGAGTCCTTCTAAGTACGGAAGCAGTCGTTGTGAAATGTCTTAAAAAAAGGATAGGCAGGGGCATATTATATGCCCACATTTTGCCGACTTTGGGTGCCCTTAGTACTGACTACCGGGGGGGAAACTAAGAGGGACCTGTGGAGGGTTCAGTGGGCGGGCCAGGAGGGCCCGTCAAGCAGCGCCAGGAGGGTCTTAGTCTTAGGGCCCCTGCTGTCTAACCATAGACCCTCCGAGAAGTCGGCCACACTCGCTATGGTCGCACAAGGAGGTAGAAGGGGCGCGTCCCCTGCGTCTCTCTGGTGAGGTCCTCCCGGTTTTGGTCCGGGGGACGTTGGCCGCGGGCGGGGTGTCAGAGCTGCAAACCAGGTACTGGCTCCCGCCTCTTCCTCAACAAGCGGCGGGCGTCGTCGAAAGATTTTTAGTGGGTATTACTGCTGGCGGTCGTGTCTGCCGGTGGTGAGTTCCTCACACCTCTCTCGGTCCCCCTTTGGCCGGGAGACAGTACATAAATGCATTTTGTTACCGACGTAAATCAAAAAATAAAGGTGCACCATTTGCAGGTGAGGTTGGCTTGGGCCCCTCAGATCTTGGTAGGATCCCTTATACTTAATGGGTTCATATATAAATATTCTTGGACCCTTATAAACGCTTTTAGACTAACACTAATCAGGGCTATGGGTACTAAACGGGACCAAAAGATTAAGGTGCCTTTCTAAGCACGGGAGCTCTCAATGTGAAATGTGTTACAAAATGGTCGGCAATCCAAAGACTCACCTCTAATAAATTAATCTTATAAATAAATAATATTTAAAAATTACACCAATTATTTCGTTCTATGATACCTAAGTTTGTATCATTAAGAAGTTGTGTTATGGATACACACAAAGATATGTCCGGTGTGGGAATTGAACCCACGACCTCAGGAGCATACATTAATTATCACTTTTCAAAAGTTTCTCTTGATTTTATCGTTTGAAATGGCTATTTATGAAAATATTACACAAATTGTTTAAAATAAGAACGTTTATTTCAAGTTGACGTTAAATTAACTTTCAACCATTCGTCTTTTATAACGAAGCGGCAGCTATTTCAGGAATGTTTAATGGCATTTTGATTTGTTGTTTCAAAGTTCCTAACTAGTTTAAAACCTTTTTAAGTCGACCTACTTTAATATTGAGTAAGATAGGGAGAAAGCTTTGCTACTTATTGATATTAATAGCTCGTAATAAGAGGGTCGTAATTATAATGGTCTTTAATAGACAAACAAATACAGAGGTAATATTTTTATACCATATCATAATAACGAGAAAAAATTCGTAAGCCGTGTAATTATATAATATTTATTTTGTTATTACTATATTACATACATACCTAATACCACGCCTGTTTCCCCGAAGGGGTAGGCAGAAGCATAATTATTATACCCCCACATTTTGCCGCTTACCAGGAACTTTTATGTTCGCCAGAGTCTGGTCCGTTGATCGGCAGGTGCACCACTTGCAGGTGAGGTTGGCTTGGGCGCCTTAAATCTTGGTAGGAACCCTATGAACCCTATTACTATATTTACTAGCTTCCAATCTTCTGATACATAAATACTTCATGTACTACAATATTCTTCGCGTATTAAAAACTTTTTACAGCCACTGTTTTTGCTCACAATGCTTTGCAATGCTAACTCGCGCGAACTATCGTTATTAATAATTTATTGCCCTTATTGAAGCTTAGTGATTATCTTCTCACTAATTAATACTAAGCGCGCTTCATTTAACCTCCATAATTATTGTTTACGTCTTTACTGCCAACAAAAAAAACAAGGAAGAGACGTGCGTATACAGTGGGTTATCATTATACTCTTCCAATATCGTAACTTTTACAAGGCGGCAATAGCCCAGTGTCCAGACCCATAGACTTCTAATTCTAGGTCTAGGGTTTAAATCTAAGTTGCGGGATTGTTCGAAAGGGTTACCGCGGCTTTGGTGTTACAGGCTCAAGAAGGAACACGGATGGTTTTTAGTCAGTAGAAGTCTGACACACCCTCCCGCTCCACCCACAGCGGGAGAAGGTCATTTGACGATTTTCCATCCCAAAAAAAGGGTTTAAATCTATGGCTTTTAGAAGTTATATGCGTAATTATCGCTTGCTCTGTGTCTCGGAAAGCATGTTTAGCCGTTGGTCCCGGCTGTGTTGAACAACTATGGCAGTCGTTATTAGGAAGTCAGTGCCTTCTAATATTCTGTCAACTGGTTTAACCATAGAATGATGTTTTCCTTTGGGTCGTGGAGGTCAGATGGCAGTCGCTTCATGTAATAACTGAAGTTCAGCCCAATCTGGTTATACCAGTGAGCAGACACAGTGTGGGTTAAGTCTGGGGCAACCGGGATATTGTAAACTTCAAACTCACAGATAGATCACAAATATCTTGTGCAAAAGAAGATGGGGAAGACATCCGTTGTTAAGTATATTTAATGTTATGGCAGTGTCAAGGTCATTTATGTATACTACTTATGTTTATGTATCAGACTGTTTATTGCCTAAATAAATAAGACTTATAGCAATCTCGCAGCATTTTAACTGACTATGGAATCCTTCAAGCAAAATAAGTATATGTTTAAGTATTAGCAAATTGTTTATGTCTAAGTATTTTTTTTTACTGAAGTCAACTTAAAAACTATCGTTATAAAGAAGAGCAAAGAAGAAAAGGGTAAAATCTCTATTCTTTCGCCATTAAATCATAATTTTTTTTAGAATGTCCTATTCGGGCGACTGCGTTTGAGTTGAGTTTTTCAAGTAGATACATTTTTTTCATAAATAGTACATACATACATAACATCACTATCATATCATATTATATGCCCATATTTCGCCAGTTATACGTAATAGTAATAATAATACGTAATAATAAACTATTGCCGGCTATAGGGAACATTTATGTTCGCCAGGGCCTCGTCCGTTGTTCGTCTGGTGCACCACTTGCAGGTGAGGTTGACTTGGGCTCCTCAGATTTTGTTAGGATCTCCATAAGTCTCATTTCACAGCATATAAAGCAAATGCAAATAAATCAAATAAAAAAAGTTATAGTCCTGGACATGTAATCACATATCGCGACCATCTATTTCCTTTTTAGTAATAGTTGGTGACATTCCTCGGACGTCAATAAGGGCTAACCACCCTCCTATGGGAAAAGAAAATAGCCTTGAAGAATTCACGGCAACCCTTGCAGTCGTTAATAAATGTCAGGCGTTAGGAAGCGCTGACATTTGAGCGGATGGCGCGTAGCCGCTGACCCCGAGTTAACTCTTTTTACGCAGTAAATTCTGATTCGGTAGAATAAGCGGCGATTATTGTGTGGGAAAGCGTTAGACTGTCGGTTTATATTTCACTATCGTGAAATTTGTCAGTAGTAGGAAATAGGTACTTTAATGTTTAGATTATTTGTATTATATAAATATCGTTCAAGTAAGTATTATGTAAGAATAGAATAGAATAGAATTTATTAATTTGTTAAACATAGGTATTTTACATTAAGGTGTTGCATACTAAATATGTGCGCTATGTTTTGTCGTTGAGACATACAAACATTAACAAATAATATTAGACTAATAATGTATTATAATTAAAATTACAGTAAAGTCTTATCATCTAGGAACTCATCTACTTGGTAATAACATTTTTCAAGTAGTATTTTAATTAAAGATTTTTTAAATTCATGCAAGGTCATGCTTTTTATTACATTAGGTATTTTGTTGTAAATTTGTTTTTTTACTAAAGCAGTATTACATATTACATTACATAATCGGTTCTTATATTGTGTACGTGTTGGATTTTTTCTAGTGGGGGAAAGTTTTTGAAACATATGTGGATTAGTTTTTACAAAAAGAGCAGTTTCTAGTATATATAGAGAGGGTAAAGGTAGTATTTTAAATTGTTTAAAATAGGGAACACAGCTATCTGTAGTTTTTAAATTACACATTGATCGTATACACCTTTTTTTCATTTTAAATACAACCTCTTTATCTGTCGAATTTCCCCAAAAATAAATAAATAAAATGACTAGCAAGTATTCGTGAGTAAATAAAAATAAAATGTTTACATGAGGCAAAAAATATTTGCATGCTGAAATGGAAGAAATATAATTCTACTTGTAATAATATAATGTGTTACAGAATTTTATACTTTTTTTTATTACTCTGGTGGTTATGAACGCGTTGAATAACATGTCACGCCTGTTTCCCGAAGGGAAAGAGAGACTGAGGCATAAAACGCCAAATAACGCCAATTATTTTTAGGCGAACCTACTCAATATTTTCTGACGTGTCCCCCTGTAGATACGGATGCGGCGTTGGGTTTTTCATCTTCTTCTCTTTTAGGTTTTCAGTCCGGTGGGGCGCCGCGATCGAGCCCTGGAGCGATCAGCGGCGCGGGTATCAAATCCTGTGAGCTTCATATCAGTCCTGGGTCTCCTGAGGGATGAGGCTGCGGGCATAGGCCCTGGCATCCGGTGGCGAGCCTATTGCTTACTGAGAACTTTTGTATGTGCCAGAGCCTCGTCCGTTGATCGACAGGTCAACCACTTGCAGGTTACTATTTATCATCTTTATCAACACTTTGAGCGCTTCCGTGCTTCGGAAGGCACGTTAAGCCGTTGGTCCCAGTTATCACTAAATGTGGTAGTCGTTAAGCCATGTTAGAGGCCTAATGGGCGGCTTAATAAATTCTAACAGCAGGACGCCATACACCTGCCTCCGCCAATCCGCACTGGGTCCGCGTGGTGGGGTATGACCCAATACCCTCGCACCTTGGTACCTACGTGAGAGGAGGCTCGTGCTCAGTAGTGGGACGTTTATGGGCTGAGATGATGATGATGATCAACACTTTATCAATCTTTATTATCGAAGTAAAAAATATCAATTAACTAATAAGGTTATTCGAAACGATCACTTAAATTCAGAAAAAATATAAGATTTAAGTCTGTAGATGTGTGACTGTTTATGTGGCATTAAATATTGAGCACTTTTGTGCTTTGTCCGTCACGAGAAGCTGTTCGTTGATCCGGACCACACTCTATGTGTGGTAGTCGTAATGGTAAGTAAGATTTGAGTTTTTGATGCCCATCTTAAAAAAAATCTAACAGAAAGACGTCGGCGCATGATTCTTTCGAGATTGGTAGAATATTACCTGATATTCTCTCACCTTTGTTTGAGAGTGCCCACTAGAAGGAGATTGACGGAATGAGATGAGTAGGTGATTGTCTTTATGTAAGAAGTAAGCCTATATTCGTATATATAAGAAACTACTTTTTTAATTTATTTTGGATGGATTATCATCAAACGAGCTTGGATGGAGCGGGACGGACTGTTACTGACTGACTAAAAACCATCCATGTGCCTTCTTTTGAGCCTGCTACGTAACCATCCATGTTCCTTCTTTTGAGCCTGCTCCGTAACCATTCATGTTCCTTCGTTTAAACCTGCTACGTAACTATCAATTTTCCTTCTTTTGAGCCTGCTACGTAACCATCCATGTTCCTTCTTTTGAGCCTGCTCCGTAACCATTCATGTTCCTTCGTTTAAACCTGCTACGTAACTATCAATTTTCCTTCTTTTGAGCCTGCTACGTAACCATCCATGTTCCTTCTTTTGAGCCTGCTCCGTAACCATTCATGTTCCTTCGTTTAAACCTGCTACGTAACTATCAATTTTCCTTCTTTTGAGCCTGCTCCGTACCGAAGCCGCGAAAACCCTTTCAAACAATCCTGCTATCATATAACCATTATAGATCAGTAAAAAACTATATTCGTTCTTTGAAATTGTAACCATTACACACATATTTGTAAGGAGAAATATTTCATTCTTGTCTTATTGAAGACCTTATTATAGAAAAAATTGTTGGTTTTTATAGAACTTAAAAAATATTCTAGGAACACAGCCGGTTCAGCAGTGCTCAAATCAACCGTGTTATTGGGGTATTTACTTAGCACACCGACAAAAAAATAGCGAAAATGTTACTCATACAATACAATGACGGTTTTCATTCATATGACTTTCTACTAGTGTTAACAAACAAACCAATGTATGAAAAGCTATTAAGTAATTTGGAGTTGAATTCGCATATTGAAGTGCATGCGTCGGCGTGCCCATTAGTGCGTGTACGCATTTCGTTGATTGCGAGGTTAGTGTATAACACTGACAAAAAACTAGTGAACTGTCGAAACGACAGCAAAAATACAGCAATTGTCGGTTAAACGACCAACATTTTAGCTGTGGTAGGTACTTAAAGTACCATCATCAAATTATACTTATAATTGAAATGTTACTTTCTGAAGTCAACTTCTTACTAATAAATAAATAAAAATATATCTGATTGAATACTGAATCTAGGCATAGCTTAAACGACAGCTTGACTTAAATAGGGCATACATGCAAGGTATTGCCAAGTTTTGCAAAGTATAAGCAATAATAATAGAAGTGTGGGCATTATTATGCCTTTGAATATTCCTTCGGGGAAATAGGCGTGATTGTATGCATGTATTTTAAAATTTGGGATGAAACTTTCCAAGCCAAACTAGACTGGCTAAAATATTTAAGTGAAAATAAACTGAACACGTATAATGCTTAACAAATATGTTATTGATAGTGCATTTGATTGCAGACTACATACCTCCTTCACATTCCAATATGTATTGTAATAGGGAGCTCTGTTATCATCTCAGCCCATAAACGTCCCACTACTGAGCACAAGCCTCCTCTCACATACCAAGGTGCGAGGGTATTGGGTCATACTCCACCACGCTGACCCAGTGCGGATTAGCGGAGGCAGGTGTATGGCGTCCTGCTATTAGAATTTATCAAGCCGCCCTCTTTATGGCCTCTAACATGGCTTAACGACTACCACATTTAGTGATAACCGGGACCAACGGCTTAACGTGCCTTCCGAAGCACGGAAGCGCTCGATATCAAATGCCACACAAACGGTCACCCATCCAAGGTCTGACCTCTGTAAACTCTGCTGTACTTCGGTGATCGTTTCCGACCACCGAGCAGTGCTACGAGCTCTGTTATAATTATTACGTATTGGCAACGGTTTCTTGTAGAGCATTCAGATGTACATACCTATGGTAGAAAGAAAAATAATATTTCTTTATAAGTTTCTTATAGAAAAACCTCTTTCAATTAAACAAACATAGCTATTTACACCTTAGACACGACTCATGCGCATATATTAATACTATTTGTTAGCAGCATGCAAATACCCAACTGTTTCCTACCGTAAAGAACATTCTCAAATGATGCGTACAATTATCGAAACATAAATCTATCTAGTTTTTTGTGTGCGTTCCGGCTAGTGGGGCTAACATGCAGTGGGGTTAACTGTCGTTTTGTTTCACGGCGTCTAAACAAATAATAATTCTTTAATAATCACGCTATTTATTTAGTTGCAATTTATGATTCCATAAGAAAATAAATAAATATACTTTATTGTCTTTAAGATCAACAGGATCATTTAGATTCGTCAAATTTTTACAAACGGAATGGAATTTCAATAATATTTTGAAAATTATGTGAAAAACAACAATGAAAGAGATATGACCAGTAGGTACCATAATCAGGAAATAAAGGCAAAATTTAACTTGTATTTCAGATGATAAATAACGGATAAAGCATACATACAGTTGTAAATACATACTCCATCGGCATACGAAACTCCCAGAACTGACTGTTTTTCATACACACAAAAATTGTCATGTGCAGGAATAGAACCCTTAACCGCCTGCTGTTCGTCGCCTGCGCAGCTCCTGAGCTGCGTGCAGTTATACTGCCCTCCACGCCATATCGGTATATATATATATATTTTTTTTCAAATCATCTAAGTATACAATATGTTTATAATCGCGGGGGTGTGAAGCGGTTTCAGCACGCGTTTGCTGCGCTCGCGCATACCAATGTCCACAATTATCGTATTAGCTGATTGTATGGCGGATAACATCTATTAAGCATTGCTATGCGCATACAGATGTGGCAACAACAGTTTGGAGCATACCAAGACGTCGTAATATGAGTTTACACGTGTTGCTAAGTTAAGTTTTTTCTGTTAGTACTGACAACTCTATTAATATTAGCTATAATTCTGAATAATTTTAAAGTAACGCCAAAGGTACTACAGTCTGTGGGGTAGTTTGTGTAGTCTTCTTAATGAGAAAGCAGACAATGATATGCTACATTATAACACTTGTATAATATAATCATTTTAAGTCACTCCTAAAAAATTGTTGTCTTTGATCTATCTGAAATACTAACTAATCCCAGCAGTTTATATTGCTTAAAATAATTCAATAAAAAAAAATACATTTGTCTTTGCACTATATACCCTTTGGACTTCATGGCGGGAAGTTGAAAGCGTCATGCCAGCAGATTTGTTTTATTTTATAAAATTTGTGATAGGATGTGTAATAACGGTGGATTATTAACCGTTAAGTGGTGGTAAATGAAACAAAACAGTGCAACGCTTCTTAAATTCTCTCAAGAAGTCCATGAGATCTCAGTAAAGTCCAAAATCTTTACTCATCTCATTTACCTTTTATCATCTTTATGGCCACTCAATCTCATTAACATGGTGTTTAGGGATCCTACTAAGACCTGAGGAGCCCAGGCCAACCTCACCTGCAAGTGGTGATCGGCAGGATCAACGGACATGGCTCTGGCGAACATAATAGTGCCCGGTAAGCGGCAACAGGATCGCCACCTATTACGTGGGACCAACAATATAATTGACGAAGTGTGGGCGTGTAATATGCCACTGCCTACCCCTTCGGGGAAACAGGCGTGACTGTATGTACGTATATATTTAAGTATTCTCATTTACTATAAATGAAATATAATTAATATATCTTTAACAAGACACTGGCTAAATGTGCTAAATGCACAATAATGGCTTTGTGCGGAAAAAAATATCCTTCAAACCTTATCCATCGACACTAGAATTTGGTTGTAAAATATCTGAAACTGTATTAGTTTCGTCGGACTCTATAGCTGACCATTTTGCAACTTAGCCTGTCTAACTCAAACATTAGTCCAGTAATTAGCAGTATTTGGCGCCAAATTTTAGCGTGATATAGTACTAAAGTGTAGAGCTCCCTCTGAGGCTGACTGTAATTACCAAAACTTCTTCTACCACAAACAAGATGTATACTATCATTGCAACTAGAAGGCTTATCGAGGCTGTCTATTTTTACCTAGCAACGCTTCTCCCTTGCAACAAACTAGCTTCAAACCGTAACAATATAGTTTATCAACCAGGTATATCTCGTACCGTGACTTCCGAATAAGCGTTCATTAGGAATTTGTTCCGTTCCACTTTAGGAAGTTAATCATTACACGATATCTGTAGATCTCCGGTGTCGTCGTTTGGTTACTGGCCGGTATTATTACTGCGAAGGTGCGCCTGCGCCAACGGTCTTCTTGCACCTTGCGCGTGCGCACCTTGCGTTCCGTCTACCTACCGCGACCAAGATATCAATTATGGCCACCCTTATAAGCCTTAACTACCGCCAGTCTTAACAAACGCTTTACAACTTTATATATAGAGGAATAAGTCTTGATTTGGTTCTTTAAGGCACCAAATCGGGACCCCAACTTTATTGTTATTTAGCAAAGTATACCTTTTTTAAACACTTTTGTATTAGTGGACACGCTTGTCTTACGGCTTTAGTGACGGTCAATTTTGACTATCCGTTGAGATCTCACTCGATAAGGGCAATGAAAATGAAAGTGGTAAATTAGACGGATTTGATGCGTGTGACAGCACAGTTTTTTGTTACTAGTTTAGTTGAGATTGGCGATAAGTAGGCCTGTCAATTGCGTCTACTTTACAGTGTTATTTTTTTCAAAGGATAAAAATTATAGTGTCATTTCGTATTTTTGTTTTTGGTTGTTATTTGTGGTTCTTTAATCCAAGGAAACTGAAAATAATAATGGTATGTTTTAGATTTTTATAGTTATTTTATAGTATTAATAAGTTGCGTATAATGTACTAGATAGTGTCATTTCGCATTTTTGTTTTTGGTTTCTATGAAATGGTTCTTTAATCCAAGGAAACTGAAAATAATGCTGGTAACGTTTTCTAAAGTGGTTTTATAGTATTAGTAAGTAGCCTATAATGGAAACAAGTCAGATCATGTACACGTTCTTTCAATCAACGAAATAAGACTATGCATTAAACAGACCTTGAAATTTGAGTAGCCAAACACGAGTGGCCGCGTGTAAGCTGCAAGGCTGACTAAAGTGAATACTCTTTTATCGGGCTAAGACTCACTCTGCGTTGCTATGCCGTCCTAGTTTATTGTTATACTTAATGTATAATGCAAAGCAATTTTTTTATTACATTCTTTTTTCCAACTTTCACCAGATCAGCGTAGTGGAATATGACGGTAATCCTTCTTACTTTGGTTTATAAGCAGAGTCACTTGTCTTGTAGTACAGGGGTTGTGATGAAAATGATTTTTTAATAAGTATTCAAAGTATAGTCTGCTTCATTAAAAAGCACTCTAATACATGATAAAAATATTTTGAAACAATTAAACCAATCATTAAGTTCCAAGATATGTATAAAGCGTATAAACATTATATAAACACTTTCTTTTTGGTAAATTCTTAAAATACTATATATACGAAAACACCAAGAGCATATCAAATATACACACATAAAGATTTGTCATTATGTGGGAATCGAACCCACGACCTCAGGAGCGGAGTGCGGGTACACTCGCCACCACGCCATGTCGTTTGTCAAATACTTGGACTGGACTTAGACGTCTAATACTTGGACTGACCTACTGGAACAATATGTTGCAAACTAACGTTATTAACAACAGACATGACAGACATTACTAGTATAAAAGTGTTATGCTTAACCTTAAGATTTTTTTAAGGCTGCACTATGTGATAAAAACCTTTTTGAATGCAGTTCGGTCTAAGATTGATAGCAATGTTTATTATCCCCAAAATATTTAATTGAATTGGTTATACCTTACAATGTATCAAATAAATAGCGATAGAGCCTCAATAACTACTCAAAGTAATGGTAATGTTGCTATTTATGAGAAGTAAACACATAGGGGAACCACCCCCATTACCGTCGAATGTCTACTAACGTAACTTTGGATCAGATAGCAATAATTTATCTAATAAATTGTACTGGAATTGGTATTTTAGGTAGGACTTCATTAAATATTTAAGCAGGCTGTCAAGCGAAGCTGTACAGCGAGGAGGCTAAACTTTCTGCAGCATGCTATTATCATGTTAGGACCGAATCATCTTGTGGATTAAATTTCAATAATGCAATTGGAGTTACTTTGACAAGGCATTTTAAAGATATGATTATTTTAGCTGAATTACCACTGACTTTACGTAAACAATTTGTAAACAAGATAATGTGAAAAATAGTATTTTATGAAATGTCTTATGGTACTATGTATAACTGAACGCTAACCTTTATTGCAACAAACACCTGATATCATATCCTAACAAAATCTCGGTTGCCCTAGACTTAAGCTTAGGGCCCAGGGTCTGCCTACTGGTTTAACTAGATTTGGCTGAATTTCAGTTATTACATGAAGCGACTGCCGTCTGACCTCCGCAACCCAGAGAGATATCATTATATGGTTAAACCAGCTGTCAGGATGTTAGAAGGCACTGACTTCCTAATAACGACTGCCATAGATGTTCTTGACAGCCAAGAACAAGGCTCAAAGTGCTACCCGAGGCACGGAGCTAGCGATAATTACGCACATAACTTCGAAAAGTCATAGATGCGTCACCAGGGCTTGAACCCGAGACCTTCTCAATTTGAAGGCTATCTATATATATCTATCGCCGCTCGTCACCAAATCGCCGTAGTGCAATAAACACCTACATAATAAAAAATATTTTTTTGGACGATATCTTACAGTAAGCTGTGCTTTTCTTGATACTAAAAATATACTTACAAAGTCAATTGTTCAAATTCATTTTCTACATTGTAAAATGAACCTACCTTGTGAATAATTAAGCCCTTTTTCGCTTACTTAAGTACCTTTATAAGTTAATCGCGAATGGATTAACTTATAAAGGTACTGTTGAGATCAGGTTATTATAAACAATACAACTGAGTAAGATTTCTAAATATTTATTTAGGAGCGAAACAAAAGCTAATACATTTCCATTAGAACTAAAACACGACCACAGCAAATTAGCCAGTGTTGCCAATACAATCATATGGCAGAAAGTAACATACATTATTATAATGCATATAATAAAATTTATAATCTAATAGGTACTTATACGATGAGTTGATGCCGAATAACCGATATTAACAGAAGCGAACACATGATCCGCCGAACTTTTATAAACTGGGAACAGGACAAGAGTGTAATAAAGTGAAAGTTACTATTTAATTCTCAAAAAATAATGCAGGCGAGGTCGCGGGCGGATAGTAGTCACAACTTGGCCGCCGCAGTTGCGTGCAACTAGATGACAGCGTAATAGCTAGATATAGTAATAAACACGTTATTTTACATACAACACGACGATGGCTGTGATCCAAATTACTCTTTTACAGCCTTTACCCACATAAACATAAAGATTACAACCGAATAAATGGATGTAGTCTTAATGATTTACCGTTTGTGGGAGCCTGTGGTGCGTGACGCTATTTGAATACTACAAGTTAAGCTGAAAGTTGGGTGCCAGGGACCATCATGGTCGGATGGACTTTGGCGGCTCATGATAATATTTATGGTACGAAGTCTTATAAAAAACTTTTTATTAATTAGCAATAGTTATTTTTATTAATGCAATGTAACTATAGTTAGAATATTGGCATATGTGTACAGTATGTTGATAACAGATCTCAATCTATTTATTATACATACATACAGTATATCACGCCTATTTCGCCAAACGCAGAGGCCACACTTCGCCAATTGTGTTATTGTTCCCACGTAATAGGTGGCGAGCCTATTGCCGCTTATCGGGAACTTTAATATATGCCAGCGCCTCGGCCGTTAATCTGCAGGGAAGGTGGGCTTGGGCTCTTAAGATGATGTTAGGAACCCTGTACACCCTGTTTATTATACACACATATAAATTTAAATGTTTGAGCTATGTGATATCAATACTTGGACAGTCGAATGAGCAAAACATACAATCTCCAATAGATTTCTGACATAAATTAAATTGAATTGTTTATTGATCCACTTTGCAAATCTCTCTTTTCATATTTTAATTTATCACATAGAATAAATCTTTGTAATAATAATATTTATAATTTTGTGAATGCATTCTTTGCATTCTTAGTATGTATTCACAAAACAACGTATGTAAGAACTTATATCCGAATCACACAGTCCTTAATTATTTATTACTGGAATTATCGGTGTGATTGTAAAAGCGTCATTTTTATCATTATTTCCCCTAACAGTAACCTAAACTATAAGCAACTTAAATTACCAAATACATCTGTGGCATTTCAATCATCAATTAAAGGTACAAAGACCTACTTCCAAATACAGGAAGGTGCCAATAAAGCTTAGTGTTGATGACCACTAGAGCAGGTGATTAGACAGCCTCAGTCGTAAGGGTCATAGACTCATAGCCGCCATAACCATAAACACTTCGCACCAGCCTGATGCCATCTCAGCGACAGTATATTTCAATCAAGTATAACCTTTCACTTTTATTGAACTTACCTAATAGGCTGCTGCATACCTTTTTTTATTTCGACTGACAAGTCGAACAAGGTTTTTCGTCTGATTGTGTTTGTAATGTCTGCCCACAATTAGTAGGTATATTGTAATTCGAGGGCCTTCTCATATAATTATATTATATTAAGTCTGTATCTGTAAAATATAACGCGAAAAAACTTTTGAATATAATTATGTAGTTTTAACTTTACTGAATTGGAGCTACATAGATCTTTGGATGTCAAAAACTTGTTTGGCTCAATTACTCTTATAAAATACTTAAAAGTAAACACATAAAATTTTTATAAAAAGCAGGTATACAGGTGTACAAGAATCCTATCATCATCTTTAGAGCCCAAGCGAACCTCATCTGCAAATTTTGCACCTGCCGATTAGCAGACGAGGCTCTGGAAGTATTAGTTCCCGATAAGCGGCAATAGGCAAGTCACCTATTACATGGCGTACAATATCATTGGCGAAGTGTAGTCGTGTAATATGCCTCTTCCTGCGCCTTCGTTATTATCCAATAAAACAATTTTTAGACTACAAAATGTAATTTATTTAGTATAAGTTATGTTGACTTATGTAACATTTAATTTATTAATTAATTGATATTACTTTTATTATGACAATATTTATATAAATGTACAGCCAATATTACCACGCCGACGGTGGCAGAAAATGCCGATCATTGTAATTATTTATAACACCATAATATATACGATATTGTTGGAAATAAATGAATTGAAAATTCAGGGGCAACAGAAGTGGTTGTATGTATTTATAAACTAAAATAAACCGCGATTTAAATTAAAAATATAACGTTCATGATATAGTATCACTAGACGAAGTAAATTTGAAGATAAAATCAGGAGCCGGCGACCCATTTCACACTTCATATTGACCCCTTTAGCCACAGTCGCCTCTCCGCTACGTCTTCAAGTTGAACTGTAAAGTTATATGGCGCAGTTTACGACAAAGGGCTCACTACACTCCCGATAAACACCCCCTGACTCGACTTAACCCAGCTATCACACGTCAAACAATACGAAGTGCTGATTCTGAGATATTGACGTTAAGTTGAATTTTGATAGCTTTCATATTTGAAAGTATAAGGAATAGTAAATAAAATTAAAAAAAAAACAAATAAATATTCTCTTACTAATTATTTAGTTCCAAAAAAAGTATCACTAACAACTTGTGTTATTGATACTAAAGAATGAATATATATGGATACTAAAAACTTTTTAAGAATGGATGAACATACTTAAATACTTTTTTTTTGTAAATTCATACTTGTTATACATAGGCATAGGAATGCTGCTAGGAGACAGACAACTATAGTATTATAGACATGTTTCTTACTTAACACACGGAGTGAACGATTTACAAACGGAATAGAAATTCATTACTGTTTTTAATATGCGAATGATGAACTTTTTCATTTCTGTGTTGGTTCGAGAATTAATTTGACGAGTCTATTATCATAGAATCAGTAGAAATAAACAAATACACCAATTATTTAGTTCCAAGATAAATATCACCTAGACCTGAACAAATATTCATATTCATGCAAACAAAGATTTGTCCTGTGTGGGAATCGAATCCACAACCTCAGGAACGGCGTTCTGGTATACTGATCTCCACGCCATATTGGCAGTCAAAGCATACTTTTACATCCCATTAATAAGCACAGGTTTCACGCATGCAGACCCAGCGGAAAACCAAATTAAATAAGATATTCAATTTCATGTCTGAAGTACAATGGATTCAAAAATTTAAAAAAAAATGTGAAATGTTTATTTCATTAAGAATACGAATCTAGGTTGACTTTTTGGCGGGAAAGTGAAGCGTCATGTCTGCAGTTTTGTTTTATTTTCTAAAATTTGTGATATTTCTAACATTAATGTGTAATAACGGTGGATTTTTATTTTAAGTGTTTGTGAATATACATGAGTGTTGGTAAATCAAACAAAGCAGTGCAACATCACTTTTCAAATTCTCTCAAAAACTCCATTTGAGGTCTCAGTATAGTCCCACATCTTTGCTGGGGACTCAAGGGTATCTCATTTACCTTTTATCATCTTTATCATCACTCATTTTCATTTACTATAAATTATATATTATTAATATGTCACTTTCTTGGCACTGGCTAGATGTGCTAGACGCACGAAGCCATTATTCAAAAGAAAAAAAAACAATACAGGTTATGTTTATTGTGTTTATTTAAATAACTAAATCTGTCTAGATGCACAAATAATTGGTAAAAACAAAACCAATTCAACAACTATCATCAAAACGAAAATAGCTTAGTTAGTTCTCAGCATTATATCTCTAAGCAGCTTTTAAGATATTTTAAATAAAACGAACAAGTATCGCAATAAAAGAAGTGTTATTTGAAGTAGTTGGAATTGGATGGGGACAGAGTGCAGGCCGGTCATCAGATAGGCGCTAGAAAGGGCCCCCGGGTGAAATGCCAGGCTTCACACTCCCTCTTAGAGCATTTTTTAAGATAGTTTGCACCCTCCACATGTACTATAGAGAGGATATTACCATTGCTTTTGAGAATAAAAACAACGACCAGTTTGGCATGCAGCTCTATATATCTGCAGTCCGCTGTTTAGGTTTTGGGTTTGATGACCCATACAGGAATATATAATCATCATCATCATCAGCCTTAAAAAGTCCACTGCTAAACATTAAAATTGCACAGGATGATTATTCTTTCCGTGATATGAGAGGGTTGGCACAATTCTATGCCGATACACGGCAAACATATATAGGTAACATATTAAAAAACAGTAATAACATCAAACCTCCTTAAAATAGCGATTATAATTTTGTAAATAGTATTTGACTCAATATACACTTTGCTGATGTTCCTATGAATTATTGTGCAGCGTTTTCAAAATCATATTTGTATATATCTGTGAGATAGTCATCGGCGGCATCTTGCGGCAGATATATACTATTAATTTAAACAATAAAACGTAACTTATAATTAAAATTATGTCTGGACAGCCTAGATAAATTAATTCAGAAGTCTTCGCAGAAAAACACGCATGCAAAATTTACTTGAAACAAAAATTTTTTTACACAATTGCAGCTCCAAGAAATCCTAAAAGTTTTTCGATCGAAAGAGTTATTTTGTAGTGCATCATTACCGCTGGTCCTTCGAGGCAGTGGGGCCACGGGTCACTCAGGGAGACACGAGGGCCGTCTCTCAGCCCACTTTGACGCCATCCGATTTCTTGTAAACGACTCAAATACGACAACATTCACGTGAATATTTATTACGTTTTCGGAAGCTGTAAAGTTATGATAAGAGATACTTTTTATGATTTTATGGAGAATGACAAGATAAACGATCAATTGAGTGAACTTTTTTATTTTATACCTTACGTTTAGCTTAAAAGAAGTGTTTGTGAAATATTTAATATTGAAACAATAATGTTCTAGAATAATTAAAGGGTGTACAGGGTTCCCACCAATATCTAAGATGCCCAAGCCAACCTCACCTACAAGTGATGCACCTGCAACGGACGATGCTCTGGCGCACGTAAAAGTGCCCGGCAATAGGCTCGCCACCTATTATGTGGGACCAACAATGCAATTGGCGAAGTATGGGCATATCATATACCTCTGCCTACCCCTACGGGGACACAGGCGTGAATGTATGTGTGTATGTAGAATAATTAAGTAATAATAGATCCTAGCATACATCAAAGATATTTCGTTACCTTTTTATACTTATACTTCTTTTATCGGTTGCCGGTGTGAAATAAAAACTTATTCAAAGTGCTGTGCCTATCTAGATAATATCCACCTTAATATGGTCACTTCAGTAACTGATTGCAGACGGCCTGCATCTAGGATCATACAGATACTATTATATGGTCGTCCGTGTTGAATGTCTCACGCTGTTTCCTGTCTATTCTAGAACTTCAAAAAACTATACCTCTGATACTTCATGGGTCATATACGGAAAACCAGGGTTATAGCAATTCATGATTCCGCCTAGCAAGAAAAAAGAAGTTGCATTCACCTAAAACAAATAATTATTTTGGAAAACGAACAAGACACTTTATAACGCCAACGTTAATTAACGAACTATCAAACATTAATACTAAATCACAACTTAAGAAAGTACTAAGAAAACATTATATGTCATTCGTAGCTATTAAAAAATGAAACTGAAGTTTCTGTTTGTAATGTAATATAAGCCTATATTAAAGTAATTAGCGGAATGTAATTATTAGGTACCTATGTAATGTGTCTGCGATTAGAGTTAAATAGACTAAGATAATAATGTATGTAAGCGTCCACGAGGACTACGAGCTGCCGACAAACTGCTACGCAGTTTGGCAGATGTTTTTTATTTTATTACAATTGTACATTTTTTTATACAATAAACAAAAAAAATATATATCCGAATCAATGCGCAACAATATAGGTATTTTCTAGCTTACCATTATTATTGGCATGCAATAAAATGTGGATTTAACGTCGATATCAAGACAAATTAGATGTAACAAGCCTCCTTGGGCCCGTGTCGGTGGACACCGGCCTATTTTAATAAAACACTATTAAGGAACGCGGACCGCTGGTAAATTGGCATGCCTAAGCTGACCCTTTGCTCCTGGTTTGTATGCCGTCTTCGAGGTTTTGGTATCGGATGGAAGAGTCAGCGATTTTTTATCAGAGGTTACTCCTGTAAAAAATAAGTAAGGAAGCTAAAAAATACAATATATTCGACAAGAGTTATTAGAAAGAATAATGAGGCCAGGCCGAAAATTCCAGAAATAAAATTATCTTAATTTTTTTAAGTTGTAAGTGAATCTACGCTTCGTGATTTCAGTGTAGTTTTTTATATATTTCTGTTAGATTATTTCAAGTGCTATGTAATAGTTATCATCATATTCATAATTATTTATTGTTTCATTTGGTTTACAATTAGGTCTTAAGACTAACATTTTGTCCTCAAATAAACCCTGCAACGGTATCCCAATATAAAATATGAACATATTTCTTTCTTATATAAATAAATAAATATACAATACCAACCAACGATTTGCTCTGTTTTGAATAGAGTTTGAGATTAGCGTTCTTTTTTTCTAAAAGAGGATAGTCGGATTTTTCTTATGATTTCTTTAGTTGCCATCCATTATTTGCTCCAGACGCGTGTATTTTTGCTATTTTCTTCGGTCAATAATGGATACGACACCTCAAGAAGCAGCTCAAGCTGTAGCACTACTTCAAGCAGGCGTTTCGCAACGTGAAGTCGCTCGGAGACTTCGAATCAGCAGATCTTCGGTACAACGGGCTTACAGACAATACCTAGAGACCGAAGAATTCGATCGCCGACCAGGTACGGGCAGACCTAGGGCTACATTAGCAGCAGATGATCGTTATATCCAACTTACTGTTTTGCGAAATCGCCGCCTCAACGCAGTTGAAGTCCAACGAAGTCTGCGTGACGAACGCCAAGTGGTCATAAGTTCAGATACCGCTAGAAGGAGACTTGCTGAACGAAATCTGACTCCAAAGAGATCTGCTACAGGCCCAAAATTAACCATAGCCCACCGTAGAGTACGGCTTGAATTTGCTCGAGAGCATAGGGATTGGACGTTAGAGCAGGGGGGCAATGTACTCTTTACTGATGAGACCAGGGTGAGTCTACAAGGAAGTGATCGACGTCAGAGAGTATTATTATACGCACTTTTTGTAGGTGTAAGTTTGACAGTTGTGAGGTTTATACTTTTTGAGAAAATCTAATCAGAGTTCAAAGGTAGCGGGTGGCCCGGTTTATTTGCTGTCCAGTGTATTAACTTAATAATTATCGTCAGGAAACACCTGGACTAAAACAATAAATATGTAAATATCCACGTTCATGCTCAAATATATGTGTCCTATTTTGGCCAAGTATTTGGCGTTGTAATCAAGAAGTTTAATCTTAGATTTATAAATATTTCCTACCTGCAAATTACACGGATACCGTAAGACCCTTGATTTGCCTGTAACTTAGACCAGCAATTCCAATACAAAATCGGTGTTGTCGGTGCGTCTCGTCAATAATACCTCCAGAATTAGGCGGTGGTCAGCCAGCTCACGCAAATGCGGGTTAAGTCCGGGGTCCGGCCGGAAGGGAATTTATACGATTTCGTCCGGGGTCGACCGATTTGATAGAATGCTGTGGGTTGTATTTTTTATTATCTGGCAATTTTCATTTTTTAAACGTAGAGGGGCATATTAAAAATCAAGATCTAAAGTTAAACTAGGTTTAAAACTAGTGTTGTCACTGTCTTCGTTTTATCAAATAAACGTGACAGCACTGGTTTTAAACCTGGCTTAGCTATAGATCAAGTTTTGTAATAAGCCCTAGATAATTTATGTGAAATTTGCGTTACACTTGACTCTGCCAATACGCACATGCCAATATGACTTGAATCACACTCATCTTGATTCTTAAGAGATTGTCCGTCTATAGTAGTAGATCGTTAATGTGCTGCAGTAATGAAAATATCCTAGCATTATCCCGGTTGCCCCAGGCTTTAGTCCAGGGCCCAGGGTCTACTCACAGCTCTGACTAGATTTGGCTGAACTTTAGTTATTACATGGAGCGACTGTCATCTTACCTCCACCACCCAAAGGGAAATATCATTCTATGGTTAAACCAGTTGTCAGAATATTAGAAGGCACTGACTTCCTAATAACGACTGCCTTAGATGTTCATGACAGTCGAAACCAACGGTAACGTGCTTTCCGAGGCACAGAGCAAGCGATAATTACGCACATAACTTCGAAAAGACATAAGTGCACCTAAAGGGTCCTAAACCCGCTGAAATTAGAAGTCAATTTGTCTCACCACTGGGCTATCTTCGTTTGGCAAGATTTATCATTACACGACCAGACATACGTTTAAATTTAGAATAGCTCTTATATTTCGCTGTAGTTAGCTAAATGAAAAAAGCCAAAAAATTATCTAACAAAATAAATTCGAGCCTCAAAAATCACAACACAACTTTGACTATAGAGAGTTAATTACCATTGTATCAAAAAAAGGATCCTGCTGATTTGCAAAACGCTCAACAAGTAGACCAGCACGGTTCATTAGCGCAACCTTTCACATAACAAACAGTATTTAACCCTCCACCGCAACAACGTAAAAAAACTCAAAATATCACATTCCAAAACCGCAGACACGTAAAAGTATCGCGTTGTATGGCCATAGTAGACGCAAATAAGTATGATATCTTTTTATCATCACCGTACAGTCTAGTTTAGTATCAGCCGAAACAGCTTCTAAGTAAAATAAATATTTTCTGACAATTACACCAGTTATTTAGTTCCAAATTAAATATCACAAGGAGCTTGTGTTATGGATACTATATAACGGACAACATAAATATATACTTTTTTTTTGTCAAAACATACTTAATATACAAAGAAAAACACCCAGCATATATATGCGTTGTCGCACAAAAGCAGCAACATTTATTGCTGCTGTAGGTAAGCCAGGTTGCCGAGGACCATGCGAACTGAAGACGAAAGTATAGGATAGCAGACCCCGGGTCCGCAAGGCAACCGGGATAACTTATACGATGATGATGATGATTACGATAAAGTTACGTGAGTCGTGGCTACGCCTCTGTTCTGCCGCCCACATATGCTCTGCCGCTGAGCTATCGCTTGATTATAAATTTTTGACAATTGAATAAACTAAAAAGTCGTGCTTTGTGGTACCGGCCTGAAATTGTGCCACCCCCTTTCTCCTCATGGGGAGTCGTAAGAGTTGACGAAGAGAAATCCTACCGAATGATTGGAAGCAGCGTCATCCTGTGTATTTGCTTAAACTGCGATCACCAACCCGCTTGCCCGGCGTGGTGATTATGGGCAGATACCCTCAATATACTCGTAGTAAAACTATGGGGAACGTTGGCCGTTCAGTAGTTAACTTTAAATGGCCAAAAAATTATGATGAATAAATTAATAGAGACAGCCATTTACTTTCAGGCCATAATCGTTTGCTCGGGGTTCGATTTGGCTTACTTAACTATTTATACTATGGTATGGCGTCGTGACCGCAGCCCCGAATCGGTTCTCGAACGTGGCAAATGAGTGGAATTAGAACGACATTAGTGCCAAGTTTTTGCGCGACGGCGCCTCGAACGTAATTGATTCGTTTAGTTTAACCGAAGCTCAGTTTGTTCAGTGTCCGATGGACGGTTTAGTGAAGGGAGTTGCGGTTTCGTTTTGTGGTTTCGAATTTGTGTTAAATACGTAACGCGTAACGTTGTGGTCACAATCGTAAAACGACTATCATATTTACAAATATATATTATTGTTCTAAGCCTTTTTTGTTATTTATTAACGGGTTGACTGAAAATGATGGTTGTGGACTATGTTGGACTTTTTTGAGTGTATCGGTTAATATCTTAGTATTTCAAGCCAACCTCACCTGCAAGTGGTGCACCCGCCGATCAACAGACGAGGCTCTGGCAATCATAAATTTTCCCGGTTAAACGGCAATAGGCTCGCCACCTATTACGTGGGACAAACATTATAACTGGTGAAATGAGGGCGTTTCATATGCCTCTGCCTACCCTTTCAGGAAAGAAGGCGTAATTGATACCTACCTATGTTACATACCTTCTTATAAACAGTTATAAAAAGTACAAAAGTCTTGTTATAATAATCTTTGGGGCCAATTAAAAGGAACACATTTATTATAAGTAATTTTTATATTTAAATCATTATACACACCTACAATACTCACAAAAAAACAACACAATGTAAAATATCCAATCCGAAAATCAAAGCCAAAAAATAACATTCGCGAATTAGCATCCCCAGCATTATTCAGTTAAAAGTCTGTTTATGCGAAAGTCAAACAGGCGAGCACAACAATCAGCGTCTTGGCGGGGCCTCAGCAAACGGGGCCTCCACAAACGGGGCCTCCATAAACGGGCTTCGGCAAACAGGGCCACCGACCGTCGGCTGGGCGAGCTGATTGTCTGCACTGCAAATATACTGGGGAATATTTTTCAGACAATTGTTTAGTTTCTTGAACATTTATTTATACCTACTTTATTACTATTTTAGAGAAAATAATTTTTTGATTTAGGCAATACTGTAAGCCTGATTGTAGGCAAGTGAAGCAGTACCGATATAGAGTGAATCTTTATGTAGGGAGACAACTTCAGAACAACGACGTCGTCACGAAGAACGCTAAAACGAAAGTTGATAATTCCTACCACTTACTTCCAGTTCATCATATCCTAGCATTATCCCGCTTGATCTAGACTTAAGCTTAGGGCCCAGGGTCTGCTTACTAGTCCAGGTGGTTACCACCACCAGATTTGTCTGAATTTCATTTATTACTGCTACCTACCAGTTAATGTCTAAGCAAATCAATACTGAAGCAGATAATATCTAGGTTTGTAACATAAGAGTTGATGTAATAGTTTCAGAACTGTTCGAAAGGGTTATCGCGGTTCCATGACATCCCCCCCAACTGGTCTCCACCTTGCCGTGGTGGGGGGGCTGAGTACCTCCCGGTAGGGCGCAGGAGGCGCTAGGGAAAAGGTAACACCCAGAGACCGACGACTCTGGGTGCCCTTAGTACTGACTACCGGGGGGGAAACTAAGAGGGACCTATGGAGGGCGCTGCGGGTAGGCCAGGAGGGCCCCTTCAGCAGCGCCAGGAGGGTCTAGGCAGCGGGGGCAGGGGGCCCCTGCTGTCTCACCATGGACCCTCCGGGAAGTCGGCCACACACGCTATGGTCGCAGGGGGAGGTAGGAGGGGCGCCTCCACTGCGCCTCTCTGAGGAGGTCCTCCCGGTTTTGGTCCGGGGGACGTTGGCCGCAGGCGGGGTGTCAGAAGCTGCAACCCAGGTACTGGCCCCCGCCTCTTTCTCAACAAGCGGCGGGCGTCGTCGGAAGATTTTTAGTGGGTATTGCTGCCGGCGGTCGTGTCTGCCGGTGGTGAGTCCCACACCCCCTTTCGGTCCCCCTTTGACCGGAAGGCAGTGCGTAAATGCATTTTGTTACCGACGTAAAACAAAAAAAAAAAAAAAAGGTTCCATGACATAACCATAGCCGGATCAAGAAGGTACATGGATGGTATTTAGTCAGTATAAGTCTGACACACCCTTTCGCTCCATCCATAGCGGGAGACAGTCCTTTGATGATATTTCATCAGAAAATAAGAAGTTGATGACATAGAAGTTTTTACTGTTGCCTTCAAGGACTGGAAAAGGCAGCCAGCAATTTGATCCTTACCGTATATAGAGAGTGTCGTTTTTTTCCTTTGTTAATAGTTTGTATTGTTTGTCTTTACCGAGTCATCTAAATTAATAAATTATCCTCCGTCTGTATTCGTTAGTTATATGGTGTATAGGGATCCTACCAAGATCTGAGGAGCCCAAGCCAACCTCACCTGCAAGTGGTGCACCTGCCGATCAAAGAACGGGGCTCTGGCGAATATAACAGTGCCCAGTTAGCGGCAATAGGCTCGCCACCTATTACGTGGGACCAACTATATAATTGGCGAAATGTGGGTGTATAATATGCATCTGCCTACCTCTTCGGGAAAACAGGCGTGAATGTATGTATGTATTTGCTAATTATCACCATTGTACTTTGCAAGTGGCTCAGAGACAGGTCGGTTGATACCGGACTGCACAAACATTTCAAAGATTATTTTGATTACTAGAACTTTCTAGTCACATAAAACATTTCACATGTGTTCCAATATTTAAGTTTACAAGTTCCTGTGAACTCAATGACCAAATGGCCCTGAATAAAACGACAAAGTTTCCGAACATTTTAGAGCAATTTCCCTGCCGTGTTCACATCAGTTCGACCACCAACAAACTTCCAACCCTAACACATTCCTGCTCGGACACGGGGGTGTGACATTCTTAAGATGTCCGCCGAATTTCCCAGACAAATGGCATCTTGACCGGATGACGGAGTGCCGGGGCGGACTCATCTCATGCACTCCCGAAATTCCCACGTTTAGGGACGCTCGATGATTTATTGCAGACTTTTTGGTAGTTTATCATTGCTTGGGGTACTTCAAACTTTATGACTTTGGGAGATACTTCGTTTTAACAGTATCTGTAGATTTGGTGTTGATTTGAAGATTCATAAAACTTTAAAGTGAAATCGAAGTTATTATTGTTACAGATTCTAAGTCAAACAAGGATTCCAATATTTAGCTTGAATTTCATACAACACAAGTACAATTTTGAAAATAGATCATTTAAACATAGTCGGCTGTTCACTCGAACGGTAGCTTGCTACATTTTTAACATCAAAAGCCGGTAGGTTAGGCTTACCTGTATAATAAAACAAAGAAATTACGTTTAATTTATAAAGAATTAGTTTTTTGGTACAGGTCACACGTTTCCTTCTTTAGCTCTCGTGAAAGTTAATTTAAGAAGGAAATATTAAAATATATGAAAGAACAATTTTGACTCAAATGAACGCGGGTAAAACGGCAGGCAGAGCTTGTATCTATAAAAAACTGAGCCAAATGGGTGTGATAAGTTACTTCTAGATAGGTACTCTCGCCGTGCCAGATATTCTGCCGCCAAATACTACACGATAGTGCCTTCCGGTTTGGAGGGTTAAGTATTAAAATTATTGATTATTTGAGATTTTTCAGCAACAGTCTTTACTTAAAATTTTACTTCGAGCAGATATCTAGCGAGGCCGTCACAAAGATGGGAACAATACTCCACACTCGATTGCACATGTGTCTTGTGCAGAATAAATAAATAAATAAATGTTTCTGACACTTACACCAATTAATTTGTTCCAAGATAAGTATCATTAAGAACTTGTGTTATGGATACTAAATAACGGATAAACATACAAAAATATTTTTTTTTGTAAAAACATACTTAATATACATAGAAAAACACCCAGACCAGAACAAATATTCATATTTATACACACAAATATTTGTCCTGTGTGGGAATCGAACCCACGACCTCAGGAGTGGAATGCGGGTATACTCGCCACCACGCCATATCGGTCGTCAAAATACAAGCTTGTACTCTGGAGTAAATAACATATTAAGGATGCCCAACTTACAGAGCTATGACCAGCATTGGACGAATGTAGGTGTGTGATGATGATGATTATGATGATATACTTAGATCTCTAAGCATGTTAGTTGTAGCATAATTCACTTATAGCTCAAACGTGAGACAGACATAATTTATATTACTAAGTAAAATAGTAGACAGTTATTAATAGTATAGTTAGATAGAAAAGCAGTAAATTTATAACTGCAACCACAAAGCAAATGATATAGTTAAATAAAGAAAGTGTTGACCGCAAGCGGCCAGCGGGTCCCGTCTCCGGGCCACTTTATAGCTATTTAAGGGGACAAATGGCCGACCAACTAGTAGCTGACCGCAACCACTAGAATATGAGCTCTGGAAGTGTTGATGGAGGGTCTATCTCACTAGCCGAGAGGCAGTGCGTTAATGCATTTTGTTACCGACGTAAAAAAAAAGAAGCTGAAATCTATAAAAATACCTTTTAAGGTATTTTTAACGTAATCGTTCAATATTAAATTGAATGTCACACAACTGGTCACCCAACCACAGGCAGCCTTCTATGATCTCTGCTTAACTCTAAAGATCGTTTCCGACGCTCTGCAGTTATATATCACGTTATGTGTCATGGGCCTATTACTTTATTATTTATTTATTAAATTGATCACCAACATAACAAACATTAATTATACAAAAAAGACTAACCATAGCAGTATCTAGCTCCATGTCAGTATAATTATAGGCGATGACAGTATGCAATAATGTTTGTTTAAAAATACAATAAAACAATACCATACCATAACAAACTGAATTACATTTACACTATATTATGACACTTAGCTTCGGAAATATGAAACGTACTTATATCAAAAAGATACCTAAACGCATACATATAATACCTACATAATTATGAGTTAATATTCTCTCGAGTTCCTTCGCAAAAAGCGCAATCACCGCCGCCGTCCTGGAGGTTTCGCCGCCCGGTCACGCCCTGGAAATAAAGATAGGTGCATATAAATAAATGTGTAAACCGATATGCCACCGCATTAAATGGTTTAGGTTCGATTCCCAGAAAGGACAAAAGTATTTTTCTAAAAGCACGGAAGAAAACTGACATCATACCTATAAAATTTAATTATGATAAATATGATATTATTATAAATGTAGGACTCTGCTTCTATTATGTATTTTAATATTATAATAAGTATATAAAAGGTGTATAATGATCCTAAGAACATATTAGCCAAGGCAACTTCACCTGCTCCTTCCGATCAACGGACGAGGCTCGGGCAATATAAAAGTTCCCGGTATGCGGCAATAGGCGCGCCACCTATTACGTAGAAAAACAATAAAATTGCCAATATATAGGGTTATAATATGCCTCCGGCTGCCCCTTCAAGGCATATATGTAAATATTCATCGTAAGTTTTTCTTAAAATAATATCATCACACAAGTCTGACTTTGATAAAATTGGTTAATATTCAGTTAATCCATACAACATTATCTTTGCACAAAGGAAAAGCAACGCATATTTCAAACAGTTTACGTATGCTGAACTAAATTGTGTTAAGGGCCTCACTAACTCACTATTCCGTGGGATAGATGGGGGTGTCCGGAAAAACATGGCGTTTCCTAATAGCCGTCCGCCCGGGCGTCCGGCCGTCCGCCTTGTCCGTTGAGGGTCGGGATCTGCGTTTTTATAAGCTTACTGGCTACATTCTTGTACACCAGAAACTATATTTTCTTTGACACATAATGTACTCTTTGAAATTATTTATTATGTAAAACAATAGCATCTTTGTTTTACAATATAATGTAGACATAACGTGTAGTCCTAACATAGGCCTATGAAAGGTATATTTAACACAATAAATTATGTGACAAGAGCTTTTTAACTTTTAAAGACGTACCCGGGATTATGGGAACAAGGAAACGAATTCCATAGCTTAATGTTCTTATTGAGAAACGACTTATCGAATATCTTCGTTGAAGTGCTAATAGTCTGCATCATGTGGTCATCCGTGGGTGCGCTTCGTACCGTGCTTAATTCACGGCATGAAGCGCCTTAATGAGACGTGAGACATTAAAAAAAATACACTGAATTAGACTAACTTGAATAGGGACTTCTTGGCGGAAAAGTGAAGCGTAATGTCTGCAGTTTTGTTTTTTATTCTAAAAATTGTGATATTTCGAACATTAATGTGTAAAAACGGTGGATTATTAGCCGTTAAGTGTTTGTGAATGTACATTAGTGTAAATGAAACAAAACAGTGCAACATCACTTTTCAAATTCTCTCAAGAAGTCCATGTGAGACAGTATAGTCCCACATCTTTACTGAGGACTCAAGGCGTTTAGGGGAGGGCATCTCATTTACCATTTATCATCTTTATCATCACTCATTCTCATTTACTATGATTAATATGTTATTAATATATCTCTTAGTTGGCACTGGCTAAATGTGCTAAACACACAAAGCCATTATGTAAAAAAAAAACTTGATAAGGTTACTTTCTGAACAGTGGTTTTTAATTTCTGCAGTCCTACTAACTTCTGGTAGGAAGACTATTGTATGATATTTGATACTTAACTTTATATCGTATGTGTGTTATTCTGTCTATTAGGTCAAATAAGAAACCATATCGTCAAAACAATAGCCTACATCACTTATTGCACATCAGAAGTTGCAAGGGCCAATTCTGGCAAGCCTTGCGAGAGACTCACTGATCGTGTAGTCGTATCAATTGGGAGTAAAGGCTCTTACACATAAACACGATATGACGTCGTGGATACGACTACTTCTTCATACAAATACTATTGACTTAATACGAACCTGAAGTAAATTTCCATCGTATTGTGATTGTGTGTAAAAGCCCTAGCGGTGCAAAAACTAAGTCCATTGTGACGTGGCTACGACAATGGTATAAGAAGAATACAATGTTCGTTTGCCCTCTCACTGGGATCTGTCTCGCCCGTGTAACTGACCATGCAAAAAGCCTTCTTGGAGCCGACTAGCTGCAAAACTGCTCAGGACATCAGGGTTCTGTAATGTGATCGCCATATAATTATGGTGGTTAATTGAATAAAACTTCTGTAATATAGTTCACATAATAAAGTTTATACAGATATTAAAATTTTATGTACACTGATTACATTGTGTCAATATCTGATGCCGTTAATTAGTAGTATGTGTCATCATCATCATCTGCTTGGATCCTCCTTTTGGCTACCTTCTCAAAGTTATTTTTACCTAATTGCAGGATCTGCCCGAGGTAGGTATATTCGGAAACAACTTCGAGTAGGTAGCCATTCACGACAATAGGTCTCGGAACAATGCGGGCATTGATCATGACTTTGGTTTTATCCAAATTCATGCCGAGACCTATTCGTCGCGAGGCTGATGCCAGGCTGTTTAGCATCTGTTGCAGCTCCTCCAACGTTTCCGCCATCAAGACTATATCGTCAGCGAATCGTAAGTGCGAGATGTATTCACCGTTTATGTTAATGCCCTTACCTTTCCAGTCCAGCGTCTTGAATAGGTCCTCCAGCGCGCTTGTGAACAGTTTCGGGGATATTACATCCCCCTGTCTCACCCTTCTGCGCAACTGGATAGTATGTGTGCATTTTATTATTGTGGTTGCGTTCCGCAAATAATATAATCATTTAACTAGCCGTCTGATATATGATGGTTGTAAAGGGCTCCTATCAATATCTCAAAAGTCAAGCCAACCTTACCTGCAAGTGGTACCTGCCGATCAACGGACGAGGCTCTGGCTAATATAGAAGTTCCCGGTGAGCGGCAATAGGATACAAATGTGGGCATATAATATGTCTCTGCCTAGCAAGCCGAAAAAGGCGTAAATGTATGTATGTAAGATAAATAATTACCTAGTAATGAAAAATTTGCGCTCGTAGCTCTGCGGTGCTTGGTGAACGGAAACGATCACCGAATTACAGCAGAGTTTAAAGAGGTCAGTCCTTGGATGGGTGACCGTTTGTGTGGCATTTGATATCGATCGTTAAGCCGTTGGTCCCGGTTGTCACTAAATGTGGTAGTCGTTAAGCCATGTTAGAGGCTTGATAAATTCTAACAGCAGGACGCCATGCACTTGCCTCCGCCAATCCGCACTGGGTCCGCGTGGTGGAGTATGACCCAATACCCTCGCACCTTGGTATGTGAGAGAAGGCTCGTGCTCAGTAGTGGGACGTTAATGGGCTGAGATGATGAATGAAAATTTTATAGTGACGTGACCCGTTATTACGAAGGTACGACAGGCAGTAGAAGTCTACTGCTGAATAGCCTCCCTTCTAGTATTCCACGTAAAGCAAGCTATGTGCATAGGGACGGGCCCAATGCCACTTCAGCCTACAAAAACGGAAAAAACTCAAACCTTACGCTGGTGTACTGCAATCTAGCATGTCGACACAAGCCGCCATGCAGCTCGAACAGCTGTATGTCCAGCTGCTGGCCAGAAGCTGTTCTGCATTTCCAGCAGTCGAAATTAGTTGTCCAATGGATTTAACACCTGGCCTCTAACTTACATTGCATTGCTAATAGACGATCACAACTACACAGAGAAGTACCTTATAAACTAACAATGATTTTGAGTTTAATTGGTAAACAAATTAAAGCTGACCTACAAATCTCGGGCACAATCTCTCCCAATTTGTACCAAGGCGGTCGGCTCGAGAAGCTAATTGCTATTGTTAAGAATCCTCAATAAAGCTACTTGCTCGCTGCGCGCACGCATCACGATCCAATCATCGATAACGCGCCGAGCGATTATTAATCGCTGCTCACTTAAAATAATCGACTCGTTTTTGTTTTGTATTGTGTAAATAGATCACTAATCGGTTGTAAATGAGTATTAGATGAACGATAATGCAAATGCCAGTTGTTGAGAACTTTTTTTGACTACTGATAAGATGCTATGGTCGTTGGGTCGATTCCCACACGGGATATATGTATTTGTAGATATGGTGTATAGGGATCCTACCAAGACCTAAGCAGCCCAAGCCAACCTCACTTGCAAGTGGTGCACCTGCCGATCAACGGACGAGGCTCTGGCAAATATAACAGTGCCCGGTAAGCGGCAACAGGCTCGCCACCTATTACGTGGGACCAACTATATAATTGGCGAAGTGCGGGCGTGTAATATGCCTCTGCCTACCCTTTTAGTGGAAACAGGCATGAATGTATGTATGTGTGGATATGAATATGGATCAATAAAATATACTGGGTGCTTTACACGAATGACTTACTCAAGCTTAACTAAACTGAGAGAGGAAACAAAAAGTCTTAAAACGGGTCCATCTTAATTTTAAAACAAAGTTTTGTTTTTAACTTTTGACTCTTAAACTTATCGAGTATAGCTGGCTGTGATACCTAGTATAGATTTTATTACTCTTGGATATATAAAAAAAAATGCTTAAGATCTATCAACCTATTTATTCATTCTGAGTAAGGTGTTGTTAGATATGTTTTAGCTAGAAATGAGCTGCAAGCACTGACTTTATTTTATCAAATAAAAGTGATAGCACTAGTTTTCAAACTGGGTTAACTTTAAATAGTTATTTTTTATATGAAATTTAATCAAAAGTTATTATGCTTTTTTGCCATACTACAGCTGACAAAAACTAATAGGTATCGTTAAACAAAACAGCACTAATTGTATTGTGTTATAAAATGTGTCCGCAGTACACGGCTCGCGTAATTATGATAATCATTTTATGTTCCGCCGGTCGCCGCCGTGTAAACGGCCCATTAGCGGGTGTTCGGCTTATTAATGTTAGATGGACGATAGGTGCACGCGAGATCACTTACAGCCTTCTGCCTTATAGCCATCGGTGTAGCTGATGAAAGAACTCTTTTTCATCGCCATATTTTAATTATGCATCTAACCCACGGCGTAACCCCCAGGAGCTGCATTACTGTTTACATTGTCTGAAAGAGTTCTAGAATTTTCTCCCATTTTCAAAAGACGGCTGGAAGATATTTTCATCAGAGATTAGTTCACCTTTGCAGATTAGTGTGACTATTTTGTAACTTATAATTGAGTTTTAAATGAATATGCAATAAAGAATATTACTTTTAGATTAAAATTGATTTAATGTTAGTTTAAAAAATAAAAAATATAAATACTTTGTCTGTCAGTGTGCTAACAGAAAAAGTATTTATATTATTTGTTTAGCTCCACGTTAGTACTAGTCCATTGCTTTCTGTTTTCCGATGAAAAAACCTACCTTTTACTTTCATTTAAAGCATTTCAATTTCATTTAATTTCATGGAAAGATAGCATAGCATATATAGTAGAGCTCTGGATGCACTACTTTGTAAGGCGGCATGTGAAATTGAGCTAACTTAACAATTATGATATTTACGTATAAAAATGATAATAAAAATCGACAATCAGATATTCTTATTTTGTGCTTTTAGCGATAAGACCGCCTAGATTGGCTTTTTCATTGTGTTTCAATATTCATTGTAATCTGTAGTTTTTAAGTTATTTTGTTCAAGAAAGAGTATATCTATCTATCTTAATTTGTATTACGAGAAAATTTTACCCATATATTTATTGATGTATGTATGTGTATTATTAATTATTTTAAAAGAGCACAAATAAACAGTTATACGTTTTTATATTCTCAAAAATTACTCATGATTATAACAGTCTACCTCACTTCGATATTGACACGATTCTAAGTTTTTTCTAGGTTCTAAATTCTTAGACCTTAACAGCCATTGTAATTTAAAAAAAAAACGAACACATACCTATTAAAACGTTAGTGCCAAAAGTAATAACACATTGGGCGTCAGGTCCCAACAGTGAGTGTGTGGGCCGCGTGACTCAACAGCGCGACACAATGGGCATTGTGACGGACGGACGGAGCGAGCCAGCATTGTTTTACCCACTTTCTAATAACCTTTACTACCCGCCGTTGTGAAAAACCACTGTCAAAATACATGTCGCGCTCCTTGCGAGTGGGCGATGTGTTCGGGGAGCTGTGGAGCTTGGAAGCGAATGATGAGGTATCTTTTTAAAATGTAACCAACTTATCTATTTCTTTATCGACTGATATGGCGTGGAGGTTAGTATACCAGCACTCCGCTCCTGAGGTCGTGGGTTCGATACCCACTCAGGACAAATCTTTGTGTGCACGAATATGAAATTTTGTTCTGGTCTGGGTGTTTCCTATGTATATCAAGAACGTATGTACAAAAAAAAGGATATAAGTATATATATTCGTTATTTAGTATCTATACCACAAGTTCCTAATTATACTTATCGTGGAACTAAATAATGAGTGTAATTGTTAGATACTATTTATTTATATTTCAATTAGTCTTACTTTGTGAATACGTACTATTTACTCATCTGATAGTAAACTTTAAGCAGTAAAAGGTTAAAAAAAGAAAAACCGCGGAATGACAAAAATAGAATCTGTTCCTTTTATAGTACCGGATATGTAATTGTATCATGTTACAAGTAGGAAATTATTTAGTTAAGAAGTTTTACGAACGACTGAACGGTAAACTTCATAATATTTTATTTTTTACATTGTATTAGATTTTAAGACATAATTTAAAAAAGCCGAGATGAGTTTCTTGAGGCATTTTTCTTATTCTCGTTGCTTTTTGGATGCCTCGTTAGAGTCACGGACAGACTGACTGACTGACAAAAAATCCCCTCCTCCCTTACAATCACGACTGGCTAACTGATAAAACCCCTCAAAAAATGTCACCGACATACTGACAAATTTCGAGAAAAACCACAAAAGATAGAGTAACTGACAAACGTTGACAAAATTTGACAAAGAATCCATATTGCATTTTTTTGATTTTAGTATCGCTCATAACTCTTTCATTGTTGTTAATAAAAACAATTAATTTACATTTAGTTTGTAAAAAAATTACGAATCTAAATGATCTTGTTGAGCTTAAAGTATATTTTGTTTTATATTATTAATTCCTCAAATAAACAGACTTTTAATATAAAAATATTAGTTTCACCCACCCAAAGACGATTTAATATACCGATTTAAGATACCTTTTGGCAAAATTCGCATGAATACAGTGATGCCTTCTCCAAGTCGTTATCCGATTGTTATTAGGCGATGTGTCAATAGTAAAACTATGACTGTCACAGCTGCTTGTCGCGTTCGGTAGGCGAGTGGAGCCACTGTTACATGTCGCGGTCATGTTCAATTCACATACAATGTCTCCGTTATGCATGTACTATATACTAATTCCACAATCATTACTTATAAAGTTCTGGCTTCTGTTCACTACGTTTGCGTAGGCTTTGACCCAATAAATATATCAGAAGAACAAATAATCAATTCTATCATCATATCCTAGCATTATCCCAGTTGCCATAGACTTAAGCTTAGGGCACAGGGTCTGCAAACTGGTTCACCCAGATTTGACTTATATATATACAGGTGCAGGTGCACCACTAGCAGGTGAGGTTGTCTTGGGCTCCTTAGGTCTTGGTAGGATCCCTATACACCAGCACACACACATTGGGTAGGCTTCGACTCTATAAATACATTTACAAAATATATAAATAATTCTTTATTTGACACACGAATGCAGGTACTTGGAAAATACTTCTTTTATTTAAGCCCAAAAGTTAACAGAAATTACACACACGATTCAACTGAATGTCATCATAATCCTAAACATGAATATCTGTTCTGGTCTGGGTGTTTTTCTATGTATATTAAGTATGTATTAACAAAAAACAAAAAGATATTTTAGTATGTTTATCCATTCTTTAGTATCTATAACACAACTTCTTAGAGAATATTTATTTATTTATATTTTATTATAAGAATGTCTGCATGATTCTTGTACTACACTCAGTCTACGCGCCCATTCCATAATCATTACTTATGAACTGGCTTCTGTTAACTACTTATGCGTAGGTTTCTTTGTATAAAGTTGTTATGTATTAAGTTCGAGCGGTATATTTTAATACATAATTCTTTTTTGGTGGATCCACTTAGCTCGGCGGACCAGCGACTTTACCATGAGCAAAGTCATAATAATTTTGATCCTAAATAAAAATCAGATCAATTATTGCGACGATAGCAATTAACAATGTCGGAAGTGAAATGCTGTCACTTTAAACAATGTCGTAAGTGAAAAGTAACGACTTATCACTTATGATATTTTTCAAAGAAACGACTTTTTACTTACGACATTGTTAATTGCTACCATCGATTTAGTTCCTAGATAAGTACAATTAACAGGTTGAACCCCATCGATCACAGACATAATAGGAAAAATGTAGTTTTGTTGTAATAGGCAGGTACATGTATATCTATATAGATTGAAACCCAGCCTTTAAGGGGTTAAAAAGTACTAGCAAAGTTTGTATTTGTAATTTCCAGTTATTTTGTTGTACAATTTCCAAAGTACAAAAGTCGAAAACTTATTTATTATATACACTATCACATAGAACTTGAAAACGTCAAAATTAAACATAAATATAAAAAAACAATCGAAATATTATTACACTGAAATCACGAAGCTTAGATTCGCTTATATGCAACAAAACAATTTAAAACAAAAAATATTTAAGTGTAAGTGAATCTAAGTGCCAGTTCCGAGCAACCTATTTATTCTCAAATGAACTATTAATTATTGTTTACAAACAGCCCTAAAGCGTTTCCGCGTATGCGATTTTTGAAACCTCTTTCGTACTCGTCTCGGACGAAGTCACGGTCGTTTGCTAGTACCTACTTAATTTACATAGAAAACATCCAGCTCTGATAATTATATTTATGTGCACTATTATTTGTGATATGTTGAAATCAATACCACGATCTCAGAAGCGGAGTGCAGATATTTTCCACGCTATATTGGTCTTTAAAATGTATATGCAAAGACTTAAAAATTTAAGACAAACCTGCCTAATGCACATTGTATTTTTGTATGTATATATGTTTTTGTATAGGTGTATAGGGATCCTACCAAGACCAAAGGACCCCAAGCCAACCTTACCTGTGGTGCACCTGCCGATCAACGGACAAGACTCTGGCGGACATAACAGTGCCCGGTAAGCGGCAATAGGCTTGCCACCTATTACGTGAAACTAACTTCGGGGAAAAAGGCGTGCATGTATGTATGTATATATATTATGTTCTATTTCATACTATTTTAAAATAATAACAAAGTAGATAGAGTGGATCCAAGGCGCAGTAGAAGCAAACACAACACAGGAAGGCTTAGCGCAGCCGTGACCAGCCGCTCGTGACGACCTTCGGCCGGTTCCTGGTCGCACCAGCTCTGCCTTCTGTGTTGCTACGAGTATTTATGTCACTACATAGAATTATAACCATATTGTTATTCAGAGAGTGAGAAATAAAACGTTACTACTTAAGTTGCGTAAAGATTAATTAAAATATTTAACTACTTATTCAGAATGTTGTACGTATTAGTGACGACCGATATGGCGTGAAGGTCAGTATACCTACACTTCACTCTAGAGGTCGTGGGTTCGATTCCCACACAGGACAAATCTTTGCGTGCATGAACATGAATATTTGTTCTGGTCTGGGTATTTTCTTATGTATATTAAGTATGTATTTACAAAAAAAAAAGTATGTAAGTATGTTTATCCGTTGTTTAGTATCCATAACATAAGTTCTTAATGATACTTATCTTGGAACTAAATAATTGGTGCAATTGTTAAAAAAAAAAAAAAATTTGTCGTAATTATTTTTCACATCCCATCATCTTTTTCTCGATAAGCTCACTAAGGATAATATGTATGAAATAGTAAATAAAATTAATATAGCCGTATTGCCATACTACTAGCGTAAATATAGAAAATATTCACAAGAATTCACCTACTAAAATAATTTTATAGCATTAAGACTTGTTTTAAGACCACCGTAAATATAAAGATAAACAATATTTCACATTCTACAATAAATGTATGCCGGCGTATTGTCAGATAGCTTATGATTAATTTGTGAAGTTCAAAAACTCAAAAAAAAAAAATGAAAAGACGAAAAAACAAATCATATTGAAAATTTCAGACGGCGAGAACGTGACCTATTACGTATGTACATAGATTAATGGCCAATCACAAAACAATACCCATTAACGGTTGTCAGCAACGATTGCGATTGGCAGGCTGACCGACGCGGCTAGTGATGCTCCTCGACGTTGCTGTTCATATTATCCTGTCAAGTTACAGAGGCTTATTACAAACAAGATCTAAAGTTAAACCTATAATCAGCTCGGCTATAAGATATCGTTATAGTCGATCCAAAGTTCCAAACGGAGTAACTTTTGCAGGACGTCAACGTAAAGTCTGATTGAGATAATTTCTTGTAAGTGTTAATAATTATTATAATTCCAACGGGATATTATTGTAATTGCATATATCTGCCTAAAATTAATAAATATCATTTTTAGACACCGCCAATTCGATTATAATATAACGGTGACGCTACTACAAGGTTGTGTCGTGGGAATAACTGTCAGTGTCATAGGGATCAAGGTTCGCCGAGCTGATTATAGTGCTATCACTGTCTTCATTTTATCAAGCTAAAGTGACAGTATTAGTCTTAAACTTTAGATTTTATTTTGTAACAAGCCCCATATTCTCTATCTTCTGTATAGTGTTTGTTTTGTTGTTTGTTTGTTTGTTTGTTTTCAAGATCGGTTCAGTTTCCTCCATTTTAATCACTCCCGTAACTTAAGGTCAGAGGAGAACTGACGTTGAATTTGTTTTATATTTTACTTTATTTCGTTTGTTTTATTTTTGGCAATAATTTTATATATTATAATAATAATAACTGACTAGGTACGTATCAATAATTGGATTGTGTAGTTATCGTTTAAATAAAAAAATTGTGTACAAAAGCAAAGAAAATTACAACAACATTTCTGTTCTGAATGTGCTTTCATTTTATTTTCAATTAATTTCTAATCATACTTAAAGCTGCAGTAGCTAATAGTTAATTATAACAAAACTAATTAAATCCACATAGTCCTAAGTTTAAATTCAATTCAACCTATGTATTAAACGACTTACGACTTCAGGTCGTAGCTAAAAGTAACAGTATTCTTTATATTAATAGGAAAATCTATAAGAGGTTTTTCAACACTTTGATACAACCAAAAGATTTTTAAGGAATCTTTCAAAAAAAGCGCCTCCTTTTCTTGTTTTATAACACTAAGCAACAGTGCCTATTTTTGTGTTATAAAAAAAAACACAAATTTACGATATAATGACAGTGGCCAGTGATGTCCCACCACTACCATCGATTCATAATCCAAATCGTGCGATCGAAAACACCGCGATTCGTAAACCGCTCAAAATTACCAATTCCGATTGGGACGTACTGCTGATGGCACTCGTTTGAGTTATTTCCACCACCAACTAATACATAAACATTTCCATGAAAGCTTTTGCTAGTTAGTCAAAAGTAACGCGTATGATTTAAACAAATTCAACTGAAATAGACAGTATGGAGTTGCATTTCTAATGTGTGATATCCATTAGACTATTTTGGTAAGGGTTAATTGAAATTTCAAATTCAGCAACTGGTTTTTTGCCTAAAAATTTGTGGCATTTTAAGCTATCTTGACATGAGTATGCAGATATAATTTTAAGTTCTATTTTCTGTTATCTCCTATCTTCGGATAGTCGACTACAATCTCGCAGATTAACCTATGGTAATCATAATCCTGTTTTTTCTCTCTTTGATAGATTATGTCCTTGTATCTAAGTAAATTGGTGTTATGGTAAGAATAACATCAAATCCCAGCATTGTCCGGTTGTCCCAAAATTAATTTTAGGACTCAGGGTTTGCTCACTTGTCTAACTAGATTTGGCTGAATTCAGTTATTACATGAAGCGACTACCGTCTGACCACTGGGTCATACTGTCTGGGAAACATCATTACATGTTTCAATTCAAAGTTCAAAATAATTTATTCAAGTTTGGCTCAATAGAGCTCTTATGAGCTTGATCGTAAAAGAACGGGCAAGAAAATCGTCAAGTTTGGTTTTTTGTCCCGCCAGTTATAAATGTACTTAAATTAAACTGACTGTCAGGTTGAACTAGCTGTCAGGACATTAGAAAGACCTGACTTTCTAATAATGGCGCCATAGATGTTCATAACAGCCGAGTCCAACGCCTTAACGTGCTGTTCGAGGCACTGAGCAAGCGATAATATAATACGAAAAACAAGCGAGCTATTTAAGATCATGATGAACATTCACAGAAAGTGTTTTATTGTAAAAAGACATAAAGTCAATATAATATGAAACATTATACGAAAAAATCTCTTTAATGTCGTATATTATAATTTAAATATTATACGTACGTAATATGTAGAAAAACAAATGCATTTTTTTGACAACTGCGTGCTATCCAATAGTATTATAAAATATATTACGAACGTTTTTAGCGACCATGTACCGCTCTCTCGTTATAACCCTTACGCACTTAAACGTTAAATTGTGCCTATTTAAAATTACAGCGCGTCACAGCTAATTGGTCTCTATATCTTTATTAAGCAGCGGAGGGTTACTTCGGAATTGTGCGCAATAAACGAAATGGAATAGTTAACCCTGCAGCGGTCTTCACACTCACTTTAATTTAGTTAACTGTTCCGCTGCGCCCTGGGCGATGCACGGCCAAGGGAAAGGGTTGCTTAGTGATGCGATTCTTGTTTATCGATATAAATTTTAGCAATCGCGCAAAATTGAATATTATTAAAACGGTAGTTTATTTAGAGTTAGGCTATAAATTAAGGATAATTATTAGTTAGAAATGCAATATATACTGCCTTTAAAGATCACATTTTTATTCCAAATTCAGTCAGAAACTCTGAGTTAATAATTTTATGACAATCTTCTTTGTGTGAAAACAAATACAAAGCTGCCTTGTAGATATTAAAATTGGAATTTGACATTGGAATTGAACATTTTTCTATAATGTCAAGAATAAAGATTTTATAACAATATATCTTTTGAAGTAGCAAATAGCTTTAAGACACTTGGATATCCTTTTTGAGTGTTTACTAAAAATTATGATTTAGAAGAAGTCACAAAGCAGGTTTGCTAAATCATTGTCTATCTGTAAAGCAAATGCTTTTAAATGAAGAGGTTCAGAGTGATATTTATATGAAAAGATCATTATCATTTACACAGTTTGATGTAACTTTGCTGCTTTCAAGAAGATCGGAGGATTCGTGTCTGGTGTGAGGGCAGTTCCTCCGAGTTCTACAAAGTCAAAGAGTGCCGCAGAGATCTGTACTCTCGCCAACCCTATTTCTTCTGCATATTAATGACATGTTTTACTTGGGACATCCTGCGGCAAAGCACGCCGATATCCTGGTGCAAAGGCAAGACCTGGTTGCCTTGTTGAACCGGACTCTCGATTGTGTCTCTCGGTGGGGATTTGAAAAACTGGTCGAGTTTTATGCCACCATAACCCATGTTTGTGCATTCTCTTCGAAGGTTACTTTCCTCCTCCTCCCTTCTTTACTCCTTCCTCTCTTCAGAACGCTCCGTTGCCCATTTCAGCGGATCTCAGCATTCTCGGAATGGACCTAAGTCCTGGTCGATGTCCGAAATGCTACATCCAGAGTGTTATTTTAACTGCCTCCCGTAAGTTGGGTATACTCAATAAGGTGAGGCGAGTTTTCACTCCCGAGCAGCGCTGTTAACTGTACAATACTCAAGTGCAATTGAGTGTAGAGTATTGTTCCCATTTTTGGGTCCGGTCTACTACGTACCCCCTCAGACAGACTGCAACGGCGACGTGATTGCATGTATGTACGTATATAAAATAATTACGAAGGCACCCACAGAAATCGAAATCCGTGAACCAATCCCATCACTAGCGGCCTGCGTTTTCATCACGAGCTAATTTATATCGGGCATGCACCCCGCCGTTGAAGGCTTACAACCGCGTCTGCCCGACTCGTGACGATACGCAACGATTTTCTCGCATTTTCGACGGATCAACTCTGTCGTCAATACAAACGATTTTAATTAATTATATTAAAGCCAGTAGACTAAGAGACTGGAAGATACCAATGGTGAAAGGGTTATTTTTGATTTAATAAAATGAAAAATGGTTTATTATATTTGGGCTCCCATTGAGCATTTATGAATGTTGATATAACTTAATACTAACGCGCTCATTTCTAAGCTTGGCTGCTAAGACAGATTTCGTACCATAAAGTTTTGCAAATTATAAAAAAAATATTTATTTTTAGAACTCAGTCTATTGTTTTGAGATACGCCTGTTTCACTAGAGCCACTGAAATCTAAGCGCTCGTAGCTCTGTGGTGCTTGGTGGTCGGAAACGATCACCAAAATATAGCAGAGTTTACAGAGGTCAGTCCTTGGATGGGTGACCGTTTGTGTGGCATTTGATATCGAGCGCTTCCGTGCTTCGGAAGGCACGTTAAGCCGTTGGTCTCGGTTATCACTAAATGTGGTAGTCGTTAAGCTATGTTAGAGACCTAATGGGCGGCTTGAAAAATTCTAACAGCAGATGACACCTGCCTCCGCCAATATGCACTGGGTCAGCGTGGAGGAGTATGATCCAATACCCTCATACCTTAATATGTGAGAGGAGGCTCGTGCTCAATAGTGGGACGGTAATGGGCTGTGATGATGATAATGATGACTGAAATTAATTGTTTCGATACCACGATGCCGCAGGTAAAGTTGAGTGGCACATAATTATAATACTCTGAAGCATTTAACCAATTAATATTTATTTCAATTTCTATAGATATTTTTATTCGTGACGTATTCACGTTACGAATAAATATTTTTTCTTTTTTTTTAACCAAATCAAAGTGCCATAAACAATCTTTATAAGACAAATAAAAACTTAACAATCTCCCGTATATGTAGTGACCAGCTGCAAGGTTTATAAAGGGTCACATGCGAGTTGATAATGCAAAGTGGCCTGCGCGGACATCGAACCTGCGATTGTCGTTAGCCATGTAAAAAGCGCAAATTCAATTTTCTAACGACGTGCGCCCGCGCACCTGCTTTCTGGTTTTTTGCACCTTATGTCACAATGTTATGGTATTTAAGCCAGTATTAAAGTATGATACTTACTTATATTGTTTTTTTTTATTGAAGTGTTTATTAACTTTACAAATATAATTAAATCACTGTGTACATACACAAAACGTACTCTTCATCATCATAATAATTTATGTTATTCGTTACACGAGTCTGGCCTAATAATAATAATTAACTCAGTGACTAGTTTTACAAGTATATAATTAATTAAAAATATAAGTAAAGAGGACTTATATTTACAAAAAAACGTCAATTTCGCCTGGATTGATTACCAGCTATCTACGAATATGTCACAGTCTATATCATAATAATTAAAACGGAACCCTGTGTAATTATTGCTAATAACGTAGGTTTCGCATTGTCTTCGGAACACCGCAGGGCAGGCAGCTAATGGGTGACCGCATCACAAGACAGTGCACTTACTACCCATTATAGCATATTCATATAACATTTCTTAATCCCAAGTAAAAAAAAATAAGTGTACACGTAATTGATATTACAGGATGTCGAGTTTATAATAATGACCATATATTTTTTAATTATTTTTTAATCCACTTCTAATGATTAGTAATATAATATAAAGAGGCGTTAAGGTTCTAACCTAGTAAAGGAAGACTTGAAATCATAATTAGAGTGGTGATCTTTTATTAGTTTTAGGGCAGTGCCATTAGAGCAATGCAATGTCATCTGTTTATCTTTACATACCTTTCATATAACATAAACATAGTGTTTGAAATAAAACTCCTTCCACTCCCTATCATTACATTATACTCTTATACTGACATAAATATCTAGGAGAATAGTAAACAATCTCTTAGAAATCCTTAAGTCATTAATTGATTACTGATTAGTCGTAAGTAGTGTTGTATCGAGTGTTGTATCAGTTTAGGCAGTAACATTCCACAATTAGACAGACGGACGGCGTAATTACCGCGCACTGCGAGGGCGTCGCGTCGTCGATAAATCGCGGCGCGCGGGCGGCGAGTTTGGTCCGGTCGCCCACGGGCTGGGGCAGACGGGCGGGATTCTCGCGTTAGTTAAGAATGTAAAGAAGTGAACAGTATAACGGAATCTGATCTATAATTAGTGAGACGAAGGATCGTAAATGTTATATAACATTGTTGCATGATCCAACCTGTGCTCTAAGTTTTGAGGCATTCTCATTAAATACTGTAGTTATGATAAAGCAAGATAAACACACAAACTATACCAGTGTTATGGAGACGAGAACGGTTTGAATGTTAAAGAACTGAGGTGCAAGGGGAAATTTTGTCTAACTCACATATTTGTGGTCGCGACAACGAAGAAAAAGTGATATTTAAACTTTTTAGCTGGTAATGTCCCTCGGTATAAAACATAAATTTGGCTATTTAGTATGTGGGTGGTATATAATATAAAAAACGTGTATATAACAAAGAAATTCTCTAGTTTAGAGTATATTCTTACATCAATATGATAGCACACAAATATACGACTAGTTCATGGGCAGATTTAAAAGCCGCCCGTCTGCATCCCAAACGTAAGCTCGCACAAACTCGAACCTTCACCAACCTTATACTTAGGCGGGAAATGGGACAATGTTCTGTTGCCAAATGGCGAACGGCTAGAATAATTACTTATCTAATGGTTAGCTGCGGTGACGCGATCGATTAGAACAATGTATCGATCCTAGTTATTAATCGAGTTCGAGGGCTTGATGTTATTAGGAGCGATTATTCTCGTTGACGCTTAATAAATAGCCTCAGGCATTAGTATCAAAACTTTACACATTTTTTGCTATAATTATCATCAGGTGTAGAGTTCTACTTACTAAATAAATTTTATTGTTGTTATGAAATTGTGCTGTGGTGTCAGTATTCTGCAGCGCAGTGCCCCGATAATTATAGTGCATTAATGCAATGCATTAACTTGTTTTGGCTTTTAATCATAAAAATATACAATATTAATTTCTTCAACAGAATTACACTTTACATCAAAAAGTTCAAGTAAGAAAAAACCACTATGGGTAATGAAAGTGTAAGTTGCCAGCGATGACTTTTAGCCTGACTTTAGCCCTCATAAGCTCAAAGCCGCTCAGCGTGCAAAGGAGAGAGCTATACTTGGAGTTTCCCTACATGATAGAATCAGAATAAGGGAAATCCGTAAGAGAACTGGAGTGACCGAAATAGCTAGTCGAGTTGGCAAGCTGAAGTGGCAGTGAGCGAGGCACATCGCTCAAATACCGACGACCGATGGGGCGTTAAGGTTCTTCAATGGTCCTCCCACCCGATGGCCCGTCGACCTGGTCAAGGGGGCGGGATGACGGTGGATGCAGGCGGTACAAGATCGATCAACGCGGCAAACAATTAGAGAGGTCTATGTCCAGCAGTAGACTAATAATGACTGAAGTGATAATGACGATATGAATATGTCCAAAATAGTACACAATTAGTAAAGTACAGTACACCGTTAACTATGATATTCCTAAAGTACTCGTAGCACTGTATATTAAAGGCAGGTGCACCCTGAGGTGAATACGATGGTCATCGATGAAATAAAAAACAAAAAGCAGAAACTATAGCTTGACAAACATTTTAATTAATAATGTGTAAAATTCATTATTGGTATTCCCGTTTACCCCTAGGGGTAAGCATAATTATGTTTCGTTTGTGCTATAACATTGACACGAGGTATGAACTCCGCACCGATAAGCTTTATTTCAGCAAATTTTATATTTATTAAGAATGTTGGTGGATTGGTGTATCGTAAACAGCCCATCTAATGCTAATGCATTTTGTACTTCGGAGTGCACGTTAAGTCGTTGGTCCCGGGTGTGAAGAGTTAGAAGTCCTAAATTTCTAATAGTAGAATTTTGCTTCTATCAATCTTAGTCCGCATCCTGTTCTGCATCATACCTTGGTTTATTAAAGGAGGCCTGAGCCCATTTGTGTTTTTATTTGTAAATGCTTATAGCCTTGATTGGTTTACAATGTTACTTTACTATCACAATGTTATTGGTATTTAACTTTTTATGTTAAATCTAGGGCACAACCCCTCTCATCTCACGGGGAGTCGTGAGAGTCGACGAAGTGAAATCCTACCAGATGATGGGCAGCAGCGTCATCCTGCGTACTGGCTGGAACTGCGATCATCAACCCACCTGCCCAGCGTGGTGATTATGGGAAAATATCCCCAATATTATGAAATATTAGGGAGGCCAACGTCCAGCAGTGGACTTTCTACGGCTTAAATGGAGATGATCATGATGATGTGCGGAGAATACGTCAATAAAACGGAGACTGAATTAAAAATAAGTACCTATCACATTTATGCTGTTGTTATCTATCTTTTGTAAACCATTACAATTTACAAAAAAAAAAAAAAAGATTTTTTTTCAATCATGTTGATTTAATAAATCTCTCATGAAAGTCAACTATTTATCGCGGGCAGAAGCTTGAGTAAAGAAGAATATGGTTAGAACCTCGTCAAGTTTTATTTTCTCGCAAGTACAAAAATTATCTTTTTTTTTTTTTTTAATAAGGAATAGCAAACAGCTACTAAATAGGTATAAATAAATATTAGGGATTTAATAAAAGTTACAAACAAAAGTTAATAGGCGACTGAATCAATGATTGGGATAGGACTAGTGGAATTAAACTATACTTAACTTAAGACAATACAGCTAACTAAATGTCACATTTGTTCCAAAAACTTATTTGGAAATTCGTTTCCCCAAATTCGAAACAGCATTGTAGCTAAATTTTTAATACGCCATGATCACATTACGGAAGGATTAGTAGCAACTTGTGGTAGGAATTGGGTACATATGGCGCGTGAGGGGCCCACGCTTCGATTCCGGTCGATATTTAGTAATGGTGGATTAATAAATAATCTTTACGGCTGAGGATATAAATCACATTTATTTCTTGAAATAAAGTACCAATACTTGTTGTGTATTGAAGCTTTTATTATTGCTTAAGTCCTAGTTTGTGGTCTACCTGATGTGTTAACGGGTCGAAGTGTAAATTAGATTTTTGTTTTTGATAGAATATTAAGATGGCGGTGTAATTTTATAGAAATCATAGCAGGTAAGTATCAAATTTTCCTATCCATTTTCTATATTAAAGTTTATATGGACATTTTTTATTTATTACATTAGTTAAGTTACAACACAATATAAGTAATTATCCGTCGACAACACTGATGCAAAGAGTTTATGTTGGCATCTTACTGTATCCAATTATGTATATAATATATTATAAATATATCATAATACTAGTTTTTTTTGGTTTTTATGTTACACGTCATAATGACTACATCCTGCGTGATGATAAGCAGTCGATGCAGTACAAAAATCCTCTCCTCTCTTCAAAGTTGCCATACCCTACAGGGTCTATATGGTATCTGTGATATTATAAATTACATCTTTGTAACATATGGAGTGCAATAAAGACATTGAGTATTAAAAAAATTAAGGTGCTTCATACCGTGAAATAAACACGATACTAAGCGCACTCACTTATGACAACCTGCTAACATGCCGTTTCACGCCCCGCTTAATAGACCCGGGATTATAGGAACATAAGCCAGCAGCGAATTCCAAAGCTTACAAAAATGACTTACTATATGTCTTGGTTCGTGTGTTAATATATTAATGAGATGAGAGCGATAAAAAATATGATAAAAAGGAAATACAATAATAGGTGATTAGAATTGAAATACCTACTTAGGTAAGGTTAAGGTTTCAAAAAAGAGAGACGAGACGAGAAATAGAGGCGTTTATTTAGTAACGAGAAATCGCTTTAATGCATCTGAAACGTAAAAAAATAATTGTTTAATTTTGATGGAACTTTTTTATTGTTATATAGAACGTTATATTGAATACAAGTCAATCCAGAATCAAATAGACCCCAACAGACCTAAAGCACGCTAACAAGGACATGTCTATAACGGTGCGGCACAAACTTGAAAGAACAAACTTGCAGTACCTACATATTGATTCATCTCATTTCAACCCTGTAGTCTGTACTCCTGTCATAAAGATTGTGGTCACACAGGCAGCGATTGCGACGCGACACGTCGACAGTTTATAAAACATTAACATAAAATAGTACAGCAAACTTAGGAGGAATTAGTGTATCTAGTATGAATTATATTGTGTCAATTTTTAGTATTTTTTGATTCAGTAACAAGTTGTTGATACCATAAGCCAAGTTATGTTATTTCATTACAAAAATTTGACGATCAGATAAGTCTTCAATGAAATATCATATCATTCTGTTTTCTTCCAGACATATGAGTTTTGATACAGAATCATTTCTTGCATTTAAACAGTCATAAAAGCACGATTCGTATGCCAAACTGTATATCGGATATAGGAACTAGGCAAGCGTTTCGCTGCAGGCTGATTGCGTTAATCGCCGGCGCCTCTGCCTATGTGGCCTAAGTCTTATAGCTGTTTCATACTGTGAAGGGTTTGCGAAGAAACTGTGCTAAGTGAGCGATTTTCCAAAACGTCACTCCAGTGATTTCGCTGACGATGCTTCGGTACTACAAAGGGAGATGGTATGTACTATAAGTGTACTGTTGAACTTTGATCTTTTTAGGGGTTCCGTTGTCAACAAGAAATCTTCATTTGTGCCTTAGTAGCCTGATCAAGAGTTCAAGTGAAAACGAAATAGTGTATAATATCAAAATATGTATTATAGGTATAGACAAAAACATAAGTCGTTGTCGTATTACTTAAACTTGTTATGTTTAAACTTCTTTCCATAAATTAAAGTATTTTTGAAACTAATTCGATTTTTTATTTATTTATTTATTTCTTCTCACATACAGTATGTTAAGTACAGCACAAAAGAGATACACTTTTTATTTTTTTATATAAAGTATCACTAGCAAGTAACCAGACTGGACTAAACAAAACCAAAATGCTACTGTATGTAATTAAAAACCCATTACATGCTTTCCTAATTTGTGGGTTTCTCTTGAGTGGAAATCGAACCCATGATTTCTGAAGCAGAATGCAGATATAACTACCTCCACGTCAATTCGATCGCCTTAAAGTCGGTACCGTCAAAAACCAACACTAATGTGTGTATGACACTATTTGAACACCCCAACGCATATTTGTGTACGTCAAAAATCAAGTGTTACAATTACAATGCAACCAAGGGAGACCAGAATGGAACAATTTGTTTGCACTACTAACTAGGTATCCTTCTCCCATTGTTAGAACTAAAATTATAATAAAATCTTTTTTAAAGGCCGCGTGACTAACAAAAGGCAAATTTGTGAACCCCTCACAGAGATGTTGCGAGGCAAAATATTACCACAGCCTAAGTTAGTTCCCTTTTACGCTTATAGATTATACGCAGTAGACAGATTTTGTGGTGGTGAAATTTTTACGCTATGGCTGGATTGGAGCGACCGAAATGCTGTGCATAGAAAGATGAGCTTAGGGTTGCCTACCATAGTTAATGACTTGTACGGTTTGTGTTAATTTCTCTAAGCATTTGTGTATATATCATTCATAATAATATTTACACTATAGGGGTATTGAAATCATATTAGAATCTTAGGAGCTCAAGCCAACCTCACCGGCAAGTGGGGCACCTGCCAATCACGGACGAGGCTCTGGCAAATGCAAAATTTTACGGTAAGCGGCATTTGGCTTGTCACCTACTACGTGGAGCGACAGTAAAAATGGCGAAATGTGGGCGTATAATATGGCTTTACCTACCCTTCGGAGAAAAATGCGAATTAATGTATATTTTTATGTCTAATATATCTTTTTTAATTATATATTTTTTTATCTTTTACTTGTTGAAATATTTTACAGTTAACATTTTTTTTTAATTGCTTGTTAAAATGCTTTTAAAGGGACAGTTCTAAAAAGTCCAGATAAGAGTCGAAAACTTAAAAGTAATATTTTATAGCGCTTCATTTGCCAGGATTATTCTGCATCGACCGCAATTATGGACTTCTAGCCTACACTTATTCCCTAAACTTCTCTCGTGGGCTTCTGCATACAGGGTTTCTGCACGTAGTTCTTCTATACACAGCTTTTTGACTCAGGGCTTGGGCCCTTAGGCTCTGCTCGCCGCGTGATCATAGCCATAGAACTTAACGAAAGGAGAAAGTAATGACTTTTATAACCGACTTCTAAAAATAAAGAGTTTATTCCAAACAATGATTTTCTTAAATTTTGACTACCAGAAGAAGTTAAGTACCTACCTATCTATTTATTTTTTATAACGGAGGTTGTGAGCCCTACGTTAAGCGTGACGACACGGCGTGCGGGGAAGTGATGCAACCCTTCCGTATTCTCAATGCGCGATCTGCGGCCGCGGGGACCGGCGATACTGCGGCCAAAGGCACTTAGTCCTTTAGAGTTAAACTTTGGTACAATGACCATTTTTTTATATTTACATTAAATAGTTTGGAATGGTCGTAGTCTATTGTTTAAGCGTTGGGTTTAGAGTATATACTGCACTACTGTAGTCAGAGTTTTATAGTATATAAATATATATAATATGTATATAATGTTATAGTATATTATATAGTAGCTATTAATAGTGTGATGACCACATTGTCATTAATTTATAATTACTTAATTCCGAGTTATCTATATGCGATGTGACAAGCATAACGTACACTAACTTTCGATGCTACTTTTCCCAAATAATAATGGCACTGCAATATCCCAACTCCATGACATCAGTCAAGATTTTTTTCATATTTTCCAGTAAATTTTAAGACTAACTAACTAAGAATAACTAGACTATTGAAGACTTTGCTTATTGGGGACTACTTTTTTTACTTATATCTTATAGCTATTATGATGCATTCCATAATTAAACTTTACCGAAGCGAAATCGTCTAAAAATTATATAGTAGTTTCAAATTTTTTTACAATTATAAAAATCGTTTGGCGTGGTCAGGTCATATCCTAAGAACAGTTGAAAATAAGCCTTTGATAAAGTATCAAGACCCATTGTTGCAGTGAAAGCAACCCCACGTGCAAGCGTGAAATTCGTACAATAAATGCCTTTGTATTGCGGCGGCCCTGTTGACTTTTCGACGGCCGAAACCGCGCTCTAAACAATACCTATTTCATATTGTACCCTCCTCGCCACACGTATTTTATACAACACAATGTTTCATACTAATAAAATATTGTGGCGTTTTGTTTTGTTATCATTTTGTGAAACATGTTCGTTGTTTAATTTTGGGAATGTTATATTTCGATCGGTCAGAATATATTATTATTTAATTAATTAATTATTTCTCGAACATATCACGCATCACTACTTGACCCCAAACAAAGCAGAGCTTGAACTGATCCATACTAATGTTATTATACATACTTCTGTATGCATACCTACTAATGTTATAAATGCGAAAGAAACTCTGTCTGTCTGCCTGTCTCGCTTTCACGACAAAACTACTGAACAAATTTAAATGAAATTCTAAACACAGACACTTTTGAATACAAAAAAGGTTGCAAGGGCTAAGATATAGGGAATGTAAGTTTGTATGGAATGGAAAGTCTGTATTTTTGAAGCTAGACGCGAGGCTCTGGCGAATATAGAGTCAAGCGGCAATAGGCTCATAGGCTAATAGGAGGTGGTAGTTGGTACCAACAATATAAATGACAAAATATGGGCGTATAATATGCTTCTGCCTACCCCTTCGGGAAAACAGGCGTAAATGTATTTATATATGTGTCATAAGTGTGTGCGCATTTTACCATCAGGCAGAATTCTCTAAATTAAAGGCAAGGTTAGATCGAAGTGACGTTAGGCAAGATTTAGTTTGAGACTTGTTAAAGTCACTAATGAAGAATATTTATTAAACACTATGGATTGAGATCTTTGACCAGCAGCAAAACATTAATAGACCACTGGCTAAAATCAAAATGATCCCAAAACCAACAATGATAACCTCAAAGATACACAAATAGAACAATACCCGTAATTTCGCGCAGTTGACAATAAGGGTTGAGATATTTGACAAAGATGGCGTCCTGTTTGCGGTTATTGTTTCCTTGATTCGGGACGCTAATTAATTTACTGGGGCGATGTTGCCCTTTAAAGGATTTAATATGCGATATTGTCGGAGCAATGTAACGTTAAGCTCAGATGGTGCACCTTAATGTGCCTACTCACATTAGTTACAATGAAGTTTAAGTTGATTAAAAAAAGTTGACAAATTTAAGTGAAGTGCAAGCAATTCATTGAAAAATTATTGAATTGTTTCGTCAAAAAATTTATTGTCATTAAAGATATATCGAAGGTTGAAATCTAAGGAGGAGTTATTTCAAATTGGTCATTATTGTTTAAATCATTGAAACCCACATGACACTAAACCAACAAGTACACTGAACATATGCCTCTCCAAAAATTATCCACATATTTTTATAAAATTTGTCTTTACTTCTTTTTCCTTTTCATTGTAATAGAAGAGACATAAGTAGGTACTACTACAAATAATAATAATACTGATAAAATGCAGTAAAACCTTTTTTTGTACATTTACGTTATACACATATAACGCAAAATAAAACAAGAAGAGAAGATAGGAAAGAGAAATTAGATGAGACAAACTTTTTACTAGAAAAACAGAAGCGGAACAGTAGACCGGTTATCCAAAGGTCTTCTTACAACTATATATAGCATTTCAAATGCAAAAAACATATATTAAGAGAAATTAGATGTTCATATATACAAATGCAATACTTTGCTAGCTTAGTACATTTCTAACCGATAGGTATGTGGTAAGGGGTAAAATTGGCTGTCGAATACAAGTAACAAATAGTTTCAAAGAACAGCAGGATAAGTAAAATTGGAATGAGAACTTATATTCATAGACAACCCTTCAGTGGAAATTCTCTCTAGCCTAAGTTCTAATAATCACTATCATAATAAAATTGTAATCTACAACAATTTCACACTGTCCTCAATTCACCACATTTTTTATTAAAAACTTTTAACATTAAAAGCTAAATTGTGTTATTGTCAAACCTCAAAAATGCCACAGACGTCAGCTTGTAGAAATCAAATTACATCGAGTTGAGGGGAGCAGAAGCAGGGTGCACGGTGACGCTGATGATCGCGTGATAGATGGAGACGAGACGTGTTGACTTGCTGTAAGGGGACAATAATAGTAATAATGCTTTAGACATCTTACACAGCGCCGTATAGCCCCAAACTAAGCTAAGCTGGTAATACTATTACTGGGTAGTAAACAACGAATGATTATGACCTATTATAAATGAGTTAAAGTCACGTAATTCGGTCCCTAATAGGACATTTCTTAAAAATTGCCAAGACCATTGACACCTCAAATGCTGAAACAAAAGACTATATTTCTTGTACTGCAACCAAATGTTGTTAATCAACATACAGCCAAAGCATATCGCGACCTGCTCTCACAAACCACGATACCCGCTCAGGGTACCTAACTTTCGCAGTTAGCGGTCACAAATCGTGTCGGAGTTCTCCACACACACCATTCGACATGACGCAAATATTCCGCGCGACGCAACAGGCAGGTTTCGGTTGTTCCAGAAGTTACTGCTGTATTTGTTTTGCAGTTGACACGTGTAAGGGCGTCGGAACGGAAAGTAATGCTTGTTAAAGGTTAGTTAATCAGTTTAGGCGAATGATTACTCAATCTACCTTTCGGGAATATCAGAATAGCATTTAGCTTTTTGATTTGTTGAGTATGCTTCAAATAAAGTAAGTCAAGACTCCGATATTTTAGAAGTCATCATCATTCTATAGCATCCCACTGCTGGACATAAATCTCTCCATTGGGTACGATCCGTGGCCCCTCCGATTCAGATTACCATATCCCAACGGGTTTCAGTAGTTCCAGAAGTTTCTGCTATTTTCTTTTGCAGTGAAAGTGTGTTTGGCTCCGTCTTACACTAATGCTTGTTAGAGGTTCCATTTGGAGAATAATTACATAATATATGACTAACTTTGCTCTTTTTTTGTGTGTATTTATATTGCTCTTTCCTTACTGCGTTGTTACTAGTGTTTATTAAATATTTTAGCGCAGGGTTTTTTAATTTAAGAAACCTATCAGCCTATAGCAGTACACTGCATACAGGTCTCTCTCATTGCAGGCCACTCCGATCTAGGTCTTCAACAAATCTAAAAAATACCGCATGAGTGTGCCTATATTACGTTTTCTGTTTCTGTAAACAGCTAAATCAATCGTATACCACTGCACCCGACTTGTCCCTTTTTTAATGTTATAATCTGTAGTCAAGACTCCCCCAAAACCCCACGTCAATCACAAGTGTTGCGGCGCCATATTGACACCACACTACGGACAAACCAATTGACACACCACAATATTGCTGAACCAGATATTTTCTATTTTTCTGTCTTAAATCTTTCAGTATGTTTGTAATATATGGAAGCGGTAGTCGACTGTTCGACGATCATTAGAATGTTAGGTTTAGAGCTAGTTTTTTTTTCTTTACTCTTTCAGTATGTTTATAATATATCGTTTTTATAGGTAGCGGTAGTAGGGTATCGATAGATAGTTAGGTTTAGAGCCAGTTTGCATTAAGTCCAAACCTTGCCTATAATAATATAATTGGCACTTGGACACACTTACTCATCTACCATCTCACGTTGAAGTGTTATCGATGATGACATCGATGCATGGAAATAAATATACAAAAGGTGAACTTAATGCCATCAGGCATTCTCTACTAATCAACCTTAGGGTTAGCAGAGACAATGAAGGCTGCGCAAAAGTATCAAAAATCTCTAGGCATATAAATATCTAAAGATATCATAAGGTGTCACGTGCAAGAAATCTCCGTCGTTACTTTTGTAAAATTCAAGCAAATGTTTAGTTTTTTCTTCATTTACTATCGAATGTCCCAACAACAATGTCACGGTAAGTAGTAACGTCTTGCTCAAGATAAGCCATCGTACCAAGCGCGTCTCTCATTACCAGCTCTGCATCTTAACCCTAATCAGAGTTGGTGGCAATCGGCACGCAGCGGATTTATCGAGTGTGACCGACTAGATGGCTGCTTTCAAAAAAGCGCACTTTAATTTTGGAAGCGGCAACGACGCCGGCGTGACGCGGCCGTGCGTAGCGCTCGCCTATTTATTTTATTGCCTATAAAGTTCTAGAGTTCCTCTGATTGCTGCAAAAACGCCTATAAAATACCCTTTTTTGTTGTTTCATAACATTTTGATAGTTTCGATTAGTACCCAATTCCAGATTAATATTGTTTAAGTGAATTGACACAAGTCATTTCCATTGTGTCGGTTTGGGATATGGAACAGACTGTATAAATTTAGATGCTTTGAAGAATAGTGATTTGAAAACTTTAACGCAATTACACAAGATTATCTTCCATGTACAAGCAATTAAATATTTTTATACTATAACAAAAACCAGGTAAAATTGGAAATGTCGAAAAAGATGATATTCGGTTTTCAGATGTTGATAAAGGGAAACGTACGTGTAGAAAATTTACCTCTTAGTCTAGTGATATAAAATTCATCTTCATAAGTGCTTAGTAGAGGCTAGTATACCCGCACTCTGCTCCGGCCGTGGGTTCGATTCCCACACAGGACAATTCTTTGTGTGCTTAGATATTAATAAGTATGTATTCTAGTCTTGGTGTTTTCTTATGTATATTAGATAGATAGATAGATAGATATACTCTTTATTGACCAAATAACTTAAAAACTAAAGATTACAATGAATATTGAAACACAATGGCCAATCTAGGCGGTCTTATCACTAAAAGCGATCTCTTCCAGACAACCCGACGCAAAGGAGAGTATATTAAGTATGTATTTACAACAAAAAAAGTATTTATTTATGTTAATTCGTTATTCAGGGATCTATAACAGAAGTTCTTAATGATACTTATCTTGGAACTAAATAATTGGTGTAATTGTCAGAAAATATTTATCTATTAAATTGCAAAACTACGGTTAAAAGCAAGTATCAAATAAATAATGGCCGCAAAAGCATTCACGATACCGAAGCATGCTATTTTAATATTGTGTTCACAACGTGGAAAGATATTAACACAAAACTCTTCGTGTACCTACGTAAGTCACAAAGTTAAGCTACAAGTTTCTTCAAACGATAGTCTCGCCCCTCCAAAACACGGATATTGATGGGCAATCGATGCCAAACTTTTTTCTCTGCCCTAAGACAAATAGCCTTCAAGGAGAAATTAATTTGACAACTCCACGGCCACGACGAGACGCCTGTATTAATTTATTTGACGGGAAAAAATTGCGAAGGTCTCCACGAGGGGTGGCCGAGGGAGACGCCGGGCCAGCTTCTACATCTGTTGGTGTTATGTTGGCCTGCTTGCGTTCACAGTTAAACGGTTAGTTTGAAAAGAACTGTGTGTGTTTCTGAAAGAAAAATCCAATTCAAATTGTGTTTTTAAAATAAATAAATATTTTCTGATAATTACACCAATTCCTTAGTTCCAAGATGAGTATCATTAAGAACTTGTGTTATGGATACTGAACAACGGATAAACGTACTTAAATAATATTTTTTTGTAAATACATACTTAATATACCTACATAGGAAAACACCCAAACCAGAACAAATATTCATGTTCATGCACACAAAGATTTGTCCAGTGTGGGAATCGAACCCACGACCTCTGGAGTGAAGTGGAGGTATACTGACTTCCACGCCATATCGGTCGTCAAAGTAAGTAAGTAAATAATCAATTTAGGAACGTCGACTTAAAAATTTACGCATGGAAATAAATTAACTATTCTTTAGTTAGGTTTTAGGTACTATTTACACAACCCGTTTGTAATTATATTTGTGGAAATGATCCTTATGAGAACTAATTTTACCTTTTAAATGAGAACGATAAAATAAGTTGGAAATAATTATTTTCTATAACTTCAATGAAAGAGATATCAACTGGTGTTTCTTGAAACCTGAATCAGAATTACTCCACTAAGCCTATGCAGTTGATGCATTAATATGTCAATTTTTATTCGCATTATCACAAATAATTTATGCAAGTTTAGCTCAATAGAGCTCTTATGAATGTCATACTTACATACTAACGCGACCGTTCACTGCATGACCATAAGTCAAAGTTGGTTTTTTCTCCTACCAGTTACAATAAAAGTGCTCACAATATTAAATCAATAAAAATTTGTGTTGTGCAGCCACAAAATTTAAAAGAAAAGCAGACAACTCTTTTTAGCAATATTAACATAACTAGTATTGTGCGAACCAAATTATAAGGTGATATATCGAGTAACGAAAGACGTATCTACAGAAGATACATTTGATTAATAAAAAGCTGTTAAAAATATCTAAAGCTCTCTCCATCACAATCAAAGGCCTACCAAAAACATACCACCTTCGATATTACTTCAGCAACTCAATAAAACCCAAATAAAACTATATTACGGAGCATGAGGGCGGCAAACAGTGAATCCACACTGTATTTCCTTAATTCTCGTCCAGAGCAAACTGTGGCCCCAGGATTCAGTTATCACATACGGCATAATGACATCAGGAAAAGTCGAGTCGTATCGAGAAAATATCGATGCCGAGGGGATCGGTAACAACTCGGGGGAGCTCGATTTATGACGTTCCGATGATACGATCAAATCAAATAAAGCATCGATGAATCAATGTCCGATTCGGATGCGAGGTGAGAGAGATGTGCGTGCTTATTTACGCTTGACAAACGCATTTATTCCTTCAGAAGATGTGAATTGTGTAAAAAGCAGAGATTACATTCATATATTTGACCACAAATATTGAATTTTTCAAATAGTACACAAGCTAGAACTAGTGTTATTAGTACAATCATATTTTATTGGGTGTATAGGGCTCTTAACAAGATCTGAGGAGCCCAAGCCAACCTCACCTGCAAGTGGTGCACCTGCCGATCAACGGCCGAGGCTCTGTCGAACATATAAGTTTCCTATAAGCGGCAATAGGCTCGCCACCTATTACGTGGGACCAACAACACAACTGGCGAAATGTGGGCGTTTAATATGTCTCTGCCTACCCCTTCGGGGAAATAGGCGTGGTAGTAATTGTAATGTAGGATATAATTATGTAAGTAATACAGACGCAAAGTGCCTCATGATTGTAGTATCAAATTTATTTGCTTTGTTAATATTCAACATATAATTAGTACACAAAATGTAACAACATTTAAAATAACAATACAAAATAACTAGTAGGCAAAGGCGGCCTTATCGCTAAGAGCGATCTCATCCAGGCAACTTTTGAAATAATAAAACACATACACATTCTTAGTAAGTGAAAGTTTAGGAAATAATACCCAAGTAAATATTTTTATATGGCGACACCACTCTCATTACTATTTTAACATGACAAATCAATGCTGTATCCTTATTTCTAAGGGTACTGCCATCAGGGCAGTGTTTAATGAGCAAAGAGTGCCAACGGGATCTTATAAGGATCCATAAAACTTTGCAACACCTAATGATTTGTACCTACATTCCATGCAAATAAATAAATCTATTCTATTCTATTCTAGTACTTTGCCTCTGCATTGGCTGCGTGTTTGTTTTTCTATACCTTATTGTGTTAATTGTAACAGGTGCATATTCAAATTTGTTATAAAAACTATACTATATGAATTTCCATTATTAGCTGAGATAGATATATTCTTCACAGTTTAGTAGGTCCATGTTTTGGATGTTTCTTTAGGTTGCTTGCTGCTAATTAACTTGCTGAGTCAATATCATGTAATAGAAAAATTCACAATTTAAATTTAATATTTTATAAAAATAAACCAAATATTTATTTTAAACTTAACAAAAGCACTCTTGAAAGTTCTATAGAAACAATACAACGACGACAGATAATATGATATCAGAGTTAAAAAAGGCAAAGGTCTCGATTTCAATTAACAATAATCGGATAAGTCCTGTAATGAGTGGTTGTCGGGATTTATCGGCCGATAACCGACAATTAAACGTCTTTGTTGAGGACGCAGGCGCGCGCGCCGTTACCGCCTTCGACCCCACAAAATGCTACAACCACGGAGAGTAGGCTTTATGAAGAGCCATCATCAGTTTTATTTGACATTTAGCTATAAGCCGAACCATATAAGCCATTGATATCCAGACACAACTAAAATCTTCCGACAGAAGTCCGCTATGCCACAGATTACAGAATAAAACGGGATATATTAAAATTTATAAATTTTCAACCTAATCCTAATGATTATTTTATTAGAATCTAAACAAAACCTTGTATTTTAAAACATCGACTTGTGGTATTATTACTACTACTATACACTTAATGGTATACAGTTACTGACCAGTGGACTAGATCTACTATTGTCATATTATCTTATAATTCTAAAATAGTAGTAAACACAATTTTATAGCAATCATGCACATACTAATGTTTATAAGTTAAAAACTATTTCATTGATAAATTAAGTGTAGCGATAAATGAGTTGCCTCGTAGTGTTTGAATTAAGTATTAAATTTAAGTCTAAAAATAACTCAATATTTTCATCTTAAATTATTTTAAAGTAAATGAGAGGATCACTTAAGATTAAATTCGAGCAAAAAATGCTATATAAAATTTCTAGCATACGCTGCAATAAAATATAGACTTCTGAAATTAGCATACTTTTTCATAGACTCTGGAAACTTGATGTACCCAACTTGAATGTGGACCGATAGGGACGAATCCATGTTTCGTACATCGATGACAACGACTCGCGAAGACAAAAAAAACTTTGCCCTCACAAGACGCCGCATTGTTCCAGGACAGGCACGTGGGTCAACAATAAGATGACCTGGCTCATTTCACGTGTAGGTGTAGCCCTCTAATCACATTGATTTGCTCGGAGCTTTTAATTCAATATCAATTTATAGCTACGAACGTTTTCGTATCGTCGCCTAAAACCGGCTCTTCGTAATCAAGAAGCCTGCTTACTTTGTTGAACACTTCTTAAATGTTCATTCAATATCTAGCTGGATATTTCTCATACTTTCGTCGTCTAAATTCTATTCATCATTCAAGATATTGATCCAAATCCTTCGCCATGGTGTGGAGGTGGAAACATATCATTGGATCTTAAATCAAGTATTGTGACTTGTGTTACTGTTGTATCGAGCACCATCTTCATCGCTTGCAACGAATACTGATGACTCTGCACTTTCAAATCTGTTCCAATCATCGATGCCTCTTCAGCAATCAGTCCCTATTACCAAAGCATAAAGATCATTATGCAATAAAGTCACAGAGCACACTTGTGAATCAGCAACCTTAGCTACAATAGCTCTAAAGTGACTATTGACTGTGATACAATGACCATTGTGATCAATTTTCAATAATACCTTTATAAAAGGCTCCATTTTTAACCTCGTTATTGTAGTACATGATTTGTACCACTATAGCCTTTCATGTGCATCATTCATAAACGAGATCATTCACGTCTCGATACGATTTAAGAACTCAATGAAGTTCAACATTCATTCATGAATTACGTTTCTTTTCTTGTTCAACTTCAACATCACCACCGTATTGTCGTAAATCAAGTAGACCGTCTAACGGAGTAATATGATCGTGGAAACAATACGCAGTAAAATTTACTGCCGGTAATATCTCAAATAAGATAATAAAGGGTGTTTTTTTAAGCTAGATAGAACTTTAAATTGTAAAAAGTAACACAAAAAATTAAATTTTGATGAAACTTTTTTTATAATTTGTTTCAGTATACTCTGACAAATCATCATGAATAGACTCACGCTTTAACAACGCTACGAAATTATCCAAATTTACTTTGAAAATCAGTCGTCGATTCGCGCAACTTATAGACGACTTCGTCATTTGTATGGCGTACATAATCGTCCATCTGAACAAGCCATTCGTCAAACTGTGGATAGATTTCGTACCACATACTCTCTAGAGGATGCAATAACACCAGCACGTCGAAGGAATGTGCGTACTGAAGACAATATCGCCGCTGTAAACGAAAGTGTGGAAGAAGATCCAAATTTATCGATTCGTCGTCGGTCGCAGGAATTGGGGCTCTGTCCGTCCACTACGTGGAAAATTTTGCGCAAAGATCTCGGCCTACACCCGTATAAGATCCAGCTGGTGCAGGAATTGAAGCCACGAGACCATTATATGCGTCGTTCTTTCGCCGATTGGGCTCTAGAGCAGTTGGCAACTGACCCGTTGTTTTATCGCAAAATTGTGTTCAGCGATGAGGCGCATTTTTGGCTTAACGGGTTTGTTAATAAGCAAAATTGCTGCATATGGAGTAAGACCAATCCGGTGCGGTTTTCACGCTGGTGGCATCATCGGACCTTATTTCTTCAAAAATGAGGCCGGAGCTCGCGTTACGGTCAATGGAGATCGTTACCGCACCATGATCAATGATTTTTTGTTTGAAAATATGGATGACATTGATCCGGAGGAGATGTGGTTTCAACAGGATGGCGCTACGTGCCATACGGCGAACGCAACCATCGACTTATTGAAATCAAATTTGGCGATAAGTTGATTTCGAGAAATGGACCTGTCAATTGGCCTCCAAGGTCGTGCGATTTGACACCTCTCGATTATTTCCTGTGGGGCTACGTGAAGTCACTGGTTTATGCTGATAAACCAGCAACAATTGACGCCTTGGAGGCCAGCATTGTTCGTGTTATTCGTGACATACGGCCAGCAGTGCTCGAAAAAGTGACCCAAAATTGGACGTCCAGAATGCACTTCGCCAAGAACAGCCGCGGTGCCCATATGCCCGAAATCATTTTCAAATGTTAATGTCACGTATTGATCTTTTGAATAATAAAAAATTTTTGATTACAATTTAATTTTTTGTGTTATTTTTTACAATTTAAAGTTCTATCGGGCTTAAAAAAACACCCTTTATATTGAGGTGGCGACACAACGTATAGTGCATTATCGCAAGTGTTTTGATTTAACAGGTTATAAATTGTAAATAACTTTACAGATTTAATACCACTATTTATTAGCGTTTCACAAAACGAATACTCCTTTAAATACTTATTGGTATTACTTCAATGTTTATTGACATGTTGATACGCTCGTAGCAAAACTAGGTTCGACCATCGAAATAAAGCAAAGTTCACAGAGGTGAAGCATCTAATGGATGATTATATGGTATGTTACATTAGTAGTGGGCCGTTAATGACTGAAATAATGATGATCTTGACATTCATGATAGAAGGAATCACCTTATTTTATAATGTCAATAGCATCATCTATCAGTATTTTGTTTTGTGGTAATTTCAATCTGTACCGAAGGAATAACGAGCTTGACAAATTACTTGCCCAATTCTATACTCATTATCTTTATTGCTCTCCACAAACAGTTACAATATGATGTTAACATATATTATAGATCGCTGCAGACCCTTTTTTTTTTTTTTTTATAGTCGGTAAAAAAATGCTGTTTACGCACTGTCTCCCGGCCAATGGGGGGACCGAGAGGGGAGTGTGGGGCTCACTGCTGCAGACACGACCACCGCAGTCCTACCCACTAAAAAACTTCCGACGACGCCCACCGCTGTTGAAAAAGGGGCAGGGGGCCAGTGCCTGGGTTTGTAGCTTCTGGCACCCCGCCCGCGGCCAACGTCCCCCGGATCAGAACCGGGAGGATCTCCTCAGAGAAGCGCAGTGTGTCGCGCCCCCCCTACCTCCTTGTGCGGCCATGGCATAACTGGCCGACTTCTGGACGGAAGGGGCCCCCTGCCCCTGGTCGCTGCAGACCCTACCGGGCGCGGCAAGTAGAAGAGAGGCCGATGTAATTGCTCTAAAATAATAAAAAGGATTTAATGTTGTTAATTTTCTACTACTATAAAAAATGTCAAACGTCTTGTTTACACACCTAAATATTGATTGTACATCTAATAAGGGTTTATACGGCTGAGTTAATAACTCTGATGTGCAATAAGGTTTGGTTAGGTTGGCTATTTATTAATGTTGATGGCACGTTAAATACAAGCCTTAATGTGTTATCTTATTTTGCGAAACACTAAAAGTGTCGCTTCATTTCTGAAAATTTAAATCAGAAGTTAGCTAAGTCTTAAGTACCTAGCAAAATTAAGAAACATATGCAATTTTATTGCAAAGATTTGATTGATTGAAATAAACTTTAATGGCTTTGTTTTTTTCAATTTAGATTTTTCGGAGATAGACAATTTTTAATCCTGCTGTTTTAAATGTTCATAACGTGTTACTAAATTTCAAAATGTGCTAGACGAACAGAATTGTTTGTTCGTGACAACACAGATTAAAACCACCAACAGCTTTATAGAATAAAATTTCTCTGTAGCCTGACATTCCCCGTCATCGATCTCGCGTGCGCAGACGCAGCACGAGCCGGCCGTGATTAATACCTGCCACACCCCACCCCACCCCCCAACAATGCTAATGCGGCCTTTGTCTCCGCGGACGTAGGCGCGCATCCTGTGAGTGGGCTCGAAGAACTCTCAATGGTTGTGACATCTTGGGCCCGAGGATGAATGAGACTCATATAAATGCATATTTATTCTATTTTTTTCAAAATGTTGTCCTCAGGCTATGAAAACGCTGGTAAAGCGAGAAAATTTGGTACAATTACATGTTATGACCCAATACCCTCGCACATTGGTATGTCAGAGGAGGCTCGTGCTCAGTAGTGGGACGTAAATGGGATGAAATGATGATGATGATGACTTATTATTTAAAGCATTAATCTCATATTAACATATTATTATAATAATATTAATTGAGTGCAAGACACCCATGGCTTTAAATGCTACATATTATTTAAATTATATTTGTAATATTCAAAGCTATTTAGTGTTTTTAATTGATTTTGCATGTTTATTCATTTTGTGGCACTCGAATTAAATAAAAAGATAATAAAATTTACTTTATTTTATCAGCAATGTTACATTTTCACATTAAAAATAGAGGAGATTTGGGAGGTAACGGTCTACAAAATGTTTCTGTATCAAAAAAAAAGATTCAGAAGACTTTTTTTTAAATAAAATCAAAAAATAAGTAACAGATTTTTGCAGTCTATTTTATCTAACCTACTAGATGAAATTGTCACAGCGTAGGACAAAATACCTACTAACAGTTGCTATTGTCAAGAGAAATGTGGCACATTTGCTATAATTACCAACATAGCCCCCACAATCCGTTGTATTAACCGTCTCGCCTTTAACACCGGGATCGTTGGATACCCCGAGGCTATATCGTAAACAGAAACTCATTATTTTATTAATTTTATATTCATTGGTCCTTATATTCTATAAACCACCCTCAACTAGCTAACGAGAAGAGCAATGGATGGAGTGTGTACTGAGAATCTTGTTTCAAGGGATATAGAGGGGTGTCAAACCTATGATTAGAGTATTATTAGAGGGACCGAATTGCGGTGAAAAAACGTTGCAATTTCACTCTACCTAAATAAACTATTGTTATAAAATGGTTGTGACGTATTTTATTTTAAGAAGTTTCGTCATTGTTGGATGCTTCTGTCATATACATTTGTTAGTAATTAACACATATTGGTTTTTAACGTATTGTTTTTTAAGGACGTGTGCAGTTTCAAGAAGCAAACTATATATTTTCTAATGATTTTGATATTTTATAAATAACATTCTTATTTTTTTTTCTTAATCTAATTGTCGGTAACCAACCTCACCTTATATTCTTACATTTTTGCTCTTAACTGCAATATGTAGTTTTTTACATTTGTAAAAATTCATTTAGAATAAAATCTTAAGCTTATTTTTATAAATTTATACTTTTACTGGCAATTCTATCAAACGCGACAGTGATAAATTTAGTCATTTCTCAATGTACAAGACAGCAACAACTTTTTATTTTAATACTATTAAAAATTAACTTCGTTCGTCATAGATCTTATCTTTCGAAAAAATGCCAAAATTATTTGATCTCGTTTAAAAAGTGAAAAATCGTACGGTATTCTAAGAAATGAGCAGATTACATGATGCGATCGCAAGGAACTCTATTGTCGAGCCAATAAAACCATCTCTGATTGATGAACTTGACTTTTTTGTCAATACTCGTGCGTCCATTTAATTTCGACCAAGAAAAAAGGCGGCCCTTGGTGCCAGCAACAATAGGTGATTTTTTCATCACAATGCTAGTTCGTTCTATGCGATCATCGATTAGTTTTTTATCATCGAATATATCAATAATCTGTTTACGCCCACTGTTAATTTCGACGTTAGTAACATTGAAACTTGACACGTGTTACAGAGCGAAAATAATTTTGTGGGTGCATGATGGTGCACTTTTGAACTTTTGTTTGTTTCTTTTGGGCGAACGCCTCGAAGCGCCGAGTCAAGAGGCATTTAGTGCGTGACTAGCGCTTTTTTATTGCCTTTGTATTGAAAAAGTGGCTACAACGGGGTGAGAGCCCACACCACAACCACCTGACTGTCGTCCATTTAATTCACCCGAAAATTTGACGTTTTCTTCCAATAATTGCATCCAATTTGGCGGAATGAGCGCGGAGAGTCTTAAGTCTGTTATTACTGTCACATCTGGTAATGGAGTTGTCCAGACCGGGGTAATAATTTTCAACATTTTACTATCATCTTTTACAGTTTTTATCGCGTCCCATGTATTTAGAAAACAGCAGCGTCGTTCTTGTGGCATGTTTATTACACACCGGTCGCGTGATTTGTTCAACAAATATTTACCCAAATAGATTGGATATCAGCGTGTTATCGAATAGAGAAACGGTGAACATCGACCAAATGATGTTCTTTCAATTTACCGCATTCTCGTCTAAGTGAATTCCCGATTATATGTGCTCATTAGGAAGGCCAAGCAGGTTCACACGGCGAGAACGTGCCCTCAAAACATTCAATAACATAACTTATGCTTCGAAAACGAGCCTTCAAATTACACAAAACTGACAGCTTTAATATTTGCCCTTAGCCGTGGACGCCTGAACACCTCATGCTGAGCTTTTAATTTGTTCCATACAACCTTTCACGTGGTTTTTTCTGTGTTTTGTTTGTGGCCTGCGGTGATCGATCGTTTGGCCGCTTTTTTACGTTGTTTAATTTTGGAAGGAGCTCGCTAGTTTCGCCAAGTCATTAGTGCTCGTCGCGTCCCTCCGCGAGACTCTTTCTCTCATTGTTCAGATCTGACAGCGCCTGTTGTGTTTTATTTACAAGACAACACACGAAATGACAAAGGTTTTGTTAACGCCATTGTAAGAATTACATCCGACATACTGTTTTCATATAAAATATAATCACTCCATCTGCATCTGAATCGATTGCTGCTAACATAACCCAGATAGCCATGACGGGAAAATTGGAAATAAATCACTTTTTAATATCTTAACCTTTGCTTGATCTGCTGTGTCGAAATTTTTACAGATTGTCTGGAATAATTCATTGACTTTCTCGTTGCAGTCGACTTTTGGGGAGTTGCGGGAAAATGTCAATGATCGTGTTAAAGTGATGATTGATTTGCGCGCGCGCAGAATAATGGAGGGCGCGTAATATCTCGACGGCAACAAATCGTCGCGGCCGCGGGCCAACTCTGATTTAAGTTGTTTCGAATTTGCTTCCACTTAAAAAGTGCACCAAATCTCTTTACTTTTTCGACGTACCAGCTGCCAGCTATAATAAACATAACTCTTGTGAATTGCCCAAAATTATAATTGTTATCTTATTTTAAAGAGATGCAGCATGAATCAGAACTGGTTGAATTATTTTTAATGAACAATTAAGCCATACACAAGGGGAACACCAACTCATATTTTTCCAGTTCTATACATACAAACTAACCCGGCAAACGTTGTTTTGCCATATAAATTTAATAAAAGTGTGGTGAGTGATATAAGTGATAAAGGCATGGAGCGCTGTGAACGATAAGGAAATATAAAGATTATACTCAAATATTTTTTTTTTTAAATGTATTCGTTTCAATAAAATGTATAATATTACTAACACCACAGCAAGCACCGCCTCCCATTTGCAAGCCGGCCAGCGCAGGGTCTTGGCTTGCGCATCAGCGCAAGTGTTGATTTGATTGCGGATTTATTTTAAAATTGTAGTATCTGGAAGTAGTATCTTGTAGTATCTAGTTAGTAAATTAAGTGATGTCAAGGGGCAATTTTTTTCACATTCAAATACTCTTAATCAACAATACATTTATTCGGATGAGGATTCATTTTATGTTCAAAAACTCTTTGGCAAATAATTAGCCATAATGAATTAATTTCTTAAACCATAGAAAAAAATGAATATTGAAGATAGCGGATATTTATTTTTAGTCGATCAAAGAGGAATAATTCTTTTATGGGTGGGTGTAAATGGATCCTAACAGGGTGTACCGAAATCCTATCATCATCTTTGGAGCCCAAGCCAACCTCACCTGCAAGAGGTGCACCTGCCGATCAACGGACGAGGCTCTGGCAAGTTCCCGGTAAGCGGCAATAGGCTCGCTACCTATTACGTGGGAACAACAACACATTTGGCGAAGTGTGGGAGTATTATATACCTCTGACCATCCCTTCGGGGAAATAGGCTTGATTATATGTAATTATTTCATATTAATTTTTTGGGTAACTTGAACCGTTTACGCAGCTCACGAAAATGTGAATAATTTCTCAATTCTTTTCCATATTTGCCACTGATTCTGCACTTCTATTTATCGTAACGTGATGTTTTATGTTGCCTTTCTTGCACTATCCAACATAATAAGAATCAAACGAATGAAAGAAGAAACAAACTTTTCAGCTTTATAATATTAGTATAGATTTAAGAGCTTTATCAAAGTCAAATGTTTGCATTAACCCGCATACTTACGCCGGTCGCCGCAGTCTCTCAAGGGGTAAATTATACTGCTCCTAAGGCTGCTAAGTATTTGTCAGCTCTAATTAAAGACCATGCTGGCTTGGATAGGCCCATGCCTGAAAAAATCTTTGTGTATTGTATATTACACAATTTGCTAATTGAAGACAATTTCTTTGCCTGATGGCAAAATGTGAAATCGATCAACGACAGTGAAAACTGTGTCATCGGAGCCAATCCATCAAGGTTTGACCGCAAATGTTTCGAAATCATAAACATATGAAAGCGATCATCAAGGGGACGATTCTCGTATATTATCAAGATACCTAGAGACCTATAACACATTTTTTCTATAAAGCTTGGGAGCGATACTGCTGGTATGGACCCGATAAATATACGTCCACCTGCAAGAAGTACCCGATAAAGGTTGCAGATTAATGTTGGAAGTCTAAGGGGAGGTCTTTTTTCGCTGCAGTGGACTATCTTAGGCCGATGATGCTGTTAAACGTGTAGACGTTTGTGGTAATATGAATGAATGAATGAAACACTTTATTGTATAAACGTAAAAAAACTGTTCAATTCACATATGTTACTTCCCCAGATTTAATAGCAAAGAATAAGATATTATTGTAAATAAATCAATTATGAAAATAATAATACTCGGAAGCATGGGTTTTTGATCTGTTATTTTTCCACATGAACCTGATGATGTAATTCCGATACATTTATAGGGAATTGTCTGTATGGGTATACTAAGACTTTTATAGCGATTGAAAAACGCATGTGCTCGATTTTGTTTTTCGATACCACCTCGCGCCCATGTGATTCATTATTTAAACAAAGGAACTTTACTGAACATGCAGTCGAGAAAATCTCTGAATTTTGCGTGCTTGCTGTTGTAAAGACTTAAAAACCGATTTATCTGTTTGAGACGTAAATTTTTTTCTTGACGTGAAGCTAGATTTGCTCCGTGTCTCGTGGTGCCTGGACACAACACAGCAGCATGTCGTGGCAGTTTCCGTTGCTACGAAATGCTGGAATAGCTTCCCCCTCCAATAATAAATAGTGCTTCAATTAAAACTTTTAAATTTAAATACCAACCATATTTACTGATTTCTCAAAAAGATTACTTACACCTGTGTTGTGTGATTTATAGTTTATCACAGTCTTACTTCAATTTGGTTAAGTTATCTGCATGTCACTAATATTCGTTCTTCTTCTTTCTCATTCAATACTTTTATTCAAAAAAATTATATGCTTTATATATTATTCCATTCTATACACAAATTACTTTTTACACTTATATAAAATTATTTTTAATTATGTAAATAGATGCATTTCACAAATGCTGCGCGTAGTAACACTTCATGCCTAGGTGTCCACGGAAGATCAGCGTCGTGACATCCTGTGGTGTCCGACCGTGTGCTGAGTGAACCGTTTCAGTACATTTTATAATTTTGTTTTTTTGCGTGCATAAATTTAATCGTTTCTAATTTTGTGTACTTACTATGTTATTTGTACTGAATAAATTTTATTTTCTTTCTTTCTAATTTGTATATTGAAATTATAACCGATAGACATCAATTTAAAATATAGCGGCATTTTAGTGCCATCTCATAAAATGCTTAAAATAAACTTACTCGATAGAAAATTTATATTTATCAGTGTTAATAAAATTCAGTTTGTTTATGCATCTGTTGTTCATTGTTGACAACGCGTTAGTGATAACTCTGAAATTGCTCTTGTCCATTTAGGCTTCGATGACAAAGTTTAGTAGGCATGCTGGAGAGTCACCTTGTTATTTTAATACATAGGTTACTTAATTTAGATGACGAGAAACAGCAATGTATATTACATACAAAATATCATGACTGTTTCCCCGAAGGAGTAGGCACAGACATAATATACACTCATATTTCGCCAGTTATATTGTTGGTCCCACGTAATAGGTGGCGAGCCTATTGCCGCTTGTCGGGAAATGTTCTGTTCGCCAGAGCCTCGTCCGTAAATCGGCAGGCGCTTGCAGGTGAGGTTGGCTTGGTCTCCTCAGATATTGGTAGGGGCCTAATATCATATTATTTTAATACCACAATAAAAAATATTATATCTGATATAAGTGACGTCAGAGTTATACGTCGTATAAAATGAAATATTTAATGTCTCCTTTTTTTTAATTCCTTATTTTAATTTAAATTTTATGTGAATTCAGAAAAATTACAAGAATTGGTGATCAGTCACGCATTAATATACCTTCAAGGGTCACCAATTAATTGGGCGTCGGTATCAATCTGCACCGGGCGATAGTATCAGTGCGCGCGCGCAAAGGAGCCGCAGTTTCCCATTACGGCAAAAAGCCTGAATACTGGTAATTGAAAAAAAATTGTTGTTGTTAAGTAATGTCGAAACTTTTTTGTATTTTAAGGATCATGAGGGCTGACACGTGTGCTAGCGTCTCTGGATTTTTTTTAAATGTGGCACGTCATAATGACTACATTCTGCCTGATGGTAAGCAGTCAATGCAGTCCAATAAAAAAATGAAAGCGCTTTATAACGTATAAAGCGCATCCACTCATGACGGCCTGCTGAAATGCCGTTTCACGCCCCGCTTAAAAGACCCGGGATCATAGGAAATAGGAAACACATGAGCCGGCAGCGAATTCCAGAGCTTAGTGGTCTTGCTTAGAAACGACTTCCCAAATTTCTTGGTTCGAGTGCTGATAGTCTGCACAGTATGAGGATGGTTTCTAAGACCAACACGTGTGTTCGGGATAGGAAAGGAGAGGGCGGGATGAGATCGAAAAGCTCCTAAGAACACTCGCCATGGCAGTTACGGTAGAAGACACTGAGAGATGCAATGTCTCTACGCAGCTGCGGTTTTTTTTAATTGTAGTATCTAACGAAAGTTATCGGCTGTTACATACATTGCTGTTTCTCGTCATCTAAATTAAGTAACTCATACTGACCTACAAGCGAGAAATAAGTGAATATTTTGAGACATGCCATTAAATATCTTGATATGAATTTTGTCAATAATAAATTTATTTCAATAATCACACTTTACACTAGTTTAACAGTGTGATGTGACTTTACAGCGATGCCTTCTGTGCCTATGTCTAAACGTCTTGACCTTTCAAACCAATGTTCTTTTAATGATCATAACAGTTTATAAATGAACTTTTGCAACATATCACACTGGCGTATCACAAAGAAATCAGTGTGCATCCCACTCGGCCACCGCTAAATCATCCGAGCCTACATACGAGGATATCGATCACCCGTTAACGGCAGGCCGTGTTTACAATTACCGAACAAAACTGTTATACATCGGCGATCGTATCTGGGGACAGTCGGCATTCTAAATTGATGATATTGTTTAAAATCATTTTATTGTCTGTAGTCGTATATTGTCTATAGTCGTATATCCGTCCGTACTACGTTTGCCAGTTTGCTGTTTCGATGATTTTCATTTACTATAGTATATAATAGGTTCAATCAATTTCATTACGTTGCTATTGATCCACTTGACACGATTACGGATCCACAGAAAATAATGTTTGTGGTATGGTTTTGTTGATTTTTGTTATAAATATTTTTTTGCGCGAAATAGGGTATCCCTTGGAGGCAAAGAGCTGAGTATCAAGCTCAGTGGCATGACTTTAAGGATATGACTGTGGATTATATGCTGATGATGATGATGATGAAGATCATCTTTGTATCGCTATACAAAGCCCGAGCCTACATACGGGGATATCGATCACTGGCAAACGGCTCGTTGTGTTAACAATTACCGAAAAAAACTATTAAAGGTGCATCGGACGGTTCTATATGGGGGACAGTCGGCTTTCTAAATTGATGATATTTTTTATAAACATCTTACTGTCTGAAGTCGGTTACACTTGATGCGTTACCGGGGCAAAAGAAATTGAAAGCTAAGATGTCACTTTTTATATTTCGTAGCTGAGTATCCAAGAAAGCAAAATTTTTTTTTCTGGTTATTATTAACTCGGGAATATTAATATCGAGTTCTGTGACACACATACATAAAATCACGCCTGTAGGCAGAGGCATATTATACGAAATTTAAAGAATTTATTTAATTTTAATGTTAATTGTAAAATAATACTTTGAAAAATAATAATAATCTTTTAAGTAATCGCTTAATTGTATTAATCTGATAAAAGTGAAACTAAATTAAGTGTAGGCGCCGGCTCAGTGAAGTGCTCGTGACCAGAAGCAGCTGTTATAATTATATTTAAATTTGTTTTGTGCATATTTTCGTGGACTGCATTGTCATAAACCTGGGAAGTATTTTGTTTTTCAATTATCTAAGCTTTATCCACTAAAGGATATATTAATAATACTAGATAGGTAGATACTTTAAATCTATAAACACAGACTTCGCAAGCCTATTAATTCCTTAATCAGGGTTAAAACAGCTTTGTTGGTTATTTCTTTTCAATATATCAAAGAGTTCTAAGCTAGTAAATGGTTAAAATCTAAATTTCAGTTAAAAAACTATAGTTTTATATCTATTTGTTACCTACCCTCTTATTTCAAATATAATTCTCACCATTGTAGACAATATTATTGACCGACTGTTAAACTAATTTTTTTATACTTATTAGTTCATTATAAGTATATGTCTAAGTCATAAATAGAATGGTGATTCACATTCAGTCATTATATCTCAATTATTAAGTCTCAAGCATTGTGTGATTTTAATAATTAATCCTGAATTTTGCTTAATTGTTTCTCTTTTTGCTCGGTTAAGCCCAATAAAGTTAAGACCTGACCATTGAAAACACTAAACAAAATATTTAATTCTAGACAGCAATATTCTTGAATATTCTTTTTACTTTTACTCTAATAATTAATTTTTAAAAAAAATAATAGTAGTTTGTTTAAACATTGCCTTTTGTTATAAAGTCCTTTTAGTCCCAAATTATTAATACCACATTAACAGTGTCACATTGGACATTATTAAGTAGTTTCTGTTGTGTTCATTACAGTCTCCATCATGCTGACTAGGCGTGCAACAACCCAAAGTATGGAACTAAAACTAAAACAAACTGCGAAGGAATTAGAAAGATCAAAACTGCTGTGTGAACAGTTGTTGTCTGACCGGGATGAGTCTGAGCAGGAGATACTAAAGGTTGTAGACAAAAACTCAGAATTAAAAACTGAGTTGTCTGCATTATTCATAAAACACCAGGAAGTACTGGGGCAGCGTGACCAACTTCAGCTCACCTTAAATGATCTTGACCAATGCAGCGCTACATATGAAAAAGCTTTGAGTCGCATAAATGACCTAGAAGTTGAAATATGTGAGGCTAATAACACAATTAGAAAGATGTCCAAGGAGCGAGCGCATGAAGAGGTTAGGCATTCCAATAGTTTATTTGAGGAACTTGCTTCATCACCTGACAATAAAAATGTAATAAATTTAAGGCACCTTAGTCATAATAAAATTAAAAAGTATATTAATGTTAATAAATTTATAAGAAAAACTGAGAGAATGGTTAAAAACAGTAACTGTTTTAAGAAAAATGTCGCTTGGAAGAAAGAAAGATTAGACCTGTTAGATACATTTGAAATATATGCGAAGAAGTTAAACATAAGTAGAACTAGTCATGAAAGGGATATTAAACAATTACAGTCTGACATTTTGCATTTGCAAGCCTCTCTTGATAGTATTACAGAAAATTATAACTTTGCTCAAAAAACAATTCAAGAACATGTTTGCACCTTCAGTGATTTAGCGGTAACTAATATTAAGCCAACTAATATAGATTTAAAAAAAATTGATAGCACGGAAATAAAATTAAATAATGTCAATTCAAGCTATGCCTATACACAAAAGTATGTAATGTTTTCTGATGAAGCTGGAAAGGACATTGGTCAGTTATTTTATAACAAGTCCGGATCACATATAACAAACAATTGTATGCCAGGGGCTTCATTTAAAGTAATTATGGAAAAGATAATCAATAGTCAATTTTCAAAGGATACCAATGTCATAATTTGTATAGCTAATAGGGGTACAGTCACAAAAAAAACTGTTGCCTACTATATAGAAAAATTGTCTATGGTCACTTGTAATAAAATAGTTATCTTTTCTTTTCCTTTTAGTAAGAGCTTATCTCAAAAAGAAAATTATGTTAGATATAATTTAAATCTATCAATTGATAGTTTGACATTTTATTACAATAACAAATTTCATGTTATTGATATAAATAACTTAGGTATTAATTTCTATTTGACAAATGGTAATTATTACATACCTAAATATATTAAAAAACGATTAGCTTCTACGCTATATTATTACTTTTTTAACTTAGCCAAAAACTTGGCTGTGAAACCTGCTTTTATTGAGCAGAACATTATTAATAATTCAAACTTGGAATCAATTCCAAATAATTTAAATTTACTCATAAGACAATAGAGGAGTTCTCTTGCAATAGATTGACCAATGAAAAGCCGCTCTTAAATTTATTTCATCAGAATGTTCAAGGCATTTCAGGCAAAGATCTAGAATTAAGTTTGTTATTAGAGTCATTAAATATCCATGTAATGTGTATAACTGAGCATTGGTTAAATGTTAATGAGTCTCTACTGGGACTACAAAATTATAAAGTAGCTAGTGCATTTCACAGGAAACAATCTATAAGAGGTGGATCACTTATTTTAGTACATAATAGTTTAAACAATAGGGCTCGTAGGGATGTTGAAACATCTTCAGTTGAACGTGTTTTAGAATTGTCTTGTACAGAGCTTAACCATTTTATTGTTTTATGTGTTTATAGACCGCCTAGTGGCAATTATCAACAGTTTGAAACTGCAATGGAGGATGTTTTAGCAACCTTATGCAAAAGTAATAAAAAAGTTATAGTATGTGGTGACTTTAATGTTAATATTTTGGAATCTTCCTCAATATCAGTTAGGTTTTTGAATTTGTTCAAGTCTTTTAATTTACTTAATTCTTTTCTTGAACCCACTAGAATTACGCCTACGTCTTCAACATGCTTAGACAATATTTTTTGTAATTTTACTATTATACATAAATCAATTGAGTATGGCGTAACTTCCGACCACAGTGAACAGATTATTAGTTTTGAATATAATTTTCAAAATGTAACTAAAAAAATATTAATTAGACCAATAACAAAGAATCTGGTTTTGAAATTTCAAAGCAATGTCAACGAAAAGCTTACCACGTTAGAAAACAATTCCGCTATAAATTATGATAAATTGTTCGGAATTGTACAACAAGAATTTAAGAATAACTTTAAGCTGAAAAGTGTGGAAATTTCAAACAAAAGGAAGTTTTGTGATTGGGCTACTCCCGGAATTTATAAAAGTAGAAAGAAACTTTTTGATTTATATAGAGAAAAAAGTACTTCAACAGATTCAAATTTTATTCAATATGTTAGAAATTATTCAAAATTGTTCAAACTTGTTTGCACCACTGCTAAGTCAATGCATCTTAAAAATAAAATTATGAATTCCAAAAATAAAATTAAAGCTACATGGAATGTCATTAACCAAGAATCTGGAAAATACAAGAATAATCATAGCATAATAACTCTTAAAGTTGATGATAAAGATATTGTAGAAGAAGAAGAGGTGGCCAACGCATTTCGGAAATTCTTTGTGAATATACCATTAGAGACAACTCAAGCACTTGACTCCTCTACTCAGCGTGCAGTCTTTCTTCTTGAAGCTCTTCTTTTTGAAGCTTGAAGCTTTTCTTGTACCTCTTTGTAGTGAATTATTTAGTTTTAGACATATTGATGGCTCTACAATAGTTAATACTTTTAATACAATAAATTTAAAATTAACTGAGGATTTATGGGGAATCTCAACCAACATTATTAAATCTATCATTAATATTATTGCTCCTCAGTTGGCAGTCATTTTTAATCAATGTATTGATGATGGTTCATTTCCAAGTTTAATGAAATACAGTAAAGTAATACCTCTTTTTAAAGCTGGTGAGAAGTCTGATCCTACTAACTATAGACCAATATCAGTACTCCCAGCTCTTAGTAAAATATTTGAAAAAGTTATTTTTAATCAATTACTTTGTCATTTCTCTCTGAATTCCTTATTTCATTCTCAGCAGTATGGTTTCACTAAGAGTAAATCCACTACAGATGCTGGTGTAGCCCTAATGAAGCATATATTTGACGCCTGGGAGGACAGGCAGGATGCGATTGGAGTATTTTGTGATCTTTCGAAGGCATTCGATTGCGTTGACCATCCTACTTTGTTAGCTAAATTGACATATTATGGTGTTAATAGTAATTCTTTAAAATTAATTTCTTTAAATTCTTTAAATTTAATTAAATCTTACTTGAGTGACAGAACTCAAAAAGTAGTTATTAATAGAGTCGAGTCTTCTGGCGCGCCATTGCTTATGGGAGTTCCACAAGGTTCGATTTTAGGCCCTTTATTGTTTCTAATTTATATTAACGATCTACCTTTCTATACTAGAGATCTGTGCGAAACAGTTTTGTTTGCTGACGATACATCTCTGATATTTAAAGTGAACAGAGGCAAGGATCATTCTGACGTGATAAATAATGCTCTTGCGAAGGTTTTACATTGGTTTACGGTTAACAATCTATCTCTTAACGCAAGTAAAACTAAATGTATAAAGTTGCCTAATGTTACAAAAGTCTCAACTAACTTGAAAATGAATGGCAAGAATATCGAGTTATTAAATGACACAAAGTTCTTAGGCATCAATATTGATTTTAAATTGCAGTGGAACCCCCATATAATGGATTTGTCCGGAAGGCTTAGCTCAGCATGCTATGCCATCAAAAAGATAAGACTCATAACAGACGAAGAAACAGCTAGATTAGTTTATTTTAGCTATTTTCATAGCATTATGTCATATGGTATGTTATTGTGGGGATCTGCTGCGGACATACATAATATATTTGTACTACAAAAGCGCGCCATAAGAGCTATCTATAATCTTAAGTCCAGAGATTCTCTTAGAGAGATGTTTAAAAGAATTAACATATTAACGGTTGCATCTCAGTATATATTTGATAATATAATGTATGTTCGCAAAAACATTAATACATTTGATAAAAATTCAAAAGTACATAATTTTAATACTAGGAATAGAAATAAGCTCTCTCTGCCAAATTGTCGACTTCACAAAACTAAAAATTCATTTTTGGGTAATAGTATCAGATTTTTTAATAAAATTCCGCAGGAAATAATTGATCTACCATTGGCAACTTTTAAAAATGTAGTTAAAAAGCAGTTTCTTCAAAAGGGGTATTATGCTGTTAATGATTACTTATCGGATAAACAAGCTTGGGCTTAACATTTTCAACTTGTAAGTGTATATTAGAATAAAAAGTCAACCAGATCATTGTCGTGACCATCCCTTATTGTACAGGCTCAGCTCAGTTTCACAATACATACTTGACTGTGATGGAAGGTTCCCTTAGTGCTACTTTATTGGTTACAGCTTCGGGGGACCCTTTCAGTATCATCAAATTTACACTGTGTGTGTCATGTAACAAAAAAAAAAAAATAATAATTTAAAAGAGCATAGCCTGTGAGTTTCTTGTCAGTTCTTCTCACAGAGCGGAGGCTCGGAACTGGCACTTAGATTCACTTACACCTAATTTTTATTTATTTGCATGTAAGTGAATCTAAGCTTCGTGATTTCAGGGTTGATATACATTTTTTTTTCATGCATATTTTGTTTTGACGTTTTCAAGTGCTATGTAATAGTTTATGAAATAAAGAACTTTTTACTTTTTTACTTTTACTTTTTACTTTTACGCCCACATTTCGCCAATTATATAGTTGGACTCACATAGGTAATAGGTGGTAAACATATTGCCGCGTACCGAAAACTGTTAAGTTCGCCAGAGCCTGGTCCGTTGATCAGCAGGTGCACAGTTAGGTTGGCATGGGTTCCTCTGATCTTGGCAGGATCCCTATGCACCCCTCAGCTCTGTGAGCTACTATGTCCAACAGTGGATAGTGGAACATAGGTTGATGATGATGAAGATGATAAGCCGTGTATTGTGATACAAATCCCGATCTTACATACAAGGATATCGATCACCCGTTAACGGCAGGCTGTGTGTACAATTTCCGAATAAAACGGTTTTTCATCAGCGATCATATCTGGGGGACACGTAGCATTCAAAATTATTGGTGATAAAAGAAAATATTTTTAACTATAGTCATTTTAGAATTATAATTTATTATTTTGATTTGTTTATAAACTAGATTAACACCATTCTCGTTACAATATAAGTGAACGAAGCAACAAATAATTTTTTTTTCTATCCGTTGATTTTGTAGTTTGTGCGTAAAAATTAGTTAACAAAGACTACATTTAATATAGATACATAATAATTATTGAACTAGTCCGTTCGACCTATGTTCTGAATTTAAATTTATATTAATAAATAATTGACAACTCACAGATTAGTATAAAGCTCACATCATGCAGAGCATTTACAACACTTTAAGCTCTATCTCAAATTATTATTAATATGACTAACTTAAATGACTTTGTCTGACTGTACATTCGGCCACAGCCTCATCGTTGACACACTTCGTGAAATTAAATTGTAACTCTCGTTTATTTATCTTTAATCTTCGGTTAATAATGATGGTGGAATGAAGGGTGGGCGCAGTGGATGTTGCCAAATAAAACAGATTGGTTTATTTATTGCTATTCAAATAAAAATTATAACTATTAAATAATAGATAAGTATATTCAAAACATTCTTAAACGTTCATTAATATTTTCAAGGAATCAAATTCAGAAAGTCTCGGGTTCAAACAATAACCAATGACTTTCCAAAGATATGTCCGTAATTGTATTGCTTGCTAAGAGTCCCGAAAAGACGTTGGTCCCGGCTGTCATGACCATTTGTGGCAGTCGTTATTAGGCCGTCAGTGCCTTTTAACATCATCACAGCTAGTTAAACCATAGAATTACGTTCCTTCTGGTTGCGGAGGTCAGACGGCAGTCGCCCCTTGTAATAATTGAAATTCAGCTACATCTGGTAGCAGTAAGCAGGATTTGTGCTCTAAGCTTAAGTATAAGGCAGCCGGGAAAACGCTAGGATATTGTTTTCGAACTTACTAACAACTGGTTCATTCAGGACATACCACTCGTAGCTTAACTCGTTTATGATAATAATTTCATATATAGTACTCTACCATTGATATGTATGTTTATACGTATTATGTATTGGTATAGTATTCCTTTTTTTTCGGATGGAAAATCACCTCATGACCTTCTCCCGTTGTGGGTGGAGCGGGAGGGTGTGTCAGACTTTTACTGACTAAAAACCATCCATATTCTTTCTTGTGCCTGCTACGTCCATAGGCCGCGGTAACCCTTTCGGACAGTCCCGCATTGGTATAGTATGCCTGCGGGTCTTAAACTTTATTCCTACTGTCTCTCAATCCAGCAGACTAACCACATAATACTATTATCAGTAATTTATACATTGCACTCTTCGGGTCATGAGTTCAAATCCCTCATAGAACTAATATTTGTTTTCGCCTCGATTTTTTTCCTTGTCCTAGATTACAATGTTTATATATTATTGTATAAGGCTCTTACCAAGATCTGAGGAGCCCAAGCCAACATCACCTGCAAGTCTTACACCTGCCAATCAACGGACGAGGCTCTGGCGAACATATAAGTTTCCGGTAAACGGCAATAGGCTCGCCACCTATTTAGCCACAATTACGAGGGATGTAATTGGCGAAATGTATTGGCGTATAATATGCCTCTGCCTACCCCTTTAGGGCAACAGGCGTGATTGTATGTATGTATATATTATTAGATAAAAAGTATGTTGACGTTGTAGTAAGTTTAAAAACTAGAAGCACTGTGTCAAATATTTAAGAATAATATGTACATAAATGTTACGTTCCATTATTTCATAGAGTTTTTTTGTGGAATTATTTTGAAACTATTATTCCATTCACAGCAATAACTGTTTCATTACATACATAAATAAACCTGTTTACAATAATTGGAAGTTCACTCAAACGTATTTTCTTGTTTATACATACAGCAATAAAATAAAGACGATTGTTCAGAAATATGAAAGCGTTTTATTTGCTAAACTTTACTGTACTATCGTCGGTTTTACAGTTAGTAACAGATAGCTAGAGTTATGACAACGGTAACAGGTCTCACTTAAATAACGCTAATATTGATTCTCAGAATCGAGTGCACAGTGATAACATTTAGAAAATTGTTTTAACTTTTACATACATTCAGCCTGTTTCCCCGAAGGAGTAGGCAGAGACATACTATACGCCCACTCTTCGCCATTTATATTGTTGGTCCCATGTAAGAGGAGGCGAGCCTATGGCCGCTTACCGGGCACTGTTATGTTCGCCAGAGCCATGTCCGTTGATCAGCAGGTGCACCACTTGCAGGTGAGGTTGGCTTGGGCTCCTCAGATCTTGATAGGAGCCCTATACTCAACTTTTCTACTTTACTATTGAATTATTTATAAATCACATTGCGATTATCTATTTAGTTATATATGACTTGTGAGTGTGTTGGAACTTCTCTGGAAACTCACTTTTTTTTAAATAAATAAATGAATAAAATAAAACCACTCAAGTGAGCCCACGGGTTAGTAGCGGAATGTAAATATTCACAAAATTTTCACCGTTCTAAAAAAAACGAATCTAGAAGGTTTTTTATAGCGAAGTGAGATTTTTTTTTTATATTATGTGTATGGGAAGATAAATTAACTTTTCATTTATCATAGATAAAATAAAATTAACATTGACAAAACAACGACATAAGCAAATAATTTGTGAATTCAAATTTAATTTACAATTACTGTACACAGTATGACTGAAATTATCAATACTGAAAAGTCGTATGAAATATCTAACAATTAAATAACAACGGGTTTCATTTAATTTTAATCGCTCTTCATTCTAAGGTTGCCTGGAAGAAATCGCTGTAAGCAATAAGGCCGCCAATTGTATCGCTTTACTGTAATTGTTTTATTTTAATTTGGTGTACAATATATAATTTTCTATCTATCTATCTATTTAACGGGAAATTATTTTTATATAATAATATATTCAACTTAACAAAATCATTTGATATCCGATCCCAAGAGAACATAATGGTTGTCTATGAAGAGATTGAAATGCGCTTTTAAATAACAAATTAAGTTCAGTTCATAATTCCAGCCATACCAAGTCCACTGCTGAATATAGGGCTTCCCGCCGCCCTGACCCATCATTCATCTATTGCAATAAAGTGGTAGACATAACTCGAAGAAAAGCAGTGTGTACTGCAACTTCACATTGCAAATCCACCATGCTATGTCAAGTTCACTTAAATCAGTTCATATAATTTACTGCAATGACAGGTGTCACTTAAGTTACACTAGAATTGATTCTAAGAATCAAGTACATAGTGATAGAACCACTCAAGTAGGCCTATGAAACACGCTTGCCATCGACACTCAAATTGCGGCCCACAGCATTATAAATAACATTGGACATGGAAAAGAGGATAAAGTAGGATATTGTCCGCAGTCGATCATCGGCGCGCGAACGGTGCTGACAGAAATAGTACTGAGGGATGTCATCGTCAACAGTCGATATCGATGATGTATAGGTAAGGTTAAATGTTGGTAAAAGGAAATTGAAGTACAGCTTTGTTGTCAATAGAAAAAAATCTTTTGTGGCTCAGAGTTTGATGAATTCATAAAACGTAGGTTATTGAAGACCGCTTACAAACAATTTTTTAAAATTATATAGTACATGAAAAAGTCATAATTAAATATTATATAAAAAACCATCGAAAAATAATTACACTGAAATCACGAAGCTTAGATTTACAAATCAAAAAACAAGATTTACAATGATTAAGATCAAAAACAAGATTTACAATGATTAAGATCAAAAACAAGATTTACAATGATTAAGATTATAAATCAAAATCTAGATATATTATTTTTCTGCTCCAAAACATCACAACAAAACAACTCGTTAGATTATTCTTTCAAAGTACCTATGTTTTATATAGATTAGATTATAATTTAAAGATCGATGATATATATACAGCAAATCTGTATAAGTTTTATTTCTCTTTGTTTATTCATATAATTTAAAATCATAAATTTTAGGTCATTTGTTTTGGCTTACCTATTCTAATCACATCGATACATTAACAAGTTATCCTTAATTCAGTGCGTTATAAATAAACCTGACGGAAAATGGACAAAAAAACAACACTGATTACAAGCATCGAATAACGCGATCGTCCTGCCTTCGCGTAATTAATTTCGAGCACCTATTCTATTTTCGCCGCAGTTAGCACGCAACGCGTGTCGATTTATCGAGTGTCGACACCACGGCGCGCGGCGCATCACTAGGGGGCCTCACGCGTAGTGATGTGTCTGTGTAGCTCGTATTTTAAAATCACTGATTTATGGCCCAACAGTAGCATTAAAATTGTAATCATATATTGATTTACAGTCGCGATAAGGCTCGCCTGCGGTCTTCTCAGAACCAAGACTGCTCTATTGCGTATGCGAACGCATCGCTGTGCGTTTTCTGAAATTGCTTTCTGTATGTACGTTAGCTGGATATGTGTGGTAACGATTATTGGACTACGGCTTGTGGTTATTGTTTTCTAAATGGAGTTAGAGGAGGTTATATTTTACGACTTCTGTCACATGTTGGTTTGATAATTTGGTACTTACTTTATTGGCAATGTTTTTATTCAAGCCATTGCTGTGCAGCACTAGTAAGTAACACCTGTGGTCTGTTTTATATTTGTATTAACTTTTGGACACATGTCTAGTGCTCGGCTTTGCTGTAATTTCATTATGGAACCAGTACTTGACACAATAGTGCCGTGTGGTACCGGTCTAAAATAGTGATATATATCTCATATCATGGGGAGTCGTAAGAGTCGACGAAGCGTTATTGACCCTGATGATGGACAGCAGCGTCAGTGCGTACTGGCTGAATTTGCGATCACCAACCCGCCTGCCCAGCGTGGTGGTTATGAGAAATACCCCCAATATAACAGACTATTGGGGAGGCCAACGTCCACATTATATGGCTGAAATGATATTTTAATAGAACACCAAGAGAATACTATCTTATTTAAGTGCGCATACAAAAATACCAAAACAAGCTTTATAAACCCAATTGGTCACACAATAAACCACAGCTACAACCATCAATTTGCGTCAACAATCACGTAGTGACGCGTCAAAAAATTCGTGTTTAAATAAAATGGCTGGCACGTCGAGACAATGGGCCGTAATATTAAAAATTACTCAGTATGTCCGCGCGTGTAATTCGATTTAGTCAACACTTCCTGTGCATTGTAGAGGCGTATTTCAACGTCGCATGCGCCGGCGCAGCCATGCACTATGCTTTAGCAGAGAGAAAATATTGAATTTTGGGTTTTCTGCCTTCAAGAAAAAAAATACTTATGTAAATCAGCTCAATAAATAAAACTTTTGTAGTACTTCTAAGGATATTTCATCTTACATTTTGTTGCTTTATTTTTGAATTGCGTCAAGGCAACGGCCATTGCAACGTTGCATTTAGACTTATCTAAAATTTAATCAATGTAGTGAAGTAACTATGAATATCCTTTTCAGGAAACTTCCATATGGGGGAACTTACAATTCACATAATTTTAGTTAGCATCTACTTGGCAACCAATTGGCATCACAGAAACATTATATATATTATCCCTGGGATAGATAGAGAGACAAGGAAAAAGTTTATTTTAAAATCAATGATGTACCTATGTTTTTGGTTACATAAGTGTTCAATAACCTTTGCCCAAAGGAAACAGTTAAATGACCAGTTCATTACCCAATCACCGACAATTTCACCCAAAATGCACTCTGCGATATAAATAATCAATGCCCAAAGGGCTCACGGGATGCGAGTGTCAGTGTGACGCGGCAGGACTATGATTTGCGCCATGCTTCGCTTGCCCGCGACAAATGATTGATGCCCACTAATCTACACCATCGAAAACGCGCGATTGTGAAAATTTCAACTTAATTCTTTTGTTGAGTCGTTACTGCCATTGTGGCGCCGAATGTATCTGTTCAATCAAAAACATTCGGAAATTACTACTTCAGGTCTTTGTCGACACGTAAATGGACAGATTTAAATGCAAATAAAACGCTCAATGATAAAAAGTTACAGTTGTCATTGTCAGTTACTAAAATCTATCAAAGGCAAATCCCTTTTAGATCGGTGTTTGAAATGAGGCCCGTGCTCAGTAGTAGGGCGTAGGGGTTTGAGACGACGATAATGTTTGGAAGCCGTTGGTCTTAATATTTATTGTATGCAGTAGTGTTGAAGCTAAGTTAGAGGTTTCACCAGATGATTTGAAAACAGTACACCAGATAGGAATCTCCGACAATCCACTGTGGATATAATTTTAATACCAAGTATTTTGTTGGATTGTAAAAACAGACACGGGTCTTCTTTGTCTAATTCTATACGGACGAATTGGAAAATGTTAATAGGCTCTAAAATTAAAAATAAAGAAAAGAGTACATCTGTTTTGGACCATGAGCCTTGATCTCAATTCAAAAAGCTCTGCATCTATTTCTAAATTGCCAACATATTTTCATGTTAGTTTCCTTGGCTTGTCTATGTAATGCGTTCAGGGGCTTATTACAAAACTAGATCTAAAGTTAAGCCAGGCTCAAAACTAGTGCTGTCATTTTTATTTGATAAAATGAAGACAGTGACAGCACTAGTTTTAAAAATGGTTTAACTTTAGATCTTCTTTTGTAGTAAACCGCTCATTTTTTATGCTACTTAAGATGAAATTTTGACTAAAATGTTGCTTACTGTTGAAAATAGCTGATTGACGCCTGTCATATAGACTTCATCATATAAAGCATCCACGAGTTGCAAGTCAAAAGGTGTGAATAAAGTATCTAGTTATAGGTATAAAGTACGAAAAATAGATTAGCAAATCCACACATAACATTACAATACAACAACGTGCCAGAAGATAGGCGCTTCTCGGAATGAATGAAAGGTTTATCAGCAAGACGCCGCCGCCGAGCCGTGAAGTCGTAACCCCCAATAATAAAATATTATATATTCTCAGCCACGTGCTGGGAATAATGACAAAATGTGCCGCGGTAACGAAACAAAAGTAGTTCTTCATTGTTGTGCTCATACGACGATGCTTTTATAAGCCATGGCGGTTCGTTTAATGCGCGTCCGTGAAGCCTGCCCAGTGGTGGTGTGCATACGACCAAAGATTATGTTTGTCGCTTTACGACTAGCCTAAAAACAAAGCATTTCTGATACACTCTTATCAGCGAGTTGCGATTCAGCGTGACGTCTCGTATATCCAGTTGGAGGTTTTAAAGATATATATTCAAATGTTTACTTATACTTTTTCGTGTCATGTTGGCATGACATTCTTAATTATTATCAAAAATATATGGCCGTTATGACAAATGTAAAACTTGCAGTTTAATTTGTTCCTACGGACTGACAACTTGAGAAAGGTAACTGGCAACGGATGAACGGGATTTGCAGAAGACCAGATTGGTAGGCGCATTTTGAGGACCAATTTCAGCAATTGATAGCAGTATTCCTTGCCTTAGTTAAACATGTTATAAAGTAAGAAGAGCACATTCATTCACATTCACGCCTGTTTCCCCGAAAGGGTAGACAAAGGCATATTTGCGCCCACACTTCACCAATTATATAGTTGGTCCCACGTAATAGGTGGCGAGCTTATTGCTGCTTATCGGGCTCTGTTATGCTCGCTAGAGCCTCTTCCGTCGATCGGCAGGTACACCACTTGCAGGTGAGGTTGGCTTGGGCTCCTTAGGTCTTGGTAGGATCCCTATGCACCATGCAAGAAGATTTCTCTCATAAGTGTTTTGTAACATATCAGAAAGAGGTACAGGGGTCCTTGTGGGCGAAGGGCTAACCTTCTCTTACTATTTGGCATGTTTATCTTCTTATCTCTGTGTTAAACCTTTGGTGTAACTGTATCTATCTGTCTTTCTTTCAAATAGTTAAAGCAAGGGTTCTGCTCACTACAAGCAAAATATTTATGTAGGTATATAAAAGAGTTACAAATCTTTTATGTATTAGGTCGGGGAAAAAGTCTTTTCGCATAACGTAGGTATAAACTTATTATAAATTTTTTTTGACTGTACTATTTGTGTCTGGCTGGTTTTGGTAACATTAAAAAGGTTCCATTATAAAGAAAAGAAAAAAATAAAAAAAAATTTGTTTCCCGCTATTTTTCATTTGTTTTTCTCTCCGTAAAAATGAGTGAATCTAATGAAGAAATTCGATACATTTTAAAATTTTATTATAAAAAAGGCAAAAATGCAACTCAAGCAGTGAAAAAAAATTGTGATGTTTATGGACCTGATGCAGTGTCAGTAAGAGTAGCACAAATTTGGTTCAAACGTTTTCAGTCCGGAAATTTTGATGTTAAAGATGCACCTCGCTCTGGTCGCCCTGTTACGAATAAAATGGACGCCATTTTTGAAAGAGTGGAGCAAGATCGGCATATTAGTAGTTACGATGTAGCTGAAGAACTGGGAATTGACCACAAAACAGTTTTGACCCATTTGAAGAAAGCTGGTTATACAAAAAAGCTCGATATTTGGGTGCCACACGAGCTCACTCAAAGAAACTTAATGAACCGTGTACTCATTTGCGATTCATTATTGAGACGTAATGAAACCGAGCCGTTTTTGAAGAGATTGATAACTGGCGATGAAAAGTGGATCACGTACGACAAGAACGTGCGAAAAAGGTCGTGGTCGAAAGTTGGCCAGGCTTCACAGACTGTGGCCAAACCTGGCCTAACACGAAATAAGGTGATGCTGTGTGTATGGTGGGATTGGAAGGGCATTGTTTATTATGAGCTTTTACCGCCCGGCAAAACCATCGATTCTGATCTTTACTGCCAGCAACTGATGAGATTAAAGGAAGCAGTCGAGAGAAAACGGCCGGAATTGATCAACAGGAAGGGTGTGGTCTTTCATCACGATAACGCTAGACCACACACATCTTTAGCCACTCAGCAAAAATTAAGAAAGTTCGACTGGGAGGTCCTAGTGCATCCACCATATAGCCCTGACCTTGCGCCTTCAGATTTTCACCTGTTTCGGTCTCTGCAGAATTCTTTAGGTTCTGTAAGGTTGACCTCAAGAGAGGACTGCCAAAACTATTTGTCCCGTTTTTTGGATCAGAAGTCCCAAAGTTTCTACAGTAACGGGATAATGTCTCTGCCCACAAAATGGCAGAAAGTTATTCAACAAAACGGTACATATATATTGTAAATAAATGTAAATAAACTTTGAAAAAAATGTCTTGACTTTTCATACAAAAATACGAAAAGACTTTTTCCCCAACCTATTATATACTAAATGATAATATCGATTTAAAAACTTAATTTATCTGATTATTAAATATCCTTAAGTAATATTGGCTACATTATCAATTAAAACGAAAGTTTACGATTGTTAATTTACTTTTTGACCCAATTCCCTCAAAATAACTGTAATCAAACACGTTGCACGACGGAACTTGCTCCACACGTGAATTATTTTCCACCGTGACATGTAATTACCTACGTCCCCCAATTTGTGGTCTCAGACCATGAACATTGCGTGTGATAATACTTACAGATAATCACCTCAATAATTAATGTCATTCTATTTATTCTGTACAGTGTAGTTAATGCGATAATGGTTAAGGTTTTTTGTCTATTTAACACTTTTAATTTGTATCTGTCCATATTATTCTATTCTTTTTTTGATGTTGAAAAATACCAGAACAAAACAGAAAAAGAACAGAGCACAGCTTTTTCTACAGAGAAATATATTATCTTCCGGCTGGCTCGCCAAAGGATAGACTCTAAATAAAGTTGGCAAATATGTGCAATCATATCAAATATTTAATTTGGGTAGTCACAGATATGACCACTTAATTTGCCGTCTCATATATGATGGTTGTATAGAAATCCTACCAAGACCCCAAGCCAACCTCACCTGCAAGTGGTGCACCTGCCAACTAACGAGACTCTGTCTAACATAACAGTTCCCGGTAAGTAGCAATAGGCTAATATGTGGGACCAACTATATAGTAAGCGAAGTGTAGGCGTATAATATGCCTATGCCTACCCCTTCGGAGACACAGGCGTGAGTGTATGAATGTACCTACGTGTCATATATGATGATTGTTTGTGATGGAACCTTATGTTTGATATGATATGGCATTTCAATTGGATTATTTGATTTCATTGCTTTGTTGTAATTATGTACCAACTTAATTAAGTAAGTAGTGCACGATTAAAATTAGCATATTGTTATACCTTTCACTAGATATATAAGACTATTCATAATTATTTAAAATCTACAAGTATTTCTTGACATTTCTAATAGAACAAAAGATGAGACTTTGAAATAACATTCACCGTGCACATGGCTTGAAAGAACTATGTAGGGAAACAACAAAATATTTTTTTTTGAAATGATTAAAATTGTCGTGGTTAACAAAGTGGTAGAGGTTGAATATTACTTGGATCCATTCCTTTCTATAAGAACGTATAATCTTATTGTCATCGCCGAGTAAATGCAGTAGTCATTACAAATTTACAAAGAAACCATTGTTCTAAATCACTGAGGCGAACGTTCGCATCGTTTTTAACTAAGTGACAATTGTTTCGATAACCGCTTCTCAGTTCAGTTTTTTATTCGATATCGATATACACTTAACCGATACCATTATGGAGCTGCGAGACTGCCAAGAAATGTACACTGAAGCAATACAATAAGTTCTTGGATGGGTGACCGTTTTTAAGCTTAATATTTATTAGAGTATCTTATCCTAATAAGGCTTACATGCTATAAAATGGTTTAAATAACAACATACATATATACATTCACGCCTGTTTTCTGAAGGAAAAAGCAGAGGCATATTATATGCCATATGTAGTTGGTCCCACGAAATAGGTGGCGAGCCTATTGACGCTCACCGGGAACTTATTTGTCCGCCAGAGCCTCGTCCGTTGGTCGACAGGTACATCAGTTGCAAGTGAGCTTGGCTTGGGCTTCACAGATCCTATTCGGATCCCTATACACCTATACTCTAATAACAAACATAGTGCATATTTATTAATTGAGTAGATAGAATCATCATCGTCATCAAAGTCAAAGTCAAAAAAGTTAAAATCAAAATAATTTATTCAAGTTTGGCTCAATAAAGATCCTATGAAAGTCAAAACTACAAAACTTGAAAAACTAGCGCGCCATTCACTGCGGTTGGGAGCTTAATCGTTAAAAGAACGAGCAAGAAAATCGTCAAGGTATGTTTTGAGTAAATAGTTATCCTTGGTCTTCACGCACACACCCACGCACACGCACATGCACACGCACACGCACACGCACACGCACACGCACAGGCACACGCACAGGCACACGCACACGCAGACGCACACGCACACGCACACGCACACACTCACACACACACACAAACACACTCAAACACCCACGCACGCAAATACACGCACGCACACACGCACACACATCTATTGGACAAGATGGTCTATAGTAGACAGTACATGATAAATTAGGATATGCAAATCACACGGAACTATGAAATATATCAATCAATTTCCTTCGTTACGCGGAGCAAGGTATCCCGTCATTCACAATTTGAGTAAGCGTGTCTGCATGAAAATTCACTTTCAATATGAATGTGGACACAATTCGAATGCTAGCTAACTGCTAGCTCCTGGATTGACTGTTACATTACTTATACTTCCAATACTTTTTAGTGTAACTTTGTTTTCTTTTTCAATTATTTATTAATACGTAATATTTGACAATGAGTATGTGATAATTTGTTTTAAAAAAACATTTCGATATTATTGTATAAATAATTTATTTCGTGACTATCACACACACTGTGTTTTATATATCTTACGTTATTCACATTACGGTTCTCACATTATATTTTTCAATTATTTATTAATACGTAATATTTAACAATGAGTATTTGATAATTTGTTTTTAAATAAAATATCGACTATATTGTATTAATAATTTATTTCGTGACTATCACACTCACTGTGTTATATATCTTACGTTATTCACATTACGGTTATTTTAGGACCTGTTTCATAATGTCTGATTAGAAGATATAGTTATGCATTGATAATTATGAATTTAGGTTATTTGCAAATGACTATCTGTCAAACAAACACAAATGGAAACTTCCTTGGACTCAAGAAATAAGCCCACAGATTAAAAGTTATGACTTGTGTGATGGACCTTGTTTGTAAACTTGCTGGTAAGTAAGTAGGATATCGCATGCTTAAAGAAACATCGACCCATTGATAGATAGGTCAGGATAGAGTTACTTACTTATACAGTCTTCCTATTTGTTACTGAGATCGAATCAATGTTAATAAAACGTTCAAAACACAAGCAGAACTACTGATTAATAAATCAGTATTAATTTAATGTAAGCACAAGTATGACAAGTATTCTTTAGAAGATGTTCTTTTGTGATTTCCCAAAAATCGTCTTTTTTGAGTTATGTCTATATTCCATTGAGCATGCGATATAGTAGTTGGCAATATTACCTACTAGACGACGAATTAAACAGAACAAAATTAGCAGAACATCACGAGTAGTTTAAGTACTAGTGGAATAAAGCGGGAACACAAGCCAGCCAATAAAACGGTTATCATAAAGATCGCCCTTCCGTGTGAGGATCTTAGGGGCCATCGTTACGCACTGGATGAGACGGTGTTAAAGGCCGATGTCAGCAGGGGACAATGTTTTTTTTGGTATTAAGTAGATAGGCCGATATCAGAAGAACAAAATTAATTTTTCTGTTAGTTCGGAATCCTATATCGAATGAATCTGCTTTCAATTATAAAGAGTGTTCCTTGCATTATAAGATGTAAGTGCGTTCGATCTTACTTCGGGGATAGTTTTCAATCAGCACTGCCTACGCCAACCGAAGCGGATCTTGGCGTCCGACACGAGGTTTCGCCGCTCTGCTTTATTCTCAGCCACCTGTCGCCAATTCGGCCGTTGCTGGTGACTTATCAGCGATACCAAAAGCGTGACGCTAGACGCTTCCCGGTTAATCGACCCAGATAAGCTTTCTTGACAGCATGATCCGACTCCATTCTCTCGACTAAAGTAAAATACTATGCATCAACACACTTGGGGTATTGGGTTTCGCAGAACTATCCCAGATGTAAGACATGACGAACTGCTATGCTTAGAACACAATTTTCTCAAAAATCTGCAGTTGGGTATCGTAATCCACATAGTATAAGCACTAGTGAAAAGGAACACAAGTTAGCTAATAAAACTGCTATCGTCAGAATCGCCCTTCCGTGTGAGGGTCTTAGGGTCCATCGTTAACACTGGATGAGGAGGTGTTAAAGGGCGATGTCAGATAGGAGAATCACTGAAGAGACAATGCTCTGACCTTTGGATGGTGAGGAAAGAATTGGCTTATAAGGGGATAAATGTTTCTTGGGATAAATAGCATTTTGGTTTTTATTTGTTTTGGGAATAAATCGTGATGTGATTTGAGGCATGAGTTTGAGTTTGATGATGATATACTATATTACGTATCTTTGAGAATCAGACCCCGCAGTTAAACCGCAAACAAGGTTTTGTGGGACTATGTTAATAATAAGTTGTTATAACCTGTACTTACTGGATAAATAAATAAATAATTGAGCATGTAGTGCATGGGACTACAAGTAAAATTTAAGTCGCTTATGTCTGTGCCAATATAAACTCTGTCAATTTTTTAACCGGCTTAAATATTTTTATAACTGGAACTTTTTTTATTCCTTTACGTTGACAAGACTTACACCTTATTTTAATAATGTTCACTATACTATATATCCTCATTGTATAGTTCACATTATTTCCCCAAATAGACGAATGTCTTCTAAACGTTATCTGTGCGATTACAAGATGGAGTCAATAGCGGGGCGGACTTATCAATCTACATTAGGCCTTTAGCTGACCGGTGTCGCCTCCCCTACACGTTAGGTAATAGTTTAGGAGGCAGGCCACGAATCAAGCGGGCAATTACCTTTTTATTGGATAGCTTACAGATTTTTATACTGTACTTAAGCCAATAAACTGCTAAAACTATCACATATAAATAAATAAAATACATATTAAATAAATATTTTCGAACAATTACAATTATTTAGATCCATGATAAGTATCATTAAGAACTTGTGTTATGGATACTAAATAACAAATTAACATATATCAAGTATTAAGTATCATATATTAAGTATGTATTTACAAAAAAAAAGTATATTCAAAATAAAATTCAGTATAAAAGTGTATTCCCTATGTATAGGGAAACACCCGGACCAGAACAAATATTCATGTTCATGCACACAAATATTTGCCCTGTGTAGGAATCAAACCCACGATTTCGGAGCGGAGAGCGGGTATACTCGCCACTTATTACACTTATAAAACAATACCTCGCACTAATTGACTATTTAAATTATTATAAGCATAAGAACCCAAACATATTAGCTACCGAAATACTTACAACAATGCCAAACCGCACTCATCCAGTTAATATTATTCGTAACGGAAAAGTTTATTTTTTATTTATTTATTTCCAAACTTAAATCTATTTTTACAGGTTATTGGCCCATTATAATAGACAAGATATATGAATATATATTTTTTTATACACTATAACGTTGAACGTTGAATGCCACACAAACGGTCACCTATACTAGGAATGACCTCTGTGATTTTTTTATACTTCGGTGATCATCTCTAACCACCTATGACTACCACGAAACTACGAGCTTTTCATATTGCAAAAATATGAAAGCTACAAAATTTTAAAACATTTATACAATTTATATATGCTTTGCTTTATTCCGAAACACTTGTGAACGTCTTGGAGAAAATCGAGAAGCACCACTGAACTTGCGCGAGAGCATGCTATGAGAAGCAGCCTCCCGCCAAATTGAGTGAAATAATACAATAATAATATTTACGTACCAGGCTCTTCGCTAACTTCGTAGCCACACCCAAAGACAACACAATTACAAGAGGGTGTCGCGAACTAACATCTTTTATTTCATTGGTGTTTGATGGACATTGGACAAGATCAAATAGCCAGTTTCGCACTTAAGTCAGCCTTAAGTATAGTCTATCTTTGCCAAGAGGCTATATAACGAATCCGTAGGAATTTGCTGAGTATACTAAGCTCTAAGGTACAGAAGAAAAGGCTTTTCGCACATAAAATTGTTGTCAATGAAATTTCTTACACGATAACCTTTTTAGTTAGTAGATTTAGGTCGGAAGGAGTAAGATGTTTCATCTTTTAGTTTTTACAATAATTGAGTTATGTGTAAGACTAGTTTAATCTTTAATATTATCTCAGACCATAAGAGACAAAGGCATGACATGCCTTCCGAAGTATTTAAACTTTCAATATGTAATGGTCACTATTAATGGTCCTACCCTGAGACATCAGTTTATGAGTGAAGTGGCAGACGACTGCCAGGCGTTTTACAACAACTACATGTACCAATGTCCACTCACGAACCATGCTTCAGAGCCTCTTCAAAGAGAGAGAGCGAGAACTTTACTTAAACTACTACACACAGTTTTAAATGTAATTAACGGGTTACCGTCTTTTCTGTTTTTAAATGTGACTTGTCAAAATTAAATCCAAACAAATGAAAACTCTCAATATTATGGTGCAATCAATAGCATAATGTTGTACACATCACATCCTTATAGCCCACTAAACAAAACTAAATTTATCTCAACGAAGAAATATATCGTAAATCGCTAACCCAATCGTGTTGCCTTACCCGTCATAGATCTTAATATTCCAACTTTTGCATAGCAACAGTTTCTGTCGATAAACCAAATAAGTGAATCGCGCTATCTGTCACTGCGCGATCGCTCCTTAGAGAATTTCTGTTTCAACGGCTCACAGTCGTCTTTTGTTGGAGCATTATTGTCTATTTTTTTATGTCCATTTGATGCATATTGGAAAGCATGCACCACACTCAATGGTCGCTCGCCGTATGCCAGAAGCATCATCAATACGTTGTCCTGTAAATCCGTTTTACGCTATTTTAAAATAGACCCTTAGAGCGGAGCGGTGTGACGTATACTAACTGACCTTCGCGCCATAGCGGTCATGCCAATCAATTCAATTTTCTCTCGATTCAGCGTTGATCGTGAAGACATCGTTGTTCTGAGGCTCCTATCTTACCTGAAGATGCCCTGTGTAAGGGCGAAACACGTGTAGTGTTGAATAGTTTCTCGATTTTCGGGAAATTATAGTAGCCCGGGAATTGTTACAAAGATATTTTTAATCCATTACTTGATTCCAATAGTCCTAACATAATTTTCTATTATAGATATCCACATTTTAAGTACACAGCGTACGAGTATATATCTATTAGAGAATCTGGTCTACGGTCCAAAGATCCGTTATTCCTCCACGACATTAGGATATTTTCACCAATCGTTTATTACGGACAATCGGTAGGTCCAGTGATTCGGTGGTCCGGAACGGCTCGGACTGGTTAATAGAATACAGCGGCGAAGCCGGAGATATATGGATCCGGGTAACTTCTTTATTGATATATTGGATTTATTGCTGACATGTATGGAAGATCAGGCTTGTATTATTATAAATGAAATATTTTCTCTTGTGGTATCTAGGTGTACTTGTATTAATAACAAATAGTACTTCAAAAAGTCTCGGGGTCCAATGCAAAAAACCAAATTTTTGAAAAATAATCAACCTCCAAAGACTTTTACTAATATATGGCTAATATTGGTCCGTTTCTTCACTCCCGCGGATTCTATTGGTTAATATTTGTCCGTTTCTTTATTCTGCTGCTACGCTCCGCTTCAGTGGACAGGTATTGGGATCTTGTCTGGTGTCAGTGTCGGTGATGTGATAGCCACCTCACACTATTTAACTCTTTTCGCCTAGAAATCAATGTATCTACTAAAGGCGAACTTTTCTACCACTTCATAGATGCCTTTCAAATAATTGTAGCAGGGTTCCTGCCCATATCAATTGTATTATTTATTTATTCCCATATCATAGTAGATGTAACTACATATCCATATACTGTAACTAAATGTTACCATAAACCATTTACGATAACTATATAGATGTTTTTATAGACTGAAAATAGTTTTAAGAACTCTTCAAACTATTTTTAGTCTACAAAAACATGCCATTGAACAAGTTTAAACAAGTAAAAGAACCACTCAGAATAGTGCAATTGGCTCGCCACCTTATATATGCATCTGCCTACCCCTTTGGCGAAACAGGCGTGATTGTATCTATGTACTTATGTCAAATGCATACTACGGCATATGCTGAGTAGATAATTTTTAATAATCATGTCTAGAAGTAGATATCTTTTGTTTTGTATTCTTTTTTTGTACATGGTTATAAATAAACATTTGTCGTTCTTTTTTCTTTAAATGTATTATAATTATGGGTGTATTAATTATGTATGTAGAAATATTAACTAAAAATTAATAAGTACGGTAATACCCCGCTTTACGCGAGGGATACGTTCCGGAAAAAATCGCGTTAACTGAAATTCGCGTATTTTGAAACTTATGATGATTAAAGATGGTCAAAGTTCGACGTTTTTTTACGTTCTTGTAAAATACATTCATAACACCCAACACGGTCATTACTATTATATGTATGGTATATATTAGGCATTTGTGCGGGACATTTGAAATTCGCGTTATAGTGAAACCGCGCATAACGGGGTCGCGTAAAGTGGGGTATAACTGTACCTAAATATTACTAATGTTATTCTAAATTCTTAATTTTTTTCGTCAGGAACCATGACGAAATTCCTTTTGTGCGGGTAGCTACACAAACAGTTTTAAAATTCTGAAATGCTACTTTTCATCGAAAGACTTGCTTTGATTAGTTTTAGCAGTTCTTTTAAATATCTTGTCATTTTATTTCTCTGTTTTCTATACATCAACCCAAACAGAGCCGACTGCAAGTAATAAATAAATAAATGGAAAACGAATACAAGCAGTACAAGAGCAAATAAATAAAATACGGGCACCATAGTGGACTGATTTATTTGGATGTAAGTTGACGGGCTGAGGAACGCGGGCGCGAGCTTCCCTGTGGGAGCGGTGATGTATTGCGGGAAGCAGTCCCGTGCTTCTGTTTGTATGCAGTTTACTGTGACAGGGTTGCTTTTGAAGAAAAAGAAATAAAATGCGAGAATTGCTGTGATAGCTCGTTTCAGAATATGAGCCTTGGTGGAGTAGAATCTAGAGCTTCACTTTGACAAGGACCTTTTCCTTTTTAGGAGAGGTATTTTGTAAATGCTACTTATTAACAATTAAGGCGTCTGCTTGTCTAAACGGTATCCCACCGTATCCCCCCGATAAGAGTAACCGACAGACAAAAAAACCACAACAGACAGATAAATTGACAAACCTTGACAAATGTTGACAAAGAATCCGTTTTGCTTTTAGTTTGTGATTATGGAACCGCTCACATCTCTTTCTTTATTGTTAAACAAAATATTCAATTACCTAATCAGTTTGTAAAAATTTGACAAATCTAAATGATTCTGTTTATCTTAAATACAAAAAAGTATATTTTATATTGGTTTCCAAATTGAGTGAAAATAGGGACCAGTTGTTTAACGTGCCTTAAAATATGCGATGCATATTCCACATTGCGAAAGTTCTTTTGAAACTACCACATAGATTAAGTCTTAATTATAACAACTTATTTTTTTTGTGCAATCATATTTGAGCATTTTTGAAATTATCAACCAAAGAAAGATGATAAAAAAGTCACAATATACTTTTATAAAGTTTTGAATTGTGTTGGTTTTTCTATAGTTATTTCCATATGTCTCACATACAAATTCGCTATCTCACATTAGAAAAAAAATCTCAAAACAAATCCAGCGCGGTTTTCACTTGACACGATTTGTGCTGTGCGCCATATCGGAGGTCACTAGTGCTGCGCGTTCCGCGTATCGATATTCGATGCGGTCCCGTCCGAGCGATGTAAAGATAACGCGGCGTATACGGACGACGCGTGACGTGAATATTAATTCGTCCTCCCCTCGCTCGCTGATAGATTTTAATCGGTGCTGGCCACTGACAGCGACTTTTGTGACGTTTTTTGCATTGTATTTTTTTTTTGATTGTCCAAATACGCACGGGGAAACTGGTTGGTTTCTAATGCTCAATTAGGTTTGTTATGACACTAGGCGATGGTAGTATAGGTTGCGGCAAGTTGACAAGCAAGGTTATGCAGAGTTCTATCATGGCCGATATTTTAACTGTAAACGTTTTCAATATATTGTTTTTATAATGCTTTTCTTTTTATAATGGATCTTCTAGGTACAAAGCATCATAAAACAGATGATCTATGGTCCATAATTGTGCAAAATTTCTACTTTTTCTGTTCAACCAATAACAAATTTATTTATTTATTGTATCTAGGACCAATGCATGCAATAGGTTCAACATGTTAAAATTAATATAATGAAATTGAAAATAAATGCAAATAAATTAAATTGAATATTTCAAGCTTATGTACTGCTTTTGACCACGGCTACGCTTTGTCGCTCACAATGAATGGAAATTTCGATTAGAGAAAGAATTTTAAAAATCGATTCAATAGTTTATATGTTAATTTATTACAAACGAATATACAAATCTATTAACTAATTACAATATGAGTAGACAACACAAGCTTGGTAAACAACATTCAGTGGACTTTATAGCAAACTGAAGTATACATATATTTATAATATATAGGTGCGAGGCGCTGGCTTTAGTTCCATGCCCCAAACTCCGACAAACAATATCTTGGTTTGATAATGGAGTATATAGTACGCGTTTCGGGACTGGCGTGAGGAAAATTATCGGAGTTCCCGGTCTGTCTGTACAACTCCAGTCTGTAGCGATGAGTACCTATGTATTAACTTTAGAGCCAGGCATGGGTAGCGTATATAATTTTTAGAACAAACACTTGTACTACCCATTATAAGTGCGAAAAAGATAAAAAAATGTTTGCCTTAAGATAAAAATAGTTTACACTAATAGCAAACATATAACATAGTATAAAAAATAAAACGGAAGTATGTAGATATTTACAGGCACTTTACATATCCGTTATATATCTTCATAATAGACAGGCTTTAAACTCTGGAGGTCTTATTACAAAACAAGGTCTAAAGTTGAAGGTATAAAATTAGTGCTGTCACTGTCTTCATTTTTTCAAATAAAAGTGACAGCAGTTTTTAACCTGGTTTAACTTTAGATCTCTTTTTGTAAGCTCAGGGTGTTTACAGCACACAGTCCTACACAACTGGCGTCTATATCACGTTCACAACTAAAAAAAGATATAAGTACACATAAAGTATCGATTTCCTATTAAAAGACAACAACATATCATTAAATTAGTTTAAATGCCAGATTGTAATTTTTTATTTAAAATCTATCTGTCTCTTACAAGTAACAAAATTAAAATCAGCCATTTATGGCATTAGCCATCCGCCACTCTCCAAATCTACTCTCCCAGCGAACAGGCACGCGTGATTCCCAGATAAAGCTTAGCGATTTGAATATATTTTTTATCTATTTTATTTTAAAATATTAATGGCATCCGCATTAAGAGCATTACGTCACCCTTGTTTTCGTACGCATTTGCATGTCCCGGGTATTTTGCATTCGGATCAAAGTGGTGCATTATGGCAATGTATTCGGTAACACGTAAATAAATAAAGGTAAACAATGTTGAGCGGTTTATGTAGGGCGCTAGTGCGTTATTGGTCCAAGGGATTTAAGTGAAGCGGACACTGTTATCGATAAGCTTTTGATTGATTACTTACGTCACTTTAAAACAAACTTTTTATTGCTAAATGTTTTTTGACATTTTATAGTTTTTCGTGGAAAAAGTTGTGAACAATTTTGTTAATAGAATTTTTTGTTAAAGACTATTAACATTGCCTTGAAATCAAATACATTATTTTCTATCAACTTGCAGAAGTACTCGCAAACGATGGCCAAAGTCAAGCAGCGCGTTACGTAGTGAATTCCTTGCGTATATTATTTTGTAAGTGCAAATGCATTGCAGCCATTGCCATGATATGGTGGTGATATGATAAATGGTAGTATTTGAGGTGGCACACAACTGCCCCGAGAGACAGGTAACTTTTATCACTGGCCTATTTCCTCTATGTTTAAATAACGATATAAGATGATGACAGTGAATAGGCCAATCTGAGTTACCTGAACAGTTTCACTAAACATCACAACAGCCAATAACTTTCAATTACTTGCCATCTTTTAAAAACGAAGTAAGATATATACCCAGTACCGCATATCCAATGACCCAGAGCGGTTTGGCAGAGGCAGGTATATGTTGTCTTGCTGCCAGAATTATTTAAGTCTATTAATGCAACGTTACTGACCTATTACAGCAGACAAATTTGATTTTCCAATCAGAAACAATTGTCCATTTGATTTTTTTTTAAAGAAGTATTGCAGGCAAACGTAAACAAAACAAGCCAACATCGACCGGCAACAGTTTAATAAGCCCAACGAAAATCCGTTCGGTTAAAAGATCAATAAGAAGCCGATATGAGGCTCGGATATCTGCGCACAGCGGTATATCTAGCGATAGTGGAGCGATGTCTGCCCATAATATTCTTTGGGGTGCATCTCATTTGCCTTAAGAACCTGCCTTTGTCAACAAAGTTGGGGGCGGACGGAAAAATCGATACTGCCCGCAAACGGGCGACGCTGATCATCGTTGTCTTGTGATTCCCGTCTCTATTTAAAATTTTGAATCATTCATATTAAAATTGACGAAGGCATCGTAGCTAATTTTCACAATGATCGATACTTTCCGCAAAACTGTTGACTGTCATGATAAATGTCCTGGGTGATACGCCTCACTAATTTATACTTAAAATAAGATTTTTTTTAATTGATAAAGGTTGAAATGTAATTAAGAAACCATGACTACATATTTCATAGCTATATATAAAGATCTGCTCATTGGTGTCATTTAACATTTTAAAATAATTTTTTTAAATTGCTAAATAATCTTATTCGATAGATGTAAAAATATATCCAAAAATTTGGCATATCAGTTCAACGGCGAGTTCACGTTTCTTATTTATCCATACTGATCAAGAGATTCTGATTACACTGGGCACAAGGATAGCCATAGAATTTAACTAACTAGGTACATTATTCAACTTACCAAGACCTGAGGAGCCACAGTCAACCTCACCTACAAGTGCTGCACCTGCCGAGCAACGGACGAGTCTCTGGCAAACAAAACAGTTTCCGAAACTGAAAGAGGCTTGCCACCTATTAGCAACTATATAGTTGGCGAAGTGTGGGCATATAATATGCCTTTGCCTTCCCCTTTGAGGAAACAGATTTAAATGAATGTATGTATTATTGAAAGCGTAGGTACGTATAACAAACAAAGTGTCTTTAACATTAACAATATTATTAGGGCTGTGGAACTAATGTCCGCCCGAAACTTATTATGCAAGACCTAAATTTGCGCGAGTGTTTCCTGTTACATTCCAAGGTGTGAGGAATGCAGGTTCTCCACCACGCGAACCTAGTGCGAATTGGCAAAAACAGGTGTGTGGCGTCCTGCTCTTTAATTTTATCAAGCTACCCAATAAGGCTTCTTGATTGGGCTCAGTCGTTGAGCCATATATTATTATTAGTACATGTGCTTTACGTGTCTTCAACAGTACGACGTGTGCACGAAATTAAAACGCAACTCATACGGTGCTGCATCCTAGAATCCAAGATCGTCAGAAACGACCTTCTTTCTACCTTCTGAATATTCATCATTTCCACAAGAAAATACACAAATCCACTCGCAAAAAGTCGCAGTTTATATAAATACTGACAGATTTCTATACGCATTTTAAAAGTTATCAACATTATTAGTAGTTTATTGATTCAGGCGTTACTTTGCGGAAATCCATTGTAAGCAAATGTGTTGAATAGTTTCTCGATTTTTCGGGAAATTATAGTAGCGCGGGAATTGTTACAAAGATTTTTTCAATCCATCACTTGCATTATTAGTAGCCCTATTAACCCCTCTTAGTGAGCTAAATACGCTTATTTTACGAAAAGGTTTACGTCAGTAGTGAATCGGCGAAGTTTGAACTCAGTCCCCATTGACCGGACGCTCAACCTGTAGACCACTACATGTATTGATTATTGTATTGCTATAATTAAAATGTATTGCTATAGTTTTTTTTAAATAGAACCAATGATAAAACTAGTTTTTACAAAACCACCAAGCCCAAGCAACTTAATCAACATCAACCACATCGACCATCGTCCGTTAAACACCAGTAGCACTGGGTCAACAAAAAACCATTATCATAACACATCAGACATGTTGTGAATTGAATATTGAATACACCAAGTACGCATAATGTCTGATTATGAATGCGCCCATTAAAACGATCACTAATCACATGTTATCTTGATGATGTTTTGCATAAATGGAATTATTGGCGTGAATTATGAGCAAGCCTTTCATTAGACATTGATGTGTTATGTGTATAAGTAGATAGGTAGACGTATGTCTATACACGTGTTTCGGATTTATGTAGGTTATATTTGATTAAATATTTTTCCATAAAGTAGGTACTCTTTCGTTTTATTTTCTTTTTTGTTTTACCCATTAATATAACGAGTTTTGATAGCTCCGTATTTAAATTGTAATATCAAAATATAGTAGATATAACATATTATACTACAATGCGTTTGGTGTAAATATAATTTTATATAAATAAATGTGTGAATAAAAACAAAAGAACACCAAACCGCTGAATTAAACTAACTTTTCGCAAAACAAAATCTATATTTGTACGTGTTCGAAATTCAAATCAGACACCCGGCTGGTTTATTACGTCGATATGTAAATTTTGTACAGCGTCACTACCCTTATAAAGACCCTGTTTGAATTGAAAATTTAGTTGAACGAGCGAGAGTAAGCCGCGTTCAGCCAGTACGGCCACGTCTTTCAGCCAACTCGCTGCTTTTCAACGTTCCCACCGCGTGGGAAATGCCTAAAAGTTCATGTTTATATTGTATATGTTCTATTTATCGACTCCATGACGTTATGTCCAGCGAAAGGACCATTTAACCTGTGTTCTAATTTCAAACTTATCAAGTAACAAAATGGAGTAGAACAAAATGTCAAGTTCGAAAATGGAATATATTCAAAACTATGTACTCGTGGTCTCGGTACGAAGAACGGTGTACGAGTGACGTGTCACGTGGAGTTTCGATCTGTCAAAATGTGACAGAGATGGAAGATAAAGATGGAGGGGGGCGGGGGCTTGCGTGCACCGTGGCCGTAAGTAAACAAAAATATAAGTATTCAAATAACATTTTGTACTTTGATGTAGCGAACTCTTTGTTTTAAGTTACAAGGAATTTTAATGAAACTGTAGGTATGTGTTCTCGTTGATAGGAGGCATATGCTGGTAATGAATGACCTCATCGGGGAGCGAGAATGGCACGCAGTATGGAATGCGTCATAGAGGACGTGACATGCCGGGCTAGCTTTGTTCACATTTTAATATAAGCCCTGAGTAGTTCATCGTAGAGTTTATTAGTCAGTACGAATCAGAAGACGCCGTGGGTAGACAGTTGGAAATTATTATAAAAGTCAAGCAGCATAAACAAAGGTCGGACTTAGGATGGGTGATCATATTTCTAGTTTATTTATTTGTTTCGGAAATAATTATGAAAGTCAAGCAGCAATAACAAAGGTCTCACTTTTTATAGGTGACAGTCTATGGTACATTCGATTTTTTTTGCGCTGTTTTCACAGCATGTGCATGTGGAAGTCAGTAAGTCAAGTTACAGCTACTTTTGGATAGCATGAATACTCTATATTGTTCAGAAGGTTCTGACTAGGCATAAGAAGGTGCAGGTTGCAAATACTGGGCGCTCTCTGTCTTAAATTACCGGGGTACCAGCGCAGTAGACGATTGATGTGGCGAGAAGGTCAGTACATCCACAATCCGCTCCTGAGGCCGTGGGTTCGATTCCCATATTTATATGCATGAATACCATTGTATGCCATGCGCTAGGTGTTTTAGTATTTATTGACAAAATTGTATTTAAATAAAAATATAGTATGTTTATCTATTGTCTAGTTTCTATTTATAGTATAAGATCTGCTTTATAAGCAGGATATTCTTTAATTATTCATATAGTAGGGTGTATAGGGATCCTACCAAGACCTGAGGAGCCCAAGCCAACCTCACCTGCAAGTAGTGCACCTGTCGATCATTGGACGAGGCTGTGGCGAACATAACAGTGCTCGATTAGCGACAAATGGGTCGCCACCTATTACGTGGGTACCTATATAATTGGCGAAGTGAGGCCGTATAATATGCCTCTGCCTACCCCTTCGGGGAATCAGGCGTGAATGTATGTATATATATTCTTTAAAAGGCATTATATCCACGATAGACACCATGGATGTTATATTTACTATCACATCCCGTTAGTGAACCTTTATGCCAACAGCAGAAGGCCACACCCCTCCATCAGACAGCACTGGGTCTACAAGGTTTACTTTGACATATACCTCTTGTTATGTAGGCAGTGGCGCAGTTTCAGTATTGAAGCATATTTCTGTTTTAAGACAGATTTTAAGCGAGCCGAGCATGATATATTTAAATATAAGTTGAAAAACATCACTATCTCATAAAATTACGAAGCCACCAAATTGCTACAACAGTCCGATGGCCTCCACAAACCAATGAACATTTCGAAATTCTTAATCAAATAAAGCTAGTAATAAATTGTCTGTGGAACTGCTAACATTAAGCGAGCTGACGACTTCCAAACAGTAATTTAATTTAATCCGCGATACTAAATTATATCGCCATGAAATATAAAGATGCTCCGACGAACGGACATAATTTGAGTCATTAAAAGTAACCCTTCGATGGGGAGAGGGTCTAATGTACCGGCAGGAGTATTAACTGTTTCGTCGATGCCTTCTACTTATTTACTGGAGGTTTTTGCTTTCATATCAGCTGTTTTTAATGATTTGTTGGACTGTTCTGTAACAAACTGCAGCGCTGTATACAATGATCTGAATTTATCACCGTAGTTTATAATAAATAGAGATGTCAGCACACTGAGGGGCCCTCAGGGCCAAGCCTGCCAGGGTTGCGGGATTGTTCGAAAAGGTTACCGCGGCCTTGGTGTTACAGGCTCATGAAGGAACATGGATGGTTTTTAGTCAGGAGAAGTCCGACACACCCTCCCGCTCCACCCACAGCGGGGGACGGTCATTTGATGATTTTCCATCCAAAAAAAAAAGTTTATAATGAATAAATATATTCTAGCAAGGTTCTACCAGAAAGACGCCACACACACGCTTCTGCCAATCTGGGTACGCGTGCTGAAACACATAAATCCCTCCACCTTGGTGACTCTCACCTTAAATCAAATAAAATACCATATTGGGCTCGAAAAGTTCTAACAGCTGGACGCCACTCCTGCCTTCACCATTCCTCCTTGGGTCTGCTAGGACTAGAATGGAGCTCGCCTATAATTTTCTTAATTACTTACTTACTTCATTATAGTGCTACTATTCCTATAATTAATATATATAAAAGAAAAGGTATTCAACAAGCAAACTATATAGTCAGAATATACATTTTATGAGGCAACAACGTAGTATCGATTAGTCTTAGAGTCGACTACCGATAACTGTCTTAGGTGCAGCAGCCCCTAGCCCTGGGGCAGCGATTACCATAACAAGCCCCCATTACTCCTACGGCCATTCCAGCCTATTTCAACTTATATTTACATCCAAAAACATCCAAGCCATCACTTATGATTCCGACAATAGAGTCTGAAATTCTTTGCATGCAACACACAAGGTATTTGGCAAAAGTCTTTTGTTGCTTCGAAAACAAGAATTTGACACATGGATGCTTCGTTTGTCAATTTCTATCGATTAGTTCGTAGTGAGTTGCCAGCCGCGGGCTAATCATAGGGTGCAGTTAGGTATTTTTCGCCGCTAACTAGATAACAAGTGGTTTAAAATTGAAATTTACATAATAATGTGTGACGGTGGGGATGTAATGAAGTTGCGAGGGTGCCGTCAGTCAGGCCGCCCTGGCTAGGTGCGGAATTGCACTTTAATTACGTATGCATATTGACAAATTTGATTTTCCTCAATGGACCCTAAAGAACGATTCGATGAATTTTAATGTTTTTACATGGTTTTTTGGACGACCTACGACGGGAGATATGTATGACATAAAAATATATGGTTCAATTAATGAACAGGGTGTATAGAGATCCTACCAAGACCTATGAGCCCAAGCCAACCTCTTCTGCAAGTGGTGCACCTGCCGATCAGACCGAACAGACGAGGCTCTGGCGAACATAACAGTGACCGGTAAGCGGCAATAGGCTCGCCACATATTACGTGGGACCAACTATATAATTGGCAAAGTGTGGGCGTAAAATATGCCTCTGCCTACCCCTTCGGGGAAACAGGCGTGAATGAATGTATGCATGTATTTAGAGAAAAATAGAAAAAGTATGAATTGCAACTGAAACAACTGATCATTTGTTTTCGTCTCGGATGTTTAATTATTATTAATTTATTACAATCACACTCATTATTATGTAGTTTCGAGAGAAAAATTATGGGGAACTTGTGATAAGGATGCTAAACATATTGACACTTGTTTTTTGTAAACACATCTATATATAGTTTGTTTGAACGCGCTAATCTCAGAAACTAACGGTTCGAATTGAAATATTATTTTTGTGTTGTATAGACCATTTATCGAGGAAGGCTTTAGGCTATATAACATCACGCTGCAACTATTAGGAACGAAGAAATAATGGAGAATGTGAAAGAAACGGGAAAAAATATTCATCCTTGAGGGCTTCCGTTGCGTGCGCTGCGAAAACGGTTCAAGATACCAGAAACATATGTATTAAAAAATTATTTCTCTTAAAATTATCTAAAAAATTGTTCACGACAGTATATGTCTATCTTTTAAGATTAACTCACTAGAGCCGTTTTAAGGATAATAAACTAATGATGATAATAAACGATGCCCAAAATAAAAATTTCACGCGGACGAAGTCGCGGACACAGCTATACTTAATAAACATAGGAAGCACACATATCAGAACGAGTATTTCTTATTTATTAAGTTCATGCACACGTAATTTGTTCTGTTTAAGAATCTAATGAAACATCGAGTGCAGGTACCGTAGTTAGTTATTTTCGTAACTACGCAGTAAAATATTTTTATTACCCAACTCGTCAACGCAAAAAATAAAATTCCAAGTAAATTCTCATGTATATTCAGATGCACTTTTTGGTTCTGATTTGTCAATTTTATAGGCATATGTCTTATTAATACTTGGGGTTGAGATATTTTTAAAGCTATTTAAGTTCTTCAAATAACTTTAAGATATTTGTATGTACATAATTAGTATTTATATCCGTTATTTAATAGTCATGACAAAAGATCTTAATGATGTTTATCTTTGTACAAAAGAATTGTATTAATTGTAAAACAATTATTTATTTTAACAACGAACAAAGGTGACATAAATTGTACCATCATTTAAAGGTTTTTTTAGCACTTTCATTTATAACACATACAAAAGACCCAGACCAAGACATAAATTACATTTAGTGGACACAACATAAACATTAGTATTTTATCAGGTAACCTATGAAACTGTTACGTATGGAATATTTATTTCTATCTCCCAAAATACTCGTATATAAATTCAAAGCAATATTGTTTTCGTTGCGTTCTATTTTTTTATTTTATCTTTCGAACGGAAAATTAGCGAACTATTTTGTGATATCTGTGAAGCGTGATGCAGCGCCCTCTGGCGAGCGACTGCGAAAACATTGGCGGCCGGCACGTGGGCCGCATCATCAGTATCCCATGATAAAACAAACGCACACTGTTTGTGTTTGTCGGGTTGTTTTTAAACAAAACTCCGAATATTGATGCGATTGCCATGCGATTCTAGCCAATAGCATTGCTTAAACTGTAATAATTATTCCAAAAAATAATAATAAGTGTAACAAAAAAACATTCATAATATCAATTTTGCTGTTGATTTACCATTTTCAAACAAATCTTTATCTTAAAAAGAAAAAAATATTTTCTAGCAGAGCGTGGTTTCGATCCACGGACCTCTGGGTTATGGGCCCAGCACGCTTCCACTGCGCCACTCTGCTCTTGCATTGGCAAGTTGAAATTACTGTTCTAATTCTACAACACGTAAAACTGTTCGCAATGGAACGTTATTAATTTCTAATTGTATGTACGAGCATTTGCCTTTATTTACTTAAAGTTTCTTGAAAAAAAAATATAAAGTTAAGGTGAATTTTTCAATTAATTTACTTTTATGATAATTAAGGTACTTTTTTAAGGTTTACTTTAATATAAATGTACTGGTTAAACTACGACTTTATACTTTTAAAAGTTGAAGAATGTAATTTTCTGTAGGTACAACTGCTGAAAAATCATAATAAAACAAAAAACAAGTAATAAAACTTGTTAAATTGGAAGTAATATATGAGATGCGTGTTTAACAAAAGCAAAAAAACTTAACATTAAAAATAGCTGAACAGGCACTTGTTACCAATAAAAATCCAACAGAGCTGTTTGAAAAACTCTTCAAACCTGTATACCTACTTGTGAAACCATCTGACTGCATCCTGGATCAGCACTCGTATCATAGCCTGAGGCGACCTCTCGTTCCGTGCCAACGGTCACGAATTAATCCAATTCGCAGGAATGACTGAATTGAAATTTATTTTTTTGTTATTACCTAAATGCTCTTTGGAGGCCCTACTTGATATTCAAGTGCTCTGTGAAGTTTTTTTCCCGCAGCCCTGTTTAATGTGATAAAAAACGTTTAATGCCAAAAGCAGTAAATTGGAAAAAATTATAATAATTTCTAAAACGTTCGTATTCATGAATCATGATGCATAACATTAATTACAATAAATATATAAAAATGTCATAAAACTAAGTAACACAATTGTAAGTTATAGCTACAATTGTAAGATATGCTTATTCACATTCAAATTTTTTTTTCTAAAATTATAATTCCATAGTGTTAGTAAAATATATAAGTGAGTTCCAGATAAGGTTAGTATAAAACAAAAAGAACATAAAACTATGTCAATTAGGTAAGGATTAATGTTTCACCCAGTGTCGCAGCAGAGGATAGCCCACCGGTCTTTCAACACGCTTAGGAGACTGTTAGTTCTGGAGCGCCGCCTGGCGAGCAAGAAGGTGGACCTTTTTTTAAGTTATCCTGCCTGTAATAAAAACTGTATTGATTGACTAAACTTAAGTTTAATGTAAAAAACCAGAAAATTTATGACGCAATAATTGTATCGCTTATCTATATATCAGTTGGTTTTCTATTTACTTCTTAAGTTATATTCTAGTTATGTAGATATTTTATACACATTTATAAGCTAAAGCATTAGATTTATTAAAAAAAATCTTCTTTAACCTTTATTTTTTGTGTTTATTAATAATTTATTGTTGATAATAAAACAGTATCGTTATTTTATCTGTCTTGATTCGAATCGTGTCCTTAATTTTTCAAAATTTACTTCCTTTTAATCAGTAAGATCTTATGACTAAACTTTATTTTTTTAAGTAAAATTTTTTGTCGCTGTCCTTGTGTCCTAGCTTCAAAACTATATCATCAATTAATCATAGCCACCAGATCATGTCGCGAAAATTAACAGCGTCGCGTCATTAGAACACCAGCCATAGGGTAAAGGGGCCAATAATCGGCCCCGACAATAGCGGACACCTCGGGGCCGCTGGGTGCCAATAAAATGGTACAATCGCACAATGGCCCCCCGCAGTTCTCTATGGTATTAGACCCTTAATCTCCTAGGAATGGGGGGTGGCTATTATTACTTTTTTACCATTCATTTGGCCAGTCTTGATCGCTTTTACTGTTGACATTGTGCTACTTAAATATATGCCTATATGCTATACGATTCTTTAATTTAATTGAAAAAAGTTTTTAACTTAAACTAGTTTGTCTTGCTGTGATGCAACATTTTTATCAATTATATTTGTTAATATTTTGCTCGAAAAAGTAAACGAATATCAAAAATATGTACAGCATTGATCAATTAATAAACAACTAAACGGATAAAAATACTTATGTGTTTTATTTTTTGTAAATTCATACTTAATATACATATAAAACACCCAAATCAGAACAAATATTCATGTTCAAGCACACAAAGATTTGTCCTGTGTGGAAATCGAACCCACGACATCAGGAACGGAGTGTAGGTATACTGACCTCTACGCCATATAGGTTTTTGATAATCCTGTTTCCCATAAATTGAAGTATGTAATATTTAGTAAAATCTATATGTAAGTACATTTATTAATTCATGCTCTAGTGCCCATTGCAGAAGTTAAGTTAACTTAAGTTGGGGCACTTTATTTTTGGCCTTAGACAAAGCACATTTCTTGAGTAGATATTCACTTAGACATACCTAAGTTATAAATTACCAAGTTATTTTCGCTGTGATATAGAAAAATCTACTACGAATTTCATGTAAATACCTAGTATGTTATTTTATGAGTAAAAACAATTTGTAATATATAGTTTCTTTCTTCAATACTGCAATGTTGACAGTATCGCAACACAATCCAGTTCTGTTAGGGCTGCCACCAACAAAGAGACGTATCACTCGATCCATAAACCAAATTAAAACTTTTCGATACATTGCGTTCTCACAATAAAGCCAGCATGCTCCTCGCTAAATACCCTACATTAAGGTGTCGTTAGTCAGACTATGCAATCCCCACTTACAATAAGCCTTATAAACAATTTTTGTTACACACGAAATTAAACATTGAAATCGTGTACATAGAGTATAATATTTTACTCTTTTAAAACTGTTGCTTACAACCATTTTTGTGTAAATGTTGCCTGATAAAAAATCTTTATGAATGGGGTGGCGTGTGACGGGGGCATTGCCTATTTATGGAAGCGATTTCGACAATTTCGCCAATTGTTTTATGAGGTCGTGTCATATTGTTACTACTAGTAGTAACGCTACAGGAACATAAAATATTTTACTTCCTTGATAACCGTACAGATAAGGTATCAACTTCAAACATTGGATTGTATGTTTATTGCCGGAGAGAGATAAGTCTTGGATGTTATTTCAGTTTTTGGGTTAATTTTGGACATAGCTCACACTTTTTATATGAGATATAATTATTTAATGTTCAACTTGTTACTACAATTAAAAATATATGAAAAAAAAAGAGATTTATCTTTGTATTTGCAAAAAAAATTCAAGCGCAAATTAAAGTTCTTACAATTAAAGCGAGCTCTTTCTCGCGTCTTTTCCCGTGAGAATAAGAATCAAGCTGACTTTGGTGTTTTTAATTAATAATTCGAATACTTGACTTATGAGTTTGTTTTACATTTACGTACCAGTACTATTTTTAAGGTTCAGGCGGTTGCTTTAAATTAAAAAAAACCACTGTATTTTTCGACTGATATAAGACCTATAGAATAAAAAAGAAGGGGTTTAGATTTGTAGTCTTTAAGCGTGATCATATTTATCAATGAGGTATATAAATTTGTTATTATTATATATTACCATAATTGTAAAAAAATGTCAAGTGCTGTCAGTAACATTTTGGTATGTGGAACATATAAATGTAAATTTCTAACTTAAAATTTGAAAAAGGTTCCTATATCTTGAAGTACAACGGTTTTGATAGCCACTTGTTGAAGCTCACTTAAATGACTATACAAAACAACTAAAACCTGAGGGAGCTGCAGCAGGAAGATCAGCGCTGGTGGGTCATTTCTGGAGCCATCAGCTAAAGGCTGTTATAGCTCTTTATTGTCGACACACACGAATATTAAACTTTTAATCGTCCTAGTTTTAGCATAGTTCTTTTATTTTATGCGAGTTAACAGTAAAATCAGTTTTTTTTTCTTACAAATTTCTATCGTATTTTCTAAATGATATTTTTCTAGGGCATGCATGTGAATATATAAAATTTAAATAAAAATCTTTTTTCTGTACTGCATATTTTTTTGCCTCATAGCCTATTGAGTGTATGAGAAGGTTTATAAGTAAGAATTAAGCTAAGAGTGTGCCAAGATAGTAGCAAGTGGAAGAACGTGATCTCTGCCTACCCCTACGGTTAAGAGGCGTGACATTATGTATGTTTGTACCTTATTGATATTGTTTCTGTCACTAATAACAAACAACGATACTTGCACATTCTCCAATACCGGTGGTACGTACAATTAATGTAACATACCTGCTTAGCAAGAATTAGAATTGTATTTTAAAAAATGTAATTAATTTCATTCCTTTCCCGTGCTCGAGGAGTACTTAGTTGTGAATGTTGCGATTAGAAGCATAACAATATTTAAACAAATAAATCAAAGCAAAACGTGGCAAGACCTCCAGTCGCCGCTAATAAAAAGTAATCCATGATAAGTTACGTCCATTCTCTTATCAGCCGTTGTATTAAGTACGTTTATTCAAACGTCGACGTCAGCGAACGTTTACTCCCTTGCAAACTCGCCGACATAATTCATAAAATAATAGTCGCCGTCGTCAAAAGGAACGTTTAACAAATGATATGGCGTACTTCTATTGTTGAACCTTTTGTTGTTTTGCTCGTACTTACGCCGTCTGCGTGGCATAAGGACGTAACCACCGATTATAGCTTTTTGAATGCTGTACTTAAAAAAATGAGAGTTATGACACATTTTGGCCTAAGGGTTTTTTTTTATTTTATTTTCGCATCATTCGCTGTGTATGGCTAATAAGTCAGATGTGTATAATTATTATTTTACTGCCCGCGACTCGAATTCGAGCCATGAACGTTTGTGTTTGGGTGCAATGTTTCTACTTTTTTGTTTTTAAAGATTTTAGGGTTCCATCGACTTTTCTTAATTTACAAGTAAAATTATAGCTAGGATTTATAGCAATAATTTTACAAGATAAAATCACTTTTGACACAATATTAAAATAAAGCACTTTTATTGTTATTTAGTTTATGTATTCGTATCATTGTTTTGAATCATCAATGTCTGTCGAAAGTAGAAGGACATTTATTTTGATTTTCACAATCATATTCATTACAAAATATTTGAAAAAAAATTAAAACTTGTTGTAAAATAATAGCTCGATAATATTTCATTAAATACTTACTCTTGCTGGATACATATATATAAAAAAAATAATGACATAGCAAACAAATAACAAAAATTAACGCAAAGTCATACATAACCTATCGTTCAAAAGTGATTAAGCATTATAACATCACAAAAATCGGAAGTCGATTAAGAGCGACGGAACCCTCCGTGACGGAACGCTTCGTGATTTCGCTGGTTCATCTTCCATTCATTGTTCATTGCAAAGCGTAGGACGTATTGTATTGCCAAGTGTGACACGGGCTGTCGTTCTGCTCATTTTGTATTATGTTATTTCAACATTATCTTATAGCACAGACAACTCTTGCCTATGTCTTATAGGTTACCTGTAAGTAAGCAGCCATGGCAAACTTTAAGAGTTCGCATTTGCTGGTTTTAGAGATGTGATAATGGCCTGTATCTGTTTTGCAGTAAAAAAAAAAAGTCAAAATATGGGTGCATTTATGCTAATTTCCTGTTAAATATTATTACAGAAATGCCTAGGTAAGATTTAGGTTTTTACTTTTTTGTGAAGAAAAAAAGTAAAATAGCTAAAAACCTAATCAAATTATTTATGTAAGTAACACGTCATACTTACCACATTTGGTTCAGTAGCCATAGTTGCAGTCCAAAAAAGTCAGACCGCTATATGCCGTGGAAAAAGCATGAATTTTCAAACAATATACGGTTTTTAGCCGAGTGAAAAACGATGCTAAAATATTATACAGAGCCGTGTGTATGCATATCCACACTAATAGTAAAAAGCGGAAATTGTAGACACCCACGTTTAAACATTTTTAGCACCATACTGTGCCCATAATAATTTATTGGAAACAGGACAAAAACATCAAGTAATTAATTTACACATATGATTCTATTTCGATCATTAATAGAGCTTAAATAGCGCCAAAGTAAGCTGAATTGTTGACACTAGAGAATAAAAAACATGTTTATATTCTTTCATTATATTTTTTATTTTTTTATATGCATGTTCACTGTTTCGCATGTCGTATTTCAGGTCGAGATCCAAAACTTCAGGATCGGAGTACCAGTATGCTGACCTTTGTGTCATATTGATCTTTGTGGTATGTGTTAGTAAGCTGCTGACTTAACAACGAAGCAGAGCCTATCAAACAGCAAACAGATCAGTAGTGATCCACAGACAATTCCCACGAAGAATTAATCTGCAACAAAAACGGCGTGACGCTTTCTGCGACCATAACTCTAACTGTTTTAGGAATACGCGGTGATAGCGATCGGCACGTGGCCACGGAACCCGCCAGCTCCGTCTAGGGGTCTGCAGGCACGTGTACTTCATTATTTTCGCGCCGAAATGTTCCAACATCGCTTTGTTAAGGGATTAGGCGTGAGGGAGGTGCCACTGAAGCCCGGGATATTTTTGTGTGAACGCAAACGGAGAGACGCTTAATTGAGTAATTGGGATTTAAATGTTTTTAGTTGAAAGAACGCTTTTAAAGACTAATTTAATAAAAAAAGTTATAAGATAAAACTGAATTAATATATAGTTACACTTAGAAAAAAAATTAGTACTGTCTGTCAGTAAATAAATCAAAATGTTAATTCGCTGATTGTTTTAATCGTATGGTCTGGGACGTTAAAGGAGAAAAAAATATCTGATCACAATTAAAAGCAAAAGAAAAATACGAGGCAAAAAAAAAAGAATAATATTATTAAAAAAAAAAAAAGAATAATATATAAATGTCAAGAAGCTGATTAGGTAAGAAAATCAAATTTAATGAATTTAAATAGAGATTCATGGTCATGGGTGCTCCCCTATATTATAGAGAAGCTGCAAAACTTTGGGATAACTTTTATTTCATAAAATGTGTTTTACTTATGAATTCTGATATTATTTATAACTTCCACATATACTCGTAGGTATAAGAAGTTAAAATTAATGGCAGACAGTTAAAAAACAAATGACTGAGGTCCATAGCCGTTAGTTCATTACATTAGATAACTTTTGTTTACTTATAAAATTTTCTTCATAAACTTTTTCTTAAATCTTGAGCATACGTAAACAAGGGACATGACTGTTGTATAAAATTTATAATTATTTATTTTTTGAGAAAACCAACAGCGTATATAGCAAAACCATTAAATAAATTAAGAGCAGTTTGAACAATTTTTAGACTTAAGTAATATATTTTTACTCATCTTAATATTAATCAGGATCAACAGCTTCATGTGCCTTGTTAAGGAAGCTCTCGATTTTAAATATCATGTTTCAGAAGTATTGACTTATTTTACCTAACCATCCAACATCGATCCCCACAGGCCTTAAAATAAGAACATTGAAATAAAAACATTGTTAGACAGATTATTTATGTTACACCAATTTAATAAGAACTCAAGAAAAATTGCAAAAGAACGACGATGACATTGGCGGTGTTATCGCGTAAAGCTCTTAAAATAATAGGCATAGAAAGTCACAAACGCTAACTAGCCACTGTTATTTTGACCATTGTAAAGACACTGGCAGCAAACCCCAGCCACATATCAATGGCTGGTTTGTTTTGCGTCGCCTCGGCCCCCTCATTAAAGGACCCCACAAAAATATTGGAACACGTACGCCGGTGGGCGGATCGCCTATATTTATTATTTTTGTCACCATTGTACCCGTGGATTATAGTCGGCATTTAGATGAAATTGGGGATAACGGGCTAATCCTGTTCTTGTGTGGCGTTCATCGATTTTTTAGTTAGAGTTGGCGCGGGCGCAACATTTGCCTTTGTTGTATTGAAATCTATACAAAATAATACTAGCGAAAATATAGTTTGGTTGATGTTTGATTCCGGATCCTAAGCATCTGACATAGCGAGTCTGGCCCCAATCCTGGCAAATAATTCAATATAGAAAGAGGAGAACATCTGCTTAATTCTTTTTATAAATACTTTTTTACTTATAAAACATATGAAACGTTCGGATCAAAACAAGTATGTGTGATCAAGGGAACAAAAGTCCTTGTCCGGTGTGGGCATCAGACTAATTCACCTTAAGAGCGAAGTACAGGTATGCAGACTGGAGTAAAAAACTGTTACGACACGAGTGAAGAGTTTTTAGCACATTTCATTCCTACTCAAGAACAGTATTCGAACAGTATTCGCATGTACAATACGCTGCCAAATGATGTGGCAAATTTAAAAATTACATAAAGAGTAAATTGTGCCAGAAGGCTTATTATAGTGTGAAAGAATATATGAACGATAAGTCTGCATGGATGGAATTGAATTGCTTTTTTCTTTTTAAGATAAGATGAGATATGTATGATCTTAAGATATTAAATTTTGTTAGTTTTAACAACAGCGGTAATCTTCATATTTTATTTCTATAATTGTATTAATAGGTTGGGGAAAAAGTCTTTTCGTATTTTTGTATGAAAAGTCAAGACATTTTTTTCAAAGTTTATTTACATTTATTTACAATATATATGTACCGTTTTGTTGAATAACTTTCTGCCATTTTGTGGGCAGAGACATTATCCCGTTACTGTAGAAACTTTGGGACTTCTGATCAAAAAAACGGGACATATAGTTTTGGCAGTCCTCTCTTGAGGTCAACCTTACAGAACCTAAAGAATTCTGCAGAGACCGAAACAGGTGAAAATCTGAAGGCGCAAGGTCAGGGCTATATGGTGGATGCACTAGGACCTCCCAGTCGAACTCTCTTAATTTTTGCTGAGTGGCTAAAGATGTGTGTGGTCTAGCGTTATCGTGATGAAAGACCACACCCTTCCTGTTGATCAATTCCGGCCGTTTTCTCTCGACTGCTTCCTTTAATCTCATCAGTTGCTGGCAGTAAAGATCAGAATCGATGGTTTTGCCGGGCGGTAAAAGCTCATAATAAACAATGCCCTTCCAATCCCACCATACACACAGCATCACCTTATTTCGTGTTAGGCCAGGTTTGGCCACAGTCTGTGAAGCCTGGCCAACTTTCGACCACGACCTTTTTCGCACGTTCTTGTCGTACGTGATCCACTTTTCATCGCCAGTTATCAATCTCTTCAAAAACGGCTCGGTTTCATTACGTCTCAATAATGAATCGCAAATGAGTACACGGTTCATTAAGTTTCTTTGAGTGAGCTCGTGTGGCACCCAAATATCGAGCTTTTTTGTATAACCAGCTTTCTTCAAATGGGTCAAAACTGTTTTGTGGTCAATTCCCAGTTCTTCAGCTACATCGTAACTACTAATATGCCGATCTTGCTCCACTCTTTCAAAAATGGCGTCCATTTTATTCGTAACAGGGCGACCAGAGCGAGGTGCATCTTTAACATCAAAATTTCCGGACTGAAAACGTTTGAACCAAATTTGTGCTACTCTTACTGACACTGCATCAGGTCCATAAACATCACAAATTTTTTTCACTGCTTGAGTTGCATTTTTGCCTTTTTTATAATAAAATTTTAAAATGTATCGAATTTCTTCATTAGATTCACTCATTTTTACGGAGAGAAAAACAAATGAAAAATAGCGGGAAACAACTTTTTTTTATTTTTTTCTTTTCTTTATAATGGAACCTTTTTAATGTTACCAAAACCAGCCAGACACAAATAGTACAGTCAAAAAAATTTTATAATAAGTTTATACCTACGTTATGCGAAAAGACTTTTTCCCCGACCTAATAGATCTTAAGACATAATTTGAAAAATGCCGAGATGAATTCCTTGAGGCATTCTTCTCATTCTCGTTGCCTTTTGGAAGCCTCGTTAGAGTCACCGACAGACTGACTGACTGACGGACAATCCCACAGGCTGACTGACAGATACCCCCGATAAGACTACATTAGCACTACACTGCGACACGGCGTGGATGAAAATTGGGGAATATGCTTACTCTCACAAAACATAGATTTGCTATAATTCAACAAGTATCTAGTATTTTTTCGATCATTATATACCTCATCATCATCAAAATCAAGTCACCCTTATAAAGTACACTGCTAAACATATGCCTCCCCAATAGATTACCTTCCATGGGGGGTATTTGCCCATATTTACCACGCTGGGCAGGCGGGTTGGTGATCGCAGTTCAAGCCAGTATGCTGCCGCTCATCATCCCGTAGGATTTATCTTCGTCGACTCTTACGACTCCTCGTGAGATGAGAGGGTGTGGCACTATTTTAGACCGGCAACACACGTCACAAATTTAATACTTACAAAGTATTTACTTGTCGAAACATAATTTGAACTAAATGCAAATCCTATATCGATGGTCTTTAACTTGCTTTAAACAATACGCCGCTAAATAATTCATAGACGTGCATAAATTTAAAATATAGATTCAAGAAAAGGCTATAAAAAAATATTAAACCGAAACACATCTCAATGTTGTGTCGCGCCATTTAGAAACTATAGCCACCTGGCCGAGTGCCCACTTTAATTCCATAGTTAGATGGTATCTGGATAGTTCTGGCAAGATGTACCGGCACGTAGTACATTAGCACTACACTGCGACCCGGCGGCGGGTGGATGCAAATTGCCGAATATTACTCTCACTGAACCGTACATTTACTCTAATGTACGCCACAATTCTACAAGCATGAAATTTAAATTCAAAATATTTTATTTTATTAACTAACTAGTACTTGAAAACGTCAAAGTTAGAAAAAAACAATCAAAATATGACTACACTGAAATCACGAAGTTTAAATTTACTTACATGCAACAAAACAATCAAAAAATATTCAAATGTCAGTGAATCTTAGTGCCAGTTCCGAGCCACTGTTTTATAAGAGCAAGAAACTTACAGCCTTATGCTCTTTTAAATTATCAAATAGTTTTATCTTAATTTTTCATTACATCACAATCTGCCTGAAAGTAAACAGACGGTGCGGGCCGGTGCGCGGCGGTAGTTCGAACGTAGTATGTCATTTTAATCATCAATTGACAGCCTTTGAATTTTAATTGAATGCGGAAGGATGTGTCTGGCTTTTATTTCCATGTTTCTTCTTGAGGCCGTTATTTTCCACGGCCGCAGTAACCTTTTCGCACATTCCCGCAAAAAGCGTGCTTATGATCTAAGAGACAAGTAGATATAAAAAATATTAATGATAAAACAAAAAAAAAAATATAAAATATAAAAAAATGATGCAACAAAAAATTATGACATAATATAAGAAGAAAGTCCAAATCTTCGCAGCGTCCGCGTTTGTCCTGCGTCCGTCGTCCGTCCGCCACCCTACATCTGCATCCGAATCCGAGCCATAAAGCGAGAAGGAAACTCTCCCTGCTTGGTATTCAGCGCGAGTACGGCCCTGTATCGATTGTCACTCCAAAAAACAATCCTAATCGTTCGCAGCAGTTTTACTTCTGTTTAAGGAATATCGTATCTTGGTTTCTTTGTTATTGACAATAGTTTCTTTTAGTAGATTGTAAGATTATTGGTTTTATTGGAACTCTTAGAAACTATAGTTTATGTTGTTATGTTAGATTGTTGAAAAATTTGTTTAAATTTAGTTTATTGAGCTGCTAGACTACATAATACTGAATGGATATAAAATAAAAAAAGCAAAATACACTATTATATAAAACACAGCAAAGGTTGTAAAAGTAATTCGAAAGGTGATTTTACTTAGTTAATATGAGAGAGAAAAATATAAAGTAACTTTCCAACTATCAGTATTAATCTGTCTAGCCTCAGGTACTCAGTCAAAATTTTATTCTATTGTTTCCTGTCTGTCACTCGCCTCCTTATAGGCACAATTTTTTTTAAAGATTCAGTTAACAAGTGATCTAAAAATTTCAAACTGAATTTTAATTCCCATTTTTATAGTTAATAATTTTCTTTTGTCATAACAAATTATAATTTCTTGGATGTCACAATTTTAAGATTAAACTCACAACTATTACAATGTACAACCATAGTTGATCTGCGATAGAGAGTCGAACAAAGAAAATAGTCCAGGGATTTCGAATCGATTAAATCGCATCCGTGTTTCAAAAAAACTTGTTATTGGGAAACTATAAATTCATCTGGCGGAACAACAATAATTGTTTTACACAACAGTTATTCTTGGTCAGGTTCTTTTTTACTCAAGCTCGTACCCGCAGAGAATGGACGAGCTTTATAAGCAAAACAAGAATGAGCTATTTTCACAATGACAGAAAGAAATGTAGGAATTTCACTTTAACCTAAATTACTACTGCAAACGGGGCAACTACATAGAAATAATCTATTTTAAACTAATTATTTCAAGAGACTACATGTCACATTTAAACCCATTTCCAGACCAAGGAAGTCAGGATTTGAAACAGAATGACGCCTACGTTACGGGCGCCAAGCCTCCCCTAGCGCGCGAGGGCGAGTCGCACCTGCCTGCTTGGTATTCCGCGCGAGTCCGGCCCTGTATTGATTGCCGCGCACAGGGCGGCCTTTTTCAAAACAATCCACCATAATGATTTTTCTGCTACGAACCTCTTCCGTAACTGAACGTTATTTTTGTTGTTTTTACTTGTTTCATAAAAAAATAAAATAAAATACTTATTTTTTAAGTAAACTTTTTTTTTATTAGTGTCAATTTTGGAATAATTGCTAGTGTCAATTTTTTGATATGCCAAGTCACTTGCATTTGAATTCATGGTTTTTGTTATTTCAAACCAAGTATGCCACAGTCGAGTCTACTTTTCTGAAGTACCTCTTTAAAAAAGTAGTACTTTACCAGAGGCTTGCATAGAGTTTTGAAAGTGAATACATTTATTTTGACAAAACAAAACATCATACAATAACAGTAAGTTTCATCGTAAATTTGGACGTTAAATTTGCTATTGCAGTTTTAATATTATTTCAGGAGATGTTACAATTATTTGATGTTTACATTAATTTATTTGAAATATTTGAACTAATTATGTTAAGTTAAGCGTTCAAGGAAAAAACTTCCGAATCAAAAATAAAACGTCGAACAATACGCCAGGGATCTGATTCTGTTAAGCGAACTCCGCGATCAGATATCTCCAAACATCGCGAGCACTCATCTCTAGAGCCAATCCAATCATCTCAAACAGCAACTATCAGCGATAACGGCTCAAACCCTTGAGAGGCCAAATCAACTTAACGTTTCACTCCCTTGTTGACTTTTGACGTTTACTATAGGCGCTGTTATCTTAGTTTACTTAATCAGTAGCAAACGCAACGATTCGGTCTCCAGGGCCCTTCTAGCCGGTTAACCGTTCCCCTGCGCCTCGCCCCTGTATAGGGTTAGTTGGAAAGGAAAATATTCCTTATCTTTTTAATTATAACCCAGCTACGTTCCGGCAGATCGTCTGTTTTAATTTCCCCTGTCCTCCGGGAGAGAGATAATAAAACGCGATATGTGAACGTTAGTATTAATTTCGCTAGTTGCGTCCTGTTACGGTTCTGTTTCCTGTTTGTGTTATCTCTCGGTTTACAGTTTACAGTATGTGCTACATTAAAAGTTGCCCGCTTTGTTTCAGTCGCGATTTCGTTTTAATTATTTTCCTTATGTGACGTTTTTCTTGTAGTTTTAATATTAACGATTTCCGAGTAGCCTGTTTTGTTAGAGGTTCTGTGCTAAAATTTTATTATGTAATGTTGCTTACGCGAGAAAGGCACATTGAGCCGTAGACCAAATCTGGTAGTCGTTAAGCTAAGTTAAATCCTAATTCCCCTAGGGCAGGTCTCTTTGACACGGTGGGAAGCTGAGTATCTCTCCGGTAGGGCGGCGAAGGCCGCTGGAGAAAATGTCAACACCCAGAGATCGGCGACTCTGGGTGCCCTTAGTATTCACCACGGTGTAGAGAAACCAAGAGAGACATCTGGAAGGCGCGGCGGCCGTGCCAGGAGTGCCCTGCTGTCTATACAGAAACTATCCGTCGGCCACTCATGCTATGGTCGAACACAGTGGTACGTCCACTGCACCTCTCTGAGGAGTTCCTCTTGGCTTTGGTGCGTTTGTCAGGTGCCGCTACACAGGTACTGGCCTTCCGCCCCTTTCAGTCAACAAGTGGCGAGCAACGTCGAAAGATATTTAGTGGGTAGTATCAAAAAAGTTTCTGCTCCAGCCTCCTAATATTATCATTGTCTGCTACCATTATCATCCTACTATGGGCAATTCATATTCCTATGAACAAACCAAGGAAAGAGTGATCTTGGTAATGCATATAGACTCTCTAACGAGTATTAAATTTACTTAAACGGATCATCGAGGCTTTTGAACTTTAGAAACTTCCTATTACAATCAAATTGACACGAAAGCACTGGATATCAAATAGCACCTATCGTGTGTTAAGTGCTGTTTGCTCACAAACGGAAATCAATCCTTTCCCTGGGTAGGTAAACTTTCTGATTACCATCTGAGATTAATTTATCTAGAAACGACTGGTAACTGCTGTAAATAAAAGTACACTTGTAAAAGAATCAAATGTATAAGAAATTATAGATTTTTCAAGTATAAAAAATCTGGAACTCAATTGAGGCGGAAACTGGAGGAATTGAAAAACGTAATCATTTAAACTATATATTATTGCAAGCAATCATTTAAAAAGCTTTCTCAAAGAAAGGGCAAACTATGTATATCCTAACAAAAAATTATAAAAAAATATTACAAGCGATACATTTTGCGACCATGTCCTCCCTTGTGCGTTTGACAGTATCGCAAACCCTCAAATCTGGTGTGAAACTACATCCCATCTGTCACTGCAGCCGCCATAAAAACTTAATAAGCAATCCGTCACCATAAAATAACCATTAAAAAAGCCGTCGGACGCTTTTAAAAATACATCAAGAAATGAAATCGGTAGTTAATTACCAAGAGACTTGGCGTATCGAGTTTCACGGGGGAGAGTGTTAGGTCTCGCGCAGTCCGTTTTATCAATGGGATAACACAAGCAAGAACGGCGTTGGGCGTTGACTCAACAATTAGATTGCTTTTCAAAGGCCTTATACAAATAGGGTATTTGCATCACTACTTCGTAAATAGTAATGACAGGTAGAATAATTGGTGAAGTTCTCAAAAATAACACCTCCTTGTTATTGGATTAAACCATTGACACGTGATAAATGAAGTGTTTGAATACATAAATCAATAAGTCCAGTTATTACTTCTTGTCGGGAAAGTAAAGCGTTATGTTTGATTTTCTTAATTTTGTAATATTTTGAACATTAATAACTTTGGATTATTCACCGTTGAGTGTTGGTAAATAAAACATAACATGGCAACATTACTTTTCAAATTTTCTTAAGAAATTAATGTGAGATCTCAGTATATCTTTACTAAAGACTCATATAACATTTAACATCTCTACCCCTCACATTCTCATTTACTATGATGTGAATATTATTAATATATATATATATATAACTTACCACTGGCTAAATGTGCTAAACGCACGAAGCCATTGTATAAAAGAAAAAAACCATCCTGTTATAAATTCCAGTCGTATGTAAATTGTGTTATTAAACTTGAAATGATAATTAATGATTTGATTTAAAAATTGGAGAAATGTAGAGGTGTGGTTAACAATACAAAGTCTTATATGAATATTAAGCAACAGGAAAATAAGTAAAATGAACGACTTTAAGCTTTGAATAAGACCTGCATTGACTTGATTTGCTAATTTATCTCAGCTTTTTATTGATCACAGTTACTATTTTTGAAGGAAGCATTTTTATTAGGCATTCAATTTATTCAATATTAAGTACTGTAAATAAAAACTAATCTACCTTTTTCGTATACATTATAACTGCACATGCAAATCATTTGAAATAAAATCTCAAATTCAAAACTCAACTCAATGAAAACGAAAGATGCATCAAAATGGGGTGACGACATCTTTAACCCCTAAACGCGTATATGCAAATATTTACTATCCGAACACATAGGTGGGCACATAGCCGACCCCGTTCACGACTGAACGCTTGACTGACTCCTAACGAATCATTCGGCCGCCCTCCCATGTTTACCCATAGATACGCCTACGCAGGTATAGCCGTAGTATTTACCTACGGGTATAGCTCCCAATTTGAAATTTGCACGTCTGGTCTCCGAGACCCCTGCGGGGGTTCGACTGTTAATTGCGATCTTGTTCGCGGCTATGATTTATGTTTTGTGCGTTTTGCTTCTGTCGTATTGCGTTTCGTTACGTACTTTGTTCATGAATCTTTTTGTGATCAGTCGTACTGGATTATGTGCTGGTTTTTCCACTTTTATATTCATCGTTTTATTGTTCGTTTGTCGTGTTTCATTTCGTTTTGAGTTTTGCCAACTTACTTTGTGTCGTAAGTGAATTACTCTTGATTGAGTTTTATTGTCAGAATCGTTCCATTATTTGAACACTGTACTGTACATTATTTCACTTGAATAATTTATGTAACTTTTATTATAAGTAAGACAAATTTTATAAAAAAATATTATTAATAAATTACTTTACGAATTACTGCTTGGAGAACGCCTACCACTCACAATGAAGTGTAAATTGATGGAAGAAATTGGGTACGATGGTAAGATGTGTTAACCTTTTCAAAACACTCGAGTCAAAGGTGACTGAGTCTCTACTAGCTCAGCTATCCTAGGAGGTTGGAATGATAACGCCGAAGCTAAGCAGGATTGATAGAGGTCAGTCCTTGGATTGGTGACCGCTTATATGGTCGGTTAATATCACGCTTTTCTTTACCGGATATTACTACTAGGTAAACCAACTCTGAGAGTTTGATGTCTAACATCAAGGCGCAACACGAATTGTCTTTGCGATACCACTCTGGGTCCGCTGGACTATGACCCTCACTCACTTAATTTATTGATTCAGACGTTACTTTGCGGAAATTCGTTGTAAACAAGTGATGGATTAAAAATATCTTTGTTACGATTCCCGCGCAAATATAATGTTCCGAAAAATCGAGAAACAATTCAACACGACACGTGTTACGCTCTTACACGGGGTATCTTCAGGTAAGATAGGAGCCTCTGAACAATGATGTTTTCACGACCGACGCTGAAACGAGAGTGAACACTCAGAAAGAGGTATATTTTTAATTCATCACTTGTCCTCAGTCACTTTTATATGTGAGAGGAGTCCGAGTCCAGTCGTTAGACGTTTAAAGACTAAGTCGACGATGATAATGTTGAAGGCAAATAAACAGATGTTATAAGTACGAGAATTGAATAAAAATAATACAAAAGCAAGCATCAGAAAACGAAGCTATAGAGGCCGCAACAAAATGGAAATATAATCCAATCTCGCATCTCATTATCGGTTTGTTTTAAATAAAAGCCCGAAATTGTCCCTTTCATTGACAAATAACACCCAAGCACTTCCTTATTAGCAAATCAGTTTGAAGGGGACAACCGCATTTATTTTGACACGGTCCCATTAAATTACTACTAGCCACACAATTTTAGCGCTTAATCCTCGTAGTTAAGGTGCGAGTTGACGTGTAATATTGTGTCGCAAAGGTCGGGTGCGAAGTTAAGAGAAGTTGTGCTGCGGTGAACCAAAATGGAGCTTGTTTTTGGTGAAAGGCGTCAGCTTGTATGATAGGATTTGTGTATGGAAGTATGAACTAATCTCCCTTCGTGGTGTTTGATAACTCAATAACGTCGCATAATGAGAGGATGGCCTTTGATGACGTCCCCCCGAGGTGCAGAGGTGAGGCGGTGAAGGGAGGTGACAAAATCCTAATTGTAGATAAAAAGATAACTTTGACGCGCTTACAGGGGACCGGGGCATTGATTGGATGCGCATTTGCCGACTAATGTTAGTTTAAATGAAAATATTCTGTAATGTGTGAAAATTTAAAATATTGACAACAATCTTAATCAATGTTTTGTTTTACCTCTGTAAGTGGTTTCAGCAAGAAACAACAATAGATATAGCATTTTCTTATGAAATAATACTCTCTATATTATTATCATCTAAATCTACTCCTACTTATAAAGGCTAATATAATTACCAATATACTTTATGTCAGACAAAATATAGAAGGAGATTTCCATGTTTTATTTTAAATTTACCATTGCCCTTAAAATTCAATAAAGGATGCTTGTCTCTCTAAACAGTTTTTATGTAAATGTATCAATTTCAAACCGCGCCGATGTACAGCCTACGTGAAGGCATTAGCAATACAAGCGCTTTAAGCTTCTCATGAAGGCATAACTGGACTTTTAACAATAATGTATTTCTGTCATTATTTATTAACAATTTCGTAATATATTTGTTTAACAATTTTGTTTGAATTTATTAATACAGTACAGTAACTACTTAGAATACATACGTTGTAATAAAACGACTCGAGTTCCCTGCCGTATTCCTCACAACTTAAACTGCATGAGTTTTGTTTATGTTGACGTTCGTATAAACTAAATGAATTCAAACTTGAATTAAATAATTAAGACTTCATCTTATGCAGTCAATGCGGTCCACAGACAAAACTTAAACACACCATCAACAGAATCGTCATTTGTCTGCCAATCATCGCATCACACGCCTGAAAGATCCATCCCGATAGACTTCAAACAAACAGCTTCATAAAAAGTGATAAGGCACGTTATCGGCAAATGAGATCCAAACTATATTCACGCCTTCCATCTGTCCGTCTGTCCGTCCCTGGGGTAAGCGGGACAAATTGCAAAATTAAAACTCCCTTGATGATATCGGAGTGGTGTAAAAATGGGGTGGTGCGGTTGCAGAAAGGACTTTTTAGTTTAGAAATGTAATATCTTTTGAGCGTGACATTTAAATTGAATTTGACGGATGGCTTTATAAGCATGAACAACGTAGGTATACATTATATGCTACGAGTATGTAGTTGTTCTAAATACAATGTCAGAAGTTGTAAAATATGGAAGGACCAAAATTAGTAACACAAAAGTACAATGAAAAATGGGACATCTTATTCAGCATTATCTTAGCTCAAGTTAAGCTTACCGTACACTGGTTACTACATGATAGATTTTTTTTATATCTTCTATATATCTTTTCTTTGTACCATTATTATAATGCGCTTAAGTTTTCCTTTTCGCTGTCATGAATAAACCACACCAGTCATGCTTTTTAATTGGCACCATTCGTTAAAACTATACGAATAGGTACTTTATGTAAAAAAGAATTTGCTAAAATAACAAATAATTTTTTTAATAAAGCGTTTTTCTATGGTATTGTGCTATTAATACTTTCAGTCCGTTATTTTAATGCTGATCGTAGTAGTATTACTTATTTATTTTAAGCCATTGTAATCATTTCTCGGGCCCAGTTGGTTTGCCATTTATATTACCGAATCTATTCATATCCATCTAAAAAACCTATAAATCCCAATAGAAGTCTTAACATAATATTTGAATAAAACCTTTCCTGCGACTAAGAAAAAATCTCAAACATCAGCATATTCTTTCTAACCATAATAATAATTCAAAATGAAATGGAATCTCAATAAGAAATCGTAGACGAGAAAGTTAGTATGGCCACAACTGCTGGGCTAGCAGTCCTCAATACCAAACTATCGTTTTTTGGAGAGCGAGTGCGGTTTATGGGCGTCCCTAAAGGAGCGCTCCTCTAGTGGAGGGCCCTTGAGCTTCTTTAGATACGGATTGCTTTTTATAGACACCCTGTATTTGGCAGACAAGACCAGCAGAATATTCGTGTTAGTTCCGGTGTAGTGTTTGAGGACGCGGTTTTGTCGTTAGTTTTGTTAATGATCCTTATACGTGTTAGGCGCGCTAGTTTTTAGGTTGACTTTCACAACAGCTCTATTGAGCCAAACTTGAATAAATGATTTTGAATCTAATTACGGTGAAATATTCTTGTGAAACAATAATTATTGGAGATATTGCCAGTTACCAATAAGTTTATTAACTAAATAGTAATTAGGCTTAAGCAATCGAAGTATGGATATTATTTTTTTACCTATAGTTTATTTAACGAATTTCTTCTTACAGAGCTCGGAGGCTCGGTGGCTCGGAACTGGCACTTAGATTCACTTACACTTAATTATTTTTTGTTTTGAAATTGTTTTGTTTGCATGTAACTCTCATCGTCATCACCTTGAAGAACTATTCAAATATTTATCGACCACCCAATCTCGACCCAAACGCTTCACATTTTTTGGTATTGTAACAAATTTCGACTCAAAGTTCCAAGCAATCTACAAAAAAATGCTGAATCGTTAATATGAAACATTATAATTAGGGGCCAGCGTGACCTATCGCGTTAACGACATATGTAAACGAATATGTAACTGTACGAGTACGCACAATCTATTAACACACGCCATACGTCACATAACTTAATTAAAATACAGTTGTCAAATATTACGGAAAATGACGTGAAAATGGTTGTTCTTTTTTGAATACGTAATCGTAGATGGTCTTTTTATAAATTTGCTGTCGTAAATTGTTTTCTTTTATGCAAACGATTATACTTATTAAATAAAACACACGAGAAAGTATTCGAGTTAAAGACTATACTGTGCCAGTGTTATATGCCGATTGTTATAGCGAATGTAAAGCTGGGGTGTATAGGGATCCTACCAAGACCTAAGGAGCCCAAGCTAACCTCACCTGTAAGTGGTGCACCTGCCGATCAACGGACGAGGCTCTGGCGAACATAACAGTGCCCGGTAAGCGGCAATAGGCTCGCCACCTATTACGTGGGACCAACTATATAATTGGCGAAGTGTAGGCGTATAATATGCCTCTGCCGACCCCTTCGGGGAAACAGGCGTGGAGGTATGTATGTATGTATGTCCTAGCGAAGTGCTATTTATTATGCCACCGATTGAATAATAATGAAAATTATAAAAAAAATATAGAACGAAAATTTTTTTACATCCGATTTTTGTAATAATGACATTTGACACGGATGTTTTGTAATATTAATAATACTTTTACAATTACACCAATTATTTAGTACCTCATTAAGTAGTTCATTAAGAACTTATGTTATGAATACAAAATAACGAACATAAATGCTCTTTGTGAAAACATACTAATTATACATAGGAAACTCCTAGGCCAGGACAAATATTCATGTTTATGTAAAATGTGATTTGTCCTGTGTGGGAATTGAACCCACGACCGCAGGAACGAAGTGCAGGGCTACTGACCTCCTCGCCATATCGGTCGTCGATTCTATTATTTATAAAAAATAAAAAAATAAAAATAAAATTCGTTTATTTCGGACCAAAAACCATAGTGTTAGTAACAATAAATCTTAAAAACTTTATTTATGTTTATGTTATATGTGAAATAACATCCAACTTTCTACCAAAAATAATGTAGGGCCATGCAAACAAAGTAGCGGGGCGCTATTTTCCTAATATTTAGCAAAGTAATCTAGATTCTTCAACATGAAAGTTTTGCAAAGCTCGTTTTTAATTTGAATACATTAGTTCTAATAAGCAACTGTCAACATTCCAACAAGGCTTGACATTTAGTCAACTAAAAATGAAAATAAATTTAAAAAAAAAAACCTCTTTACTTTCCTAGGAAATTGGACTTAACCTATATTATAATAATGAAAAGCCTTTACGCTCGCGTGACCGCTGCCCTGACAAAAATCATAATAACACTAGTAACTAATTGCAACATTTTTAATGATAATATAATTAAGGACATTTTTAGTTATAACGGACACAGCAGGAGGCAGAACCTTCTCTCCGACAGGTCTTGGCGTGGTGGGGGGCTGAGTACCTCCCGGAGGCCGGGAAAAGGTAACACCCAGAGGTTGGCGACTCCGGATGCCCTTAGTACTGATTACTGGGGGGAAAACTAAGAGGGACCTATGGAGGGCGCAGCGAACGGGCCAGGAGGGCCCGTTAAGCAGCGCCAGGAGGGTCTTAGGCAGCAGGGGCAGGGGTACCCTGCTGTCTAACCATGGACCCTCCGAGAAATCGGCCACACACGCTGTGGTCGCACAAGAAGGTAGGAGGGGCGCGTCCACTGCGCCTCTCTGAGGAGGGCCTCCCGGTTTTGGTCCGGGGGACGTTAGCCGGCAGGGTGTCAGACGCTGCAACCCAGGTTGCTGCCCCCGCCTTTTCTCAACAAGCGACGGGCGTCGTCGAAAGATTTTTAGTGGGTATTACTGCTAGCAGTCGCGTCTGCCAGTAGTGAGTCCCACACCCCCCCCCCTTTCGGTCCCCCTTTGGCCGGAAGGCAGTGCGTAAACGCATTTTGTTACCAACGTAAAAAAAAAGTATAGGATGCAGAACCTTGTCAAGTTTTCTTTCAGCTTAGAAGAAAAATAGGGCTCTAGGTTTAAGTTATGTTTACAAGAGCTTCGAAAAGCAGTGGTCAGATTGATAGGATCCAAATATTTTTGGGCAAAGTGTTTCTAAGTTCTGCATTACGTTTGCATAAGCATGCATTATTTCAACAATAAAATTACATAAATTACTTACCTAAAAAATTAATAAAAATCAATGACAATAGTTTCATAAGAAATATTTTTTATACTGTTAGTTTTAGTTTTCACCGTAGTTTAATCCTTCAAATAGTATAAATGTGAGAATAGGGAATGATTTTTGTTACACCTTCTCGCAAAATCAAAGCGAAAGCTTGCGTACAGATAGATCAGATCTAGGATTAACGCATAAGATGCTTTTCAAGAGACAAATTCAAAATATCATTGGAATCTTTGTAAGTCTGCAGCGACGAGAGGTTTCATATCGTCAGCCTAATTTTCAAACTGCTTATGTCCTTTTGAGCAAACTTTATAGGAGGAAGTAAAAACTATTATATTATAGTTGTTTTTCATAGTTGAGGCACTAGTCGAATTTAGGTGTTATTCCAATTCGTTCGTAACTAATTGAATATTTATTTATGGTACTTGAAAGATATTCTAATCGATAGATCTCGAAATGCAATACAAGATGGCATTAAAAGAAAAAAACATTTTTTTTAAATTACGTAGTTTGTAAATTAGACTGACGATATGTCAAAAATGCATATTCCAAAGTAACGGCATCCACGAATCCGCAATTACTATGATTGCGTAAAGTACTACTATTTGGCGACAGCATATCAGGCACTGCACGGCAGAAAAACTACCTTGAAAGTTAAACAAATGCATCTTAAAGGTCTTATTACAAAACGATGTCCAAAGTTTGACCAGGTTTAAAACTAGTGCTGTCACTTTCATTTAATAAGATATTATGAAGACAGTGACAGCACTAATTTTAAACCTGGTTTAACTTTAGACACCGTTTTGTAATAAGCCCCTAAATGTTTTTTATTGCAGTAACACATTATACCATGCCGAATAAATCTGACTACCCCAAAGAGTGTCTCAATCGTAAATTAAACGTATGTAGGTAAGTATGTAACAACAAGTGACATACCCCACGACATCAGCTTACCTAGGCACCACCAAAAAACAAAACATCCCAAAACGCAGTTTTATTACGTCGGACACCACGCGTGTCACCGTCTGGCGTCCAGCTTCGCGGAAAAATCCACGAGAACACGAATCAGGTTCATGTTAATGTTTGAGGTATTTTTATTTGAAATTTCCATTTACACGCGCGGCCCCCTCCTGCCCTCCCAACCCCCTCTCTCATACATATTCATGGGATGCACCCTCGTGCTCATACACTTTCGCCGCCGCTATACTCTGCGATATTTCGAGTGATCTGTGTACTGAAATCTCGACGACTAATGGGACTGATTTACCGTTTCTTTTTATTACATACTAGCTTTTGTCTGCGGCGTCGCTTATTTTATCTAAATAAAATATGGGCTATTAAAGTTTTACTGCCGCTTTCTATAGGTAAAATTGTATTTAACTATTACTTTCGTTGGCAATAAAAGACATGAAGGTAAAACTTTAAATACAGAAATGTTACAACGCTGTTACATGTTTTTAAGCTATTGCATAGCTTCTATCGCGGGTCTTGAGCGTGGAGACTGAATCCAGAAATTCCGTAACGAAAAAACCTAACACCGCCCACTCCGACCGACACAGCGGTGATTCTTTTTAGTTTTTCCATCTATCGATAAATAGCAGAATTTTAATGACTTTTTGAAATATCACGCTTGTCTCTTTAGTTCAGCAACCCGCCTTTAGGTGGCATTGGTTGTTTCGGGTGGTTAAAATTTGTTTTCTTATCGGTCACCACGCTCAAAGTGTAACTTGAATTAATATCAAAGAAAAAAAAAGTGAATAAATAAATAATTATAATTGCATAAGTTGATAAAATTGCTATACAATAGCTTTACTTTTTAAGAGTCAGACTTATTAACTTACATCTGCCGTTTGTAGTATGTTCGTTCAGTAGGTAGCTGCTGAAAATCAGTGTCCTTGACAAAATTGTCCTGGCTCATATTAAGAAGCTGCCCATTTGGTGCAGTCTTAGGTTAACTGATTTCGTTCTTATTAATCTAAATGTAGTATTTTGATTTACATACACATATGCTATTTTAATCTATGCTACCTTATCCAGTAGACTAAAATTCAATGTACAGGCAGACTGTCGCTAAATCTAAACCTGAATGTATAATACTTGTTGTATACCTGTGACTCGTTGGCTTCTTGCAGAATGAGTCTCCTTGGAGTAGTATACCCAGTAAAGATACTACGGTCTCTTATTTACTAAAGATGACAGAAGCGTTATAATATATATTAGGATATATGTAGTGATAAGTGTGATAAGCAGGAAGTATAACGACATTTACGCAGGCTGTTATAATTGGGTGCACCTGTTACAGTGCGTACTCAATAATATACATTCCTCACTCAATTTTTTTGGACAGAACGACTGCTTACCATCGATTTTGCACAAAATATCTGACTTGGCAAAATACGTTAGGGGTTTACCTGCTGCCTTTATGACAATCGTAATGGCTAACAAATAAATAGCAAAACAAAGAAATGAAGTCACAATTTTTGAACAAAATAATTATCTAAACTTTAATCAAGCACACAAAAAAATAAATTATTCAAATTCCAAACAAACTTACACTGAGCTCAGTATATCCACGAATACGAGCACGAATCCCAACTTTGCCATACTTTAATAGCACACACGAAACCTGACGTTTTCCACTAACTTTCAGGACCGAAAACAAACGCAATATAACCGTTGAAAAACCCCAGTCGCACCCGACCCCAGACAGTCCTAAACCTACCTTATAACCCAGGAGTTAGAGTGCGGAATTCACTTCTGTACTAACCACACTGCAGACCGATATGGGATAGGAAATAAAAAACGCCAACATGTGTTCCGGTTAGAGAATATATAAAATAGTTGACACAGCTTTTAGGCGGGTTTTTTTTACTGTTTCATGGATTGTTCATGTACCTACGTACTGTAACAGTGTCGTGCTGTCCGGTCGTCATACTAAGGTTGTTTTTTATTGTTATGTCTAACTACTATATTAATTGACGATATGAACTTTAATAACTACAAAACCGCTTGATTTTCTATTGCTCTTTTGATATATGAGTTAAGAATATTTTCGTATATGGTTATGAAAAGACATCGTTATAAATAGTAAGCTTAGTATATCCTACAACTAGGCACGGGATTCTGTTCACAATAAAACAGTTCAGTGTTATCTAATTTAGCACTTCTAGTCCCAAAATAAACAGAATTTATACGATGGATACTACAGAAGACAACCAACTTATTTTTGCACATACATCCAACCATCCATCCATCCATTTTTTTTTCGTGTCTGGCAACACTCGATACTAGATGTCATAAAATTGTTCTGTATAATTTTAATTAAAATTTAATTAGTTAAGCATAATTTAACGATATAAAACCAATATCACCACATATTTTAGTGTTAAATAAGTGTTACATATAATTTTTTTTATGTGATTTGTGTATTTTAAGTGTAAAAAGTGACAAGTCCTAAAACCGTTGTTGATAGTCATTTCTTCACGTAAATACTTAATAAGTCGATTGTTTCTCCTGAGTAGAATATTATACTTGTATAAGCGTTTATTCAGTGTTGACGACAGTTGCTGTGTTTGCGTAATTTTATAAAATATTAATTTAAAGTAATTACCGGTAACCTCAAAATACCCACTTGTCACTTCGTATACTGCAAAGCAAAGTGCTCCGTTATTTTTTTTAATTTAACTCGCGTTTGAATTGTATTTTATGCAACACAATATGAATACTCGTAGCCGTAAAGCGTTGTCTCGCCAGCAGGAGGAGCCCAAACTCCAGCTGGTGTTGCAGGAGCTTAAGACCAAAACGGAGCTCTGTGCAGAACTTTCAAAGGAAAGAGAGGAGAACGAAAATCTGTTAGTGAATGCGTTAGATGACACAAAGAAATTAAAATCTGAACTTTCAAGGCTTCATATTAGTTATGAGGATGTTGTTATTGAGCGGGATCACCTACAATCTATAGTAGATGGGTTTCAAGAGTGCAGTGAAGAGTATGAGAGGACCCTGAGGAGGACTTCAGTACTGGAGCAGGAACTACGAGATGCCCATGTGCACATCTCCGACTTGGAAGTATCCTCACAGGAATCTGCTGCTCGTGAAACAAATAATTTATACAGTGAGTTAATGAGTGGTGCCCCGCAGTTTATTACTTCTGCAATTGTTTCAAACCCGGACTTGTCTACTATTGATCTCACAAATGATAACTCATATCAACCAGACAAGTCAGTTCTATTTTGCAGCAGAAATAAACTAAAAAAATATATTAAAATTAATAAATTTATCTATAAATCAAAAAAACAATTAAAACATTTTAATAGCCTGATGAATAAATGCAAGAATATTAAATCTAATCTTAAATTAAGAGAACAATGGAAGTTGTCTGAGCTAGAGTTAAAACAGTGTCATTCAAAATACTATACTGACACAAAGCACTTAGAATCAAAAATACAAAATTTGCAATTTGAAATTCAGTATCTAACTAGGAAATATGAATTGTCCCTTAAGGACTACAATAAATGTTCTTTAACAATAGATAAGATACTTAAAACCTCAAATGATAACACTGAGCGCCTTGATTCTTTTTATAAATCAAAACTCTTGCAACGACAACTGCTTGAGTTCTCCACAGTGTGTTCCTTCGGTCTGCATTGACACCAAAACCTTATGTGGAAGCTCCCATACTAGTGTCAGTGCAGAGCAGCCGTTGTGTGCATCAATTGATGTAACATGTTGTACACAAGGTGATGTACATAAAAGAATTATGTTCAGTGATGATATTGGTAGACATATGGGCTCAAAATTGAATTCAGAGTCTAAGGGACAATCAGTTGTGAACTATTGCATGCCATCTGCAACATATGACAAAATTATGAAAAAAAATTTAAATTACAAATTTAGTAATGAGAATACTCTTATTATTTTAGTGGAGAATAGGGGTAACGTTAACAAAAAGGATTTAATTGAATATATTAATAATTTATTGTCTCTTGATTTAAGTAAAATTATTTTGTTCACATTCCCCTACTCAAAGAGCTTGCCAGACGCGGAAAATAATCTTAGATATAAGTTAAACTGTGTACTACATACTATAAGTACATATCATGATTGTATTAATTTGATTGATACTAACAGTTTTGTTAGCAGCAAATTTATGACTAAAGGTAGATATTACCTTTCATCTAGTTTTAAGCGACAGATAGCAAATTCGCTATCCTATTATTTTAGTATAACAGCCAAGAATTTGGCTAAACATATTGCTTCTATTGAGCATAGCAGTAGTGTAGATAATAATTGTTGTGTTGACATTAATTATTCTGATTCTATTTCTAATATAGAAAATCATTTAAATTAAGATCTAAGACAACAGAGACAAACTCTGGCATAGTAATTACTAAACAAAATAATGTTATAAACCTGGTGCACCAGAATATTAGAGGAATATTGGGTAAGGAACTAGAAATTGAATTGTTCATGAACGGTAATCATATTGATATTTTTTGCATTACTGAACATTGGATTAAAAGTAACCAGTTCATGTTCAATTTTAATAATCACCAGGTAGGTAGTTCGTTTTGCAGGGAGGGTGCTATACATGGTGGATCATTAATTATAGTAAATAAGAAATTTAGATTCAAGGAGCGCCATGATATAGTAAGCTTCTCAGCCGAACGGATTATTGAAATAGCCTGTATCGAAATGGAGCGGTTTGTTGTATTGAGTGTATACAGACCTCCATCAGCTTCATATGATTTATTTGAAAGTATTATGGATGAAGTGCTGGGAAAAGTTTATAATGCTAACAAAAATGTTATTGTTTGTGGAGATTTTAATGTTAATTTGCTAGAGTGTTCGAGTGCATGTACAAGAATAAAAGCACTTTTTAAATCATATAATTTGATAAATGTGTTTCTAGAGCCAACAAGAATTACAGCCACTACTGCCACTTGCTTGGATAACATATTTACAGATATTATACTGAGTGATGACAGTAAAAAAATTATTAATCAATTAGATTCAGATCATTGTGGTCAACAAATATCTTTGCTTTGTAGAAATAAAACTGTGGCTAAAAGAACAATAACATTTATACCAAAAACCAATAATCGTTTTGAGAGGTTTAACAATAAATTATTATCATTTAGTTTACCCATGGTAGATAAAAGCAATGACCCTAATATTTTATATAATATGTTTTTTAGCGACTTTTGTAGTAGTTTTCAATCAACATTTACTCCCAAAACGATTAAGGTAAATGATAATGCTACCTTTAGTGAATGGGCTACTCCTGGGCTACATAAAAGCAGAAAGAGACTGTATGAACTGTATGACGAAAGAAATGTTAACAATAGTGAACAATTTCATAATTATGTAAGGAAATATTCTAAAATATTTAGAAAAGCATGTCATACGGCAAAGTCTTGTTATTTGAGCTATAAAATTAAAAATAGTGATGATAAGATTAAAATGACATGGAATATTATTAATAGTGAAACGGGAAGAAATAAGAATTATAATAATAAGTTTAAACTCAACATTGATAGCAAGACGCTTACATCTGACTTAGATATTGCCAATGCTTTTGAAGACTTCTTTACTAATATTCCAGTGTCTACTACAAAAACTTTAAATTCCTCGCCTACTTTAGCGGAGGCTATTTTAAGAGATAATGTAAACATTTGTACAGAAGAGTTTATGTTTAATCATGTAACACCCATAGATATAATTAAGACATTTAATACTCTTAATGTTAAAAAGACTGCAGACCTCTGGGGCAATTCCATCGTAGTTACCAAGCCTATCATTGTTTCGGTGGCGCACAGTTTAGCTATAATATTTAATAAATGTATAGATTGCGGCACGTTTCCAGATTTAATGAAAAATAGTAAAATCATTCCACTATTTAAATCGGGCAGTACAGCAGACCCAACTAATTTTAGACCTATTTCAGTGCTGCCTACTTTTAGTAAAATTTTTGAAAAACTTATTTACAACCAAATGTTAAGATTTTTTAATAAAAATGGCTTAATGCATTCAAAACAATTTGGATTCACTAAGGGTCGCTCCACAACCGATGCAGGTGTTGAGCTTTTGAAACATATTTTTGATGCTTGGGAAGATTCTTTGGACGCTTTAGGTATTTTTTGCGATCTGTCCAAAGCTTTTGATTGTGTTCCTCATGAAACATTGATAAAAAAATTAGATTATTATGGAATAAGAGGCTCCGCATTGGATCTTCTTACTTCTTACTTAAGTAATAGGATTCAAAGGGTTGAAGTTAATGGAAAGCGATCTCAGGGTTCTGTAGTAAAAATGGGGGTACCGCAGGGCTCGATTCTCGGCCCGTTTTTGTTTTTAATTTATATTAATGATTTGCCACATTTGGTAAAGGAAAATCACGAGATAGTATTGTTTGCTGATGATACATCATTATTATTTAAAATAAAGCGATATCAGAACCCAGACGATGTAAACAATGCGATCTCAAAGGTGGTGCACTGGTTTGACGTTAACAATTTATTATTAAATGGGGCTAAAACGAAATGCATTAAATTCGTGACGCCTAACGTCGGACAAGTAAACACCACTATTAAAATAAAGGAAGATGAGTTGACCCTTGTGGATACCACCAAATTTTTGGGTGTTATATTAGATTCTAAGTTACAGTGGGGCCCACATATTGGTGAATTGTCGAATAGACTCAGCTCTGCTGCATACGCGGTAAAGAAAATTCGCCAATTAACAGACGTTGAAACAGCTAGGCTTGTTTATCATTGCTATTTTCATAGTGTTATGTCGTATGGTATTCTTCTGTGGGGTTGTGCCGCAGATATTCAAAATATTTTTGTACTGCAGAAGAGGGCCATACGAGCAATTTATAATCTACCATGTAGACATTCACTAAGGGATAAATTTAAAGAAATTGGTATTTTGACAGTGGCGGGTCAGTTTGTTTATGAAAACCTAGTATATGTACACAAAAATTTTGATAAATTGAGTAAGAAAAGTGATATACATAACCTAAACACAAGAAATAAGCATAAACTAGTTGTACCTGCCACTAGGCTCCAAAAAATTAACAAATCTTTTAAAGGTCAATGTGTGCGATTCTATAATAAAATCCCAAGCAATATACAGCAATTAAGCCTAAATAAATTTAAATTAACAATAAAACGCAAGCTGTCTTCAAAGGGATATTATTCTATTAAAGACTATATGGCTGATAAAAATGCTTGGGATTAAACCGCCGTTTCATACAGGCTATTCTAATATGAATGACTTAAAGCATGAATATTGTTATATTATGTTGCATTGTATAGCGTCACAGACAAATGAAGATTGTTACTAACCAATCGATAATTTAAAAGAGCATAGCCTGTGAGTTTCTTGCCAGTTCTTCTTACAGAGCGGTGGCTCGGAACTGGCACTTAGATTCGCTTGCACTTAAATGTTTTTTGTTTTTTTAAATTATTTGGTTGCAAGTGAATCTAAGCTTCGTGATTTTAGTATAGTTATATTTTATTTGTTTTTGTTATTTTTTTATAATTTTGACGTTTTCAAGTACTATGTAATAGTTTATGAAATAAAGTATTTTTGACTTTGACTTTTGACTTTGACAACCATTTATCCTGTGCAGGAATCGAACAGACGATCTCAGAATGTCTGAAGGTTTTCTGACCTCTATCTACCAGTCGTCGGAAAGTATTGTATTGAATAAATAAGCATATCACTTACCTAATTCAGTGACCTTACCTTAACAGTAACTTATGGTAAGCTGCCTCCATTAGTGTTGCGGAAGTGCGTCACACGCGCGCCGGACGTGACGTCACCGGACACCGGAAGCGCCAGTGGCGCCGCCTGACGGAACCGGCAGTCGCCGCATGGCACGTTATCGTCTTGCCGGGGTCAGTGACCGGTAATAATGATATACTATTATCCTTAGCTAATAAATCTTGACTAACGGATTGTAACAAAAGGAATTATGTTAGAATAATCATAATTTATGCTTTGTATTATAAATGCAAAATTAACTTTACGTGTAAATTTTTGCTAATTAACTGGATTTAAGTGATATAAATAATTATAATATAAATAAAATAAACCGAACGATAGCGGTTACTTAAAAATAAGAAATGCACTACATCAAATATTATAGTGTATGGGGATCCTACCGAGATCCGAGGAGCCCAAGCCAACCTCACCTGCAAGTGGTGCACCTGCCGAACAACGGATGAGGCCCTGGCGAACACAAAAGTTCCCGAAAAGCGGCAATAGGTTTGCCACCTATTACGTGGGACCAACAAAATAATTGGCGAAATGTGAGCTTACAATATGCCTCTGCCTACCCCTTCGGGGAAACAGGCGTGATATTACGTATGTATGAAATATAAGAGTTTCTTTAAAATACTCCGTTGCGAAATCTATAAATTGTAATAACCGTTTTATTTTTGTAAAACGCGTAAAGTTGACCAGAAAATACGACTTAGAACGATAACGTGTTATATTTGAACTTTATAAGAATTATTTTAAGTGAGAAAGTCTGTTGCCTCTTTAAGTTATATAACTGAACAAATTTTGCTGGAATTTGGTATGGAGACAGTTAAAGACTTTAGAAAAAAAAATCTTCAATAATTTATTGATTCAGGCGTTACTTTGCGGAAATCCATTGTAAGCAAGTGATAGTGATTTACTCTCGTTTCAGCGTTGGTCGTGAAGACATCGTTGTTCTGAGGCTCCTATCATACCTGAAGATGCCCTGTGTAAGGGCGAAACACGTGTCCTGTTGAGTAGTTTCTCGATTTTTCGGGAAATTATAGTAGCGCGGGAATTGTTACAAAGATATTTTTAATCCATCACTTAGAAAATTCTTCATTCTCTAAATTCTGAACCTCCAGATTTTCTACATACAATTTAGTATGCGATGCGAGATATCAGAAATTTCCTTAGGAGAAAGTTGAAAAGAAAACACTTTACAAATTGTTATAAAAAAATGCTTTGTTTCTATGGTTAGTTACACTGTAAGTCAAGTGGGGTCCTCACCCAAAGAGAAACTCAACTTTACTTAACTTAAAAACTTTACTTACTGCATCTTTTTAGTTTTGTGTAAAACACTATTGCTTAGCTATACAACATGTTACATAGCATCTTTTGTCATAAAGAAAACTGTCACTTAGCAATGTACGCGTCGTGTGTAATATTTATGGGAATTCCAATTTAATGTCACGATGTTTTTGTAACTCTCTCTCTCCTTATAAGTTTTCATATGTTGTCGTTAGACCATGATAAAGATAAAATGTCATATTTTACAGATAAATTCTTTACTCGATTATGTGTTGGGTAAAAAAAAACATTGAACCTAAAACAGTAACTTTGCCGGAACTTAATTAAGCATAATATTATACGATCTGGGAAAATTTTACCAACAGGCAACGACTCATAAATTAATTGAGAATCAATATCAACATTACGTCAAAGCAGAATAAAATATATCTTTCCGTATAATATTCGCAACATGAAAGTCAGGAACAGATCCGATAGATCATAAAAATAAGCCGTAGAAGCCTCGGTAAACATCCAACCAGAGATCGCAATAAACCCACGATACTGCGCCCTCACAAAGGAACAAAACGAAAGCAAAACTTAGTGTAATTAATTTCGAGTAGGTACCTACTCAACGCTTTTGTAATAAATCGTTTCATCCCAACATAAATTTCATCCGTCTCAAGCGAGAACCTCGGGTGCTGCCGTCTCTTTTCCTCTCACAACAAATTTGCATAATATCACGCCACCTGTCCCTTTCTCGGATTCACAAATGATTTCCACTTTCCCGCTTTTCTCTAATCACGTGTCTTAAATGCCACTATTTACTCCAATGGAATTTCAACTTTATATCTTCTAGCATATAGATTAAAGTTCAGGAAAAATATTCAGTTTTCCTTGTAGAGTGTCCATGCGTTAAGCAAAGTTTGTGGAAATAATTTCACTCAGATATTGGCGAGCGAATAGTCGACGAGTTGTCGACTTAGTCTAGAGATAAGAGGCTATAATTCTTAATCTTGCCGAAGAGAGGGTCGCGGTTGGAAACGTAGCGTTGTTTCAGAACAACCATAATTTTCATACTCCCGACTTGTGAGTTTCAAAGCTATTTGCTAAGTTTATGTTTCAATAATTGCAAATGCGGTGTAAGCGCCACGAAATTTTTGACATTACTTCACGAGGTGAAATAATCCTGCTTTATTGTTTTATTTTCATCTCTATTGTATGCATAAAGCGTCCATTGTGACTTTAACAGTTGACACAGTTTAATACCTAGATAAGACACGCTTTGTTTTATCTTTTTATTCGTGATTTCATACTCGCCATGTACTTCACTAGTATTTACTGGACTGGGCTATTTTATGTATCATTCTTTCTTTCCACACTTCTTTGTTGCTTGTATAAACATTCTTTTATTGTTGATGTACTTGATAGAGTAAAATTTTAGTGCTTTATTGAGATTTATGAATTTATATAGTTAAAATTACTACTGTTTAAAATTTTTATAGTTGACTATTGTTTTCTTTGATGTTATTTGTGTCGGCCTATTATTGGCCATCTGGCGCTAATTTTCGTTATTTTTGGTGCCGCTGTTGGTTTTTCTTTCTTTATTTCTTACATACATATATTATGTCACGCCTCTTTTCCGTAAGGGTGGGCAGAGATCACATCCTTCCACTTGCTACGATTTTGGCACACACTCTTAGCTTCATTCACACTTCTTCATACACGTCAGTCGGTTTAAGGTACTTTTGACCTACCCTTTCTCCAGAATCTTCTGGATTTGCTCATGGAAGGTCTTTTATTTCAAATGAAAGAAAACCCTATGCTAATTTGTACCTGTTAGTGTCCAGTGTACAAGACAGTTCGGGCAGACCGAAGACCAGTGCTGCTATAGATTATGCCACAGAAGTTTATACTGGTAACATACCTGGTTGACCATCATAGGGCTCATCAAGAATGGTGTGAATTGTTTTTTGGGGACCTGGTCTTGCAAGAGTCCGTATGCTGCGGTGACAACTCTTTCAGGTGGGCCGAATATTTCAGTGCCACCATGTGGTTTAATGAAAATGTTTGTGCAAGTTTTGCAATCAATAAATACATCTATTTTTATGGACAGCTATAATTTAATAACGTTTTTATAGACATACACTTAGCAACTTGGCTACAACCATCATTATTCTATAGTATTCTAAAATAAAAGACAAAGAATTATGACTTTAAATTTTCAGTCAAGAATGTTAGCTGCTTCTTTTAAGTTTTAAATATTGTATTACTCTGTTCGTCTGGCAGCAGAAAAGACAAGACACCTTTGTCCCAGTTATTATTGTAATACACGATAAAAAACTACATGCAATTCAATATCCACAATACATACATTCACGCCTGTTTCCCCAAAGGTCATATCATACGCCCACACTTCGCCAATTATATAGTTGGCCCCACGTTATAGGTGCCGAGCCTATTGCCGCTTACCGGGCACTGTTATGTTTGCCAGAGCCTCGTCCGATGATCGGCAGGTGCATCACTCGCAGGTGAGGTTGGTTTAAGCTCCTCAGGTCTTGGTAGGATCCCTATACATACTTTATATCCACAATATGTATGGACAAATAATATAATATTATTGATATTTATTTTCATCCCAAGAAACCCATCTATAATCTTGTATGGGCTAAGTTGCAAAATTATTTAGACCTCTATGTTTCACTTGGGGCAATTAAAGCCGAATTGTACAGTGTGTGAACTGAAGAACATACCAAATTGCCGAAGATTCAGTTGATAAGCTTTTAGCGAGCTCTCAGATATACTGTTGTGTATTTCTATAAAGCGGTGGCTCGGTCCAGGCACTTAAATTCTAGGTGAATTATTTTTTTGCAAATAGGTATGTGAATCTAAGCCTCTAATAAAGCATTTAATATAATTATACTTTATACAATAAAGAATTACTGATTTCTGATTATAAGCGTAAAATAGTGCAATAGCATCTGATTCTCGTGTTCCCAAAATCTAAAGCCTACCATGACTACTAACCGAAAATGTGGAACTAAAACAGCACAGCACTTCGATTATTGAAGATTCTAGTTTCAAAAATATGTTCGATCGTGAATAGCCTAACTAAATCATCAATTATTCATTCATTGAGTATCATCAATAATTCAATATTATCAAGTAAAGCCTTAAATTTGTGATTACATTGAATTTTATAAAGTACATGAATTTTTTTGTTGTCTTCTGTAGACGACTTTTAATAATTGACGAGTCCTAATGACCCAAGACAACAGCCAATTAGTTTCCCATTACTTATGTTTACAGGTTCAGCAGGCTATTAAAAAAAGAGCAGTATCGATTGAAAGGGGACCCTGGTCATCCTAGTTTACTGCTAATGGTGCTTATTGTGTTGAAGCCTGACTTGTGAATTGTGTGAAGTTGTGTTGAATATACAAAAAAAAAAATTATATTTTTTATAAACTTTCTCCCTTCGTCAACTCATGACCTGCACCACACGAGACCTTATTGCTCTGTAAACTCGTGAACAAGCGTCTTTAACTTGCATTGCGACCACACGCGTCTGTCTGCAGTCTGTACATACAAGCCAACAGCGATTTGTGGCTTCACATTGCGGCTTCAGGCGGGGGGCAGAACTCCAGACAAAGACATGACCCCAAATTCAACTTAATCTCGGAAGTTCTTGTCTTTATGCGACAATTTTAAATAAGGCATGAAATATTTTCTGGTATATAAATAAGTAAAAAATTTACTTATAGAACACACTTTTACAATGAAACAAAATTAATACGTCTTGTTTTCTAGTGTTTTCTACTTAGTTTTGATTGTAATAAATTTACAAGTGAGGCAAATGTCAAGTTTATATCACTAGACTTGTGGTTACAATTGTAAGTTACATAGAAGTAATAAAAGCTAAAATTTTTGTTTCCAAAGAAGACTTGATAATTTTTTTTCGGAATGTCGATGAATTTGAGAAGAAATATATGTCCGTTTCTATTCGACTGTACTGAATTGCTGATATGGTTGGTTATTAATAATCCAGAAGAGTTCAAATAAAAAAAACATATAATCTTATTCTACAGTAAGTATTCTAATAGGGGTCCTACCAAGAACTTTAAACTCCAAGTCAAACTCACCTGCAGGTGCTGCACTTGCCGATCAATGGACGAGGCTCTGGCGAACATGAGTTGCGTGTAGTTTTTTTATAGTGTATTGCAATAATATCTGGGACAAAAGTGTCTATGACGTAAGTCCAGCAAAATAATATATTCAAATTCAATAAATAAATTCAATAATAGTCAAATTCAAATCGTTTAATGCTCTCATGGGTAAAACAGTGGTCTTAAACATTTTTCAGTACCTTATATGAACCCTATCAGTGTATTGCAATAATAATAACAAATTAATTATTATTAAATATCAATTATTAAATATCAATATTAATATAATAATATTAAAATTAATTAAAAGAGTATATTAATAATTACAATTACATATCGCTCATTTGGTGCAACAACGTCGTAACTACTTTTTTTTTTTAAATTGAGTTAAATATGTCATTATGTTCGAAAAGTATATGTTGACCGAAATATTGCGTAAAAGTGTAATTATGCCATTGTTGCACCAAATGAACGATAAATTAATAATGTATCTTTGCCTAACTCTTCGGGAAAACAGCCGTGATTGTGTGTGTGTCTTATTCTACATACATCTAATTATATGTTTCTCTTTGTGAAAAGGACCCCAATGTTCCAAGCATTTGGCAGTATCCAAGTAAAAGGCTTCCTATACACACACCGTAACAACTCGTCGACGGTGATTAGATAGCGATAGGTAAAGTAAAGGAGAGGAAGGCCTCCTGGGAATCGCTCCAAATACAATTGGCTCGACGCTGGAGTCGATTTACACTTGCAACGCGCTTATCCTCTCGTCTTCATATTTAGCTGCATACTTAATGTATAACTAAGGTGTTTTGTTTACCAATAACTTTATCCCGATGTCTAAGTCCATATTATTAGGGGACTATCAAAATTATTTGCAAGCTATTGAATAAATAAATAATAATAACAAATATTCTCTTATAATTACACTAATTATGTAGATCCAAAAAAATATCAATAAGAACTTGAGCTTCGGATACTGAAGAACGGATAAACATACTTAAATTTTTTTTTTGTTAATGCATAACGTAAACACATTTTTTTATGTTTTCTCCTTATTTCGGACTGCTGGAAGGGTTTATTTTTTAAATAAGCAGCTCCATTGTATATTCTTGTAAAAAATCCCTTATTTCCTATATATGTTTGTACATTTCGGTGTACATACATTGTTAAATAAATAAATAAAAACCCAGCCCAGAACAAATATTCATATGGGAATCGAGCCAATGACCTTATGAGTGGAATGCAGGTATACTGACCTCCGTGTCATATAGGTCCTCACTTAAACGAAGTTTAATGAGTGCTAGAAAGTTCTTTTAATAAGTGACGCCTGTATTTAGTAATGTGAAGCTGTTTACGTTTGAATGAATTTTGGTGTTTCTGTTAGTTCATTTTGCACTTTGTCGAATGAAGAATGACTAAATAGTGGCAGTACATGAAAATTCCTTTAATAAGAGTAGAAGACTCAGATCTCGATTGTATGCAAGGCCTGTATCCATGTCGTTGACGATCAGATAGCGATGGATAAGTAAACGAGAGGATAGTCTCAAGGGAACAGCCCATACTACGACTAAGAGTGCAGTGGAGTCGATTTTCTTTGCAACTCGTTTTATTTTCTGATTGCAAAATAAAGGAAGTAAATAATTACTGTTCTAAAGATGAGGAAACTAACTTTAAGTACATTGCCTGCGATTCAGGGAATCTATGTAAGTACAATACCTAATTCGTTACTGAACTACCCGTAATGGAGAGTTAATATACGCCTCTAAGTCAGTCTCAAAGCTTGCCTACCTTTCACGGTGAAGAGATGTGAAAATCCCGACGAAAACGGTGCTCCACGGCGTGGCTCCATTTAATGATATATATAACATGTAATAAAAATAATGTTCTGAGTACCTTTATATTTTTTCATCCTCATCAGATTTTTAGCAACGTGATTTCTAATAAGGATGTAACGCAAAAATGAATAACATCGAACAACTCCACGCCATCTAAAGTCAAAACGACATCAAAGCCTCGCTACTAAATTAGACATTTTGCAGATACTAAAAGATATTTAGCTGTGCCTCTCCCCCCCCCTACTGCCCCTGCCCCGCTCCCCATCGACGCCTGCTAATGGAACACTATTTTAAAGGGTTGTTTACACCCTCTTCAAGACACCAGCCAGAACCTTAGCAGAAATCCCTATTTGCGCCTCCGTCCCGTACTACGGCGCCCTTATTGCATAATTAAAGTTTATTTGTGGTTTATCTTGGATTTTATCATACTTTATTAGCTGTTTCATGAAAGGGTTCGCCGTTAACTTACTTTCTGTCTTTCTCGTCAATTTCGAAGGCAAATTCAGTTGTGAGAATTCCTTTTATATTGCAATTCATTTTGGTATATATGTAGCTATCTCAGTATAGAAATGTATACCTAACATTTCACCTTCTGTTTTGTATCATCATCTCAGCCATTTGACGTCCACTGCTGAATAGTTCCCTCCCCAATAGTCTTCCACATTGAGTGATACTAAGTCGTCTGCATTCATCGGTTTCCAGTCGGCTTGACTAGATCATCGGACCATCCAGGCTGTCCTTTACTAAGTTTGTCGGTTTGCGATCGCTATTGATAAACCTTAACGCCCCATCGGTCGTCGGTTCATCGAGCTATGTACCCCGCTCATTGCTACTTCAGCTTGCAAACTCGCTTCGCTATGTCAGTCACTCCTGTCTTCCTACGGATTTCCCATTTCTGAATCGACCACGTAGGTACAGTCCGAGCATAGCTCTCTGCATTGTAGGCTGAGCGACTTTGAGCTTTCTTATGAGGCCCATAGTCAGGCACCAAGTCTCAGTACAATACGTCAACGTATGGTAACGTATGGCAACACACACTGGTCGAAGACTTTCACTGTTTCGTATACTTACATCAAATATTACAAATACCTAATTAACTGATTACATTCGAAAACTAAGACACAACCCTATCATTCTGGGCAATTATATAGTTTTTGTAAGTAACATTTAATTCTCGTTATGAACTGAAAATATTACAATAAACTAAAGTACGTAATCAGGAAGCTTAGAGAAATTTACATTTCCAGCTGAATTTCATCAACGGCTCTTATAAAGTCTATATATTTTATTATTCTGAAATTTCGCCTTCGATTTTTGAATGTTACTATAGACATAATGGTATCTATTCCTTAAATAAAATAGAACAGCCACACAACTTTAAAAAAAAAGAAATACTTACCATAGCAATGTATCTGTACTTACTCGAACATATTTTTATATGCCTATCAAAAAAGTCTCTATGAAAACGAAGAAACACAGAACAGACAACCTTATTAAGGCTTACACAACACGAACATCAAACGGCGCTCTTAAAATATTCCATTTGACAAGTGACATTCGGCCTCTCTTTGATCTTCGGCGGTGGGCATCGGCCAATCACAGGGCGCCGTTGTGATTGCTTGAGGGACTCATAATTACGCCAGGATGACCTTACGGAGGCGTGGCAGACCCTTAACACTCCGTTGAGTGCCAGTCCGAATGGCCTGCCAAATTGGAACCTTTTGCCCAGTCATGCCGTTTCTGATACAGTTTCAATTTAATTGGGTTTCCGCAGTGTGGCAACGGAATTTTCAGTAATTGCTCTTCGTGTTTTGGCATAATTCAAAACTAGGTTTCGGGTCACGTTAGATAGTTAAATTGGTACATCACGAATCATTTGCACATACATACGTACATTATGGTATATTTGTGAATTTAATCAGTAAATTATATTATCTGAGTAGCTTTTTCTTAGTTAAAAAATCTTTAACCTAGTGGGTTCCCTTATTATTTGAAAGGATTTATGACTGAAAAAGAGTGAAAGCAGAAGTAAAAAAAACGTATTGTATAAGCGGTGCCACATTGTGTCCAATAACAGTCGTCTAATCACAAATACTCTTGACGCGCTCGTAGCTCTACGGTGCTCGGTGGTCGGAAACGATCACCGAAGTAAAGCAGAGTTTACAGAGGCCAGTCCTTGGATGGGTGACCGTTTGTGTGGCATTTGATATCGAGCGCTTCCTTGCTTCGGAAGGCACGTTAAGCCGTTGGTCCCGGTTATCACTAAATGTGGTAGTCGTTAAGCCATGTGAGATGCCTGATTGGGCGGCTTCAAAAATTATAAGAACAGGACGCTAAACACTTGCTTCCGCCAATCCGCACTTGGTCCGCGTGGTGGGGTATGATCCAATACCCTCGCACCTTGGTATGTGAGAGAAGGCTCGTGCTCAGTAGTGGGACGTTAATGGGTTGAGATGATGATGATCATGAATCACAAATACTGTCTATAACAATTAATCTGAATACTGAAGTGTTTTACGTTCGATATTACTCGATATAGCTAAAGTGGCAGTGAGCTGATATGCCGTAGGACCGATAAACGTTGGGGTAGGCGTGTCCTACTATGGTGATCGTGTGATGGTAAGCGCAGTGTAGGACGCCCTACGGATAGGTGGAGTGACGATATACGCAAAACGACTGGCAGCGGTTGGAGACGAAGAGCTGAAGATCGAGTTCTGTGGCGTGCCATTGGAGAGGCCTATGTCCAGCAGTGGACAAAGATAGGCTGATAATGATGATGATGATAATATACTCGATGGACTATACAAGTCGATTTAACCATTTATAATGGTTTTTAAATAAAAAAACAATTTAACTTACTTTTCAATTATTACAACTACCTTATAAAAAAATAATTTTTCATGGACTGAAAAAATAATTTGGGAATTATTGATAGGTCGGTTTTATTCAGAATCTATGTGTCCTGTGTGAGAATCGAACCCATGGCCTTGGCGGCGGATTGCAAATATACTGATGTCCGCGCCATATTGGTTAATCATAATCATAATTCTTTATTGTTTCATTTGGTTTCGTGTACAATTAGGTCTTAAAAATAATATTTTGTCCTTAAATGAACCCTGCAAGATGTCAGACATGTAATATATATAACTATTCCAAAATAAATAAATAAACAATTTCAATTGTTTTTCACATAGATAACAAGACATAATTGATAAAGTACTCGTATCAAAGAAGATACAAATACGCGTAATAAAAAGAACCATTAAATATACTGTGTTTACCCCAATCAGAGGTCTGATTACCCCGAGAGACGCGCGTCGACTTATCCTAATAGCCTCTAGAGGATTTTTACTTCCCCTTGTAGCAAATGATAGAAATATCGTATGTAATGAGAAACTTATATATACTGAACTGTATTAGATCCGTTTCAGAACTAAGACTATACTGACAGCGCAAACGCGAATGACTTAAGCCCAAACTAACACTATGAAAAGGTAATATTTCTTTTATTTCGTACAGTATAAGCTAATCGTTTATACAACAAGAAAGTCATCTATCTAGCTAAAAATATTAAGCTATGTTTTTATCTCGGCCTATGTGTAACTGATAGCGTGTAAAGGTATCGCTGAACCAGGAAACGTCCATGAAAGCATGCTCCTTTCCATTGAACCTATCGGAAATTCTTTATTTCAAAAACTATTACATAATACTTGAAAACGATAAAATGAAATACACAAAAAAACACGCTCAGATTCACTTACATGCAAAAGAAAATAGGTGTAAGTGAATCGCAATGCCAGTTCCGAGCCACCGCTTTGTGAGAAGAACTGACAAGTAACTCAGAGGCTATGCTCTTTCCACGATGTTCTGCCGTCCGTGATTCCAGCCGTCTTAATGACGGCTGGAATTCGAAAAATTCAGGATGCGTAAGGATAAGCGGACTAATTTTCCTTCTTACAGAAGTGAGGTGTATGGCCCCCCCCGACTGGTCTCCACCTTGTCGTGGTGGGGGGGCTGAGTACCTCCCGGTAGGGCGCAGGAGGCGCTAGAGAAAAGGTAACACCCAGAGATTGGCGACTCTGGGTGCCCTTAGTATCGACTACCGGGGGGGAAACTAAGAGGGACCTGTAGAGGGCGCGGCGGGCGAGCCAGGAGAGCCCGTCAAGCAGCGCCGGGAGGGTCTCAGGCAGCGGGGGCAGGGGGCTCCTGCTGTCTAACCATGGACCCTCCGAGAAGTCGGCCACACACGCTATGGTCGCACAGGGAGGTAGGAGGGGCGCGTCCACTGCGTCTCTCTGTGGAGGTCCTCCCGGTTTTGGTCCGGGGGACGTTGGCCGCGGGCGGGGTGTCAGAGCTGCAACCCAGGTACTGGCGCCCCGCCTCTTTCCCAACAAGCGGCGAGCGTCGTCGGAAGATTTTTAGTGGGTATTACTGCTGGCGGTCGTGTCTGCCGGTGGTGAGTCCCACACACCTCTCTCGGTCCCCCTTTGGCCGAGAGACAGTGCGTAAATGCATATTGTTACCGACGTAAATAAAAAAAAAAAAAAAAAGGCAGGTGTATGGCGTCCTGCTGTTAGAATTTTTCAAGCCCATTAAGCCTCTAATATGGCTTAACGACTACCACATTTAGTGATAACCGGGACCAACTGCTTAACGTGCCTTTCGAAGCCCGGAAGCGCTCGATATCAAATGCCACACAAACGGTCACCCATCCAAGGACTGACCTCTGTAAACTCTGCTGTACTTTGGTGATCGTTTTCGACCACTAGCACCGCAGAGCTATGAGCGCTGTTGTATAAGTCTTGGATTAGATACTCTTATTTACCCTCTGGTAAAGGTTAGAACAGATATTTAATTATTTACCTAAACTGCACCCTAGTTGGAACCCACAACTGGACGACAATTAAATCGCTATCTCGCGATCTTCACCAGACTGTACTTTCCTCAACAAACACTTTCATCCCAACTAGATAAACAATTCCAATCCATTTTACCATCTGCTTGTTGATTTAATACGGGATCGTATGTTTGCAAAGTGAGGTAAAACATTGTTATGACTTAGGATTTGTAGCTCCATGAATTATTGATGGACCGCCGCGACGACGCGAGTGCGACGCGCCCGTGCGAGTTCCGAGGTGCCACACACGTTCACGGGTCTCACGTTGCAAGGTGCCTTGTTTCCGTGATAAGGAGACTTACTTTTTCGTAAATTCCAATCAACCTAGCAAAGGCTCAAAGTCGAAGCATTTAAGGAGATTAGAGTTCAGTAGAGTGGACTTCATGTGGCCGAAGTGACGACGATGAAGAAGCAGAGATAATAGTAATCTAACACAAGTTTATAAGTCTCGCTGCGAAAATTTCCTTGTTTTTGTGGCAAGGATATAATCTCTTACTTTTTGTTATAATTCCTTCCCATCTACCAATTAGTCCGAAACTGTGGATGCAGGCGCCTCAAATTCTATTAAAATCTTATTTTCATACGCACAAAAACCTATTTATAATACATCCTAGTATTATCTGTGGTTGTTATGGGCTTAGGCCTGGAGATTTCTACCAACAGACTTACCTTAGTAACATAATCATTAGATTCCAATAAAAGACGACAGTCAATGTACACAATACACCAGCTAAGAGACTCAAAAAAGCTAATTGTAGTTGATTGATGAATTGATTTTTTCCACGCTGCTTCAACGCTGTACCAGTCACCCTCTGTTAAGTCGTACTATTACACTCCTTAAATAGGACAAATAATTGCGCGATGCACTACAATTCATCCGCAGAATCTCCAGGTTGTCTATTAAGCTATCTTAAGACATCAACAAGATATGTCGCCCATATGGAATCAGTTATCCACAAGGTAACGAATGTAGTCTACAACATGAAATAATGTTACCAATTAATAAGCCCCATAAAGCATACATAAAACTTTTGGGCTAGTGAAAAAGGTCTCGTCTCGTTGTCAGCTCAGCCTCAGTGGTATTCGCGACGTGTTACCAACATGCGGATGCCATTAACTCTCGCCCCCTCCACATACAGGCTGTTCACTAATTATTATAGAAATGAAAGCAAAATATTTTTAAGACTGAATTGAAATTTTTGTGAGAAAACTGAACTGGCCGTGGTGCTCGTGCTCATGGCTGTGTAGTCACTTTAGGTTGGTGACCGTATGTTTTAAATTAGCCGTTGATCCCAATCATTACTGTATATGATAGTCATTCAACCAACAAGAGTCTAAATTCTACAGAGAGTGCCACACACCTGCTTTGGCTTGCCTGAGCGATGCTTCGCTTGCCATATGGGGTTAATTGTTTATCGGCAGCGATTTCGATTACTAGTTGTGCTTTAACGACATTCTTTGCGATTGTTTTAGGTAGGCACTCAAGCACCATAAATATAATTGAAATTGGTCACCGCAGCCTCATCTGTAATCTCTACCGACTTCTGCAAAACCAGGGTCATCACTAAAAACCGTTTTAACTACCGTGCTGCCCATTTCTGCCTCATTCTGTAATCAATTTTTTTTTAAAGATTAGTTTTTGGTTGTTTAACATCATCCTTAACTTTAAAATAATCATCCTTCTGAATCAGCAAAACGATATCCAAAATTATAGAAAAATCTAATGCATTACTAAGTAACAATTTTTTATTAAAAAGTGCTGTATCACTACAAAAAACTATTAATGACATGAAAAAAAAATTATATCCTGTAAACCTTTTAGCAACTTTTTAAGTTTATTTCGATTACAGCCTGTATCGCAGCAGTAGGTACATGAGACAGACAGTTGATGCTTAAGATCAGTCTGCCCAGACTGGTTCTGTCCTCCTACATCAACGGCATCGTTTATTTTCATTTCGACTCAATAAATTCCTAACTCGGCACCGATTGTCTTTTAAAAAGCAGACATTGTCTTTGCAAGGGGTTTTTGTTCCCTCATTGTCTCTCTGAATTAGGCTGGCCCTCTCGATATGAGGAAGCTACGTTAAATTGGCTACTTGTATCTGATCGTTTCTTAAAGTCCAGTGGTCAGGCAGGTTGGGTCGTACTGTGTCGGTGTTGCAATATTTATAAGGTGTAAGCAGTTGTCGTCACAAATATATTTTTAACTGGTTTGAAAAACTTGTTTTATTGTATCATTGTAGGAGAACTCTTGGGGTTGTGTTCAATTCTGTTATTTTGGTCTTTGTAATATTATGTCACTATAATTTTTTAATCTTCGTTTTTCAAGACTGCCGTGGTTTTTTCACTATATTTTTATTAAATTTTGTTCTATTTAAGTGATAATACAACATTCATAATAAACCTTTTTTTGTCTTGTTTGTTTTTACACAAGTCAACGTTATTTAAAAACATTGTTTCAATCTACTTTATTGAAATAAAGAACCATAAGATATTTAAACCGATAATCGATATCGTATTTAACGTTCCGTACCGATACCGGCCGATATGAAAACAATATAAATTGTCACCGATACGGTAATCTGCCTTAATCAAAACGGATACCGTTATATCGTGCGCCGAAATGGTCTCATTAACAACCCGATTGGAATTCCTGAGATACGGCAACATCGCTTACTAAAAGCAACTCGGTGTTCGGAGGAGGCGCCACGTTGGCTGTGATTAACGCGACGCGTGCGCATGTTTCACTTAATTAGCCCAAAGACACGCGGCTCTCACACTCCGCGGACTAAAAAGGAGATCTCAGTTAGCCTTAAGTAGACGCCCGTGTTGCTTGATTGTTCGTTTTGTATGCAAGCTTGTTGGCATTTCTGGGGGTCCGACGGTTAAGACATTACCAACGCCGTGTTGAGCCCGATCGGGGTGCCAATTAGCAAGTTAGCCCGCATTGGGAATTATCGCAGTGTCCATAACCCCTACGGGTTATACACGTGGACTTCTCGATCCTATATTCATACCACTAAAGAAGTACTTTTAGTTGCCAATTTATAAGAAAGTGAGAGGGAAAGGTAAGGTAACATGTGTAGAAGGTACATAAACTAGTAGAGAATACAAAACGCTGTTCTGATATATCCAAGTAAGATCAATCAATTATGCTGCGACTGTTATATTTGGCAGGATTTAAAAAAAATCCCGTATATTTCCATTGATATATAAAATCAAACTAGCATCCAACAACAATGTATTCTTTTTTTATTTTGTAAAAAAATATTAGGAATGATTTTTGTAGTACAAATTCATTGTTTTCAGTTTTAACAAGCTATCTCTCACACTCTTTATAGTTACACTCTGTTTAGTAACTCTGCTAGGTCTCTGGTCTCGCGTTCTCTGTTAGGTGAAGAAACACTGCAAGGAGATAAAAATGATTTTATCAGCTACAGCTACTTAAATTAGTATGCTACTTAAATTAGTAAGCTTTTATTCGTATTTATCGGCAGAAAGAACATGATCATTCTTTTTAGAACTTTAATTGTTTTACAAAAAGCATTATAGAAACTACGTCTAGCTGACTGTTTACTAGGTGATTTGGCTTCTGTTTACAGTGTTTTGCACTTCCTACTACTTAGTACAAAAACAAATTTACTGGACATTGACTACGGCAGTACAGTACCTACCGGTATTATTAAAAAATTGTGCCAGATTATAAGTGATACGTTTACCAATACACAGTATAATAATCTTTACTCTAGGTGAAATGTAAGTAAAGAAATTCAAAATTTTATTTCTTACACAATTCCGTATGAAAATCTGTATTTTTTCTGCTTTAACACATTGTACGAACACTTCGCCAGCAAGATAGGCCATAATTCACTCTATAAATACTTTCCATACGTCGTCAGTCTATTTTGTAAATATTTAATTTTTATTTTCAACGTTGTTGGAAGCTATCAATTCACCCGGAGTCAAAGTTTTTCTTAGGCCAAATATGGTGTTACTACCATCGCAGTGCTGATAAACAAGACAAGTAAATTGTTTTTGTAACGCAACTTGAGATTGATAGCATTCACTGCCTTGATTCCAGTTAGGAATGAGTACAATGACGTAGCCAAGTTTGCTTGAAACTTTTTGCCTTTACTTTCAAAGATTCTTATAAACAAGAACATTTTGAAGCATTTAACGTAAAACGAAAATGCTGATCTTTTTGGCGATACTCGTATTCTTTTGTTACACATACAAAACTTAAAAGTGATATCAACCCAACAAAGTTTAACATCATGAACGACAAAAACCTTACGCATACAAATATGACAAATTAATACCTTTCATCCGCCGTTTCAATCATGCCTCGTTTAATTGGAACGCATTCGCAATTACATATACCCATCGAGATCATATCACACTGCCTTACGTTACATCATACAGAAACGGGCAGAAGCAAAAACTTGATACGAAAAAAAACAGGCCAGCAAATACACAATGCCAAGGAGTCTTGGACTGCACTACTTCATTCCGTGAGGAGCTACTGTATGAGCGAAATGCGAGCAAAAACAAAACGGACGATGCAATGTAGCCAACGGTAGCGAAATAATAAGATCGCACAACAAAATAAAGAAATGCCCTCGAAACAAAAGGAAGGCTAGTGAAATAAGGCGAAAAGGTTTAAGGAGTGACGCGGTGTGGGCCCGCGCTCATTGTCTTCGAGCTAAAAGAATAAGAACTCGTGGATGTGATATCAAGGTATTAATCTCCAAATTCGATGTTACACTTCAAATTTCTTCATGATGGGCTCTAATTACAGCCCTTACACCACTTTTCCCAAAATGATGAAAATATAATTTTAACCTAAAAAAGAAAAAGTTACAAAATTTATCACTTCGATGGCATTAACAGGTCTTGAATCTCTTTTTCCTCGATTTATCGGTTATTAACCAGGAATCATGAAGCGTAAACTTGCGTAAAAATTATCCGATGATATCTTAACTGCGATAATTTAAAACCATTGCAAATATAGGCATCATATCCATCTTTCGAAGCTCTCCACAGCCGTCAGCGAGGAGCCTCGCGAAAAAAACTCTTGCAATCGGACTGGCCGAGGTACATCATTGTTGCTTCCGATACCTGCCCGGCTCAGTTTCTCGCATGACACCACCTTATAACGGACGCATACAGTCCACAATTCACTGTCAAAGATGATTTCGCAAGGAATATACTATTTTTGTTGTACAAGGCAGCTGACAAACGGCACGTACGACTCGCCTGTTAAGGAAAAGAGGAAATTTAAAAGATTTTTCAGTTACAGCAACGTTTTTGTGGCACACGTTAAAATGGGCATTGGGTTGCGTCGTTAATGTTTCTTGTGCGCGAATGATTCGAGTTGACAGTATTGCAATAACAATGTTCGTTTTGACGATTTCATTCCTGAGAAAATTGAAAACATGCGGAGTATTTGTCTTTACGCTGTGTTGGGTTATTGGCTTCATTAACGGATTCGGTGGCAAAATTTAATTGAGTTTCATTAACTGTACCAGTGCTGCTATCGTTTTATTATATTGTTTATTTATTTGACAATTAAGGATGCAATAATAACCTAAGGTAACTTTGTCTATAAACTAACTTTAATTAACGAGTTATTAAATTAATTTACTTTTGAATAATATGACAGAACAAATTGCATTCATGACCGTGAAATCAGTTCAGAAACTGGCAAAATTAAAAAAAAACTTATAGATAAAAAATTCCATTTACTGCTTCCTACGTATGTTGAGTATGTTGCAACAATTTATTTGACGACATAAAAAATGCAAAGATTATGCATGCAGCTACATATTATACTCGTATTATCACTTTGATAAGTAAGTGAAGTTACAAATTTTAAGTCACGTCAGAAATGCAGTAACACTAGTGGTGCAGCTAGGAAATTACATAATGATCGTGAAATCTCACCGGTAGTATCAGAATTCTTGTTTGACGCAGGGATCGTGTCCGGGCGGGTCGCATCCAGCCTCGGATCCGGCCCGGTTTTACATTACAATTGTCGCTCCAACCTGTGCACGAATATGATAAATCAGACGATGCATGTACACTCGCTTGCAGAAACCGAAATCGTTCGAAAAATATTAACAATTCTGATGGATATTGCATAATTATATTTTTTTTCGATAAGTGTAATAAGGTTATTCTTTTAAGGTTATATGTATAACATAACATATTTAAAAGTTTAAAGCTTTTTACACAAACATTTTTGATTATATAGTGTACTGGGATCCTATCATCATTTTTGGAGCCCAAGCCAGCCTCACCTGCAAGTGGTGCACCTGCTGATCAACGGACGAGGCTCTGGCAAATATAACTGTGCCCGCAAAGCGGCAATAGGCTCTCCAACTATTACGTGGGACCAACTATAGAATTGACGAAGACGAAGTGTGGGCGTATAATATGCCTCTGCCTACCCCTTCGGGGAAAAAGGCGTGATTGTATATATTTAGTGCCTGTTGTTCGCAATAAATTTATTTACGAAGCTACAATCATCCAAACACACCTTACCCTCATTATCCGATGCATCTAGTATAAAAATCACTTCTGATAAATTTTAAAAATAATTAACAAAATATATCGTTTACTAAATCGAATATGTCCGGAATTGTACCCCAACAAATACAGAGAGAGCTAGTTCAGGGCTCATATTAGTTGAAATTCACTAACTCCAGCACACACGACGAGACAAATATTATAGCTATAACTTCCAGCTATGCCTCCAGCTACCGTTTTACAGCAGTATAAGTTAATACCCATCCTAGGCACATGAATTAGAATTCATAGAAGCGAGTAAAATGAAGCGTGTGATTATGGAGTCCTCTCTGAATATTTCCCTGTAAATAATTAACCGTCGCTTTTGGCAGTCCCCCAAGGGAGTATATTAGGACTATTATACCTTATTAAATACTTAATCGCCTTGGCGTATTTCTGACAGCACAAGTTACAAGAAAATAATACACTTTAAAGTATCATCAGTTTTGAGTGCCATTGTGTCTAATCGGCTATTTGTTTTGCTCGCAACGTCGTCGTGAGGCGCGCGCGCACGTTCGCGGAAGCCCTAATGAAGATCTTAATTGGGACCGCGTGTGTCTGCACCCTTATCGTTTCGCCTCGCTAAAATATAATATAGACCTTAAAAAGTATTCAAGATAACCTACAGATAGGTGATAGCTTTGTTTTGGTTTTAACGTCTCACTTCATAGACATGCGTAGAAAATGACTGGAAAAATACCAGCATGATCATTTCTTAAAAAGTTATTGTTGGAGTAGCAAAACTAAATTCAGCCTTTTCATCGAATTAAGCTAAACGCTTATGCTTATATATGCTATTATATAGATGATAGATAAGTAAAATCAAAGACGCGAATTGATATTTCTTGATATGTATTTCAATTTGTCGGTTTGAATTATCATTTTCATTGCTTGGATTGATAATGAAAATGTAACTAATTAGCATGTCAGAATTATGTCAACAAAACACTCAAAGTTTCCAAAATATTGATGTAACGGTACGAAACGAAGGCGAGTTGTGAATGGGTACGGAGGACGCCGCCGCCGAAGCCCGACCAAACAAAATAACAACAAACGAAAAAGTCAAAAAGCTCACGCGAAACGACCATTACGGAATAACTTCACCGTGTACCAAGTGATTCGATTTACCAAAGCAAATAGGAGAAGCGACTGACATAAAATCAATCGGCTGGCACGCGAAGCTTAACACCGAAATAATGTAAATTATTGCTCGTAAAAGTGTCATTTTCGACGTACACGTGACGTCATTGCAAAGCCAACAATGACGCAACTTGGAACATAATACCTCGCGACATCCAACCTTATTCCCCTGAGATGGAACACCGAATTCTGTAAACATGAAAGCTCTTGCGACTGAAGAGCATGCTACACAGGTTTTTGCTCAAACTGCCCTCGCTTTGTTATCTTTGTCATCAGTTAGACGTAGCATTTGCATGTCTACCGTATCACAGCGCTACCGCAAGTTCTGCTGCATCGGTCTCTTGGACGATATGCAGAGACACCCTGAGGTCGCGTCAGCCGTCATCGTGTCAAATTTGAAAATCGTATAAAAAATAGGACAAAAGCCGTCAGGGCAGTAAACCTCAAACGTCGGTTGAGAGTGTGTGGGTGCGTAGCAACACGCGCACACAATGACGTGGAGACGATCATTTACATACGGCGGGGGCGCGGCGGGGCGGGGAGGGACGCGCCCGGCCCTGGGGACCGCCGCGACGCCTGGGATGCCCGCACGAGAGACAGAGACCACTATATTATTATCCTGAGCTAAAAAAACGAAAAGTGGGCGGGGGATTACGTTATAGTAGCGAAAGTAATCGATATTCTGTTTTAGTTCGAGGATGTTAGACCTGTGCACCGGTGCAGCCTAAATACGTAAGGTTAGGTCACGCGTCAGATGGTGCGTCTTTTTTAGCGCAAGAAAATTGACAAGGTATTGAAGGGTATCAAACGATTACAGCTTCAACGGCTGTTTATGCAGAATTGACAATATTGGAGGAAGGGATCCTCATCCGTTATTAATACCCGATTTGAAAGGGTCAATGGGGCATCAAGGATACGTCGTTTTAAGTAAATGAGCCGTTGGGCATTTCGCGCGTAATTTCACAAGTGTCCCTCGGAGCCCGGCCGGCGTGGTCACTTCCTGGCAAAATGGACGCCGGAACAGTCGCGACAAACGGCTCCACAGTGCCGACCCTTTCGGTCATAAATGCAATACTTATTACTTATTGATATATTTTGATAACCAATTTCAATGGTTCCATTATTTCCTATTGCTATGGTATTTGTATATTTTTTGCAATCTCGTTGATTTTTCCAGTTTGTATGAAACTTGCACACTCTTGTTCACAATTGATCTGAACTTTGCTTCACTTATATTCATACTTATCCATAAACACACCTATATTCTTTGGGTTCACTGTGCCTTCAATTTAATCTGGACCACATATTAAAGCACTTCTGGGATGAATGTATTATCATATCACTAATCCCTTTACAGCATGTTTTTTTTAATGGACATCTGAGAAGATATCATCGCAGAGTAATATAGTTAGAATATCTATATATTAATATAGACATTCTAACTATAGTAATATATTATTCAACTAAATTATTAACATTTTTCTTGGTAGGTAAACTGTATCTATGAAAACTATCATAAAATTTTCGACTTTATTAAAATTTTGGCTGATATGCTTGCTTGAAGGCGACTCAGATGGTAATGGAGTCGTCTTTTTTCGAACTGGTAATGCATTAAGACACCTGCTTCGTCGCCTCACTTCTAAATAAATATTATTTGTTTCTAAAAATCAGAAAACGGAAACAAATTTAAGAAAGTCAAAATGCACGGTATTTTATACTTATGCCTACTAGTAAAAGTATCACACAAGAAATTGTGATATGTAGCGCGTCCCCGACGCCACGTATTCGCCGACGTGACGTAATGCGACATCGCAACGCGAAAGTAGGGGGATATTTATATAGTGATAAAATCCATTTACGAGACCGGTACAATGCGGGCCGAACAAACTTTATTTCCATAGCTTTCATATCTAGAAGGAACCCGGAGACGCTAGTGTTGTCACTTATAGATTAGTATCGATTTAGAAAAAAATTACATTTATTTATAATCGCTTCAAACATAAGAAGAAATACCAGTTTAGAAAATATTATGCATGACAATTTTATAAAAATGTTATGGCTTAATTTTCAAAAAAAATGCGTAATTGATACAAGATGAAAAAATAATGAAAACACTATAATTGTGACAATAAATCCCAATCCATAATATTTTATTCATCATAAAAATCTTTGACACAAAAACTAATCAGATAGTTACAAAAGAACCGAATGAATAGGTTAGATAAATTACATAAAGTAATATAACAACCAGTAAACAAACTTGTTTCTTAGATAAAGAAAGATTCACGACAAATCATCGATACATCTACTATAGTTTCAATAGCGCCCCTACGACGAAAGCCACCCTCAGTTTTTCCTTCAATTTTCCTTTTGCTACGATCTCCACTCACTTAATTGACGAAGAATTTTGATTGGTCCCGGTTCTGTTCGCCATATTTCTATGCATCCGCTGCGGCGGAATCTCTTTTTTTTTAATTTCTTTCTTCATTTATTATGCCGCTCTTATTTTAATGGTTAGCTTCGTTATTGTTCGTCTCCCGTCTTCTCGATATTATTTTCGAATCTAATTGCTAGACGTCCGTGTTTTTACTACCTCTCTTTCGAAGTTCGTTCGGCGAAGTATCTTCGTGTTTTTTGTCGCGTATTTTAACATTGTTTCATTCCAGTTCAACTGAAAACTATTATAACATCCACTTATAAGATTTGTCACGCAACGAGTCATATTTTTTTTTGTATTGTTCTGTCACTGCAAGTGATGAAGTCTCTTGCTTTCTAATTAGCACTACTAATTATAGTTTGAAAAAAGGAAGCTATGTGCGTAAAATAAACGTATGGGACTTCAACAGTTTCATTACTTCTTTGAATACTTGTATGACTTAATGTAACATGGAAATTTTATTTGACCACGTCCAAATATCGGCAAGTGGTTAGCCCGTAACATTTCAATCGGCAGCAATTACTCGTCAAAGGCGGTACAGCTGAATGCGGGCTGATTAAACAGTACTCTAGCGGACAGTATTGACAAAACGCTGCGCGGGCGCAGAAGCAAATTTCCAGAATGGCCGCCCATTGAAACGTCTCCCCATGCGCATTGTGCCATCGTCTCAACCGCGGCTACACTGTGAATAGGATGGACGGTGTGTTTTTGGTATTCCCGCCAATGCAACGCCTTATTTCTGCTGTCGATAAGCTTTGAATGGCTCGGATGGCAATGAAATTTGTACTTCGTTTTAATTTTACTCTATCTACATTCCCTATCAGAAGGCTCAGTATTTTTTTCTGTATTTTAATTTGCTTGTAGCAAATAAGTACAATATCCTAAATCACATTTATTTATAGACTACATTTAGGCTTGAATAGAGCACTTATAAATGCCAATATCGCTAAGTATTATCTCGCCTATTGACTTCGGATGATATGCTATCATCATATCATGGGTGACTTTAATTTTCTTCTGAGATTGTGTAACATTTTGGAATGTGCCTATAAAGGCAAATCAGTGTGATATAAATCAGCAGACTCAGAAAAACTTTCACCCTACACTGATATGTTCTAAAATAAAACAGTGAATTTATATTATCTACACATATATTTGACGTTCTGCAATGATTACACTATGCAATCAGTTTTTTTTTTTTAATTCTAAGATATGGCCCTGCCCAAATGCAACAGATAAGTTGTAAATGTACAAGAGAATGGTACATGTAAACAAAGTAGATTCTCAGTTCCATTTGAAAGAATGCTTATTACATTACATAAATGAATCGTACGAACTATCTACACTGCAAACCGAAGCCATCTCGATTCAAGTAATTATAATGGGCCAGAATGTAACACTCAAATAAGACATCGTCACCTCATCAGCAAACGAGCAACATTCCGACAGAGCGACAATTGAAGCAAGAATACTAAACACCTACTAGGAAGCGGTGTTATCTAGAATCCTAGCAGATCCACATGAATGGCGAGGGATCTGTGATGGGGTCGCCATTGCCAGTCTGCTGGCCGGTCCTTTACACGACTACTGATTAATAACTATTAACATTCAACTCGCGAAGGCGCCAACTGTACCCGGTTCAAGAATTCAGCATAATGGAGCTTAGAGTTTTTTGTTTGAGTCCATTGATTTTGCGATTACTACTTTTGTTCTTATTAGATTTCGTTCCAATGCTTAAGAATATACCTTTTTAATGTTTTGCGTCATCAGCATTATTTTTCAAAATGTCATATACACATTTCTGTGTTTTATGTACCTATAGATAGAATAGTTGATTAATTATAAAACAAAAAAAGTTTGAATCAGTTAAATCATTACTTTTTAGTTTTTTTATACTAGCTGGACGATTTGCATACATTTTTACGAAGTGTTCGTATGGAATAAATGTATTTTTTTTCTTTCGATACCCACAACATCAGCATTACAATTTTATGTTATACTCAAGAATCTTGTAAAAAAAGGACCCTTCTCTTGTACCGGGTTATATTGGTTGTATTCACTTATACTTTTTCTTTTTTCCATTAGACATGTTTATGGGCAAAATTGGAATTTAGGAGAGACTTTATTGACTGGATTCTATGTTAATTAGATTTTGCTTTGAACATTATGTTTGTACTTCAGAAATTACTTCTCTTACTTGCTGTTAGACATGAGCACTTACTTTATTTACGTACTTGTTAAACTATTAGTACTAATTGTTATTATAATGTTGCTATTAAAGAACGTATGAAGTCATAGTAAAGTACATTTGACACCTTAGTGCACAACACTATTTAAATTAAGTCTTTTCTCAAGACATTAAGCATATTTCGACGATTTTGTACCTATTTAATTATGAACTATTCAGTTCAAAACTGTTTGGTTCAATTATTCTTATATTTTTCAAGTTTTAAATATTAAAACAAACTTTGTGTCGTTCGTAACTAAAACATTGCACTGGCTTTGAATTCGACGTACTATCCCATAAATTTTCGACACCTGCTCAGATATCGTTGAAAGTAAGTAGACATTCACTAAGGGATAAATTTAAAGAAATTGGTATTTTGACAGTGGCGGGTCAGTTTGTTTATGAAAACCTAGTATATGTACACAAAAATTTTGATAAATTGAGTAAGAAAAGTGATATACATAACCTAAACACAAGAAATAAGCATAAACTAGTTGTACCTGCCACTAGGCTCCAAAAAATTAACAAATCTTTTAAAGGTCAATGTGTGCGATTCTATAATAAAATCCCAAGCAATATACAGCAATTAAGCCTAAATAAATTTAAATTAACAATAAAACGCAAGCTGTCTTCAAAGGGATATTATTCTATTAAAGACTATATGGCTGATAAAAATGCTTGGGATTAAACCGCCGTTTCATACAGGCTATTCTAATATGAATGACTTAAAGCATGAATATTGTTATATTATGTTGCATTGTATAGCGTCACAGACAAATGAAGATTGTTACTAACCAATCGATAATTTAAAAGAGCATAGCCTGTGAGTTTCTTGCCAGTTCTTCTTACAGAGCGGTGGCTCGGAACTGGCACTTAGATTCGCTTGCACTTAAATGTTTTTTGTTTTTTTAAATTATTTGGTTGCAAGTGAATCTAAGCTTCGTGATTTTAGTATAGTTATATTTTATTTGTTTTTGTTATTTTTTTATAATTTTGACGTTTTCAAGTACTATGTAATAGTTTATGAAATAAAGTATTTTTGACTTTTGACTTTTTGACTTTTAACAATTTTCATAATAATACTCCACAATGTTAATTTAAAGCTGAATAATGTCAATATTCCATCTCACATATAGCTCTTGCCAAAATTCCTTTAAATAATAAAGGGTCAAATCAGCACAGCTCATAACTGGACATAAATTTATTAACATTTCCCGAAAATTGAAACGGTCGTCATTCGTTCCTGCTGAACCAATATTATTGCTCGCTCGCAGACGTGCATCCCTGTAGGTTCATTAACCGACTCTACCCTTCCCCCGACCCGGCAGACCTAACCCCCTACCTCCCATCTTCTATTGAGTAGATAAATACTGGTATATGCCTGGGATATTAAATTGGAAGATCTCGATGATAATGGAGTTTCATCTTTGCGTAAATAGAATATTCTCTCTACGAAATTTTCAGTCGATTAAATTTTAAGGATGTTATTAACCGTAAAATTATAAATCGTCCTTAATATTAGCTTATACAACAACACTGCACTATCTAATGAAAAAATATTTAGGCGTTACTTTGTGAAAATAAATAAATTTAATAGTTTATGATTTTCTTCATTTTTGAGAACCAAAGCAGGTAGGTACCACCAATGTGCCTAAATTTCCAGTAAATAATGACCTCTAAATAATTGTGTGTTTACATTTAATCTGGATAAGTGGATCTGAGGGTGTTTCAATGTTTATCAAAATTTATATCTTATGTTTATCAATGTTTATCAAATATCAAAATTTGCTATTAGACTTCAAAAAGCAGTGCATAGATTCCATAATCATGAAGTTGGCACGTCTAGTACCAAACCTCAATGGAGTAACAAGTCATAAAGTATCTAAAACATCATAGGCTAAGTTAGCATAATCGTCAGAATTTTAATCATTTTCTACTCGTTCAACTTACTAACAATTGATAAGATTTCACTCAGCAATTGCTTTCAGTTACAGAAAACAGTGGTGCTCGAAATAAAATTGCGAGATTCAAACCCAAAAGTTTAAAATACCGCTTAAAAATTCAACACTCAACGGGTCTTCTGTATTTCAGATCGTCGAGAGCGTGCCGAAATGGTAATGAAGCCACCGTGCACCAACTCGAGCACCCAAACAAAAATATGCAAAGCGTGAGCGGTCCTTGACACGGGCCTACTTCAAGACTTCATTATATCCCGGACAATATCCGTTGAAAGTTGTCATTGAGCCACACACACAGAGGGCATATGTTTACAAACATCTAATTAGAGATGGTGGTGTGTGCGTTTGTCTCGCGCCGTATTATTCCAAAATTGTAATGGTGTGAGTTGCAAGGTAAGCTTTACTATGATATTGTAGCAGTACATAATCTTCTTTTAACATTTCGTGACAAAGCTATTCAAGAGCTTTTATTTTTAAATCTATAGCTGGAACAAATTGATTCAACTCTCAGATAAATTGTTTAAAAGTTATATTGTTTGATTCTCACGTATACTTTATTTTAAGGCCTATAACATTTGCCCTCTCATTTATCTTACACTACAGGTCTACTTGATGCTTTATAAGCAAATTTACTATTAGATTTAGCCGGTAATAAGAGAGTTCTTATTGTAAATTTGTCCTTAAATAAATTTAATTCTAAAAAAAAATCTGAACTTTTAATGAACTGAAACAATTGAAGTAAATTTTCTGAGATTTGTCCGCTATCGGGGAATGGTTATAATCATTTCAAACCGGTTAACTTTTATACACAAATTCTTCACGCCAGAATCGATCTTTACTGGTACTTTCAAGGACACGTAGAAGTTTGTGTACTGCGCAACAGTACACCCTGTGAGAATGGTTAGCGCTCATGTAAAATGCATAAGATACGCTTTCGTACTGAACCCTGCCTCGCGATTGTCTCAGTACGCACAGATGTAAGGAGAAAGCGTCTGGCCGTGGCCGTGAAACGAAACTCTGAAATTTTTCAAGTAGACTTTTAATTATTCATTCAGTGTACATCGATACTTTTCGTCATATGGAAAATATATAAGTAATAAAGTTTATAGGGAATTTATTTATAGGGAAATGTTCCTATTGGTAATGCCACTGAAAACTGTAGTTGGAACTCCAAACTCAGTTTTTAATTTGTGAGGTGGCAAACTATTGCTTTGAGACAGATAATCAAATGGTAAAAACATGTTAGGAAACATTTAAAATTTCAGTTACCTACAAATATAGACTTTTGACTATTCGAATAGCTGCAGTATAACAAAGTACAACTACATAAATAGAATTCAAAAGTAACTTGATTTGATGGAAACATACATGAATAGACTTTAACGAGAAAATCTGTCTAAGCAAATACAATTATTTATCTCAATATTCTTCATTTGTCTTGTCACCCGATACTTACTGCCTTTTAGTTCATTATTCTGGTTGTTAGAAAACTATGTTTAAATTTCAGTGTTATCCATAGCAGAGATGTTATAATGTCCCTAAATAATTTACTTGTTGATTCCCTGAATAGTTTAAATTGACAAGAAACTTTTTGCTCCTAAACAATATGTAAATTAAAACTTTTTCTTAATATAATTGTTATAAGACTTATAAGACAAAAAACATTATTATTGCAGATGTCGTACCACCCCAAAAGCTATCTCCGCAACTAACCTAAATACAGAAGAAGCAATGAGTGTGACCTTATTCTGGGAGCGACAAAACTGCGGGCGTGTGTCGCATCGCAAATCGCACTCGTGAGCCAAGGTCGATGGCCCCAGTCTCGGGACTAGGGGATGGATCCTGGTTAATGTTATTTGCAGAATTGTTGAGAATTTCTGGTGTGGAGGTGGTTGTCTCGGATAATTTAGTCTGAACATTCAAAGGTGCAAAGTAATAATTATTGTAGTTTCGCGTAACTGAGATTTATGAAACGAATATCACCTCTTTAGTAACCCTATAAAATTACGTGTAATGCATGAAGTTGAGTTTTAGGAAACTTTTAATTGGCACTGTGCTTAACCCTTGGACATCAGTTGTTAATTATTGCTTATTAATTAAGCATACATGTAATTAGTACGCAGTATTATGGAAGAGCATCTGGTAGGCGACAGAATATCTATAGATAGAACTGGGCTGGCATACTAGATGTACCTACCACTTAGTGAAGTAGTGCAACATTATCCTACTATATAATATTATAAACGTGAAAGTTTGTATGTGTGGATAGATGTTTGTTACTCTTTCACGCAAAAACTACTGAAGCGATTGTGATGAAACTTTGTATGTGTATAGCTGCAGTCCTGGACTAACATACAGGACACTTTTTATCCCGATAATTCCACGGGAACGGGGACCACGCGGGTAAAACCGCAGGGCACTGCTAGTAGATTATGTAAGTATTCTGCAAAAATAAATAAATAAAATATCAGCTTGTGCCAACAAGCTGATATTTTTTTACCATACTGCGTCTGCGTTGCTGTTAGTAACAGTACAAGAGTCTTTGATCCCAACTTTAAAAGAAAACTTAAGTAAGTTATAAGAATAACCACAAGCATAGAGCCACATTTATTGAGTTACTTTCCACTTAATGCGTTCCTAATAATTCGTTAAAGAATGTGTCTTATCGTGAATATCTTTCGACAGGTAACGGGTATGTCTAAAAAGGTAATACCATGATAGCATCACTTAACTTCGGCACGTACCGTGAGCCGTGAAATGGGTTGTCGGCTGCCTGGCTAGGATTGAAGCCACGCCAATAGCGATTTTAAGTGATAGCTGGGACATGCAAAATAAGGTTTTATTGAAAATTTTTATATGTAAGACTTTTCAAACAGAAATAAAAATAAGTGTAGGTACTATGTATGAGTATGGAATTAATAACTCTGCTGTCATGAAATAAAAGAATAATTTTTAAATTTTTTATATTTTTTGGGTGTTTATTGTGAATTGGAACTGAAAAGAGCAATACATTTCTACTTAGTTTAATAATGATTGCACTATTTATCTACATAGTTTTACACCTCTCACAACCCATCAAACGGTCTTCGATTAGGAGGATTGTATTTAACGTGTTATAAAAGTTAAGAATTGCAGATAAATAATATCAAATAAAAACCCGCAATTGAGACCCAATCAGAATGATGAAGAAAGAATGATATTTTTAAACTATTTTTCAAAATGAAAACCAAATTGCTCTTGGAAGTGACGATATAATGTCACATTAAATTGGATAACATTAAAAGTTGTAAGGTCTGATTAAGAAACAATTTCGGCACATTTAACTCTTTTCTATATAGACGTCGTCTCAAACAACAAATTAATTATGAAAACTCAAAGAGTATTATTAAAATGAAATAAGCATAGGAAGCACAAAATCCAACATAACAGATTCTAGAACAAAGCTAGAAGCCAGCGCATCATTACGTATGCAAGCTGTAGGACAATACTACCGCGACGCCAATTGTCTCAGCCTCGGCATTGTTATTAAAAGGGGTTTTTTGTTCCAGGCCGGCGTCGGGACGTGACCTCGGGAACACAGAAGCCTTGTGGACTGTACCACTATCTAGCATATGTGATGCTACAAGCCGTTTCATACAAATTAGTAACGTAATAGTTATAATTCGGACCTTTAGCTTTAGTAAAGTGATTTCCATGTTGTAACATTCACATGTGACTATTAACTCAGTAATTTATTTATTAAATAAATTGTAAGTAATAAAGGTACATATAATATCGCGCGAAACTACACAAACATTATGCCTGTAGGATCAATAGTAATTGAAAGAACTCGTAGTAAAGATTTCATTTAGTTCATATTTTTCTATCCCATTTTGATAGGAAGACAAATAATTATTATAGCTTAAACATTATTTCAATTGATTGTATAGTTCATAATAAGTAATGTGTTTAACATGATAAGGAATGAAAAGTTGAAAAAGAAGATTTTCTTAACACATAGATCAGTTGTGAAAGCAAACAAGAATTAATTAGAAATGAAATATTGCAGCTATTAAATCTGTCACTAAGTCATAAAGGTGATGAATTATTGAAAACTACTCTTTACATCAACACGACATATTCAATGATTGAAGTATCCTCATACCTCATAGACTGATTGAAGACAAATCCTCATTTAGACACGATATATTGGCATTCAGTCTAGCCACTTGCATTAGCAAAATCAATAATTTCGATGCAGCCAATGTTGCATTAAGTTTTTTAGAGGCTGTATTTATTGTAGCAAAACAGACAGCAGTTTCGACTCCGTTCGTGAAATAACCAATGAATCGTGAACAAAACGGATACATAACCATTAAGAGATAGAAAAGAAATGAAATAGCCAAAAAAGCAAGAGAAAACAATACCCGTCATGGTTGCGTAGGTAGGCAATTATATTTTCATAACTTTGCAAATAGGTACCTATTGATATCTTCTCTCTTGTTTTTCTTATTCTGATAACCGGAAGGCCACACCATGTTTAGATCATGAAAAGGGAATATGACAAGCCAATGTTTATAATTAGCAAACTTATATAACGAAAAGACATCTCAATAATGACTTGTAGAATTTATTAAGTGCAACATGAGCCTTTTGTCTTTGCATAATTTTGTCTTATACACAAAATAATGTAATAGCAGTTTGTTAGATAAGTTCTTTGTTTAAAAAGTTTTCATTTCAATATTTAAGATTTGAGTTTTAGATTTGCCTACAACGATGGAATGTCTACTTTTTGGACTAGAATGTTGTTATCATCAGGGTTTATAAGCGAGAAATCTTATTTATATGTGTATGGTAATTTTTAGCATGATGTTATCCCTTACAAGTCCTCTTCAGCACGCAATTGCAATTCGACGGGCAGGAGGCATACCGGCGGCGCGTCGTGAACATTAGACGAACCGCAAGAAGAAAGAAGGTGCACAAGTGTTTACCCGAAAAGAGGTCGCAACAAAATCGGTAAAACTTAAGGGGGCGACGACACCGCCCGAACAGCGCCGCTCGAAATGTATTCAAATATATGCGCGATTAATTCAGGCTGCATAGCCGCTGGGACGGTGTTAGTAGTGGCAGCCGGTCTCACTTTCTACGCCGGATCGATGGGGCCGTGACCTTCGCAATGCCTCTTATTTGGATCCTGGATCGATTTTTTTCTGCCTTATGGGGGGCTTACACTGTCAAAGTCTGTTCACTTGAAGGAGCAGGCGCATGAGTATCACGGAGAAGAGGCAACGTGACGTACCGATGATTATTTTCATCAAGCCTTTCAAATCTATCACAACATAAAATTTATAAGATTTAAAAATGTCTTCTTTTTTGTACTGCCGGAAATGCTATTCTATTTCGCCAGTAAGCTGATGACCGGGATCTGCACTTGGCCGTTAGTAAAATTTTATCAAATGATATCACAAGAATAGTTGCTATATGATAGGTAGAGGAAGAAAGCTGGTAAAATCTATTCCAAAACTCCGACGTAATTGCAAATATAAGTCTTATAATTACTACAAATTTTATGAGCAATGACTATTCTAGTTGTATTACTAATTACGTCTTCGCCTTTGCGTTGTACCTACCTACTTCAATCTTGACCTGGACCTGCAGAATCGACAAATTATTTTCTAAAAAAATTGATTTTATCAATGACTAAAAAGTAGAAGCCATATTCTTTATTAAATGGGTAAAAAGATTGCTGTTTCTTGAATATAAAGTAGCACAGAAGTTACATTACAATTTTATAAAATCGTTTGTAAATACAAATATTCAGCTCCCAGCTGAGGAAATAATTTAAAGGAAAACATTTGAAAACTTACATGAATAACTATACTTAGGAACCTTTTCACGAAAGTGAATAATCTAATAAAGGCAAAAGGCGTTCAACTTCGAAGAATACATAATACAAAACTGTGCATACCACAACAAAACAACAAGCCAAGAAAAACTGTATTCTGTAACGAAACAAGATTGTTACAACATTGCTCGTCCGAAAAACAATATTCTAGTCATTGAACTGAAAAACAGCCTTGATAAGCCGGTAAATAATGTATTTGTAAGTACCAAACCGATAGCCTTCATTACTCAGTCTCCAAATACACAATACCAGTTTATTGCCGACACTAGCTAAAGTGGGGACTTTAAAAGGAATATGAATTTTTTATTATGTTCGCAGTAAAGGCCCCAGGAGATGGAAACTACAAAGGCGAGTCACTAACTCGTATCAATACTTTCCTTTATAACGGTTAAGAGCCGCCGTTTTACAGCAAAAGGTTTGCCTTCAAAAGAAAAGATGCCCTTGTAAAATTCCTTCTTCAGGTCTCAGAGGAGTCGCTGTACATATAAAAATACCTAGACAAGCATCGAGTGCTGGGCGTAAAGGATGCGCGTGGCTGTGTGCGTGCGACGTGCCACCCACGCACACTGGCGCGCGCTGTGCATGTGTGGCTGTACACAGGAGTACGCTCGGGTACAGTGCGTCCGCAATATTAATGCAGGTGTGGTGACGTCACGCACCGCTGCCGTTACTCCGGAATATTAATAAACGTAACGGAGGGAATAAAATGGGGTATCGTTTGGTTTCGGTGTGTTTTAGTGTTGGTTAATTTTTTTTTGCTGTTTTAACTTTGAAATTTTATTTTGTAGAAGTAATCATAATTATATCAGAAAAATTAAACTGTGATTAATTTTACAAAAGCAGCGCTTGTAGATGGAGCTTCTGATTGTCATTGTCACATAGAAAAAAAATGAGAAATTTATTCATTTTACTAATTTTAGTTTTGAATGATATGAAATCATTTTTCTTCATTTTCATCAATTTCCATTTTCCATCCTTACGTCAAGCTTATTGAGATGAGACACATGATATAATTTATTAACAGCATTCCAAGTACCCATATAAAGATATTTTAGTACATAGCATTTTCTAATTATGCATTTTAAGAAGTACAATGAAAAATGCTTTAATTCCATATATAACATAATATATATTTGATATGAGAAAGTCCTGAATGGAAGGATGTGATCTCTGGTCTACGGGAGAAAGGCGTGCCGATACGTATGTTTACGTCAATTGCGCGTTATTTTGTTGTTAATTTAAATTACCGAAAACAAAGGTTGTACGAAAGAGATTGCTTTATCGATAAAGACGCTTTTGCCCACATTATTTTTATCCTTGTAATGTTAATATTCTATATGAATGTGCATTAAAGTGTTTTTAGTTTAATTAGTTTCTAGTTTATAGGAAAACATTTTGTTCAAAATTAACAAAAAATAAAAATACAAAGAGCGCCGAACGTCTGGTCATGACTGTATCTCACGCACACAGCGACACTCGCCGTACGTGCCGTCGTCTTGGCAACGACGCGCATGCGCGGCGCCGCCCACGACCCCCTCCCCCCCTCTCTGCGCACGGAAGCCCCCCGCTACCTCCCTCCGCCAACTCTATCGCATTTCAGTATGATTGGCCATTCGGGGATAAGGTTTGTGTAATTACAGGTTTTTTTGCTGACCGTCCGACCGATAGTGGTTGTCACTTGCACATTGGTTTCGCTTCTTGATTGCGGCTGAAACAAAACATACTTACCAACTGCATTATTATTTTCCTTACTGTACATAGTTCTTTTTAAATATTTGATATGTCATTTCGTAGTATACTTAGATCTGAAAAACAACATAGTTACTGTATTTTTTTCTATATGAAACTTATTTCTTTTTAATTATAGGTATGTTATTGAATTGATTAATTACATATTAATTGACTTTGCATTTCTTTCCTTAAATAAAAAATCTATTATAATAATGATATACTAAGTCTTTCATTATAATAATTGCAATATATTTAAATACCTCTCAGCACAATCTTCAAACTTCAAAAACTTTTATTTTATAAACTAAGTGTTATAAAGTACTTTTAAACGTCAAAATGCACCAAAAAAATCAAAGTGAAAGTCCCACCAGACAAATCTCTTTGATTAAAACCTTGTTTAATAATATGAAGCATCACATTCTTCAATGGCGACAACGATTCATCGAATGTAGTACCTAGAGGACGGCCTCCCACCCGATGGGCCAATGATCTGGTCAAGGCGGCGAGGAGCCGGTGGATGCAGGCGGCAAAGGATCGATCTACGTGGAGGGGAGGGGTACAATTGGGGAGGCCTATATATTCATCAGTGGACTTCAAATCGCTGAAATGATCATGAGGAACAATATGAATAAATGTTAAAGAACTTAGATTCACTTACACTTAATTTTTATTTAATTGCATGTAAGTGAATCTAAGCTTCGTGATTTCAGTGTAGCATAATATTAAGTTTTTTTTAATTCATATTTTGTTTTGACGTGTTCAAGTGCTATGTAATAGTTTATGAAATACATAACTTTTTACTTTACTTTTTTTAAAAACATTAAGATTACCTAGTTGTAAAGAATTTCAAGTTCAACTATTTGTGCGTATGACATTAGATAATTTCGCTTTTGTCATTCTAATGTAACTGTCATACTCGTACATATTACCGGGACGACAGAAAATTATGGTTAAGGTACGTTAAAAACTCTATAATATAAATATTAGTTCGTAAGATGACAGTGAACGTTCGTAGATCGCGCAAGCGTTTTTAGTTTTCCAGACCTATATAAATACAGGTAATTATTCTCTATTATGATATCTATTCAATAAAAGTCCTTAACAAATCCTTCCTGGTCTTTTGATGTAAATATTTCCAAGATGTGATCATGGTATCCTTAGTAATTTTCACATAGCAATAATAATCTCTTCTGTAATAAAAAAATATCGAAAAAATGTAGCACTATTATTTGGGTATCTAGTTAGTCATCATCTCAGCCCATTAACGTCCCACTACTGAGCACGAGCCTCCTCTCACACATCAAAGTGTGAGGGTATTGGGTCATACTCCACCACGCTGACCCAGTGCGGATTGGCGGAGGCAGGTGTATGGCGTCCTGCTGATAGAATTTATTAAGCCGCCCATTAGGCCTCTAACATGGCTTAACGACTATTACATTTTGTGATAACCGGGACCAACGGCTTAACGTGCCTTCTAAAGCACGGAAGCGCTCGATATCAAATGCCACACAAACGGTCACCCATCCAAGGAATGACCTCTGTAAGCTCTGCTGTACTTCGGTGATCGTTTCCGACCACCTAACACCGCAGAGCGCTTCTAGTTAGTAAGTATGTTAATATGTGTTATTATTAGTTGCTATTATTGTCAAGACAGGTGTTGTTTTTACTACAATTGGTGCATTATGTAAGTAGGAACAGTTTCCAGTAATTATATTCGTATTCAATTATACATTTTACGTGTTATTTATTCCAACTGTCATAATAAGTATTACATATGGTAAACAATTTATACAAGTATCAAATAAGCGACTTCTTACTAATAACTCAGAGGTATAAATTGCAACAGTTTGATGAAACTTTTATTTTTGTGACTTTTAATATGTTATTGTGATAATATGAAATAAAATATAAAGTTGATTTCCGTATTGAAAATGTTCATTTACAGTCAAACCTAACCAGCAGTTGCCCGTGTGTTGGCCCATGTGCAATGTAAAATTACATACATACATACATTCACGCCTGTTTCCCGGAAGGGGTAGGCAGATGCCTATTATACGCCCACACTTCGCCAATTATATAGTTGGTCCCACGTAGGTGGCGAGCCTATTGCCGCTTACCGGGCACTGTTATGTTCGCCAGAGCCTCGTCCGCTGATCGGCAGGTGCACCACTTGCAGGTGAGGTTGGCTTGGAGTCCTTAGGTCTTGGTAAGATCCCTATACACCTATATTATATAAAATTAGGTATTGTTAATATATCTATCAATATAGCGAAAATTATTCAAATTTGGACAATAGTTTAAAAATGAACGTAAGACAAATCTTAGCATTTATAATATGTATATATTGTGGATTTTTTTAACCCCAAAATTACAGTTAAGTTACCCTTTGGCAATAAATAATCCCCAATAACAAAACAATGCGAAGTAAACAACAAAATCGCACAACACAAAACTTAACCGTTGAACTGCCAAAGTAACCTCGCAGTCATTTACGAAACACGGGAGCAAGAACTAATGGACTTCTAAACAACATATAGCATGTTAGCAGTTAACTATATGTCAAGCAAGACGCGTCGAGTCGCATAGCAACGCGCTAGACTAGGACAGCACGTTGAGATAGAGCGAGATGGTAGTAACACCCGCACTCGCGCTTTTCAACTCACACTCGCGTCCACGGGAAAACCTTACACACACAAGAAAATTACTACAAGCATATCTATGTGTGCAAAATGCGTGTAGGTGAAACGGAATGTAGGTATTCGTGAGCCGACAGACGTCAGTTGATAACGATGTAACGTACAGATATGATGCCCTGTACAACCGCATTGTACATATAGTAAAACAGGAAGGGTTCGCGATTTACATATACTTTCGGAATCGGATAATGGAAAATATTAATTAAGGTGCGACTGAAGCTGATAATTTGCTTGTCGCTTTCCATGGGTCTGGTTTGTTTAGTCGGTTTTAATAATAATTGGCTGGGGTTGCTGATCGGGTTCATATCTGTCAGCGCTTCTGCTTTATTTTGACAAGGAAAGTATAGGTTTCATATTTTATTTTAGAATTTATTAAACTGATGCTCTAAAAATGTCGCAGCAATTTATTAGCAATGCACAAAATTTACAGAATGAGCAATGAAGAAATGGGGGCTGAAATAGAATTGTTGAGGTACCTACAATACGCATAGTTTTATTTGGCATTCTATTAATATTAAGGACCCTTTAAGTACAACTTAACTTATAACACCTTTCTTCAGATCTTTAAGATTTCAAACGAAATAGCTTGAAAAAATTAGATGTTTTGTTGTATCTGTGACGGATAGTAGGAGAAACATTAGACTTTTCCTTTATTTCTGTGACTAAAACATAGCGTAAGGGAAGGAAAATGTATATAAACAATTTGTAACTATCCTGCTTTCAATTTAAACTAGGCAAAAGTACTTTAAACGCACAGTAAATCTTTAAAATCTACTCACACGTACACACGTCCATCTTACTGACAACTGACAGCCGTCTAGCAGGAAACGCGAAACAAACACAAATTAAAATTCATCTAGCGACACGAAAATGGCGTCGGAATTTTCACCGAACTCGCTCGTGACCTACTCCAAACGCCATCTAGCGTCGAGTAGCGGAGGCGCACCTCAAGTGGTTCAAATCTGCACCACGAAACTTGAATAACAAAAAAGCATACCTTACCCATGACCCATACAAAACTGTGACGTAGGTAATATTATACAAAAGCGCAGTGTTAACGCACCCGAGGAAATGAATTCAAATGACCTTGCTTCATTAATGCCGTGTAACATAAATTATACATGAGAACATTATCATTGTTCAGAGTTTTAACAGCTTTTTATAGTGTTTACACACACCGCTATTATCGTAAGTCAGTCTGCTTTATTGCGTTTTTCTCGTAATATTCATCGATTTAGAAAGTAGCATTTTTTTAACAAAGAATGTCTATAAAACAGATTTTATTTTGTAAAAATTTACTTTTTCTTCGTGATAATTTTATTTGGTATGATACATTTTCGCTTCAGTCATTTGATTTTTACATTAAATAAGATAGTCAAATAGGTTTATTTAATTCTTATTTTCGGAATAATGAAATAATTACTAACTACAATTACACCAATTTTTTTTTATTCCACGATAGCTATCACTAAGAACTAGGTACCAAATAACGAATAAACATACTTAAGTAAACATAAACAGTAAAATTCACTACTACTGGGGGGGATCTTCAATGGAGAAGAATCGAGAAAGAAATTCATTTATCTTTTGTTCTGCCAATATTTATAACACACATGGGAAAGTGAAGCTGTAACAAAAAAACTTCCCCAAATTTTTTAAAAGTATAATAACACATTTAGAGTTACTTTGATGAAGAAGAATAATTAAAAACATTTATCAATATATTCTTCTGCCAATGCTAACAACAAAAAGATTTATGTAACTGTAGCTGCTCTTTTGTTCTTTAGATATATAAATTGTCTACGAAAGTGTTATAATAACAATTTTGTTTTATGACCCTCCATACCATATGCAGGCGGCAAAGGATCGATCAACGTTGAAAACAATTGTGAAGGTCTTTGTTCAGCAGTAGACTTCAAATGGCTGAAATGATGATGATACTATAGAAAAGCTTAATAAATACTATGAAATAAAAATACCTATACTTCCCGCAATTTTAAACAAACATAAGAAAAATATCATAAAATTTTACTGTTCTAAAATGTAATGTTCCACTCAATTACCTAACGCAATTTATTTACGAAATACTCAGTAATTAGGGGTCAACTACACTGTATATACTGCAGTACTGGGCAAGTAGCGAGTGGCGAGGTAGGCCGGCGACAGCGTGGCGTGTCATGGCGATTTGGGGGGGCCGTCATCCGTGGAGAAACGAGGGACCGCTGGAACACACTAGAACCGCAAAATTACTAACCCGTCGACTTTGACACCCATTTTTATATATATCGTGATAACTTGTGGAATTAATTCCACCAACAAAGAAACCAAAATTGTGTAAAAAATTATACATACATAATATCCCGCCCAAAGATTTTTTTCTCCCAATCTCCTGATAAAATTAAAGTAAGTAAAAGTAAAAAGTTCTTTATTTCATAAACTATTACATAGCACTTGAAAATGTCAAAACAAAATATATATAAAAAAAAACCTAAATATTACTACACTGAAATCACAAAGCTTAGATTCACTTACATGCAAATAAATAAAAATTTGGTGTAAGTGAATCTAAGTGCCAGTTCCGAGCCCCCGCTCTGTGAAAAGAACAGACAAGAAACTTACAGGCTATGCTCTTTTAAATTATCAATCAAATGTAACTATATAAAACACACACAGTGAATATTTGAAGATACTGAAAGGGTAGACTAACCAATAAAGTAGCACTAAGGGAACCTTCCATCACAGTCAAGTAATGTGAAACTGAGCTGAACTTTTACAATAGGGGATGGTCACGACAATGATCCGGTTGACTTTTTATTCTAATTTCACAAATACAAGTTGAAAATGTTAAGTCCAATAGATAAGCCCAAAGATAGGTTTATTACACAAAAGACCTAGGTAGGTACTCATCTATACGGATTTATGTCAACGGCGCTAACTGTCAAACCAAATTATTTTTCAAATTTTTATTTCTTTATATTAAAGAGTAACTTAGACAATATTTAAACGCAAAGACGCGTTATTAAAAAAAACCACGCGAACAAAGCCGCGGGCGTCCACGTGAACATTAACTCATTAGATTTCTCTTATAAAATGTTGGTTGATGCATCATACCTTGATGTCTTGTATATGTCAAGATTATTTGTGACAATGCAACAGATTTCTCTAACCTACCTGCAATGTTGGCAAGGAATATCGGAAAAAGCAACTGTCTCAGATCTAGGTGTTGGTGATGGCTTCGACACACTTACAGTGATTTGCAGTAAACTTTGTCTAATTCCCTCATAATATTATTTCACACCTAAGTCCTAAATAAAAGCTTATTTATAAAAGAGATGTTTTCTTGTTTGGTGGCGATAAACATACTGTCCGAATTTTCATACGATTTCAACTTTAGCCTTTGATTCAATTCAATATTATTGTATCTAAGTAATTATTTTATAAAATATAGGTTACACGGTAGGTACCAAAACCCAACGAGTTATCATCATAATAAAACGTTGAGAATGTTTGAAAAACGCTAAACTACAAAAAATATATAAAATTAAACATATGTTATGTACAATTTTATTATATTTTTTTTGTTCTTTCGTGTTGCTGGTTTTATACAACAGTTAAAAGTTAATAACAAAGTCATCTATCAAAAATTACATTTAAAACAACAGTGTTTAAATCCTTAACTCTAAATCATCAAGAGTGGCCTTATTTAGGTCCTCGTGCGCATTGTTCCCTGCGCAGGCGCACGATTTGCGGGCATCCCCATGCGTGAAATAAGCCAGATAGCCACCGTCGCGGCCCACGGCGCATACGCACCCATTAACGACATTATTGCATGTGTTTTCATGTTAAATTGCGATTTAGGTTTTAGTGCTGTGTTTTATATACAAATAACTGACCCGACACACCGTTTTCCCGTCTTGTTCTTTCTTTCTTTATTTTAAATAATGGCTTTGTGCGTCTAGCACTTTTAGCCAGTGTCAAGTAAGTGATATATTAATAATATATAATTCATAGTAAATGAAAATGACTGGTGATAAAGATGATAAATGGTAAATGAGATACCCTCCCCTAAGCCCCTTGAGTCCTCAGTAAAGATGTGGGACTATACTGAGATCTCACATGGACTCCTTACGAGAAAATTTGAAAAGTGATGTTGCACTGTTTTGTTTGATTTACCAACACTCATGTATGTTCACAAACACTTAATGGGTAATAATCCACCGTTGTTACACATTAATGTTAGAAATATCAAAAATTTTAGAAAATAAAACAAAACAGCAGACACGACGCTTCACTTTCCCGCTAAGACTTCTCCCGTCTTGTTTAAATTCATTATGTCAACGGTGCGAACTGTCAAACGTCTGACAGCTATGTCATTCTTTAAATATATAATGGCTTCGTGCGTTTAGCACATTTAGCCAATGCCAAGTTAACGATATATTAATAGTATTTAATTCAAAGTACATGAGAATGAGTGGTGATAAAGATGATAAATGGTAAATGAGGTGCCATTCCCCGAGAGATGTGGATTGACATTCACACGCCCTGCGTTTGGCAAAATAGATGTTCTATTACATAACATAACAACCATTGTGTTACCCTATTTTATGTGAATTAGTAGTAAATAAATATTTTTTATTTTCATATCATTTCATATAAATTAAACAATACCAAGTTAAACACAGTCATATTTTCTTCTTGTAATTACTTACACAGAAGCCAACTCCACGGATCACAACCTAATTAGCACAAGTCAATATCAATAAGGCAACACAAATTTGCCATTTCGAATATCCGAATTGTTATAAATCCGTGAAGGTACCTATGTAGTTAGGTATCCGGGATACAATTAAAGCGATCCGCGCAATCCGGCCCGGGGCGAATTATAAATTCCTGGGAACGGCGACAGGTGGCGCGGTAATCGCATGAAGCCTGCCGAATCATACCTGCGCTAACTATTGCCAAACACTAGGAGCTATCACAGACAGGATACTTTCTCGTTAATTAATTTATTAATTACAAAAAATACACGAACCAGTTCAAGATGGATTCGTCAACGAAGGTTTTTCGTTAACATTTTATAAGGTTGAACACTATGTCATTTTTATTTCTTAGGGTACATTGATTCTGAAGGCAAAAAACGCTCTTATGTGAGAACTGACATATCAAGTAGGTATATGACAGTCCTCACATAAAAACGTTTTTTGTTTTTTATTTATAATAACTTATTTGTTGTTGCTATAGCAACGATAAAAATATACAGTGTGATCAAAGTCAATGTCTAAAATATGGTTTATTCAAATACGCCTAGCAAAACCACTTTGGAATCGTCAAAATGATAAGCAAAGTTATTGATTAACAAAGTTTTAATTGATTTGATTTAATTTATTTCGTTGGTTCGATTCTTACACAGGATAAATCTTTGTGTGCATGAACATTTGTTCTGGTCTGGGTTTCCCTATGTATATTAAGTCTGTATTTACAAAAAAAAAGAGTTTATATTATGTTTATCCGTTCGAAAACACAATTTATTCATAATACTTATCATAAAACTAAATAATTGGTGTTATTGTCAGAAAATATTTATTTATTTATGTATATAAAGTATGTACCTATTTACAAAAGTAAAAACTTTATGTAGCCGTTAGTATTTTTAACACAAGTTCTTAATGATACTTATCATGGAACTAAATAGCTGGTGTTATTGTAAAATCATAGTTATTTAAAATGTTAAAAATATTAGAGAGGCTTGTCAATACTTATTTTTCATCTAAATAACGGCTTCGTGCGTTTATCACATTTAGCCAGTGTCAAGTTATAGATATATTTATAACATTTCATACATAGTAAATGAGAATGAGTGGTGGTAAATGAGATGCCCTCAACTAAACCCCCTGAGTCCTCAGTAAAGATGTGCGACTATACTGAGATCTCACATGGACTTCTTTAGAGAATTTAAAAAGTGATGTTGGACTGTTTCATTTGATTTACCAACACTCATGTACGTTCACAAACACTTAACGGTTAATAATCCACCGTTATTAGATACACATTAATGTTCAAAATATCACAAGTTTAAAATTAAACAAAACTGCAAACATTACGCTCCACTTTCCCGCCAAGAAGTCCCTTGTCAATACATAATTATCAACGACCAATTCGACCAATATGGCGTGGAGGTCAGTATACCTACACTTCACTCCAGAGGTCGTGGGTTCGATTCCCACACAGGACAAATCTTTGTGTGCATGAAAATGAATATTTGTTCTGGTCTGGGTGTTTTCCTATGTATATTAAGTATGTATCTACAAAAAAAAAGGATTTAAGTATGTTTATCCGTTGTTTAGTATCCATAACACAAGTTCTTAATGATACTTATCTTGGAACTAAATAATTGGTGTAATTGTCAGAAAATATTTATTATTTGTTATTTAATTTAGAATTAGTTATGACATTTCCAACGCTGTACTATCTGCGACCGTCCGCTCTATGCCCCGGGTGTATGTATAATTGTACCAGGCCGACTATTTGCGCAGTTCGGTTGCGACGTGAAATAACAGCGGAGAGATAACACCCTACCTATCTACCCACCTACCTACCTACCTACCCTACCCCGCCCCTAGCCACCATTGTTTTTACTGGCCACAGAGTTTCCGCTGGGATGATTTATTTTTGTAAAACTATTTTGATTGAAAACTTGCGCGGTTTTGCGATATGGACCCTTGATGTTAAGGTGTATTTTCTTTTCTCTTTTTGTTTAAATAAATATTGTCTTATTATGTTAGTTGAATTAGATGTACATTGAGATCTCACAGAACAATTAGTTTGTTATTACCAGAGGTCGGAATTAGGTAGAGTTATTTATGTACTTGCATCGAAATGTTGATATTAATGTGGACCTTCCCGGGATTTCAAATGGAAATTTTCTGGAAATTCAAATCCAATATCATTGATGTAAGTTTGGCAACGTCGCGCGTGCAGTAGTCTAAATTAAAAAAGTAAAAGTAAATAACTTTTTATTAAAAAGTAACGGGATTTTTTCTATTCTTTAAAATTAATCCCGGGATTTGAGGCATATCCACTATATTCTTTCGCTGTGTGAAATCAGTGTAAGTACATGAATAACTCTACCTAATTCCGACCTCTGGTTATTACTCATAAAAATTAGCTTCCTCAAATTGTAACGCAAGCAAGGCAAAAAAGCATGACCTCGCATGAATTTAAAAAATCTTTAATGAAAATACTACTTGAAAAATGTTATTACCAAGTAGATGAGTTCCTAGATGATAAGACATTACTGTAATTTTAATTATACTTAGTCTAATATTCTTTGTTAATGTTTGTATGTCTCAACGACAAAACATAGCGCACATATTTAGTATGCAACACCTTAATGTAAAATACCTATGTTTAACAAACCAATAAATTCTATTCTACATGTAGACCGAGTATACTTATCACGACATGTATAATGTAAGGTAAGATACAAGGTTATTTAATTTTACTTTTTAGCATCGATTCACTGACTTAGGCGCATTGCTAGCCTAGGCGTCCTCAGTGCTGCCTGGTACAACGAATAAGTATCAAATGACTGGTACTTAGAGTAAACCCACAGCAGTCACATTAGGTCGGAACCCTTTAATCAGTCCCTACGTGTCCGCAGCCGTTGGTGGTGCATTATTACATTTAGTCACGCACCTACACCATCACAGTGCCATAATACTGTGATTCAATGATATAAAAACTATTTATATACAAATTGAACAAAACAGCTCGTATATAATACTTAAAGACCTAATGAAGGGGTCAGTAGCTGCAGTTGGGTTTCTTATAAACTAAAATATAGGAAATCTCAGTTCAAAAAAAACAATTATATACAAGTAGGCACAAAAGTGGTATTCGCGGGTTAAGAGGTCTCTCCTCACTTGACCGCAATTTGTGCAATTAACATTATTATCTTATTTTAATTCATGACATCTTTAATGTAGCTTTTTTAATAATGTGATTTATTTTGTTTTTGTGTTTTTAAACCATAATTTTAATTAGGAATTTTCGTTTAGGAGTTTTAATTGCATGCTGTCTTCGCCTATAATTATAATAACGATGAGCTAAATACTGCTATGGTTAATTCTTTTTTGGTATTACTAATGTTTATAATGTTGGTGATCACTTTATTAAATTTTATAAAATTCTTTGTAACTGGCAGGAGAAAAAACAAACCACGAAAAGGTTCTTGCCTGATGCTTTCGTTTGCAGCGAATAGACGCGTTAGTTTGTTGACGTTCATAAAAGCTTTATAGAGCCAAAAAATTTTTTTTAAATATATTAGAAGTAAGTGGAGGGAACGAACCCACGACCTTAGAAGCGGCGTGCAGGTGATTCCCAAAATGAACAATAAAACCTTTTTGATTTAGTAAAAATACTAAACACAGAATACAAATTGAAACAACGCTTTCCCGCGGTGATTGCTTTAATTACCATTAACCAATTGAACTGAACGCATTAACAGTAATTAATTTCATCTCTGCTCAACCATTCAGACTATGTGATTAAATTACGGATTGGAATGTTTGATTCTAATTAACGATAAAAATAAATTTTGTTTACAAATGTTTGAATGAATAATTTTTTTTTCTAATAAATAAATCAAACCGTGAAATTATTGCATGTGACATTACATAAATAATAATAATAATGTAATCTGGAAATAAAAGTCTTTAAATATTTTTTTATAAACGATACTTGATATTAAGTATCCTGCTCTCCCGTATATAATCCTTGACAAATTCTGACAAAGAATTCATTTTGCTTTTATTTCTTGATTATGGTACCGCTCATATCTATTTCATTGTTGTTGAAAAAAATATACTGTATTTCCATTCTGTTTATGCAAATTTGAAGAATCTGAATAATCCTGTTGATCTGAAAGAAAATATAGTATATATATTTTTTTTTACAATAATCTTAAGTGCCTAATAGATAAGTAGGTAATTTATTTTTAAAATTCTCTTAGTAGTAGAATCAATACTAACATGAGTAGAGCTTGATGTATAATACAAAATATACTAAACGTTTTTATATTTCTTTTTATCCCCTTTAAATAATGGCTTCGTGCGTTTAGCACATTTAAGTGTCAAGTAAAATATATATTAGAAAGAAAGAAAGAAAATAAATTTATTTAGTACAAATAAACATAGTAATTAAGTACACAGAAAAAGCAACGATTAAATTTACACAAGCAAAATACAACATTAAACCATGTACTGTAACGGTATCCACTCAGCACACTGTCGGACACCATAGGATGTTACGACGCTGATCTTCCGTGAACACCTAGGCATGAAGTGTTACTACGCGCAGTATTTTCGAAATGTATCTATTTAAATAATTAAAAATAAATTACAATAAATGTATAAAGTAGTTTGTGTAAAGAAGAATTACTAATATTTAATTCATAGTAAATGAGAATAAAGATGGTAAATGGTAAATGAGATGCCCTCCCCTTAAGACGCCTTGAGTCCTCAGTAAAGATGTGGGACTATACCTTTTTTTTTTTTTTTTTTTTATCGTCGGTAAAAAAATGCTGTTTACGCACTGTCTCCCGGCCAATGGGGGGACCGGGAGGGGAGTGTGGGGCTCACTGCGGCAGACGCGACCACCGCAGTCCTACCCACTAAAAAACTTCCGACGACGCCCACCGCTGTTGAAAAAGGGGCAGGGGGCCAGTGCCTGGGTTTGTAGCTTCTGGCACCCCGCCCGCGGCCAACGTCCCCCGGATCAGAACCGGGAGGACCTCCTCAGAGGAACGCAGTGTGTCGCGCCCCTCCTACCTCCTTGTGCGGCCATGGCGTAACTGGCCGACTTCTGGGAGGGTCTATAGCTAGACGGAAGGGGCCCCCTGCCCCAGCCACCTAAGACCCTCCAGGCGCGGCTGGACGGGCCCTCCTTGCCCGCCCGCTGCGCCAACGGCGTAGCCGGAGAGAGAGCGGATCCCGCTCCCTCTCCCGCTCCGCGGCCTCCTTCTGCGACATCACCACTTCGCAGAAGGAGGCCATCGCCTCCCACGCCGTCTCGCTGTCGACCATCATTCGCATGATGGTCGGCAGCGAGAGAGCGACTCCACCCAGGGCCGCGGTAAGCGTCGCCCGCGGCCCCGCCCACGCTGGGCACTCCACCAACGTGTGCTGCGCAGTGTCGACTGCGCAGCCATGTGGGACTATACCTACTAATATCACACATTGACGTCTTGAGAGAATTTCAAAAGTGAGGTTGCACTGTTTGTTTCATTCCCCAATACTAATACGTACGTAATATACGTTCACAAACACTTAACGGTTAAAAATCCACCGTTATTCCACATTCATGTTCGAAATATCTCAATTTTTTTTAAATTCAGACATGACGCTTCTCTTTCTCGCCAAGAAGTCATTTATATAACTAATGCTAATTACTAATACTGAAATCTATAAAGGAGTTTTATCTTAAGTTTTTCATATTGCGGGCCAGCCGAAAGATATTTCTTTTTGGAATAAGCTGTTCCCTGTAGTCAATGTTTCTTAGTTTTAGTTTTTCTGTGTGTGTAAACTAAAATGACGAAAATCACAAAACCAAACATTCGCACAGTAAAAAGCGTATAATTGTAATTTATTTATTTATAAAATTAGTTGTAATGTATAAAAGAGACTGTGACCCACAGACAAACCAGTCAAACGGTTTTGTGGGATATGTTTTTATGTAACTTGTATTATTTAAAGGAAATAGTCGTTTTATCTATCTACCTATCAAATTCTTACTTATATAATTTAATAAATTTAATTCAAACACACAACAGTGTTTGTAGAAACAAACACACAAGCGGAATGACTTAAAACCAGCTACATTTTAGCTCGCTATGTTTATTCAAAGATCAATAAGAAAACCCGACGTTTCCATTACGAGACGATATACGATTGCAACTTTAGCAGTTCAAGTTTATGATTCTAATTTACTGAGCGTCAGCTAGCAATACTAGGATACTACATTATATTAGACTGAAAACGAGCATTTAAAGGCGTTAAAATAACGTATTCATCATCAAAGATAAATAGTAATATTTTTTTAATGTATAATTTTTGTTTTTTTTTTATATTTTATGCAATAAAGAAAAGAAAGAAAGAAAAACGTTTATTCGAAACCATGTACAAAATTAAAAGAAAAATTAATATGAAACTGAAGGTGTATCTTATCATGTATGTATACAATAAGATAACTTTGTAAATAAATAAATGTAGTCCACTACAAAACATAAGCCTCGACAATCAGTTATATTATAATCGGGTATTTGCCCATAATCACCACGCTGGGCAAGCGGGTTGGTGATCCCAGTTCAAGCCAGTACGCACGATGACGCTGCTGCCCATCATCTGGTAGGCTTTCTCTTCGTCGATTCTTTTTTCTTTCTTTCTTTCTTTTAAATAATGGCTTAATGCTTCTAGCGCATATAGCCAGTGTCAAGTAAGTGATATATTATTAATATATAATTCATAGTAAATAAGAATGAGTGATGATAAATGAGATACCCTCCCCTAAGCCCCTTGAGTCCTCGGTAAAGATGTGGGACTATACTGAGATCTCACATGGACTCTTTAAGAGAATATGAAAAGTGATGTTGCACTGCTTTGTTTGATTTACCAACACTCATGTATATTCACAAACACTTCACGATTAATAATCCACCGTTATTACACATTAATGTTAGAAAATATATGACAAATTTTAGACTATAAAACAAAACTGCAGACATGACGCTTCACTTTCCCGCCAAGATGTCTTTTCGTCGATTCTTACGACTTCGTGAGACTCATCTCACGAGTATCTCAAGGGGGTGGCACTATTCTAGGACGGATCGCACGTAGGGTTGCCAGATGGTCGGGATTTGGCGGGATTCTCCCGACTTTTTGTATATCCTCCCGACTCCCGACAAAGTAAGTAAAAAGCAACACAAAATACATGTGGCAAACTAAAAAAAATAATAATTAATTTATACAATTTTGTTGATTATTGCTAATATCATAATGATAATGTAGGTAATGAGCAAGCCATTTTCTGTTTGTCTGTTTTTTGTTAGAATTTACGTACGTAGAACTTTTCTATTGGCAGCGGACGATGTTAAATGTTATTGTTTTTAATATATTTATTTTAATTTGATTTTATTTTTGGTCGGGAGACCACAGTTCCAAAATCCTGATGGTTGTGATCTCCCGATGATAGGGTCATTTGATCTGGCAACCCAAAGAGTTACACAAAGAGTTTTTGTCAGCGCTCGCGCACGCTGTACGTAAGGAGTTGACACGATTAGTTGGTGCGTGGTCCTTTGTTGAGCAATCGCGGCGTGACGCGATGTGTAACACTTATAGATATTTCGAAAACTAGCATTATGGACATGACTAGCTTCATTCGTCTTGAGAATTTTGTTCTTTAATAATAATTGTCAAGAAATATAGAAAAAATATAGAGATATATTTTTAATGAATTACTTCCAGCAAAATTTTGCAAAAAGTTATAAAAACAAACAAAAAAAATTCTTAATTTCTATATGTTTAACAAAATGTTTTAAAATATGAATTATTGAGTGAAAAGTAATGAGTTGTTAAAATAAATAACGCTTAGTTTCATTCAACATTGCATAGACTGACCAGAAGTTGACAATGAAGTAGATTCTATATTTTGTAGAAGAAGTAAATAGTAACAGATTTTCGAAGTAAATTCCTTGATGCTATGATTAACAAGAAGTTATATAAACAAACAAAAGAAAATTAAGTAAAACAAATTAACATAACAAACACATTTCCGACCGATGAGTCGTACTGATGTCAGTAAAAGTTATCTGAGCATCTCAATAGGCACTACGCTACGTCGCAGTTATTTGCCGTTTCGCAAGTAACTGTGGCCAATCAGTTCATTTAAGGGAGTCGACTCATTCACTTGGAGATACTGTTTTATGTCTTTGTTTTAGTACTCATGAAGAACAGTGAGATCCGCTTTATTCTTTAAATGCTTTTATTATTTTTGCCTTAAAAGTTATTTTATCTTAAGTAAACAATTTAGCAATTTTGTCAAAATTTAATGTTAAGTACAGTTAGATGCAGTAAAGACAAAAATGCGTTTTTCTATTTAGAATATTTAATTATAAATCAGTTTTTATAGGCCTTCATACCTCTCACAATTTTAGCGATTTTTTGCGTAATTAAGCTTTTAGGGAAGTCATGACAAATTATTGTTAATTGGCTACCAGATGGATTTCTTTACGACGGGTGATACTTTATATTCTGTATAAAACGAAATCGTATTCTTTACTATAGATAGAGTCATTTAAGAGGAAGGGTTCTAGAGGGATATTGAGGTCTCGCGGACGAAGACGCAGGCGAACGCTAGTATAATATAAAGCAACTAAGAGACGATAATAAATAAATAATCAAAATCCAGCTTGTTTTAAAATTATATTATATAATTTATCACATAATGATATTCTACATATCAAGGAAAAGCTGATTCAAGTAGCTTTTCCTTTGACTACTATATGGCAATAGCTTACGAGTTTTGGAAAACTGTAACTAAGTGAGGTTACCATCGCAAGAGCTGCCTTCAATAGATAATAATACCAACCAACTGCGAAAGACATAGTAAAAACATTACAGACAGCAGCGCCCTGCGGTTTTACCGGCGTGGTCCCCGTTCCCATTGAAATATCGGGATAAAGAGTGTCCTATATGTTAGTCCAGAACTGCAGCTATACACGTACAAAGTTTCATCACAATCGCTCCAGTAGTTTTTGCGTGAAAGAGTAACAAACATCCATCCGTGTGGATGTATGAGTATACAAACTTTCACGTTTATAATATTAGTAGGATTATGTCTCAGTATCTCTCCAGTGATTAAAACTAGTATTTAACATTGAAACAACAATAAATGTACCAAGTCAACGAAAGCAAATAATTCAAATCAAAATTAATTTCATCACTGTTATTTCTAATAAGTATTGCCATTGATATCTCAATGATGAATCGCTTGCTTCGTGCCTCGGAAAGCACGTTAAGCCGTTGGTCCCGGCTGTCATAAGCAGCTATGGCAGTCGTTAATAGCAATTCAGTGCCTTCTAAGATCCTGATAGATGGGTTAACCATAGAATGATGTTTCCCTCTGGGTTGCGGCGGACAGTCGGCAGTCTCTCCATGTAATAAAAAAAATTCAACCAAATCTGGTTAAACAGTGCGCGGAACCTAGGTCTAGGGAAATCAGAATAATGCTGAGATATGATGATATTCCAATAATTAAATAAAGAAAGAATAAGCTTATTCAACTAGACATCTCCATAAACAGATCAGTATGTCGCAATAGTTCACAAGTCTTGGAATACAGCAACATAGTGAGGTAAGCAGCCTTCAAGATGTAAGTACCGCCTACAAAACACGCGCTTAACAACGGAAAACGCTTAGCTGCGGCCTATTTTCTGATAATGACGTCCTCGTGTAACGGCTTTCACAAACCTATTCCAATTATACGTTGTTTCAACGCTGAATGGAGCTAGGTCTTCATACAGATAAAGTAAGACGTCTAGACTTAAGGACGCTTTCCACCAAAGTGGTAATGATAAGAGAGAATACATGATAAGCAACCAGTATATTTTAAATTATGCAATATGTCTATAATTGATGAAGTTAAGTTTTGTTTTATATGTTTTACTTTCTGTCGTGGATAACATTACTGGTAACGCAAGGAACCACATTTAGTTTCAGCCTTTTTTTCATATTATAGGTATATTATGTAACTGTTTGTTGTCATAAATAAAATAAAATATTATAAAATAAATAAATATAATTACAGTACCCGGTGGTTAAAATTACAGTACGGCAATCATCGAATTTACGAATAAACAAATGACAACATCAAATATTGTCACTCAGCTTATATTTATCATGCCTTAGTTGTGAAACTTCTTCCTTTTCAAAGGTTGATACGCAATATTTACCGCCTGGGACAATTCATGATCCACTAAAAATACCTTAGTGAACATGAATAATACTGGTTCAACTCCAAAGCCAAAATTGTATGCTGCCCTCCACTGCAGCACATGCTGAGTGGAGTCCTTTTTAGGCATACTACATGTAAACTGTGTAAAAATTGTTTACTGATTTGAATACTGTTTTTTGTTTATGTGTATTTATGTCTAAATAAAATTTAATTTAATTTAGTTTAATTTAATTTAATTTAATTTAATTTAATTTAATTTCATTTAATTTCATTTAATTTCATTTCATTTCATTTCATTTCATTTCATTTCATTTCATTTCATTTCATTTCATTTCATTTCATTTCATTTCATTTCATTTCATTTCATTTCATTTCATTTCATTTCATTTCATTTCATTTCATTTCATTTCATTTCATTTCATTTCATTTCATTTCATTTTCGTTTTGAGAGGTTTAACAATAAATTATTATCATTTAGTTTACCCATGGTAGATAAAAGCAATGACCCTAATATTTTATATAATATGTTTTTTAGCGACTTTTGTAGTAGTTTTCAATCAACATTTACTCCCAAAACGATTAAGGTAAATGATAATGCTGCCTTTAGTGAATGGGCTACTCCTGGGCTACATAAAAGTAGAAAGAGACTGTATGAACTGTATGACGAAAGAAATGTTAACAATAGTGAACAATTTCATAATTATGTAAGGAAATATTCTAAAATATTTAGAAAAGCATGTCATACGGCAAAGTCTTGTTATTTGAGCTATAAAATTAGAAATAGTGATGATAAGATTAAAATGACATGGAATATTATTAATAGTGAAACGGGAAGAAATAAGAATTATAATAATAAGTTTAAACTCAACATTGATAGCAAGACGCTTACATCTGACTTAGATATTGCCAATGCTTTTGAAGACTTCTTTACTAATATTCCAGTGTCTACTACAAAAACTTTAAATTCCTCGCCTACTTTAGCGGAGGCTATTTTAAGAGATAATGTAAACATTTGTACAGAAGAGTTTATGTTTAATCATGTAACACCCATAGATATAATTAAGACATTTAATACTCTTAATGTTAAAAAGACTGCAGACCTCTGGGGCAATTCCATCGTAGTTACCAAGCCTATCATTGTTTCGGTGGCGCACAGTTTAGCTATAATATTTAATAAATGTATAGATTGCGGCACGTTTCCAGATTTAATGAAAAATAGTAAAATCATTCCACTATTTAAATCGGGCAGTACAGCAGACCCAACTAATTTTAGACCTATTTCAGTGCTGCCTACTTTTAGTAAAATTTTTGAAAAACTTATTTACAACCAAATGTTAAGATTTTTTAATAAAAATGGCTTAATGCATTCAAAACAATTTGGATTCACTAAGGGTCGCTCCACAACCGATGCAGGTGTTGAGCTTTTGAAACATATTTTTGATGCTTGGGAAGATTCTTTGGACGCTTTAGGTATTTTTTGCGATCTGTCCAAAGCTTTTGATTGTGTTCCTCATGAAACATTGATAAAAAAATTAGATTATTATGGAATAAGAGGCTCCGCATTGGATCTTCTTACTTCTTACTTAAGTAATAGGATTCAAAGGGTTGAAGTTAATGGAAAGCGATCTCAGGGTTCTGTAGTAAAAATGGGGGTACCGCAGGGCTCGATTCTCGGCCCGTTTTTGTTTTTAATTTATATTAATGATTTGCCACATTTGGTAAAGGAAAATCACGAGATAGTATTGTTTGCTGATGATACATCATTATTATTTAAAATAAAGCGATATCAGAACCCAGACGATGTAAACAATGCGATCTCAAAGGTGGTGCACTGGTTTGACGTTAACAATTTATTATTAAATGGGGCTAAAACGAAATGCATTAAATTCGTGACGCCTAACGTCAGACAAGTAAACACCACTATTAAAATAAAGGAAGATGAGTTGACCCTTGTGGATACCACCAAATTTTTGGGTGTTATATTAGATTCTAAGTTACAGTGGGGCCCACATATTGGTGAATTGTCGAATAGACTCAGCTCTGCTGCATACGCGGTAAAGAAAATTCGCCAATTAACAGACGTTGAAACAGCTAGGCTTGTTTATTATTGCTATTTTCATAGTGTTATGTCGTATGGTATTCTTCTGTGGGGTTGTGGATATTCAAAATATTTTTGTACTGCAGAAGAGGGCCATACGAGCAATTTATAATCTACCATGTAGACATTCACTAAGGGATAAATTTAAAGAAATTGGTATTTTGACAGTGGCGGGTCAGTTTGTTTATGAAAACCTAGTATATGTACACAAAAATTTTGATAAATTGAGTAAGAAAAGTGATATACATAACCTAAACACAAGAAATAAGCATAAACTAGTTGTACCTGCCACTAGGCTCCAAAAAATTAACAAATCTTTTAAAGGTCAATGTGTGCGATTCTATAATAAAATCCCAAGCAATATACAGCAATTAAGCCTAAATAAATTTAAATTAACAATAAAACGCAAGCTGTCTTCAAAGGGATATTATTCTATTAAAGACTATATGGCTGATAAAAATGCTTGGGATTAAGCCGCCGTTTCATACAGGCTATTCTAATATGAATGACTTAAAGCATGAATATTGTTATATTATGTTGCATTGTATAGCGTCACAGACAAATGAAGATTGTTACTAACCAATCGATAATTTAAAAGAGCATAGCCTGTGAGTTTCTTGCCAGTTCTTCTTACAGAGCGGTGGCTCGGAACTGGCACTTAGATTCGCTTGCACTTAAATGTTTTTTGTTTTTTTAAATTATTTGGTTGCAAGTGAATCTAAGCTTCGTGATTTTAGTATAGTTATATTTTATTTGTTTTTGTTATTTTTTTATAATTTTGACGTTTTCAAGTACTATGTAATAGTTTATGAAATAAAGTATTTTTTGACTTTTTTTTTTTTTTTTGACATTTCATTTCATTTCATTTCATTTCATTTCATTTCATTTCATTTCATTTCATTTCATTTCATTTCATTTCATTTCATTTCATTTCATTTCATTTCATTTCATTTCATTTCATTTCATTTCATTTCATTTCATTTCATTTCATTTCATTTCATTTCATTTCATTTCATTTCATTTCATTTCATTTCATTTCATTTCATTTCATTTCATTTCATTTCATTTCATTTCATTTCATTTCATTTCATTTCATTTCATTTCATTTCATTTCATTTCATTTCATTTCATTTCATTTCATTTCATTTCATTTCATTTCATTTCATTTCATTTCATTTCATTTCATTTCATTTCATTTCATTTCATTTCATTTCATTTCATTTCATTTCATTTCATTTCATTTCATTTCATTTCATTTCATTTCATTTCATTTCATTTCATTTCATTTCATTTCATTTCATTTCATTTCATTTCATTTCATTTCATTTCATTTCATTTCATTTCATTTCATTTCATTTCATTTCATTTCATTTCATTTCATTTCATTTCATTTCATTTCATTTCATTTCATTTCATTTCATTTCATTTCATTTCATTTCATTTCTCAAGCAGTATTTTTAACGTGCAGCTAAGATAAGAAATGTTGGCAATTATTTATTTGTTTACAGGTTGGATACGACCCAAACCATACTGATTCGAGTTCAAATCAAGAATTTGATGCTTTATCAGTATTTTTGATGCGCAATCAGGTTAAGTAGGGCATTTTGGATGATACGCTAAACAACTACCACCATCTTAGCCCACTGTGCTCAAACCAAGACATTTGGTAAGTCGTTCCTGTGTAAAATCATTCGACTTTATAATACGCTGCCGACGCATGAGTTCCTCAGCTTCTATAGCCCGGGTCTTTTAAGCGGGGCTGGAAACGAGATTTGTGTAATCCGTCATGAGTCATGAGACTCCATCGACTGCTTTCCATGGCATGGTGTGGTCATTATTATGGGTCATATATAAAAAAGCCCACTACTATTGAGCACGGACCTCCTGTCAGGAACCAGGTGAGAGTAACGAACGAGTATGACAATTAACCAGTAATTTAATAACAATACACAAACCGTCATTTTGAATATCGCCACGTAACTGTGACGCTGCAACAGATGCGACGGGTCGGCTGCGCGCGCGCAATGAGATGCAAATGTATGTATCTCGCGATCGGCGCGGGCAGCGTTTCCTTCCGCGGGTAATTATGCGTGCGCGGCGACCGACACAGCGACTCTGCTGTGACGTCAATAAAAATATACAAACGCTTTTTTAAAGTCCTGATATTACTATTTTCATGTAGAAACATTTTTGTTGTAAAGCGCCAGTAGATTCGCTATTCCGGGTTATAGGAAACAATCACCAGAGTAAAGCTTAGTTCACAAAGTACATTCTCTGTTTCGGTAACCGTTTGCGAAACGGTTCATATCTTTTGACGTTAGCGAGTTTCCGAGCTTCAGAAGGCGCGTTAAACCTTAGGTTGGGTAGCTCTATAATATGTGGTAACTAGTTAAGCTCATAAAGGGCAGCTTACACAGCAGTTCTTAATTAAATTTAAGCTACATATGGTTTAAAATGTCATTTCATTTCAGTCATTTGTTTGAAGTTGAGAGGGACAAAACGATGCCTTGAGATCCAAACACAATGATACAAATTTATAAAAAAATTTAAACTTATGCTTATACAAAAGTGCTATTATTACATAACTGAATAATTCAATGACAAATTTTAATCACATAATATTATTTTCTAATTCATCATGTCAGTCCATTAACGTCCCACTACTGAGCACGAGCCTCCTCACACATTAGCAAGATGTGAGGGTATTGGGTCTTACTCCACCACGCTGACCCGGTGGGGATTGGCGGAGGCAGGTGTATGGCGTCTTACTGTTAGAATATTTCAAGTCGCCCATTAGGCCTCTAACATGGCTTAACGACTATCACATTTAGTGATAGCCGGGACCAATGGCTTAGCGTGCCTTCCGAAGCACGGAAGCGCTCGATATCAAATGCCACACAAACGGTCACCCATCCAAGGACTGACCTCTGTAAACTTTGCTGTACTTCGGTGATCGTTTCCGACCACCGAGCACCGCTAAACTACGAGCGCTTCAATTATTAATTTTCTAATTATCAAATTCATTTATTTATTTAATCTTAATTGCACACACATAAAAAGACAATGTTTAAAAGGCGAACTTAATGCCATTAAGCATTCTCTACCAGTCAACCTTGGAATTAGCCGAGACATATAGTCTATTTTTGATAATGATTATAAATTATGTACATAAAAATAATAATATACATGCATCTATCTCACGTCCTAAATGATAGCACTAAAATAAAAAATTATAATGTTAGTTTTGGCTATGCCCAAACGGGTAACATGATGTACTGTTCTCGAATATATTGTAAGATCTAATTCACAAATTCATGAGTGCAATAAACAGTTTGGCTTTGATGTTTCGGGGTATTAAGCGCAGTGTAGAGCTAATGCAGTGCACACGGCATCCCTAGGGTCATCTCAAGTAATTCTACCAGCCTATATCTAGGACGAGAGTGTCGTGAAAGAAGATAACTCGTCTACTGTCATTTTTGGCGAAGGACTAACATCAACATACTTACATACATACAATCACGCCAGTGTCCCCGAAGGGGTAGGCAGAGGCATGTTATACGCCCACACTTCGCCAATTGTGTTGTTGGTCCCATGTAATAAGTGGCGAGCCTATTGCCGCTTACCGGGAACTTCTATATTTGCCAGAGCCTCGTCCGTTGATTGGCAGGTGAGGTTGGCTTGGGCTTCTTAGTTCTTGATAGGATCCCTATACACCCAAAACTACCATCATGAATAATTAAACTTATAAAAAAATAAAGAACATTTTAAATGACTGAAAATAAATTGAAATGCGATATATGGAACACGTATTATCGACTTGCTTATGTGTTTAAGTGTTCAAAATTTTCGATAAATTTTATGTACACTTATAGTGCAATATTTACTTTCTTTGACATCGTAGCAGAAAAATACTTAATCCAGGTATCATGTCGAAAGTTGCCATATAAAAATGGCAGTATCTGTTGGGATTAAATATGTTACCTGTCAATCAGATTATTTATAGGATTGTGGATGACATTGACAAGCAGCCGGACCGCAAAAACCGGACGGCAATCTGCGGCCGGACGGGCTAATGGAAGGTGTAATCAAATGGCCTCTGTTTCGCCTTTTATAAAGCTTTTAGATACGTTTTCTAGTAGTTTCGATATCGATATAATATAATTACACACATGTTTTATTTAAAGATCAAATAAAATTGTAAAATAATTAGGTGGCTGGCCCTTAGAATTAATAGAATTATAATATTGAATGAATAAGTAAGTAATTTTTATTCGTATTTTGAAAAACAGTTGCCGGGGAAATGCATACCCTAAGGTCGAGGTACTTCGTCCCAACATTATATAAAATTTTTCTTTTCGTATGAATTTTGAAAATTATTACACACGATGTTCCTTTTATAGAAGTAGGCGATTAGTTGTGAACATAACTAACCTATGTAAATGTGTAAAACTTAATAAAACAAACCATAGGTTTTGTAATTTTTTTCGCAAAGTTTGGGCCAAAGTTGCATTTCGAAGCAGGTTTTCTCCTCGATTTTATTAGTAGTAAAACGTATCGGTTTTTGATTAAAGGACAAAGAAACCGCTTAAAGATTAAGTTTATTAATTCAAAGAAAGACACATTTTCATTATTTATTTGTTTTATTGCACTGAGCACAGAAATAATCAAACAGGACAAAAAAATATTATAACATTACTTTTTCTATATATTTTTATTTAGCAAAACAACAGAGATCATCTATATCGTAAGCGTTGGGGGAAGGTTAAACTTTTTATCGGTTTGGGCCAAAGATGCATCCTAGGGCTAATTGCTATAATAACAGCTGTCGTATTGTTAGAAAATGGACCTTCATCGGCAAAGAACTGTCATCTTTAAAAGGAGTACTTAAATTTTTTGTGATGTTGCACCTCTTTGTTTGATTTACCAACACTTATGTGTATTCACAAACACTTAACGCTTAATAATGCACCGTTATTAAAAATTAATGTTAGAAATATCACAAGTTTTGGAAAATAAAACAAAACTGCAGACATGACGCTTCACTTTCCCGCCAAGAAGACCCGTCTTATTTGAATTTATTTTACCAATGACGCTAACTGTCAAAACAACTGACAGCTATTTCAAACGTCATAGTTATCTACAAATATAAAGTATTTTTAAGAAAATTTCTTAATTTTTTGCTCATCTTCCTTATTTTTTAACTACTTACAAACCTTGTAACGGCAATATAGAATACGATAAAAATAAAAACATCCGAATAAAACCTTTTCGTTCTAAAATTATGCGCGTAGGTACAATTCCGCGATCGATTTTTGTGTATAATTCATTGATTTTATATTTGTGTGCCTAATATTTCGGGGCTCAACAGAGTTGAAGATATTAAAAGGAGTGGTATACAAAATTCTTAAACAGTATTCATGAACAAATTTCGTCACAAATACCTATTACCGCACACTATTTACTTACACGTTGTAAAAATGCCAAAAAGCAGGGTATTAATTAACCGGCGTGACGACGACGTCGTGCTATGAAAATATCAGCCAATCATTTTACGGGAAAATTACCCAGTAATCACCCCTAATAACAGTTGTTCCGCGCCGTTGGTCCTGTGGCGAGAGCCAGCGGTAAATTGACACATGGAAAACTTACATGGGTAATTTGGGTTCTTTAAAGCATTTTGGGTAAAAGGTGTGTCTGAAATATGAAATTTCTTTCAAATTCGTACCTTTGTGTATTGTATAAAATTGAATTGATCAATACAAGTATGAGAAATTTGATGACTGGTTTGATAGTTTTAAAGAGAGTTTCCTAAAGACAAAGTCAACTTTGATTAAAATTATATGTTTATATTATTTGCTATTGTATACTCACTCATACGAAATTTGTTGTTTTAATTTATTTTCTTTTACTTTTTTGCATACTTATATATTTTACTTATTCTTGTTTTATCTATCTGACTCCTCATGAGGTTGGCTGGAAGAGATCTATAAAGAGAGATAAGTTCGCCTTTGTACATGTCCTTTAATTTGTAATGTGTTGTTATTTTTGATTTATGTGCAATAAAAAGTTTAAATAAAACAGCGTGTAATGTAAACAACATTGGGTCCCAAGCGTGGTGTAATGTCCTTCACAGTCCAAGGAGCGTCCGACATTCCCACACAAGAAAAATGTAAGTGGATCATTGCGGACGTCATATGGGCATTCGGTTTCTCATGCATATTTATAGAGGCCACCCCTCGCCTAACGAACGCACAAATGAACAAACCCGGCTATCAAGCCGATAGCTGTTTGTGATTGGAAAGATATACTATCTCGGAGTTAGCTGGCTTTGTTTGATTACATGATGCAGTGGAAATCTGCGAGATTCTTACGTCGCTGGCGTCGGCAGTTTCGGTCGTAGCTTGTGGGGATTCGATGTGAGATTATATGCTTAAGCCAGTGTCGATTTTCGGGATTTTATTTTCGAAACCAGTCTCTAATTTTGTTGTAGTGTTAAAATTTGTAGAAATACTATTTTTATAGAATTATATACAGAAAGCCCACCTGTTGCAAACGAATAATAATTATTTTAATAAATAAATATACATAATAAAATAAGTTATACAGAAATAATTTTTTTTAATAATAGCACGTTTAGGAGTTTTTGCTTGAAAGAGCAACAAACGTCGATACTTACTCACAAACTTAGATATTTACTTTCACGCCTGTTTCCCCGAAGGGGGGGGCAGAGGCATATTATACGCCCACACTTCGCCAATTATATAGTTGGTCCCACGTAATAGTTGGCGAGCCTATTGCTGCTTACCGGGCACTGTTATGTTCGCCTGAGCCTCGTCCGTTTTTCTGACGGTGCACCACTTGCAGGTGAGGTTGGCTTTGGCTCCTTAGGCCTTGGTAGGATCCCTATACACCCTAGTATCATTAATAACTTGTATTATAGATACTAATTATTAGATAAACATAAACAAATACTTTTTTTGTAAATATTTATTAAATATACATTGTAATAACCTGTACACTGCAACATCAACGTTTATAGAGCACTAGTACTGTAGACTTCTATTACTCGTATATATATTTACTTATATAACAATTATAAAACCAAACCGGTGTTACAATTATACGCTTATAACAAAATAAACATGAGGATTACATAAAGTTTGACGAGCCAGAGTTGTGACCATACGCGACTCCTACGAGCCACACAATCGTGCAAGCTGGAAGATCTCAGCGTTTTATTCATTATTCATACGGCGATGTGCAATACGAATAAATTTGCCTCCATTATACCACTCGGAGCGTTAAAAGGTGTGTTTAGACAACTTTTTTGTTTGATTAGGCACTTGTAATTGATAACCGACAGTTTTATTAACATCTTGATTGACATGCTTGGAGTTTTTTTTTTAAAGTTTTTTTAGTGGATGGTTATTCGACAATGTAAAAAATGACATAAATAATTAATGCTTATAGAATAAAAAGTTGGGTTGTTTATTTGTTATTTGCGCTTTGATGTTGGAGCCGATTTTTATGAGATTTTAGTGCAAAGTGAGATTTAAACCTTAAAAAATTATTGGGCTCAAAGGGAGCTTAAAAATTACTGTAATGGAATCTTTACAGTGTATGGAAACCGCTCGTCTGTATTAACTTTGAGCGATATTAACTATCTAAACCTTAATTGTGACTTAAAGTTCATAAGGAAAAATAGTATTTTTAGGATAGAAAACTTGTCTTAATAGTGGCATCGTATGATGCCACTATTAAGACAACATACAGACGTATGTCTGCAAGCAGCAAATTTTAATTTTTTATTTTTACCGATAGCATCATAATTATAATTTTTTTTACACTACAAAAATAATGATAAATTCTTCAGATAATAACTTTTAAACTGATATGAATAGTATTAATAACATTATTTCAATCCAGTAACTTGACATCGATGTTAGCTCTCCTGAAAGTGTTTAACTTGCACTTGCACTAGTATACAAAGCACCGGTCTCTTTGTACTATAGTAATTAACCGTTTTTTTTTAAATAATCATCTTTAGGAACCTGATTATACAATAAGCTGCCCAATGATAATAGAGTAGTTATGTGAGAGTAAGCCCATGTTCAAATGTAAACTTGAGGAATTTCTAATAACACAAATTGAATAATTTCCAGTAAAATTTTGTGTGTAAATTTTTGTATTTAATTTATTTTATAGATTTAGTCCGATGTTAAGGAAATAGCCACAAAATGTTATAACTATGATTTTGTGCACTTTAATGTTTTTATAAACTATATCGTATTACTGACTAAGAAAGGCCTTGGATAGATACCATATAATTCTAATAATAAGAAAGAACAAACTTGACAAGTTTCTTTTTCAATAATATTTTGCTTAGGCTCCGTCTTTAGATATTTGTCGCGTTAGTATTAAGTTATCTTAACATTCACAAGTGCTCCTGACTAATGCAGCTCAGCTTTTATTCCAATAACTCCTGTTAGTATAATACACTTAAATGTTATGAGGTTGTGGATTTGTGTTCGATTTAACTAAAGAAAAATGTAGATATACCAACTATGCCTATATATTTCACAGTAAAAATTATCTACTACCTTAAAATATTTCTAGTAAATTCTATCGGTCATATATAGTCGGGGATAGGTAGTGCATATCCGCGTAACTAGCATTGGACAATTTTGAAAAATTTTGCTAATTTAAGTTAATGAGCGTAATTGTCGCAATGCCTTAATTATGTAGGTACTTTCAGAAAAAAAAATATACAACAAAAGTTAGAACATATAACTAACTATATTATATGTAAAAATGAGCCCAAAATTAGTTGAAATAAGGAACTTATTAAGTTTTTTTACCTTCCCATGTAAAAGTAAAACTAGATCTATTGCAGATACGCGGACTTTACGTATGGTAGTTTTGCGGATTTGCACTACGGAGTACTCCCGCCAGTAAAAATTATGTTATAAAAAATAATAAATAATGAATTGTTGTTTCATAAAAACTATCTATTCAAAAAGTGGTAAACTTTTGTAATAAATAGTTTGAGCCCAACTGTGCTCAATAGAAACTACTTACATGATGGTACCAACTATACTAATTTTATATATTTTAAAAAAGAAATTAGTGTAAGTTAACAAACAAAACCATTTAACGTCGTAACTAATATAGACACAAAAATCACTTCAAATGAACACAATTAATGATCAATAGGCTTAACTATAATTTCATGTAGCCAGCGCCACCTATTGGCGAGTAGCGGAACCACCGATAAATTATCATTTAATTGCATACATACATAATTTATTTTAATTACTATATGGCTTAATTATTTAAATACCATCTTTTAATAATACATTAATCATTTCCATACATAATTATTGTGTAATGAAAGCCAAGTTAGTAATTACATAAATTAAGAATTGCTTTTTTTTATTTAAACTTCTATTAGCTGAAGTTTCTTAAAACAGATTAATGCGGTTTATCAACATATACCTTTTTTTTTCTTTTGATGGGTTTACAGGTTTCGAGCATGTGGCAGCTCCAAGTAATGTGATGAAAGTTAGTTATTTAAATTTAACATGATTTATCGTTTTATTTTTTAGTCACAATCGAAGTCTAGTAATGACTATGCTAGAGGTTTGTAAGCAGTTTCAGTATCAACACCGAAAACACAATCGACGGTAATAATATGCCAGTTTTCTATACTTGTGAACGTTTTCGAAGAAGTTATACATAAAAATCCACCATATTGCCTGATAAAAAAATATTTTAACAATATTTTTATAAAACAAAATACTTCTCGATGCTTCTTATTTCGCAATGGCGCCAAAACTCGTAACAAAACTTGAAAATGTACATGACTTGCATCTAAGTAGAAATTACTATACAGATATAAATTATTAATATATAAAGTTATTTAACATAAACAAACAATTCTTGATTCAGAATTATCCTTTTTACCAATTCACAGACATTATTATGGTCATTATGTCAAGGAATAGGATGTTTTGGGTCTGTCGTGATCTAAATTATACTACCTTTATTCCTTAGCGAAAACCTAGCTTACAACTTGAAGATGTTGCACTGCGGCCATTTCGAAAAAGTAAGCAGGTATTAACTATGTTTTAATTTGTGAATACACATAAACTTTTTGTTACTTTTTTGCTTATTACTAATTGAAATCAAATTCATTCGTTTAAATAGATTGAGCTAAATTTCAATTATTACATCGAGCGACTGCCGTCTGACCTTCGCCACCCAGAGGGAAATATCATTCTAAGGTGAAAGCAATTGTCCGTATGTAAGAAGGCACAGACTTCCTAATAACGACTGCCGTAGATGATCATGACAGCCGGGACCAACGGCTTAACATGCTTTTTGAGGCACGGAGCAAGCGATAATTACGCACATAACTTTGAAAAGTCATAGGCGCCACCGGGGTTTGAACCCGAGTCCCTCTAAATTGATAGGCTATGGGTCTTGACACTGGGCTATCGCCGCTCTTGATGTAAGATAAATAATCTGATACAATTCCATTTGAAATTGCACCCTATGCGACGAATATTAGGATCAAGCATTGACATTTAAGTGTTAGTTTTGGAACTGTGATTATTACTGCTTTCTGGTACAAACACAGCTTTCAGTCAAGGAAGTAACATGGAACTGGAACATGGTAATGCTCTATTTAATGATTTTGTCACAATAATAACCCGATAGATTTCGCCTCCAAATTTTACATAATGACACTGCGAGTAAAGTAAAAGTAAAAAAAAATATTTATTTCATAAACTATTATACATAGTACTTGAAAACGTCATGATTACAAATGAAAAAAAAATACAATCGAAATAATATTACACTAAATCACGAAGCTTAGATTCACTTACATGCAAAAAAAACAATTTAAAAACAAAAAATAATTAAGTGTAAGTGAATCTAAGTGCCAGTTCCGAGCCACCGCTCTGTAAGAAGAACTGGCAAGAAACTCACAGGCTATGCTCTTTTAAATATGTCCATTATTTTGGTACTAGAATTACAATCTTCATTTGTCTGTGAAGCTATACAATGCAATATAACATAACCTTAACAATATTTATGTTTTCAAGTCATTCATATTAGAATAGCCTGTATGAAACGGCAGTTTAATCCCAAGCATTTTTATCTGCCATATAGTCTTTAATAGAATAGTATCCCTTTGAAGACAGCTTGTGTTTTATTGTTAATTTAAATTTATTTAGGCTCAATTGCTGTATGTTGCTTGGGATTTGTATGTTGCGAGAAATATGAAATCCAAAGAGAATTTGAAGTATTCGTTTTGGATATGTGATTAAAACCTTTCCGGTACAAACAAAACTCTCACGATTCCACGAAAGAGGCCAGGCGTCTTGATGGCACGCTCCCGGCGAACCGTTGGAAAGCGAAAAAAAAAGTAAAAACAACGGTTTTTTTAAAAAAAACGACCCATGTGCGTCTAATTTTATTCCCCCGTTCAGTGGTTATGAAATAAATGCAAATTTATGCGTTGTGGCCGATCTGCGTGTATGCGTTTATCTACCCGTCGTCGATGTGGGACGAGGTGGCTTTTTTAAACCTACGCCTCGCTCCGTGACCCACGGGGCAAAGGCAAGTATCTAGGCTGATGGTGTAAAAGATTCAAATGGTCTTTGGAAAAAGTTTAAGCGAATTAAGTAAGTAACGTAAAAAAAAACAACTAAAATACGTTCTAAAAGCTACGCCTGGCGCCGTGATCCACGGGGCTCAGGCAAATAGCTAAGCTGATTGTGTAAAGGGTTCAAATGGTCTTTGGAAAAATTGTTTAGGCGCATTTACCAAAGAGTAAGTTACCTAACTTAAACATCTTGAACATATTTTATAATCTTTTTTTTTTTTAAATCACAAACTATTTTACATTAACTTTTTTAACCCATAGGTGTTTTATGAAAAATATATTTGTACCTACTTGTGTGAAAAATTATTCTAAAAATACAACATAAAGAAAAAAAATTGTCACTTAGTTATCAAAGTGGTCTTGAGTTGACATGGATAAATTGTAATTAATTGATTTGGCTTTAAATATTTTTTGTTGTATGACATAACCAAAACACAAGTCTTAAAGGTAAAGTAAGGTAAAGACCATATACGATTTATAACGTTCATAGACTAGTTTGATTAGATCAGATCGCTTTTAAAGAATTCGAATTTCTGAACTTCTGGATACGATAAGTCGTTGATGCTGATTATCGTTGATTATGGCGAAAGGAATTGGGTGATTATAATTTTAATATCAAGACCCTAATACGCGCTGGTTCCCTCTGCTGGTGTATAGTCACTCTCACCTTATCTTCTAAGAGGAAATCCATATCAGCAGCCAGCCGTGTCAGAGCTGATGAAATCAAAACTATATTTTCGAGAACATTATTTTAAATTAGTTTAATATAGGTAGGTTAGGTACGCTAGGCTGTAAGCTAAGGAACTCTTGCACAACGGTCACTAATCCTGATTAGAGCTAAATCTATTTCAAACATCGTTCTGTCCTCTCAACTTCAAACTAATGACTGACATGCAATGACATTTTAATTCAAATTAAGAACTACTTTGCAGACTTCTTGGCGGGAAAGTGAAGCGTCATGTTTGCAGTTTTGTTGAATTTTCTAAAATATGTTATATTTTGAACATTAATGTGTAATAACAGTGGATTATTGACCGTTAAGTGTTTGTAAACGTATATACTAATGTAAATCAAACAAAACCAGTGCAACATCACTTTTCAAATTCTCTCAAAAAGTCCATGTGAGATCTCAAAATAGTCCCACATCTTTACTGAGGACTCAAGGGGTTTAGGGGATAGCATCTAATTTATCATCTTTATCAACACAAATTCTTATTTACTATAAATTAAATAATATTAATATATCTATAACTTGACACTGGCTAAATGTGCTAAAGGCACAAAGCCATTATGGAAATGAAAAAAACTGTTATGCAAGCCGCCCTAAGTTATGAAACCTTATTCGTGATTCGACAATATTGATTTAAAAAGAAAAGAACATCGCGCTTTATCTATGACTTTGACAGTAAGTTTTTTTAAATATCCGTCTGACAAAGGCATCGGCCGTAACCCGCGGCCAACGCTTATCGCCGCGCACGGAGGGAATACAAAAACACTGGAATGTTTTCGTGTGTCGTACCTATGTACATACATGTTGCAGCAAGATTTTAGAATTCGGCATTTAAAAAATGTGCATACGTATTCTCACGGCAATGTATCTTACTTATCCTAAGGGCAGGTCAAAAGTACACTAAACCGACGTGTGTGTATGAGCAGGTTAATTAGTGTAAATGAGGCTAAAAGTGTGTGCCAAGATCGTAGCAAGTGGAAGGATGTGATCTCTACCCCTACGGGAGAGGCGTGACATAATGTATATATATATCTTATTTAGGGTTAGCAGAAACCATTCGCTCGTTACTTACTCAAGGAAAAGTCTTCTTTTAGCTTAGAATCACATATCTTTATAGCAGAGATCATAAGTAGCATAGAAATTATTAGATAACACACGTCAAATAATAAGAAGCGCTCGTATCTCGGCGGTACGGGATCATCTGATCCCGTATCTGATTCAGTATCGTATCTACGATCACCAAAATAAAACTGAGTTCACAGAGGTCACTAGATATCTTTGGATGAATAACCGTTTGTTAAGCGTTAAATGTCGAGCGCTTCCGTGCTTCGGAAGGCACTTCCTGATGTAAGTCTTAGTTATATATATTACATACATACACATTATCCTCCTCTGCCGCTTACCGGGATGTGTTACGCTCGCCAGAGCCTCGTCTGTTTATCAGCATGTGGACTACTTGCAGGTGAGGTTGGCTTGGATACCTTAGATGTTAGTAGGATTCCTATATACCCTATATAGTCTTAGTTATTATTACTATAATTAGGTAAAGCCACGGTAGACGCCCTATTGGGGGCTTAAAAAACTTGGCCTATACTCTTCCATATCAAGAATTCCATAGCATGCATCTCCTACAAAAGCTATAAGGCTAATTTGCAATTTTTTTAAAGAATAAAGAAATTTTAAGAATATATTTTGTAGTTTTTATAATATGTTTTTATCAGTTTTTAACAATTTGGATTTTTTTAAATCGGCGCATTCAACAATCTGCCCGCAACACATACACGTCGCGGTAACCGTTACATGTACCGACTACACTGTGTTTCTGTTAACTGACATTGTTCGGGCTTCAAACGCAATCTGTGTTACATAGAAATACGTCAATATTGAGCCTCAAAGTTCAATATACTTTTTGCAAACAACCGTTCTTTTTGTATTCATATTTGGCGATGTCATATTTTGTGTAGAAAGAAACAATTTTTAAAAAGAAACTTACGACATACAAATTTTTTTTTAGAGCGTGTACCCAGTGTCAAGAAAGAGATAAATTAATAATACATAAATTGTTGTTAATGAGAATGAGTGGTGATAAAGTTGATAAATAGTAAATGAGATTCCCTCTCCTAAGCCCCTAGAGTCCTCAGTAAAGATGTGGGATTATACTGAGATCTCATATGGTCTTCTTGTAAGAATTTAAAAAGTGGTGTTGCACTGTTTTGTTTGATTTAGCAATTGATTATCGGTTAATAATCCACCGTTATTACACATTAATGTTCGAAATATCACAAATTTTAAAAAATATCTGCAATTTTTTTTCTAAATCAAAATCATAACGAAACCGACATTAGCGATAAAATTAAAATTCGCAAACTTTTTAATTTAGAAAATGTATAAGCTTTGAGTAGGGAATATATTAACGACAGACGACAACGTCCAAAATAAAATTGATACCTAAACTGAATGGAGGTAGGTGCAGCAAAAAACCGAACCTGGCAAGGCAATGGACAGACCAACAGAAACTTTTAAAAAATTACTGTAATATATTCAAATTAAAAAAAGTCCGCCCCGTCCTTCGTTCTACTGTCAATTTAAAAGTCTAAGTTAAGGAAAGTTTTGAGTGACTGTTGTGAAGTTAGTTTGTGTATTCTTTACCTTATATTTTTATACGACGATCGTAATAAAAACAACGTCTTTTTAGGGGTCCGTATCCAAAGGGTAAATAACGGGACCACATTACTAAGACTCCTCGCCGTCCGTCTGTCACAAGGCTGTGTCTTATTAACCGTGATAGTCGGGTAGTTGAAATTTTTACAGATGATGTATTCCTGTTGCCGTTGTGACAAATAACACTAAAAAACAGAAAAAAATATATTTAAGGGGACTCCCTGGCAATAAACGTGATTCTTTTACTCTTTTCGGCTCGATATTGATAACGGCAACAGGTAGACGCTTGAAATATTTAGTTATAAATTCACTTTAAAAATAAATTATTAAATTAAAATGAAATTTATATTTAAGGACGTTTCACGTAACCACATTTATTGTATGGACGTTTTACGTAATCACGTTTGTTATATGGATGCCCAATACTACAAACGTGATTTGTTTTTGCTCGTTTTTGCTCAATTGCTCACCTGCAAAAGGTAGACGCTTGAAATATTTACAGAATATTTAGTTATACACCCTTTATGGATACAATTTCGAATTGAGCATTTGATTTGACATAAAATACAGTCGCATTGTTAGACATAATAGTACGGAACCCTTCGTGCGCGGGTCCGACTCGCACTTAGCCGGTATTTTAATATCATCTCAGTCCATTAAAGTCCCACTATTAAGCTCTTCTAACACAAGTTTTATTAAACTTAAAAGATATAGTACCAACCCATGTAATACTAACCTTTGAAGGACAATAAAGATTTGTTATTGTATTATTATTATTATAAGCACAGTCTATCTCTTACAAACCTAGGCGAGTAGAACTGTATCCACATCTCATCATACTCAACCACGCGAACCCAGTGCGAATTGGCAAAGGTAAGTTAGAATTTTTCAAGCCGCTTAATAAGGCCTCTGGCATGGCTTAACGACTACCAAATAGATAACCGGGACCAACTTCTTAACGAGCTTTCCGAAGCAATCGATATTAAATGTGACACAAACTGTCACCCATCCAAGGACCTCTCTGCTTTACTTCGGCAAACGGTCCCTACCACCGAGTACGGCGGAGCTACAAGCGCTTTATTTTTATACTAGTTTTAAATTAAATATGTGCATAATTTATGTTCCCTTTCCGATACAGCGTCCCCTGGGGAGGGAAAGCTTTACGTGCGAAGTTATTAGTTCGGCCGCTCAGCGATAGGTGTCGCTACGCATTACCATACCAAGGCGCTTCGCAATTAGCATCGTCTTTGATTCCTGCCACTGTAATCTTTTTTGTTAAACCTTCTTAAATTACTTCGGGGTTGTCAGCTTCAGTTTTAAATTTTCACTTCGATTTGTTTTAGTTTTTAGTTGACGAAAAGAAAAGTTTAATTGGTAATGCAAATTATTATTTAGTTTTAGATCCACGTTATTCACAATACGTTTTGTATCATACACATACCATACTCATTAATTGCATCATATCAAATTTATCTTCATTTAAAGTATTTTCGTGAAGAATTTATGTCATTTTAATTGTTTTATATATGGTACTTTACAATTAGAACACATGAAATTGGTATCTATTTTTTTTTTAAACTGTCTCTTGTTTTTTTTCACAAATTTTGTATCTTAAAATATTTAATACTTTTATATATTTTTTAATACTCTTTAGGTATGTATTTTTATACCACAAGGTCATACTAAAGCATACGGCTTGTTGGAAAGTGGTCACTAGCGCGACCATTTAAAAAAAGTTTCATACTGTAACTACTCGGGAAAGCCTTGATGATTATTCCTATTGTATAGGTAATTTCGGATTTTTGAAATATTTATTTTCCCAAAATCGGGCAACACCTTAACACACAACCCAGAAATCTCCCGGCTTTTTGTAAGACAGCGAAATGCAAATTCGAAGACATTAGTCTGTAAAAGATAAGAAATAGGATTAAGCCGCTTATTGCCGCGGCCCGGGTTCGTATGTTAATTGGCAGTAATTACGGGCAGACTCGCGGGGAATAACCCGGGATATCCGAATGACGGTCTGTTTGTGATGCCACACCACCCTGTAATTGATTATGTTATAATTTTGTTACAAATCCGCGAAGGGAATTGTCGTAATGTGCCGAGATTTCGTGTATGTGGAGTGGCAATTGTAGGAATGGAAATTTCTGGTATATTCAATTCGTAGGTAGGAATATTTATAACTGTTGGGAATTTTAAAATTTCATGTCTCATATTCGTGACATATTCGTAACTAGTAATTTTAGTGTAGTAATTTTTTATGTATTATTTTGACTTTTTCAAGTGCTATTACAGTTTATGAAATAAAGAACTTTTTACAAATACAAATACAAATTATTTATTGCTAAACCATAATGTGTACATAGGTGTTATACAATTTTAGAACCAATTTTATGGACCCTGTCGGGTACGCAACTTTAAGACTGAAGAGAGGGGAATTGCAATCAATAATCATCAAATACTTAAAACAAATAAAAAATTAACATTAATAAAACTTGTTAAAACAAAAACTTACATCATTTAACTTTTTAATTCCACTAACTATCTCCAAAAATCACAAACATAATATATATTAATCTTGGCGGTTAAATAATCCTTAACATCATAATAACATCCATTAATCAAAATTTGTTTTAATTGTTTCTTGAATGCTACATCACTTTGCTCGTTTTGTAGAGAATGTGGTAAATTGTTGTAGATTTTTAAAGACATACTGCAAGTGCTTGTACTGCTTTTTACTATTACTTACTAACTAAAAAAGAGTTAACTTTATATCTTTCTTTTAAATCTAGTGACTGTAAAACACAAGTTTTTGTAGACTTAACAAATTGTTTTAATATTTAATATATTTCTTGTAACTTCTTGTAAATAACTAACTTTGACGTTTTTCTTGCCCGTGCTTTTACGATCAAGCTCCCGCCTGCAGTGAACAGTTTAGTTTGGCTCAATAGAGAGAGCTCTATTGAGCCAAACTTGAATAAATAATTTTGACTTTTATATTAACATTTTTTTTTTCACTGCAATGTAATTATGATAATAAATACTTTAGGAATTCATACATACATACATACATTCATGCCATCTTTTCATCTCATCATCTTTCTACCCCTTCGGGGTAGGCAGAGGCATATTATACGCCCACACTTCGCCAATTACATAGTCCCACGTAATAGGTGTAGAGCCAATTGCCGCTTACCGGGCACTGTTATGTTCGCCAAAGCCTCGTCCGTTCATCGACTCCGAAATGGCTATATTCCGTAAAACGAGTAAATAAATCAATCAATTCTTTTTCGCACCTTAACCGTTTATAGAGGAAAAACTTCACAAACAAAACCTTTGAATGAAAATGAATACTAATATAATGTATTCAATATTCCGAATAGATTCGCAGTGTTATGGCTCTCATTCAACCCTAACATCTTAGACTCAGATGGAGTAGAAAAACGGACATGCTATTTGTATTCGAAACAATTTTTGGGAAAACTGTTTGTACGGACAGCAGAACAAGGGGTCAAGAACTTTAACATAATTGATATATTAAAGCGTAAATGTCGTATCTTTAAAATATACATCATTTTGAATCAAAAGCATTTCGAAATGAGAGACAAAAATCCGTTTGGCAAAAAGAATGAATGAATTTCAGATGTTTTCTCAATAACCTAATGAACTTTATGAATAGTAAACATTTTGAACTGTACAAAAGTAAAATAAATAAATGTTCTCTTATAATCACACTAATTATTATTTACCTTTTTTTTGTAAATACATATTCAATAAACATAAAAAACACCCAGACCAGAACATATATTTATGATCAAGAACACAAAGATTTGTCCTGTGTGGGAATCGAACCCACTAACTCTGATGCCACTGACTCTAATGAAGTGCAGGTATACTGACTTCCATGCCATATCGGTCGTTAATAAGTATTAAAACACACACTGCTATTGGTTTGAGAAAATGATTAAAATATCAGTTGGCACCGAATTCCAATCTCGCTGTTGTACTAAAAACGTGAACAAGTGTGTTACAAATTTTGCAAGGGGTTTACGAAAGTTCTTACGCTTCGTCCCGTGTTAGCAATTCATTACTTAGGTGCTTCTAAAAATTTAAGGTAAGGTTTGAGATTGTTTTCATTTCTAAAATACTTTAGTGACCAACTGCGAAGCGAGACAAACAAAGTGCGCATAATCCGAACAGAACAATCTATTAAAAAAAAATATTACATTTTTTCCGCCGACCCTACAGAATCCCATGAGCAATTTTAGCAATAATCGAGCTGCAAAAAAATTGGCGTATTGATAAAATAAAAAGCTAGCAATAATAATAAAAGAAAATGGCCGGCGGAATGTATAAATTCCTTTTATTCTCCCGTGGACTGGTCAGGGTGCATATAAACTACAAGAGGGTGGGCCACGTGTAATTTGGGAACAAACCGACAAGACAGATCGGCTGTAGTGGCTATTTATCAAGTATTGACTGTTGCTGTTTGTTTAATAGATTCGGTGTTGGATAATTTGTTAACTTCGCTGTATTATGTGGTCGGAAAAGTTTATCATAATGAAGAGGGCTGCATATATATAATATATTACATTTGCTGCAATTAGTTATACACTTATTAGTGCAGTCAAGAGACATTGATTTAGTTTAAACCAGAGTTAGTATAGGTCAGGCTTCCCATCCCCCCCTGACTTGATATGAAGGGGGAGCTAAGTACCTCCCGGTAGGACGAAGAAGCCGCAGAGAAAAGATAACCGGCTGGCGACTCTGGGTCCCCTTAGTACTTACTACCGGAGGAGAAGAGGGACCTGCGGAGGAGGCAGCGGGCGGTCCAGGTGGTCCCGTCAAGCAGCGCCAGGAGGGTCTTAGGCGGCGGGGGTAGGGAGCCGCTGCTGTCATACTATAGACCCTTTGAAAAGGCCACACAAGATATGGTAGCACAAGGAGGTAATACTGAGCGCATCAGGTGCAACCCTGTAGATGATAGGTATACATCATAGTTATATGTGGTAGTTATTAAGTCAAGTAAGAGGCCTTATTGGGTTACTGATTTCATAATGTCTACGCCACACACCTGACACTGCCAATCCGCATTAATTCTGCGCAGTGGGGGTAGTATTTGACACCAGCCCGCCTGATGATAATGGGCAAATACACCGGCAGAATAAAATCTATTGAGGAGGCCAATGTTTAACAGTTGATTTACGAGCTAATATAATGATGATGATGATGAGTGGGCTATGAACTGCTCCTTCTCTCCTTGGTTCGTCAGAGCAGGCCCGTGCTTAGTAGTTGCACGTTAAAGACGTGTTAACTACGATGATGATTAAGATAAATTTGTTCGCAACACATTGCGTTTGGGATAACGTAGTGTAGGATGACCTGCGCCCGCGTCAAAAACTCGCGCATCCGCGGCAGCCTTCATGTTCGTGACATCGCAGATAAATTGCAAGAATGTCGCCTACGCTGGTACGGCCACGTTTTACGAAAATCGGCAAACTACTAGAGGAAAAAATGTCTAACCATGGCACCACCGCCCGGCCAAGGTAGATTGGGTAAGCCCAGAAAAGGCAGACTTGACGTCGTAAAGGATTTCATGCGTGCCAATGACATATCAACCAGGGATACGGAAGACCGTGCAAAGTGGAGGAGAATATGTTGGAAAGCGGACAATAGGCCCGTAAGGCAGCAACCGGTATAACGCTAAGATGAAGAAGAGGATTACCTGCGGCAATATGGAGGGCCAATTTGAAAAAGGTGGCTGGTATCGGATGGATGCGATATGCAAAACGGGTTGATTGGCGATCTTTCGGGCAGGTCTATGCTCAGCAGTGGACAGCTGATAAATGCTTGATATACATTTATTGCTTATAATGCGGCACTTATTGACTAAAATTACTAACAAAAGATTTATTCTAAGAAATGGCATCTATGTTAAATACATTTAATAATATATATTTAAATATATTTTCTAACAATAAAACCAATTATTTAGTTCAAAGATAAGTATCATTAAGAACTTGTGTTATGGATACTAACTAACAAAAAAATATACATCAATACTCTTTTTTTTTGTAAATAAATACTTAAAATACATAGGGAAACACCCAGACCAGAACAAATATTCATGTTGATGCACACAAATATTTGTCCTGTGTGGGAATCGAACCCATATTATTTTATAAAAAGAAACTCTTACTTCGTACTTTCTTTCGGCTTAACTTCGTAACGTAACTTTGTCCAGATAAAACAATTTGGCCAAGAATCTCGTTAGGACTGTTCTTCTAATTTATAAAAAGGTGGAAAGTCCCCTAAGACCAGCAGGTAAGGGGAAGCATCCATCACAAATGTCTTGTCAACAATAATAGCGAGAATAATAATACAGATACACCAAATGTTACGCCTCTTTCCAGTAAGGGTAGGCGGAGATCACATTCTCCCACTTGGTACGATTCTGGCACACACCTTAAGCTTAATTCACACTCATTAACCTTCTCGCAGCCCGTCGGTTTAAGGTACTTTTCACCTGCCTTTTCTTCAAAATCTTCTGGATTTGGTCATGGAAGGTCCTATGATGTCTTCCCCTCCCAACACTTCCATTCACTTGTGCATGTGTCATAAATCACGTAATAAAATATTATGATGTCTTTTTTTTAGTATCTAACTATTTATTTTATTTATTGACGACCGATATGGCGTGGTGGGGAGTATACCCGCACTCTTCTCCTGAGGTCGTGGGTTCGATTCCCACACAGGACAAATATTATTGTGTATAAATATGAATATTTGTTCTGGTCTGAGTGTTTTAATTTTTGTTTTTTACAAAAAAAAAGTATTAATGTATGTTTATCCGTTATTTAGTATCCATAACACAAGTTCTTAATTAAATCAAATAATTGGTGTAAGTGTCAGATATATTTATTATCTATGCAATATGGTGGCGTAGAACGTTCGTAGCTCCGAGGTGCTAGACGAAAGGCATCGATTACAGAAGTAAAGAAGAGTTCACAGAGGTCAGTTCTTAGATGGGTGATATTTAAAATCGCTTTCTTACTTCAGAAGGCCCGCTAAGCTGGTGGTCCCGCTTATCACTAAATGTGGTTGTCGATAAGCCATTTTGGCCAAATAAGGGGCTTGAAGAATTCTAACAGTAGGACGTATTTACTTATTTTTACGTATATACTTAATTCACCTTATTTTGTAAAAGGTGGCTTGTGCTCAGTAGTGGGACTTTAATGGGGGACTAGATAGCGCTGTGGGACATGTGTGGGGCTAGATAGCGCTCTGGGACATGTGTGAGATGTAGAGCATTGTTTTTATTACATACATATATTATAATATGGCATTATGTTCACGTTTTTTAATACTTTTAAGTGTGCAATAAAGATTAAATCAATAAAAATTGTAAGTAATTAGTTAAATGTAAATAATAATATTCCTGTGCTCGCAAATGATGAATACAGATCATTTATTGATCTGTATTCGTCATTGAGTGACGAGCGAGCGCCGGTTCGCTGTAGACATATCTTACACCGCTGCCCAATTTAATTTCGTTTTCGGGTGTTGAAACTTATTGCTCTTCGGTAAATAATATATTAACAGAAAGCTACTATATAGCCCTAGCTAACAGTGAAATCCGTTTAAAAATCCAACCACAGACTCCAAAGATATAAGTAAAAACTGTTGGTAAATCAAACAAAGCAGTGCAACATCACTTTTCAAATTCTCTCATGTGCTAAATGTGCTAAACGCACGATGCCAATATTTAATAGAAAAAAAAAACTTTATTGTGCAAAACATGAGAGCTATATATCTGCTATGAACCCATTCCATGTTATATGTATTATTATTACGTAATTATTGATTGTTACTTTTTTTATAAGAGCTAAAATTATTCAACCAGTCAACAATAAAATACCTACATAAAATAAAATACTTCCCATTTCCTTAGAAATGACGAGGAAACTTGCAAAATTAAATATTTATAGATTCCCTGTGATCTTTCATCTGCGTCAGTCTATCGTTTCCAATCTCAGTTTCGCGTCGAATAAACATTTATGAAGCATCTTTTGACCACTCGGCCGTTACTCCCCCCTTGACGTGAAAATATTTTTCTATGTTTTTATTTTGCCGCTTGGCGGGTCAATAAACAGCCTTAATGTATTCCGTAAGGTTTGTCAAAGGACTGTATGTTTTGTTTCAAGTGAACGTCTCGATAGACAACAGTCGTTTGATGTGTAAAACAAATAATGTTTCATAAAATTGTTTTTTTAATCCATTCCTTAAATAAAACCTTCAATATCATTAGAACCAGTTAGTTCCTAAGTATAATCTAGAAAAATAATATTAAGTCAAAAACATAAAAACAATTTGTGAATTTTGGTTTAGTATTTTTGTTATATATTTTCGTTTTATTATTTAATTACTATGTACCTAAATTTTTATGTTAATGCATAGTTATTATTTAGCTATTACCTTATAATATATTTGTTATATGTAGCACCGGTGACAAAAAAACTGTCTTTTTAGTTTTCCAACAATCAACGCGTTTCCATTGACTTAGAACATAAAAAACACCCATATACCAACAAATATATAACCATTCCAACCTCCTTGCTTTATCAGGCCATTCTTTCTCCTAATCTACCAACTCTTGTTGCCAAATTCCGTAAGAAAGCCCGTCTGAGAAAACTCGTAGGAAGCCCGCCCTCATTACCGCTGGGTCATCAGTATGCATAATAAATGAGATAACCGCCATCTAGCGGCGAACAGCGGAACTAAATAATGGTGCAGCAAAATGGGGAGATTGATTACGGGCGCCCATGACGAATGGTGGCCGCGGTGATACGAGATTTATTGTTTAGGTTTATTATTTAATTTGTTATTGCAGCAACAATAGTTTACGAGTTGAAAGAAGAAAGATATTTTTTTTTTGTAGATTAGCATTATGTGTTTGCAGATAAGATTACGAACTGTTAATAAAAATAAGAGGGCAAGTTGGAATTATCTGCTTATTAGTAACTACTCAACGAAGGTAGTTGTAAATGACAATGATGTTATGAACGGGATGAAAATCGTGCAAACATCGCATAAAATGCTCAAAAATCTATAAATGACACATGCATATAAAGACGATTTAGCATTTTATGCGATACTCGCTTATGCAATTTTTGTGTGGAAGCATGGGACTTAAAAACTATATTATATTTATATAGGTACCTAAATAACTAAAGAAGAGTTATTTTCTTTATCTATTTTAAATCTTGAGACGGCAGAACACAGGTTTTTGTAGACTTGTCAAATTGTTTTCTATTAAGTACAATTTCTTGTAAGTGGTGAGAGAAAAATCAAAAAATGTAAGATTATTAGTATATAACTATTCAACTTGACATTGGCTTAAGGTACTAAATACATAAAAAGACATTATACATGATATAGCAAATCCGTTAGGATTAGTTTATTTTTTTATTAGTTAGGACAAGTTTCCCATATAACTAAGGAATATATTTTCTGAACACACTTACCCGCTGAATCTATTTTACTACAATCACCAGCTCGATGTGTTTGGAGTGCGAATAACGCATACAGGCGGTACATAAGGGGACAATAAGTAACAGGACGCCTGCCGCAGTACATTAATCACGGGTTACTTATGACAAGTGGGTGTCGGGAGCAGGCGCCTCCAAGATGCTTTTTACTGTTCACCTATGTTACTGTTGGTGCGAGCTACAATCTGGTGAATATGGAGGAGATATGTTGATGTCGAGATAATAGGATTACTTAGTAGCAAATTTTCTTTGCAAAAACCAAGTAGATTTAGGGAATTTTATTTCATAAGTCACAACAAAAATACTAGCTCAGCCCTTAACTTTTCCAATATATGCTCAAACAGGGTTTTTAATGCATAGGTAAGTAGGTATTTTAAAATGATCAGTTTTGTACATTACCCTTACAACTATATCGTGTTGTTTGTATTTGTTGTCTGTGAAGATATAGCCCACAACCCACATGCATACTTATTATTCATATAAAAGGACTTTAACAAATTTGCTATAAATCTGTTTTGCGTAAAAAAAAAATTGCTATATAGAAAATCTCTAATCGTTCTAATAGAAATATGTATTTACATGACAAGTAATCATAAATAAACTCCATGAAACATACTAAGATCAAACTCAAGTCACATTACATAATAAATAAAATAAAATATACTTTATTGTCTTTACGATCAACATGACCATTTAGATTCGTCAAATATTCACAAAATGGAAATTCGATATTTTTTTTAACAACTATGAAAGTGAAATGAGGCGGTACCTATCATAATAAAGAAATAAAAGCAAATGGGTTTTTGTCCGAATTGTAATACATACCTATAATAAATATAAGGCCACAAGTGAGGCCCTGCAAGCGTTTAGCAATTTCGGAAGACCAACTAAGAGGATATTTAACAGAAAAATGTAAGCAATTGTTTTATCCACAAAAATTTTTTTTGTAACATAAACATAAGGTAAGATATTCGCAACTCGTCCAATTTTCGAACATCTCCCAAACTGGCAACAGACTATGATAATGAGGACGGGGGCACGGTTTTTGCTGTTCAGCGATTTGAATATGGTCGCAGCGAGAATGGTCCCGGGTTCGAGTTTGTGCGACAGACGCGCGTTTCCCGTCCTCACTGATTGATTTAGGACATTCTGCTCAAGTTTCGGTCGTCCGTCTTCTCTGGAGATGTTGTGGAACTTGTAACAAGCTACCAATCGTAAATTACTCAAAGTCGCATGTTTACACCAACAGTTTTTGCTTTGCCGCCACATTGAGTGATCAATTTGATGTTTTGGACTAATACCGGGCAGCTTAACACTTTTTATCGCAATTTCTCTCTATGTGGTTTTTAAACGTGCCCTTGTCAAATATCGTAGCAAAACTGGATACATATAACAAACAATAATTAAGAGAGTATTTTTTTCAGTTGTTTTAGCAAGTAAAATGTAAAATGGAAATTTACAAGAGTTTTGAAGACGAGTAAAGTGATTTCAAATCATAAGGAGTTTAATATCGTGATTTCAGTGCAGTAATATTTAGTTTTTATTAATTTATATTTTGTTTTGACGTTTTTAAGTGCTATGTATTTTTTTTTTTTAAATAATGGCTTCGTGCGGTTTGCACATGTAGCCAGTGTCAAGTAAGAGATATATCAATATCATATAAGTTATAGTAAATGAAAATGAGTGGTGATAAGGATGATAAATGGTAAATGAGATGCCCCCCCCTAAACCCGTTGAGTCCTCAGTAAAGATGTGGGACTACTGAGATCTCACATGGACTGCTTGAGAGAATTTGAAAAGTGATGTTGCACTGTTTTTGTTTAATTTACCAACACTCATATACGTTCACAAACACTTAACGGTTAATAAACCACCGGTATTACACATTAATGTTCGAAATATCATAAATTTTAGAAAATAAAACAAAACTGCAGACATGACGCTTCACTTTCCCGCCAAGAAGTCCAAGTGCTATGTAATTGTTTATGAAATAAAGAACTTTTTACTTTTAATAGGTGTCATAAAAGTTTCGATCATTGTTGATCGAAGCATAAAAGAGTCCATAAAAGTAGGTTCTTAGTTCCATCATCAGAGCAGTAGCTAAATAGCTTAAAACATGATGAAGACAGGTGTTGTAAGATTACGTTTGCCCCTATGTTTTTCCAAAGGCGGCGTGCGAATATAACAACAGAAGTAAATCTAATTACTGACCTTTATTATATATTTTTGTGTTTTGTGATGTAGCTGATTACAATAATAAAACTACAATAATAACTGTCTATTGAAAAGTATAATGCTTGAAATATCACAAAAGACAAATCGCTGGCTTAATGGAACATAGACCCATTACTAGATAATTCAGGTTTGACTTACGTAAATGTACAGTTTCTTATAATTTTCACTGCGATCTCATCAATTTTAATCAATCATCTTTAAAAAAACAGGCAGCATGTATATTTTAATAAATCAGTAATTTTTTTACAAATCAACAGTTAGGATAAATCCTTCAAAAAGGTCTTCTTGTGTAATGTTTAAAAAAGTGTCTATTTGAGTTAAGCCAGTATTCCATTGAGTAAGCGAAATGTCCTTTACTGTCCACAGATGCAATCGTCGACAATAAACTACCCAACCAATAAACGAATAGCACAAAGCTGCACTCTCGTTAACAATAAACCGCAAACTGTTCCACATGAGCTGTCTCCATCAAATTAATTAACCAGGGGTTGGAGCGTGGAGGCAATAGCATTACAGTGCGGTATAAAAGTGGAATGATAATGTGGGTGGAGCCGCGATTTCCGGAGGTCACCGTATCTCAATGAGCTGGAAAGATGCTGGTACGATTCTGGGACGCAATGTAACATTGTAACGCTGTTCGGGACATCAAATTGTTTCCTCATAAGTTAAAAGTCATGGAAGAATCGTTGATTTGGTCTGACCATCAAAATACTTAAAAACAAATTTTTATATAAAATGAATCACCAGTAAGTTTATTCACGATGTTTGTTTTCGAATTGTTCTGAGAAAGCTTAGTTTTATAAGTCGTAAAGTATTTAGTATTTTCGTATAAATATTTATATGGCAGAACAACGTTTTCCAGTACATGACTACATTTAAGATTACAATTCATATAGACATACCTTCAATGGAATCTGCAGTACATACCACCATCACGGTAAATACCCTCAAGGCCTTGTTTCACGAACACTGGGTACAGTTCCTATACTCCCAGGTATTTTAAGGGGAGCGTGGAACAGCACTTTGGCAGGCCGTGACATGTGCTTCTTTTTTTGTAACTAATCTTTAAAACTACGCAACGAATTTTTGTATGTGGATTTATTTAATTGATAGAGTGATTCAAGTGGAATTTTTATATGTCTGCGACGAAGACTGCGTCTGTGGTGTGATGCCTAAGTGTTGTGCACCACGTGTTTGGATAAAAACAAGAATAAATTACTTCAATAAACGCGGCCTCTGAGTAATGTCCGTCCAATGATACTTAAATAAATAAGGCACAGAGCAAGCGATAATTTCGCACGTAACTTCTAAGAGCCACCAGGGCTTAAACCCGTGACGCTCTGAATAAGAAGTCTGGCCTCTAGGCTACCGTTGCTCAATATATAGGTACCTAATCCTTCAAATTAAGGCGAACGGATATGGCTGAAGACCAGCAGTGCAGCCTTTTGTTTTTCTTCTTAAATTAATGTGTATAATTTGTATTGTAGTTAGATTTTCGCTGTCCAGCGTATTGTCATAAAAGTCGGTTTTGCAGACATGTTACTCCCGTTTCTAGTCGACCGTACCTTTGTTCTAAAGATATTTAATCACTGTCTCTCTGCACAGTAGTGTCACACTACTGAGCACGAGCCTCCTCTCATAGGTTTATGAGAGGAGGCAAAACATGGCTATGTTATGAGGTTTAAAGGTTGCACCACGCGTACCCAGTAAAGTCGCAGCCAGATGTGTAGCGTGCTATAATTAAATTTTTTCAAGCCGTCCTGGCCTCTTATGGCTTAAAGACTACCACATAGAGTGACATAGCGAGCTTATTGAAGCTCAATATTATATGTTACACAAACATGCACTCGTCCATTATAGTCCTGTTTCTATAACTTGTTTAATGCGTACATACATAATTTATTTATTTATTTATTCATCCATAAAACTTACAACTATCTTTACAGGCACCAAACCTAATACGATAGAGTAGCTGAGCTCACAATACCTAAATATATGACTAAAGACTTTCACATAATTCTTATCTACTAATTACTAAACTACTACATTAACATCTACTGCAAAAGCAATATGCTGCTTTTGCGAATTCGTTCAGTGAACATGCAAATAAATCTATCTGGTCGGACAGTGACAGTGCATTGAGTACCCGCAGCGCCCGCACGAGCGGGGCGCGCTGCAGCAGGTTTGTGCGCGCGCTGGGTACCGTCAGCAGCGTCGGCCGCCGGCGGCGTCCTACGTACTCATTCGGTACGCAAAGCTGAACCGTCTCTAAAATACGCGGATTGTGGACTTTACCGCGTAAAACACTAAATATGTAGGTGGCAAGCGCAACCTCCCGTCTCACCTCGAGTCTATAATATCCCACCATACCTAAAATAAACAGACTAGGGTACAGCAGAGGGTAGCCTGGGTACACGCCATATTGTTTCTTGTATAAAAACCTAAGAAATTTATTTTGTATTCGTTCGATCATTATTTTATACTTTTCCTCGTGTGGAGACCAAACGACAGCATTGCACTCCAAGTGGCTTTTTACGAGTGCTTCGTACAGTGATTTCAAGGCACCTACATTAGTGAATTTGTTAGCATGCCGCAATACCACCCCCAAATGTCGGTATGCTTTCTTGCATACGTCTATGATGTGCTGACGAAAAAGCAAGTTGCAATTAAAGCGTACGCCCAGATCTCTCACCTCCGTGATGCGCTTTAATGGTGAACCGTCCATTACATATTTGTACTGGCTTGGGCTGCGCGCTCTACTGAAAGATAGCACGGAACACTTAGCCACATTAAAGTACAACCTATTCTCTTGGCTCCACATGAGTACCCTATTGATGTCCTGTTGTAATGTGTCATGATCTGAGTTTTGTTTTATAATCGAAACTAATTTTAGGTCATCTGCATATAATCACGGCAGAGGTAATATTATACGCCTATATTTCGCCAGTTATATTGTTGGCCCTACGTAATATGACGACCGATATGGGGTGGAGGTCAGTATACCTGCACTTCACTCGAGAGGTCGTGGGTTCGATTCCCACACAGGACAAATCTTTGTGTGCATGAACATGAATATTTGTTCTGGTCTGGGTGTTCTCCTATATATCTTAAGTATGTATTTACAAAAAAAAAAGAAAGTATTTATGTATGTTTATCCGTTATTTAGTATCCATAACACAAGTTCTTAATGATACTTATCTTGGAACTAAATAATTGGTGTAAGAGAATATTTATTTATTTATTTAATAGGTATCGAGCATATTCCCGTTTACCGGGAACTCGTCTATTCGCCAAAACTTGTTAAATGCTATTCTTACAAACATTAATGACTTTAATAAAACCTTTTTGTCCGTTTTTGTTAAATAAAAACGCAAACAACAGAAATGAAACTTCCATTCCTCATCGGTGGAATATCAAAGAAAACAAATGTAGAACTGGAGGATGCTCCGTAAGCCCAAGGTATCAGAGTGGCATGAATAATCATTGAAAAACCGCAGATTTTCATTAAGCAGCCTCCCTTACCCAGGAATAGGGGGACCCCCGCCCCTTCCCCTGCGGTCGCCTTGTTTCTCTGCGACCGCAGCGCCCGCAAATACTGCCAACCATTTAGCTTTCTGTTCTTTTTCGTTGAATAGAACCGTTAAGTTGAGCTGAAAACTTGCTATACTTAATTGTGTTGGAGTTTCAGACCTATTTAGCTGCTCTATCAAAATGTCTACTACTATTGTTGCTTAAAATAAATGTTATAAAAAACTCAATTGCCATTTGATTTGACTTAATGAAATCGAAAACGATGTTTGCGTTTATTAAGAAATGTGAGATGAACAGCTAAGAATTGTGTATGAGATCGCTGCTATCAAGCAGCTCTAGTTCTAGAAATATTTCAGTAACTTTGTGAAAAATCCTATTGTTAAGTTTGAGTAAATATTATAGTAGTTATGTGCTAAGCGCAGAGATTGCTAGAAATTATATTTAAAATATTGTATATGACTTTTCACACATATCCATAATCTATCCATTATACATATCTATGGTAGCTATTAACAATGTCGTAAGTGAAAAGTCGTTGCTTTTAACAATATCATATGTGATAAGTCGTTACTTTTGACTTACGACATTGTTTAAAGGTACGGCTTTACACTTACAACATTGTTAATTGCTACCGCCGATATCTTAAAAAACAATACAACATATCATTACATGAGACATTGAGACAGAGTCCCTACATTTGAAAATGATGTTTTTTATGGAAAAAGGAAAACTATATTTTTTAATTTTAACAATCAAAACATATACCACTATTATCTGTGCACTTTTGCTATTTCATTGAGAGTTAATTGATTGCTGATAAAACTGCGGAAGCGCGATTTAACAAAAAGGAAGGCGTTTTGGACAGCCTAATCCGAGTTGAATTTTTTCTTACTAAAAAAATATTCAAATTCCGAAAAAAATGGTATTCGGTTGGAGGTCCTTGCTTCTGTTTTCAAGTACAAGTATTGATACGATACAAAATACCTGTTATTGTGACGGTTGAGTAGTGTGACGCAGCAGGCGATGCGAGTTTGTTGGTATCTTTCAAGCTTCTTCACTTTTCAAATTTATTTTATTTATTTATTTATATAGCACAACCACATTAAGCATATTACACATTATAAAAACACTTTTTTTTAATGGGCTTATATCTGATATACTTAACAATTACGGTGTACATAACATTTACTTACTATAATAAAGTATTTTATATAAATATTGAACTATAAACTATGTAAACTATTTCAAACAATAACTATGTGTTACAATTATTAAAAGACTGGGAAGTTAAGAGCAAACAAAAGTATCTTTTAATATAGTTTTAAAGTTGTCAAACCTATTATCAAATATGTCAACATTTGAATCTTGACTTTGGAGAGTATTGTAGGTACTGATCGAGGATTCTGTTAATAAGTGATTTACGACCCAAATTGGTCCTACAAAAATTCGTATGAAATAATTTATCGATTCTATGTCTAGGATAAGATTAAGGTACCTTTAGCTGAAATCTTTGTAGAAGATTGATGCAATTCATTTTATGTCAAAAAAATGAAATGGAGCGAAAACAAATGAATTAACACATTTAGAATATGAATAGATAAGCTTTACTTTGAAAAAAATTTGAATTTGGAATTCCTAGCCAAACGCCGAATTTTTGAGATCAAAGTGGCCAGTTCGATTAAACGCCAATTTCATATGTAAAGACCTAATAGCAACATACAATGAAATATGTGCAATAGACTGCAATCGAGCGTGCTGACGATATTTAAAAAAACTCAAGAAGGGATGCTCAATATTTGTTTTAATCGAGAATCATAACCTTAAATAACTATAAGGCTATAGGATATTCTTACCAAACCTCACTAATGATAAAGAGCACGAGACAAAATTTATTATCAAACAAAAAATATCCCTCTGCAAAATATATTCTCTCAAGAGAGAAGTATCAAGAGTATATACAAAAGGCTGTATATACGTGGCACATAGCCGAGGGAGGCGGTGCTGAAAGGCGGAGTCTGAAATATATATCTACAGGAACGGACCGTAAAGAAAACTCTATCCTTCTGAAATAAGCTAAGAAAATGTTGGAGGAAAAAGTAAAATGTGAGAAAATTACAGTAAGGATTAGAATTTTCTATTGGTACGAGTAAAAAAGTATTAATATGAAGAAGGAGAACATAGTTTAGTATGTTGTGTGGCAGACTATAGCCAGGAGACAGGAATCAATACAATTTCAGTTATGTATCCCAAATGTTAAATATATATACTTACTATTTTTTTAAATCTTGAATTTTATTGATTACTGGACTATCCGTTGAAGACCATCTCAGTGGTTACTATTAATAGTAGTAACTTTAAGATTTCATATACATTGTATAAATAGCAAACGCCTTCACAAAATAAATTCCAGAATGCTCAAGAAAGACTTAATTGGAAACCCCGTGTCATCACGATTACTGTTCTAATTAATAATATAACCTGCCACACGAAAACTGCGTATTTTCGGTATAATAAAGAGCTGCAATAGCCTAGTGGTAAAATACATAAGCTGCAATTCAGTGGGGCTCGGGTTCAAATCCTGGTATCCAATCTATGTCTTTGCGAAATTATATTAATAATTATCGTTCCGCGACTGCGGTGACATTCATAGAACCCCTAGGATTTAAAAGATGTTTAAATCCTACAAATATCTTCCAATGATAAAATGATATACGTTCCTTTTAATTTCATACAGTAAATAGCAATCTAGAACATTATGGCTCAAATATTTTCCAAATAATGAAGAGAACACAAGGCAAAGTATTAAGTAGCTTTTTAAGAGATTTAAACACAAATATACACAACAGATATACAATGGATATGGAAATAGGTGAGTGGTGATATATAGCATATAATCAATAAATTATGTTATATGATCACATCATATAGGCGTTACTTTGCGGAAATCAATTGTAAGCAAGTGATGAATCAAAAAAATCTTTGTGGCAATTCCCGCGGTACAATAAATTTCCAAAAGATAGAGAAACAATTCAACACGAAACTTGTTTCACACAAGGCATCTTCAGGTAAGATATCAGCCTCAGAATCATCATCAAAACGAATCAAAAATATTTATCGCTTTCAAGTTGTACATAAATTTTACTAATATCTTAGTCGCAAACACAGAACCTGTTAGGGCACAGCAAAAGCTTATAAACTTGGTTACATATAATATATACTTTTTACATATTTACTCAGTAAAAATATAATTGCCCGGAATAGCAGAAAATTGCCGTTAACCGACCTTCAATAAAAGTAATAGTGACGTAAGTAAAAAAAATGGCAAATTTTTGGCAACAATTTCCATCAAAAGTACAAACAGAATCAAGCCAACTTATTACCTCGACTTATTATATTAAATTGTGTTGGCAACACTAAAACCAAGCCAAGCGGAATGTTGTTAAAGAAAGGAAATACTATCATTCCCACCCCCTCCCACTTCCCACTTCCCCCTGGTACACTCGAGAACCCGATTGTTCATGTATGAATTCACCACATTACGAGTCAAGTAGGATAAAAACAGGACGCGAGAGAAAGCTTTGAGATATATCCCAGCATTGAGTGATATTCTCCGAGTCTTAAGTGTACCTTTTTATTTCTGCCTTTTGAGTCCGAAAATAAAGGCGGGATGCGAAAATAAAGATGCGATCGGATAAGAATATTTGGTGAAAAAATATCCGGTCGATTGGACGCGCTGGGCTTACGAATGTTGTTAAAGGGCTCGGCTTTAAAATGTTGCTGGATATTACTTATTACACGTATGTGGAAATATAATTACGGACCCGGTTTGACACATAAAATCTCTTTAATATTTAGAATAGAAATGTGCATGTCTATTTCCTTAATCAAATACATCTTAACGGAAATGAACTAGAAGGCGAAATATGAAAAAATGAATTATAGCAGAAGATTATAAAAAACTAAACATAACATTGAAAAGGATATTCACAATAGTTTCGTAGATGGAGACTTTGAAGTATCATAACACATTACTGCACTAGTATGGAATTAAGCATATTCTTTTTCTTAAAGTATAGTGTATGGAGTGGTGGGGGAGTCCTACCAAGAACTAAAAAGTTCATTATTTCATAAAACTTAACATTGCACTATAAAACGTCAAAATAAACATTATATAAAAAAAACTAAATAAGGATCCCAAGCCAACGGATAACGGACGACGCTCTGGCAAACATTAAAGTTGTCGGTAAGATGCAATAGGCTCGCCACCTATTACGTGGGACCGACAATATAATTGACGAAATGTGGGCTTACAGTAAAAAGTACTGGACCGATTTTAATTTAGTCTTATCTTTAGTTTAGTTTTATCTTTTCCATTAGAAAGCTACATTATCACTGAGTAACATAGGCTAAATTTTAATTTAGAAAAAAAAGGGTTCCGTAAGATATTTGGGTTTTTCGGACACAAAGTGTAAAAAATTAACCAGAACAGTTACTTATTTTGCGTACGCTGCCTAAACTATAAAAGATAGAACCACAAAATGTACTAATTAATTGTAGATCTTATAAATATATACTAAAAAGTCCGCGACACACTATACCTATCTATGTCGAGTGAGGCACACCAACCATTTTTTTATTTAAAAATCTTGAATTTTTATTGGACTACATTTAAATGCATTTATTTTACTTATGCTATTAATCCTTATCAAAATAAATTATCTCATCACTAAGTGCAGATTATGTAGATAATATTTGATTTTGGAATGATCAAAATTGGACGTTTGGTTTTGAAGTTATGGCGAAATTAAAATATTACGATCTTTGCTTCAGTTTATTTTGTTACCTGAAAATAATTTAAAGTCAAATGTTATTTATAGAGAAGCTCTACAATAATTGCTTTAGTTATCGATCCCAAAACAACGGGTTGCACTCCGGGACTGCCGGTAGGAGTAAAAACTTAGTATTAATTATATTTAAATATTTTCACTGCCTTTCACTAGCTTTCCGGGGCACGGAGCAAGCTATAACTACGCACATAACTTCGAAAAGTCAAAGGTTAGTCACCAGGGTTTGAACCCGAGACCCTCTGAATTTTATGGCTATGAGTCTCGCCACTGGGCTATCACCGCTAGTAAATTATATGATAAAAGTAATTACTCATTAAGGAACAATGTTGCTGCTTTTTCCAATAGAAGTTTCTAAGAAAAATGTATAATACTTAGTACTTAAAATGATCGTTAGGTATTATATTCTAATTATGTACCGGTCTATCCTCTTATTCTAATGAAGACATAACCCCCGAGGGGCTGCAAACCCTCATTACACATCTTTTGTATACAATTATGCTCTGTACTTTGTTTCCTTTCCACCACACAGTGCAGCACTGGCCCGTAGTTCATGTATAAATGTTCCGAGATTGCGGAAATTGAGTTAGATACACAGCTTAAACATTGACTTGACCATAGGGCTTAGATAGATTAGATGGATATTTACAAAAAAATTTAAAATTCCTTTTAAATAACATATAAAAATCTCTTCAAGAGAGATGGTTTGCAAAAGGCATTTGGGAAACTTCATCGAGTCTTGTCGTCGGCAATACCGCAAAGGTGCGTTCTACCAGTCGTGACTTACGGTGCCGAGAAGTGGACACTGGACACTGGTCAAACAACTTAAAGTCGCTCAGCGAACTATAAAGAGGATCAGGAATGGAATCATTCACTAAGGGAAAAGTTGAAACTGCTCGTTTTGCAGTCTGAAACTGTAAAAGACTTCGTTGAAGAATATTCTCAATTCCTTGACAACAGCATTTCTTCCGGCTTTTAAGAGTTCCATCGTTGCTGTTTTTATCTTGTAAATACTTCATAAATAATTCAGGGTTTCCGTGTAATGACGATGCAAAGGTACTCGTTTCTTGCTTGTTTCTGATTTGCGGCGCTCTTTGTTACTTTGTGAGTAGAGATCTCCGTAGAACTTCTCGGTTATGTGGCCCATCTCATCTAGGTTTTATGTTATTCTGCCATCTTTACCATTACGACTGTTTATTTCGTTCATTTTGTAGTTGTTATGAAACACTTTAGGACCTCGGTTTCGTTCTATCAACTCTCGAATTTGTTTGGTGTTTCTTTGGTGGATTTCGCCAAAACTTTTCCGTGGCTGAGGATGCATTGGCATGGCATTATTTCCGCCTTTTTAATTAGTTTATAAAAGTGTATTAAAGACTAAATAAATAAATAAAGTATTAACCCTTAAATAAATATATTATAATCGATAAAATATAGCTAATTTACTATATACAAATATATACATGGGTGTACGCCTTTTTCCTCAAAGGTACAAGTTGGTATTAAGGAACTCCGCTCTACGCAGTACTCCATGTAGGATTTAACTAGCGACATATAAGAGTATAATAGATGGGGATAGCTTAAGATACCTTATAATCAATCAAAACATTTACTTTACTTTACTTTACTTTACTTTAATCGTCTCGGTAAAGAGTACCGCTTTATTTTGCCTACTGTCTTAATCTTAACTACAGTAATATGGGCCCGTATCACGCCCGTGTGTTATGCTAATTCCCTCGGATATCGGGGTATTTTACCCGCTTTTAGGGTAAATGATCACCTTTCTTATTATATTCCAAGTGAGTGCGAATTTGATTATTGAAACGTGTTCCAAGTCCAGTTTGATATTTTATTATTTACTACATTCTTTTAGTACAAAATAGTAGTGGCACGCGCTCGTTTTGGCAGGTATCTGTAAATTTTTTTTTACCTTATGTTTGAACATTTTCTTGCTATTGGAGCTTTCGTTGAAATCCCTAATTTTCTTTCTAGTAATAAATATAGCCTAATTTACTCAGGGATTCAGCATTTTGATGGTGAAAGAGTTTATAAAGCCGTCCAGTGGTTTTGAGTTTACTTATTACATGTAGTTTTCGTACTTTTCAAGTTTTTGTAGACATATCAAATTGTTTCCATATTAAGTACATTTTCTTGTAATTGGCAAAAGAAAAACGATTTTTTTTTCAGTTTCTTTTACGCTGAAGCCCTCCCTCAGTGGATTGACGCATTAGTTTTTAAGTTGACTTTCATAAGAGCCTTATTGAGCTTAACTTGAATAAATGATTTTGACTAAGACTTTGAAAAGCATCCAAAAATACAAATGTCTCTTGTCTACAAACCTAAAAACGCTAGTAAGCCGTCAGTATGATAAGGTCCTAAGTAATACTGCTATAAAGCCTTCAATATCATCATTTTAGCGTATTAAAGTCTCAGGTGGTCAGTACTTTGCGTCTCCTCTCACGAACCATGGGGAGAGGATGTTGTTAGGTTGATAGGGCATAATAATCATGGAGTAGTTGAGATTGTACCTTTACAAATCGCCTAAATTCCGTACATATATTTAGGCATTATACGCCCACATTTTGCCAATTATATTGTTGGTCCCACGTAATAGGTGGCGAACCTATGGCCGCTATCTCTTGTCTAGTCTCTTCATAATATCAACATCTCTTCATAAGGGTAATCCCCTTAAGTTCGTCAGAATAATATCATCTTAAGCTTACTGTAGTGCCAATTGAGATATTTCTTGAATAACATTAAAATGAGTATTGGTAGACCGTTTCAGCTCATTATGACAACTCCTCAAAATGACAGCCGTCCTTTAAAGCTCATTTTAACGCCATTTATTTAAACGTTCATTTACAGTTCACGGAAAATAATTTGTTTAACTGAATACGTATACTCTTACATAAGGTAAAAAGTCTAAATGATAAAAATATTTAAGATCTTAGAAACACAATCATGAACTGGCAAGATTAATACACAAACAGGTTAAAGAGAAAAAGTTCTGTTAATTGGGAGTTAAACTTTAGAACGAGTTAATCCGAACATGAATATGGAAAGGTTAGAGAAAAGAAGAGAGGTGTTAATCTTAATAAAACTTGGAGGGAAACCGGTTTTAATTAATACAATCAAAACAAACAGCGCTACGAAGGCTTAGGGTCGCCTGGGACGGTCGCCAGGGTTATTTGCTTACTATTATATTTATTTTAACCCGTCTCATCTCACACTCAATCCAATATGCCGTGTGGTACCGGCCTAGAATAGTGGCACCCCCTCTCATATCACGGGGGGTCGTAAGAGTCGACGGAGAGAAATCTTACTATATAATAAACAGTAGCGTCTACTTGCATACTGGTTTGAACTGCGATCACCAACCCACCGTTTTTTTTTTGTTTTACGTCGGTAACAAAATGCATTTGCGCACTGCCTTCCGGCCAAAGGGAGACTGAAAGGGGGTGTAGGACACACCACCGGCAAACGCGACTGCCAGCAGTAATACCCAGTTGCGGGATTGTTCGAAAGGGTTACCGCGGCCCTGGTGTTAAAGGCTCAAGAAGGAACACGGATGGTTTTTAGTCAGTAGAAGTCTGACACACCCTCCCGCTCCACCCACAGCGGGAGAAGGTCATTTGATGATTTTCCATCCCAAAAAAAAAAAAAAAAAGCAGTAATACCCACTTAAAATGTTCCGACGACACCCGCCGTTTGTTGAGAAAGAGGCGGGGGCCAGTACCTGGGTTGCAGCTTCTAACACCCCGTGTATGGCTTATGCTCAGCAGTGGAATTGATAAGGCTGATATGATGATAATGATTTATTTTAAATATATACACCAAAATGATTTATACCTACATATGTATTTGACATCATCGCCATCGTCATCATCCACTCAGCCACCAGAAGTCTGCTGCTGAACATAATTATGCCTTCTCTATTGGTTTCCTCTATCTATTTCGATCTATTTCGGGCTGCCTGCGTCTACCAGAGTTCCCGCCGCTGTCCCAAACTGATTGTGCTGTACTCTATTTCGCTTTCTGGTTTTCGGATTTTTGTCATATTTAGTCAATGTCGTATACGCTCATAGGAAGGATCTAGGTCCTAAACCAGTTATGGAAAGAGACATTTTGGGCATAAATGATAAAACATTGTTTATTTTTGAACTGCATATTCAAGTTGAATAAAAAAATATTAAATTAGACTTATAAAAAAAACTCTTTTAATATATTATTATAAAAATCTCAAATCCGACCCTGCTCGCGGCCGGCAGCCCTTCAGTCTTTAATTAACCGCCGCCTTTCATTAAAACTCACCTATTAATAACCACCAACTGATTTTCATATTTATCCTCAATTCCACAAGAATCCATTATTATATTTTCTCTGATTATCTCTTCAATATCATTGCTTCGGCAGGTTTTTAGTCGTGTTACGGACTTTAGGGCCCAAGCCAACCTCACCTGCAAGTGGTGCACCTGCCTATTAATGGACGAGGCTCTGGCGAACAGAAAATTTCCCGGTAAGCGGAAATACGCTTGCCATTTATTACGTGGGACGAACCAATATTTGCTGGCGAAATGTGAGCGTATAATATGCACCTGTCTACTCCTTCGTGCAAACAGGCGTGATATTATGTATGTATGTATGTATGTACGGAATTAAAAGGGCTTGTCTCTCAACTACTCCATAATTACTTATGTATCAACCTAACAAAATCCATTATGTCACTGAGTATTTCGTACGCCACGAACACGCTCGACCGCAATGTGTTCGCTGCGCGGCCGCAACGTGTTCGCTGCGCGGCCGCAATGTCATCGCTGCGCGGCCGCAACGTCATCGCTGCGCATCCTTTCCGCATCGAAAACGATCGTAAACCGTCAATATGATAAGGCCATTACTATCAAGAAGGATATAGTAATATTTGATATCAATATAAACATTTTTAAGAGCGGTTTGGCGCCAACGCGTAAAAACGCAAATCGATTACTAACGTCTACATTTTATAAATTGGTGTAAATTTTGGTTTTTATGTGTAAAAATGGTGTTCCAGGAAATTTGCCTATGACCGTGAATTATGATATTCTGTACTGATCCCAAAACTTCACAGAAGCTTCAGTTAAAATCTCCCCTACCTTATATTGTAGTGGGACTAAAACTTAATTATGACCGAATGTACTAGACTATAACTGTAATTTAATTACTTAAATGCTGCATATTCTAAAATTTATATGCAAATTACTAGACTGACAAATTCTCAAATCGAATGAAACTATTTAAAAAGAAAAAACATATCTAAATCCTTATTAAACAGATGACACTAAAAAAAGATTTACCACAAAGTCTCAAAAAAGTAAGGATATTTTTACTAAAAGAGTGGAAAACTAAGTGCCGTTCTATGAATACGAAACACAGACGAGCTGAAATATAGCCGAGGAACGCCAAATTTACATGAAACATTTTAATATCGAGCCCTGAAGGAGCACCTGCCCTTTTTTCTCACGCCCCGTAAAGAGAAAAGTTAAATTTAACTGGCTCCTAACCCGAAGTACTTAACTCGTATATAGGCGCTTGAGGATCTCCATATAAGAGTTATGTTGACAGCTTTAGTCGTATTTTTGGGGAATGGTATTTTAAGTTATCAAAGGAGGTTGTTTATTTTGTTAAAATTATCAGTTTTTTTTAGGAAATTATGGAATAACTTCTTTGCGTTCTGCACAAACATTTGTAACAGTTTGTACCTTTATACATAAGTTCAGGTTTGTATAAATGTCACATTCATGCTTAAAGGAACATCGACCCATTAATAGATAGAGGTTTGAGTTACGTACTTATACAGTCTTTCTATTTCTTACTGAGATCGAATCAATGTTAATCAAATGTTTAAAACACAAGCAGAATTACTAATTAATAAATCAGTATCAATTTAATGCGCTTACAAGTAGAACAAGTATTCTTTAGATCTTCTTTTGTGATGTCCCAAAAATCGTATTTTTTGAGATAAGTCACTATTTCATTAAGAATGCGACATGTTCATGTGTTATGTGAGTCAATAATGAAGCCAATCTGTTAAAGAGGTATACCTATGAGCAGTAAAAAAATTTGTAAATTTTGGAAAATTTTTGTCCATTTTAGTGTTTTGCGTGTCCCTCCAAAGAACCTCTTACATAGTGATTATTCTCTGCTTACTTCAAAGACTAGGAACGAACTGAGTGTCAATTGAATTACCAGCCAGACCTAGTTAATCATACTAAGCGACTACGACCACTTTTGGATTAATTAGGTCGCTTTATCAATTAAGGGCCACGTCGACCAACACTATTTTATTGAGAATTAGAAAAAAATAACCAAGGTATCTCTTTTTTTTTTTTAAATAATGGCTTCGTGCGTCTAGCACATTTAGCCAGTGTCAAGTAAGTGACATATTAATAATATATAATTCATAGTAAATGAGAATGGTAAATGAGATACCCTCCCCTAAGCCACTTGAGTCCTCAGTAAAGATGTGGGACTATACTGAGATCTCACATGGACTCCTTGAGAGAATTAGAAAAGTGATGTTGCACTGTTTTGTTTGATTTACCAACGCTCATGTATATTCACAAACATTTAACGGTTAATAATAAATCGGAACATTAATGATAGAAATATCACAAATTTTAGAAGATAAAACAAAACTGCAGACATGACGCTTCACTCATCTGCCAAGAAGTCCATCACTTTATTTGTTTCTTTAATTATCAAAATATTGCTCTTTAAAACTCCAGCCAGCTGTAATTCTATGGTTAAAGTGTTGCTAGTAATTGTGAATAAATATACTATTTTGGTCACATATTTGGTTTGAGAAATCGATAATAAGTTTACACCTGTTTCTCTCAAGGGGTAGTACTACGCCAATGATATAGTTGGTACCACGTAATAGGTGGCGAGACTATTGCCGCTTACCGGGAACTTTTATGTTTTTCAGAGCCTCGTCCGCTGCTCGGCAGTTGCACCACTTGCAGGTGACGTTGGCTGGGGCTCCCTAGATCGTTGTAGGATCCCTATACACAAAAATACAAAATAGATGGAGGGATATCTGTTGTAAGGACTTGTAAGAATACTCAGAAGAATTAGCTAAAATAACTCCTGTTAAACCTCCTACGGTGAATAAGAATACAAATCCAAATCTTCACAATATAGATTGTCTATAGTTAATTTGGGTTCCATGTTTTTTTTAAATTAATTAATTAATTTAAAAAAAAAAATTTAAATTAATTTTTTTTCTAAAAAAACAAAATATATTAAAAAACGATTAACATTTCATTTCTAATTAATTATTAAAAATATTTATGCAACAATAACTTTATTAATTTTTGTACAAACGTGTCTTTGTTATAAAACTAAGCACCCTAATACATTTTAAGTACATTTCAGTACAAATATCATGATACTTGCAGCTATGTGGAGTGTGGCTTTTACACTGATTTAATGTGAGTTGATTTAAGTATTATGAAAATTTTTAGTAAAAAAAAAATTATTTTGTCTAAATAATATCTGTTTTTATTTTTTTTTAAATTGATACCAATTTTATATTATAAATCTGACTTGATAAATAAAAACTAAATTGTTTCTCGATTATTCCTAATTATTTTTTTAGTATATTATAACAATTTCGCGCTGGTTTTTAAGTTTTGACGTTCATGAGAACTCTTTTGAGTCAAACTTGAATAATTGATTTTGAATTTTTTTGTTTTGAATTTATCTACTCAAATTTTTAGGATGATATTTAACAACTCACTAATTTAACAATCTCAAAGCCACACTTGAGAAATTCCTGTTGTACAGCCCCCGTGTTGTGCACCTCGAAGGGCCCTCCCTGTGAGCTATGTACATACATTAGGTGAAGGGCCGGGGCTTGGAGCCTGGCGTGATGAAGCCGCGGCGACAGGCTCCTCTCCACTACACACCTTGCTGCCTTTGATATTTTCACACTTGTAACATAGAAGGTAGTTTTAGACATCCCCTATTTTTTTCTTCTATGTATTCGAAATATTTTCGATCTGGCTCAATGACAGGTAAGTACGTCATGAAAGAATAACTAACGATTTATAAGTCATTAAAATCGATTGCTTAAATCTGATGTAAGGATCTGAATCTGAATTATACAATCACATTGTATAATTCAGTTTTTTACACAGAAGAATGACAGAAAAAACTCATCCCGGCCTTTTCAATTTATGTCTTAAAATCCGAACCGATTAAGAGCCGGAGAGAGATCTTTCTTTACCCATCTGTTATAAATAGTGTAACTAACACATCTTCTTACATATGTAGATATAAAGTCTGATGCATCCCAAACATTTTTAGACAGGCAATATAGTTAGTATGTTCGAGTCTATCTATATAAGACTTAGCAAAAAAATGTTTTGATCTGGTTTAAAAATTAATAAAAATCGATCTCTATTTCTATATATTCTTTCTATTTCCATAGCTCTATTTTGACCGATATGGCGCGGAGGTCAGTATACCTGCACTTCACTCCATAGGTCTCATAAATCTTTGTGAGCATTAACTTGAATATTTGTTCTGGTCTGGGTGTTTGTTGTATGTATTTACAAAAAAAGTATTTAAGTATGTTTATCCGTTCTTTAGTATCCATAACACAAGTTCTTAGTGATACTTATGTTGGAACTAAATAATTGGTGTGATTGTAAGAGATTATTTATTTGTTTGGTTCCTCTACTACATCGTATATGAACAAGTCACACAATATACTGGTGTGCTTGGTTATTATAACAAAATATAAAGTGCATTTTTCAGAGACGAGCAACAATGAGAAGGATTTCCCACAAATCCGGGCTCAGACACCGCCGGCCGTCCAATGCATCACAATTGACGGGACAGGGGTGCCCTGGTGTTTAGATCCATCTTTGCAGATCCTTACAAGCATATTCGGAAGCTTGCGATGCACATTTATAATATCATATCATAGGCTTGTACTGAAGACCAGTTTTTGCGATGCCATAGTGACACCTCGGCATATGCTGAGTATAATTGACGGGACAGGGGTGCCTCGGTGTTAAGATCCATCTTTGCTAATTCTTACATGCATATTTGGAATTATGCGATGCACAGTTCTAATATCATATCAAACCATAGGCTTTTACTGAATACCAGTTTTCGCGGTGCCATAGTGACACCTCGGAATATGTCTTAGCTTTACTCATATAATTGATCGCAAAGGGGTGCCCCGGTGTTTAGAGACCTTTGCAGATCCTTACAAGCATATTCGGAAGTTTCGAATGCACATTCATAATATCATATCATAGGCTTGTACTAAAGACCAGGTTTTGCGATGCCATAGTGACACCTCGGCATATGCTGAGTATAATTGATGGGACAGGGGTGCCTCGGTGTTAAGATCCATCTTTGCTAATTCTTACATGCATATTTGTAATTATGCGATGCACAGTTATAATATAATATCAAACCATAGGCTTTTACTGAAGACCAGTTTTCGCGGTGCCATAGTGACACCTCGGAATATGCCTTAGCTATACTCATATAATTAACCGGAAAGAGGTGCCCCGGTGTTTAGAGTCACCTTTGCTGTTCCTTACAAGCATATTCGCACTCTTGCGATTCACATTCATAATATATTATCATGTCAAAATTTTACGGAAGATCAGTTCCACATTGTCATAGTGCTTAGCATATGCTGAGTGAGTGTCACATGTGTTTATATTTTGTATTCTTGTTCTGTTACTGTTGTTGCATGTGCAACATAATGTCTTTTGTATTGTCTTTCTTTCTTTCTGTTATATACAATACTATTGCTAACTGTTTTTTTTTCTTTAAGTATGGAGTCCCACCGGATGACGGGCAGCAGCGTCATCCTGCATACTAGCCTGAACTGCCATCACCAACCCGAAAGCCCCGCGTGGTGATTATCGGCATAAACCCCCAATATAATATAATCTATTGGGGAGGCCAATGTTCAGCTATGGCCTACATACGGCTGAAATGATTATGCCGCCACAGCAATACCACGGGAGGTAGCTCTCATAGGATCCTACCGGGAACATTTTTCAGGGTACAGTGGACATGTGATTGGGTGGGCCATTTGCAATATAATACATTTAGATTTTTTTTCTTTACCACAGGCCAGTCACGAATCGCTGGCGTAATACAAATAAATATATACAACATGTCATAATCAATTACCCTCCCTCGCTGGACTCAATAACCACGTAAATAAATAACCCTTTACCGGGTCGAGTGGGCCTAATACTGCCGTTTGATTGATGTGCCAATCCATTTGCTTATAAACAGCTCCCACAAACAGCTGAGTCGGGTATATTTTTAGTTAGTCTCATTTTTTTTTGTTTTGATAATAAATATAGAAGCTTTGGCCATCAGTTTTCATGGGATTAAAACAGAAACATGGCTAACCTAGTGAAAGAGGTCGATGATATTTAAATAATGTTAAATATGTTTTGAAAAACCGATTTGGCGTGGTGGTCAGGTTGCATGTAGTCCGCACCTAAAATTAAAGGTTCGCTTCCCATATAATACAACTATTTGTGGTAATAAATATATATATGTCTTCGTCTGAGTGACCTGGTATTTTTGAATAAATAAAAAAGCGCTATATGAATTGTCAAAAGTTCTTATTCATTTATTTAAAAAATATTGAGCTTGCTATCTTTGAAAGATATACGATTATTAACTGTTTTTTTTTAATTCTCATTATAAGTGATTCACATTAAACAAAATACGAGATTATATTAGACAAGTATAACTCCCCCTCCCCCTCTCTTCGGCTTGAGATTAGGGCTCACAGGTTATCCTAAGAGTCGACGAAGAGAAATCCTACCGGATGACGGGCAGCAGCTTCATCCTTACTGGTTTGAAGTGCGGTCACCAACCCGCCTGCCCAGCGTGGGGATTATGGCAAAATACCTCCAATAGAATGCAATCTATTAGGAAAACTAGTTCAGCATTGGACGTTATAAAAACCAACTAATCAGCTTGATTAAATACAGCACCACCGGTCCCATCATTACAATAAAGACAAAATTAGAGTACCTCCAACTACAAAATAACTTACTCCAAATAATAATAATACTATAAATCAGTTCTACATCAATAAGCGAATCGGTCTTAGGCGTTCTACCAGAGTACTGAGAAGTCGCGTGGCATATCAATTCTAGAACTTGCATATCCGTTCTACAGCAAAGCCAAAAACAAATATTGGAAAACCTAGAAATAGTAATTAAGTAAAGTGGCTCTCACCCACCCGTCTACATAAACCTACCACAAAATAATAGAACCCCGCAATCAGTTCGCTAGCGTAGATTTTTGCCTCACTTATTCATGGACATTACTTATGCATGCAGCAGAGAAAATATTACAAGATTTTAATGAAAGAAATATTAATTTTAAGGTTCCTCTTCCTACCTCAAGTTTTCTTGGGGAGCGCGGAGTTCGTTAAGGTCGAGCTAAGTTTCGTCGTTTTGTGTTCTTTGTTAAATAAATAGTTGAAACTTTCATAACTTACACAAATTTTATATGATCAAACAAATTTAATATTTTTGGTTCGTTATGAACTTTTTGAAACATTCACTAATATTTTAAGCGGTCAGGCAGTTGTAGCCCGTCAGGTTGAGATTTCAGTTAAAGAACCCGGGTTCAAACCTATCCGATAAACTACGAATGTGAATCTGTTAGTAAAACCTATAAGCATACCTCGGGGGCGTTATCTCATGATAATAAACTTGAGCAACCAAAACGATTTTTATATAATTTTGTATAGAGTATGACTGAAAATTGGCTATTAAAATACTTACCATTAGCTTGAAGAACATGATACATATTTCTTTAGATTACGTAGTTCTTTAAGAATATGTTATTAAAATATTTTTTATGTTAATTTATATGGTGTGTGTATGCCAAGACCTGGAAGTGATAGGAATTGATCCTTTCTTTCTTAAGTATTAATTTTTGGTAGTTTTAAGAAAAACTGGGTGGTAATCTTCATAATCAATAATTTAATGATTGTGTTTCATTTTAAGAGATAAGTTGAAATAAGCCGAGATGAGTTTCTTGAGGCATTCTTCTCAATCTAGCTTTTTGGAAGCCTCGTCGAAGAGTCACCGACAGACTGACAATCAGAGATGTGACTTATCTAAGATACACTTACACTTAGATTCACTTACACTTAATTAGTTTTTGTTTTTAAATTGTTTTGTTGCATGTAAGTGAATCTAAGCTTCGTGATTTAGTGTATATATAATATTTAGATTGTTTTTTTTAATTTTTAATTATGACGTTTTCAAGTACTATGTATTATAAATATTTTTATTACTTTACTTCACTTTACTATACAAGTGTGTGAAATACAGATGCAAGATACAAAAAACGGATTTTCATCTTGTATCTAAAATACTTATAAATTTATATCATGTATCGTAAATGCTTTTCTGATAAATTACAATTAGACATCTAATTATTAAATAATTTATTTACCATATGAGACTAGATTAGGTACAATAAAGACGTAAAACTAACTTTTTATTTTGAACGTATTACTATTTTGTCACCGTGCTTGTTATACGGTGCGGAGCGCTCCTATTTTACTGGACTGTATTAACTGATTTTCATTGGATGTGTGACGTGTCAGATAGCTTTTTTTTAAGTTTCTCAACAGATAAAGTCAAAGTCAAAATACTTTTTATTTCATAAACTATTACATAGTACCTACTTGAAAACGTCAAAATTATAAAAAAATAACAAAAAACAAATAAAATATAATTATACTAAAATCACGAAGCTTAGATTCACTTGCAACCAAACAATTTAAAAAAACAAAAAATATTTAAGTGTAAGTGAATCTAAGTGCCAGTTCCGAGCCACCGCTCTGTAAGAAGAACTGGCAAGAAACTCACAGGCTATGCTCTTTTAAATTATCGATTGGTTAGTTACAATCTTCATTTGTCTGTGACGCTATACAATGCAACATAATATAACAATATTCATGCTTTAAGTCATTCATATTAGAATAGCCTGTATGAAACGGCAGTTTAATCCCAAGCATTTTTATCAGCCATATAGTATTTGATAGAATAGTATCCCTTTAAAGACAGCTTGCGTTTTATTGTTAATTTAAATTTATTTAGGTTTAATTGCTGTATATTGCTTGGGATTTTATTATAGAATCGCACACATTGACCTTTAAAAGTTTTGTTAATTTTTTGGAGTCTAGTGGCAGGTACAACTAGTTGATGCTTATTCCTTGTGTTTAGGTTATGTATATCACTTTTCTTACTCAACTTATCAATATTTTTATGTACATATAATAGGTTTTCATAAACAAACTGACCCGCCACTGTCAAAATACCAATTTCTTTAAATTTATCCCTTAGTGAATGTCTACATGGTAGGTTATAAATTGCTCGTATGGCCCTCTTCTGCAGTACAAAAATATTTTGAATATCTGCGGCACAACCCCACAGAAGAATACCATACGACATAACACTATGAAAATAGCAATGATAAATAAGCCTAGCTGTTTCAACGTCTGTTAATTGGCGAATTTTCTTTACCGCGTACGCTGCAGAGCTGAGTCTATTCGACAATTCACCAACATGTGGGCCCCACTGCAGCTTAAATTCTAATATAACAAATCTATCAAATACAATCTATCTATAACAAATCTATCGATAAAAAATCTATCGCCACAAAGCTTGATAAAAAAAGTTCCAATCTCAATCTAAAGTCAAAGAAAACAGCTCAAAGAGTTTACATTCATTCCTACCAAAAAGTTCTGGCTAACAATTTTTCATTTAGCGAACGCACTTCGAAATGAAATTTTCATACATGAGAGAATGCAGACACTGTAAGGCGCGGAGACAGTCAGGGCTCCTTATTCAAATGAAGCGTCGCGAACAGTTGAGGCGTAAAAAATATGAATACGATTTCGTCACGCACTTAGTAAGAGTTCCCGGGCGCCAAATGAACCATATTTTGAGCCATAACACTCGCATTATTCAAAAACCTTCGGAGCGAGTTCACAGATGCTGCGACTTTTTGTTGCTCTGCGATTTTTGTCTCAGTATTATTTTTTGATGATGATGCGCTCGTAGCTCTGCGGTGCTCGGTGGTCGGAAACGATCACCGAAGTACAGCATAGTTTACAGAGGTCAGTCCTTGGATGGGTGACCGTTTGTGTGGCATTTGATATCGAGCGCTTCTGTGCTTCGGAAGGCACGTTAAGCCGTTGGTCCCGGTTATCACTAAATGTGGTAGTCGTTAAGCCATGTTAGAGGCCTAATGACAATAAAGACGTAAAACTAACTTTTTATTTTGAACGTATTACTATTTTGTTACCGTGCTTGTTACACGGTGCGGAGCACTCCGGGCGGCTTGATAAATTCTAACAGCAGGACGCCATACACCTGCCTCCGCCAATACGTACTGGGTCCGCGTGGTGGAGTATGACCCAATACCCTCACACCTTGATATGTGAGAGGAGGCTCGTGCTCAGTAGTGGGACGTTAATGGGCTGTGATGATGATGATGATTATTTTTTCGAACTGTATGCTATTTTGTATAGGTACCTTATTTTTAAAAAAATATGCATATACTCTAGAGTACACAAGTCATTTTGTTATACATTCTAAATAGACATAGGAAAGCACCCAGACCAGAATATATATTTATGTCCACGCACAAAAAGATTGGTCCTGTGTGGGAATCGAACCCACGACCTTAGGAGCGTAGTGCGGGTATACTCGCCACCACGCAATCAATATATCATCGTCAAATCATTATATCGAACAATATTTTTTTTAACTTTTGTCGCACCAAGTCGCAACGTGAATGGCCAACCTTTATTCAAAGTATGTCTTAAAAACAGTTGAAGAGGGAGGGAACTTTTTATATACATTTTGGCGGCTAAATGAGCTGAAACTGTGTCGGGCAGATGCCAAGAAAATTTATTTTCCTCTCGGCATTGGACCAAGATTTACTTACCTTTTATATTATACTTAGACACTTTTTAATAACGAAGATAATAATTAAACTGAACGAGTAATATGTCCCTTCTCTTTTTAACAAGAATTATTTTTGTATGTAAAAACTACAGAACCAAAACAAAAGGCATTAATACATATACATATTACAAAAGTAATTACTGCACACATCATTAACTATGAGTACTTAAACGAGTATTATGTACAAAATCTCCAATAATGTAATCCTTGAATGTAATAATGTAGATCGCGCGGGTGTATATTATATGTCTTTGAAGTTCTAAAAACTGATCTTAACATCTTTTCTGATAGCTGTGTAATCTAATAAGAGTCGGCGTCACCTGTTCACATAGCTTTCAACTCTCTCCCTTGTAATTATAATTGAATAAATTTTTAAATTCAACTTTTAAAGACCAAGAATATGAAGCAAAAAATTGCCTGCACACCGAATGCAAATACTTTGGCATAGACAAACAGACGTACAGACAAAGCTTATTTAGCTGAGACGTCATTAGTGTACTCCTGAAGAACACTCGAGAACACAGCTCCCCCAATCACGATTTACATAAAACAGAATGGAATAAAGAATAATGATAGGCGCTGTTTTGAGAACGTCAAGTGGTACTTGGTACTTGCAGGTGGTTTTGGTTACAGTTGAAATGGAAATTTTATGGATATTTGCATTTAAATAATATAATAAACAAAAAATAGCAAGCTGAAAAAGAGTGTCAATTTTTTTTTTTATTAAAATAGTAAAATTGATATGTGATACAGTGAAAAAAGTATATTCGTTTATTTTTGGTACTTTTTAGCGCTTATAGCTTTATTTTTACCATTACATTACTTAGGGAAGAGAACCGAGCATTCTAGTGCACAACCTGTAATGTTACAAATTTGAGAATTACGTTGGTGAGCGCAAATAACCCTATATTAGTGTGCAGCTTCATAATACAATATGTGATATTCTTATACTACTTGTAACAATAACGCGCACTACATGCTTAAGCGTGTCAGGCGGAGGTAGTTATTACTCAAAACCCTATGTGAAGTGTGACCTACATTACTGACTTCAATTTGCTAGTAATGGGGAATTAAAGTATAACAGACTTACCATCGTATATTTTGAGGTTATAACAGCATTGAATGACTGATTTTCCTTCACCGGCAATAACGGGCAGGCGAGAAACATTGATATCTTTCTATAAATAGCATTGTAAGAACATTGCATTGTCGTCACAACTTAATAGAATAAATATAACCAAATACCTGTTCAAAAACAATAACTTTCCAACCACTCCTTATCTTTCAATGTCCCTAAAACCCTATCCCTAAAGTTATAAAAATAAATATAACAACCCAAATAGAATCGTCCCGAAGTACAATTTACTTTGTTGGCGATTGTGGAAATCATACATTTTTCATTTAATAACCGTAATGTAAATGGCGACCTCCCAAACAGCCGAGAACGATCGACGCAACAAAAACACGCCGCCTGCTCGCGGCATTAATTTGAATATATTCCAGTATTTTCCGCGGGAAATCCGCCATTTTGTCTGATGAAAACCGTTTTGTTAACACTGAGTTATTTATAAAAATCCTCTTTTTGAAATATACCATGATAACTGTTTTTTTTTTCATTTAAAATCGCAAATGATATGTCTAAGTATAAAATTCTGTAGAAAATTTGGCGCCATCGCTGATAAGGCACATCGAGGTAGTGTTTTATTTTCTATAGGCGGTGAAAATTCTAGCTTATATTATGAGTACCGGTGACTTTTTAGACATAACTTCATCGATAAACGTACACATGTGTAGAAAAGTGGAATAATATTGTGAATTATGACTTTTCGTGTTGATTTCAAAATTACGTAGAACATCTAGTATTGCTACTTATACAAGTAACTTGACTTATAAAATTACTAGACACTAGCAAATACTCTAAACCAGTGAGTCCATATCTAAAATAAATATATTAAATTAATGTTCTGTAAATATCTGAAAAAAAGTTAAATAAATATTAATTATTTATTAAAATAATTGTGTAAGACGCATGTCTTAGTAAACAGGTTATTCTCATTTTCTGCAATTTTGAGGTTTCATTTATTCGATCATTATTATTATAAATTAGGTTGCAATTGAACGGCAGCTGTCTTGTTCAGTTTGTCCTTTTCCACACATGTATGTAGGTGTATAGGGACCCTAGTGGGGTGGGTAGGGACGCAAGTGGTGCACCTGCCGATCAACGGACGAGGCTCTGGCGAACATAAAGTACCCGGTAAGCGGCAATAGGCTCGCCACCTATTACGTGGGAACAACAACTAAACTGGCGAAATGTGGGCGAATAATATGCCTCTGCCTACCCTTTCTATTATGTATGTTAAACTAAAACAACGATTTACACAGCTGTCTCAAGTCAACCAAGTATTTTTTTCAAATAAAAATAATAAGTTCATAACGAAGAGCATCATGTCCCCAATTATTTGCTTTTTACAACTCATTTATTGACACGTTAGTATAATTATTTACTTTAGTACCTTACGTTAGTACCTACTTTATGTGTACATACATACAAAAGCCTGTAGAACTATTTGCAGAACTTTTTGGCGGGAAAGTGACGCGTCAAAACTGCAATGATGTGTTATTTAAAAAAAAGTTATATTTCGAACATTTATACAATGTGTGATCTTAGTAATCCCACATCTGTGCTAAGGGCTTAAGGGGTTTCGGGTGAAGGCATCTCATTTACCATCTTTATCACCACTTATTCTCATTTACTATGAATTATATATTCAACTTGACACTGGCTAAATGTGCTAAACGTACGAAGCCATTATTAAAAAAACTATTTGCAGAATTCTTCATAAATTTCCTTTGAATCGCTAAATAAATAAACCATATAGAATTATTCCCAAAACCACCCTACCTTTAAATAAACATCAACACCACTACAAAGCTGAACCTTTTGATATGATAATCGCAATAAGATTCCCCTCGGTAGCCCAGATGCGAAGTCCTTATAACGTAGCCCACTACATCGCCGTTTCCACTTGATTGGACCACATATTTTACGGGCTCATCCATCATTTTCCGAAAAATAACCGCCTGGGATGAAATGCCGACCGTCCGTGATAAGCAGGTTGCGATACTTATAGATTTTGTATGATATTTCACCGGTTTACCTTCATGAGAAAGATATATCAATAACTATTGGATAGAAGGGAAGAATTATTGTCAAGCGAGTTGTGAGAGTAAAACGTTATTTGTTGCAGTACTTCATGTAAGCAAGTGATGGATTAAAAATATCTTTGTAACAATTCCCTCGCTACTAAACGCGCTAGTAGCGCGGGAATTGTTACAAAGTTATTTTTAATCCATCACTTGCTTACAATGGATTTCCGCAAAGTAACGCCTGAATCAATAAAGTACTTCAAGTAATTTTAAATTAGATACTTTAAAGTTTAAAATTAAATTATCTATTATGGTTACCTTGAAGAATCATATTTCGTAATTAGCTTGAAGCCGTGTTTACACATGTTGCTAAATTATCTACTGGTATATACTAAAAGATATATCTACTTTTAAATAAACAAAAAACTATGATGTGATTTTGTGCACTTGGATGATAGATTTCTATAAAAATTAAAATTAAATAATTATTATTGTTTATTTTTTAAATTTTAGCCTATTAATGTCCCACCTCATGTCTCCTTACAAACAGACATTTTAGGGGCATATATCATATAGGACTATTATCACATAAAGTGTAATGGCGGAGGTGTGTGATTCTGCTGTCAGAAAATTTTAAGGCGCCCAATAGGATCTCTAACATGGCCTAACGACTACCACAAAGTGGTAACCGGGACTAACGGCTCAATGTAGCATCCGAAGCGCTCGACCTTTAATACCACACAAACGGTCAGTCATCCAAGGACGGGCCTCTGTGAACTCTTTACTTTGGTGATCGTTTTCATCCAGTACTGCAGAGTTACGAGCGCTTACGTGCGAAAAAGCCTGAGTCGCTACAAAGAGTTTTTACTTGGTAACAACTGGCGTTAGGGTGTATAGGGAACCTACCTATACCTAAGGCGTCCAAGCCAACCTCACCTACAAGTGTTGCACCTGCCGACCAACGGACGAGGACCCAATGGCAGCACCCGTTCAGATAAAATCATGTGAATGTAATAATATGTGTCAAAAATTTATATTTTACATTCACGCCTGTTTCCCCGAAGGGGTAGGCAAAGGCATATTATACGCCCTCACTTCGCCAATTATATAGTTGGTCCCACGTAATAGGTGGCAAGCCTATTGCCGCTTACCGGGCACTGTTATGTTCGCCACAGCCTTGTCCGTTGATCGACCAGTGCGCCACTTGCAGGTGAAGTTGGCTTGGGCTCCTTAGGTCTTGGTAGGATCTCTATACACGCCTATATTTTTTAATCATCTAATCTATTATACGCCCAAGTTCTTGAGCCTGCTGTTAAATATATTTTAATATGCTATAACATGTAGCTAAACTGTAGAACAATAGCTAAACAATAAAGGAATACTTATTCTTATTCTTATCCAATAGAGAGAGTAAGTCCGTTCGTATCGGAATGTCTATCAATTAAGTTGCCGTCCCTACGATTCAATTTGGCCTGTTATCTTCGTAGCTGTGGAAATACAAACAAAGTCCTTTAATTCTCTCCCCTCGCATACATTACGCGCTATTTGTTTTTGCTACATTAACATTTTTATGGCTAGACTGAGAAGAATCACTTACTGTAAATGTCACAAAGACGGTTTACAGCTGAATAAAGAGAATATCAACCTTAATATGTCAGCGATAAAGGTTTACACAGATGCATTGCCAAATGATACATATATTGCGGAAATTGTCTTGTAGACAGTGACACATTATGAAACTACTTCAAAATGTTAAATAAGCAGTCTGGGATAGAAAATTAATGTTAGCTTGAGTCGTAATTTTTTTGTTGAAAATAATATTACTTAATAGTTTTTCCGATTGGATTTATATATCAGGTTTTCCATAACACGGTTCATGATATAATTTGAATTAACTTGCTTATTACAACAAAACGGAACATATCCGAATTGAGATTTATGATTTTGTGATGGCAGTAAAAGCATTTGCCATTTTATTTATATAGACTATATTTATGTGACGCATGATCACGAATCACTATACATTTCTATCGTCTGTCTTCGAAGGTCCATATCAAATATTCATCTTACTTGATACTAAACTTAAACGATATCACGAATAAAGTGTAAATATCTATCTATCTTAGAATTAAAAAGCCTGTCTATTTTAGATTGGTTCATCAAAGAATATGAAAAAGAAAGACCCCGTAGGATATTCCATAACAGAACCCAAAAGATTTTGAAGTCAGTGACCTGAAACGACAAGAGTGTAAAAAGCAGATAAACGTGAATCAGGATAAGATTGTTTGAATCTTAGCTAGTGGAAGGCTGAGATCTCTGAATATATCGACGAAAAAATATGTAGGTACGTAAAAAAGAATACTGGCACTATGCGATGATTACATTTCTGTAGTAAACTTTCGTTCGGTCGGTAAAACTGCAAAAAGTAACAATTTTCTAAGAGAAATTTAATAACTCTCTGTAAATAACCATTTTACAATGTCCCCATGATAAAATATCCGTAATAAAGCACCACAGCCTTAATAAGAACACCTTATGCTAAAGAGAAAACGTAAAATATGAAAATAAGTTTTCTCACTCCGTCTAAAAGCCTTCGGATTTGCATAAAGAATTTTGTGGCGCTGCAAACCTCAGAGGCACCGTACCGTGTCTACAAAAGCCAACATTTTGTCGGCATAAAGAGCCATGGTAGACTTGGAAACGACCGCAAAATTAAGTTCCAAAACCATTTAAGTCCACCCAAAAATCACGTTACGAACTCAGGCCCGCTCGGGCGCTTACTTCAATCTTCGCATACATTAGCGAGGTGCTAGCTGGGACTAAAACAAAATCATTATTCAAATCCCCTGAATAATGTTTTCGGGAATCGGCGTGGAGTTGTGTGCGTCGTTTTTGAATTTTAATACGGGACTCTAACAAGTTTTTAGTCAAAGGAGATCGTTGCGACTCCGGGAGCGTGCACTACGGAGCGGCTAGGACTTCAATCTACTCGTTTACTAGACGTTTATTTAACAAAACGCTTTTTGAATTTTCTTTGGCTACATTGAGTTTTAGTCAAAGAAAGTTTCATTTTGTATGTTTTTTTCAAATTCACCAGAGAGCTTACGGGCAGGTCGATTACAAAAGTAAGGAATTATAAAAGACGTAACACCCGAAACAGGCTTAAGTAGTGGTTTCTTCACGAATATTCCTAGTGCTTTTGGATACCATTAAAATATACCCAATTGGTCTCATGACGTTTTTTTGAATTTTCTTACTGTAAGTACGATGCATAAAATATAACAATTTAGTTTCTGCTTTTTGCTACTTCTGTTTATACTCTATAGTTCAACCAAAGAAGAATACGCTACGAAAACCTGCCTCGGGATTGCCATAATAAAATATCAATATCTCTTTAGGTACTAAATCTTAGCTAGTTAGGCTCACCTCTTAAGCGTGGTTCAGTAACAGTAATACTAAGATTCACACTAACGCACCTATGTCTGAAAGTAAGGGTTACGATTTTTCAGTTTAAATTTGAAACAATGATGACTGCAAAGTTCAACCGGAGCTCTTTCAATATATTTTCAAAGCCATCTTAATGAATAAAGCATGAAAGTCAGATCGCTCCGGTGTCCGCAGCCTCCGTGCGAGTCCGATCAAAGCATGGCTGATCAAAGGACCTCGCCGGACACTCGAGGCCGGAGTTATTAGACACCTCCGGACACGTCCCGGCTCCGGACAACTTTAATGATTGAACCGACGTTGCTTTTACTAAAGTACCTCAATGTAATGCCTTCCTTATCGGCAGGCTACGGTACCTTGAGAACTTTTCAATTATTCCCAAGCATTTTTGTCATCGAAGTTTAAGCTGTATTTTTGTATGATATTGACTTAAATGTCCCAGACCAGAGTCGGATATTGATTAAATAGACGTCGCTACCAAAATTGCCTTCGGTATTGGCGAGATCTTTTTTTAGAGTGATCTTTGTTATTATTCCCAGTCATTTTAGCTTTTAATTCTAAGGTTTAGTACACACCATGCTGTTTCCTGTTCCTCTCCTTTGCTTCAGGTTGTCTGAAAGAAGTCGCTTTAAGCGATCAGACTACCAAGATGGGCAATTTACAATATAACAATTTGTGTAGGTTTTACGTTTTTACTAATGAGAGCGTATGTCATATAAAGTAAAATACAGATGTTTGTATTCACAGAGTCTTTGATACTAATTTCTTTAAATGCCCAGACACCTGCAGAACACCAGAACCGACGTTGCCTTACTATTAAGGTACACCTTCAATTTCTAGCCTTACTTATCGGTGGGCAACAGTGAAGTTTTTAATTACTCCCAGACGTTTTTAGCTTCTTAATTTAAACTATATTTTTAAAGGAATTCCAATAACCTAGGAACCTTAATTGCTTTATAATCCACCCAGGGTAATTAGACACCTCCGGACACGTCCCGGCTTCGAAAAACTTTTTTGATTGAAACGACGTAGCTCACCTCATGCCTCAATTTTCTAGCTTTTCTCATCGGCAGGCAATAGCGAACTTTTTATTTTTTTACAACCATATTTGGCTTCTTAGTAACAACTTTATTTTTATAGGCATTCCACAACCTTAGAAACTTGTTTCTTCTTAGGATGTACAGCCAGAGTAATTACACACCTCCGCTTGACATGTCCCGAATTTAAGGATTTAACCGAATATTGCTTTACTTCCAAAGTAGGTACATCCTATATTCCTTATCGGCAACCAGCAACAGTAACTTTTTAAATATATCCAACCATTTTTGGCTTCGAATTTTTAGTCCGGTCATTTTAGACATAAAAATAGTGATCAAATAAAGAAAATTCCGACAGAGCCAAATCTTCGTAGAGACCTTAGGTTTACCACAAGGAATAAAGTGTCAAAAGTCCCCATCAGTCCCATGTGAGCTTAGGGACTTATTCGGGGCCCAAGGTCAAAATTTTAGGTTTTTTGGATTTTTCTCGAAAACGGTAAGTTTTATCGAAAAAATACTTCAAAGCAAAGTTGTAGATCTTAAAATTTTATATAAAAATGGTTTCTATGATTTTTTCTCTAAGACCCACTATTTCCCAGATACTGCGCTTGTAAGAATCACGCTCTACATAATATGCACACATTTCCACACCACCTGTGAGGTAGTGTACCTACTCGGCGCGTTTTTTGATTTGTGATACCTGTATACATACATACATACAATCACGCCTATTTCCCCCGGAGGGCACAGGCATATTATACGCCCACACATCGCCAATTACATTATTGGCCCCACGAAAGGGAAGCCTCGGAAAGCCCTTGGTCCCATGTCATGAACATCAATGGCAGTCGTTATTAGGAAGTCAGTGCCTTGTAACAGACTGACAGCTGATTAAAACAAATAATGATGTTTCCCACTGGGTTGCGGATGTCAGACGGTAGTCGCTCCACGTAATAACTGGAATTCAGTCAAATCTGGTTGAACCAGTGAGCAGACCCCGGGCCCTAAGCTTAAGTCTAGGGCAACCGGGATAATGCTGGGATATGATGACCGTGAGTCGATTTAACTGACGGATTTTACTTGACTTTACCTGTGACTAAATTACGAAAACGCTGCATTTATGCAAATAACTTGATTTATTTAATTATTTGAAACTAGCAAAAACTCCAAACGAGTGAGTCCATATCGGAAATAAAAAAGGAGTTACGATCCTCTTCATTGAGGAGACGATGTTTGTATTATCGATTTGGCGCAAATTTGTGTCATTTTTTAAAAATATTAATCAGCACTAACTTCAATAGCAGACGCTTGTAATAAATACGTATAGTCACTCGAACTGCTCGTTCAACACTAAAAGAAGCAGGTATACGTGAACGACACCACATGGACAAAAGAATAGGCAGATGTTATTCAAGTAGAGGGGATTCGGTAAGGGACCGGCGGTCATTTTAGAGTAAATTTTCTTAGAATAGTATAATGTATACATAAAAGAGACACGAGTAGGCATTTTTGCTTGCTTGAGTACCTAAATATGTATATACGTGGCATATGTGTGCATATTATGTAGAACGTGATTCTTACAAGCGCAGTATCTGGGAAATAGTGGGTCTTAGAGAAAAAATCATAGAAACCATTTTTATATAGAATTTTAAGATCTACAACTTTGCTTTGAAGTATTTTTTCGATAAAACTTACCGTTTTCGAGAAAAATCCAAAAAACCTAAAATTTTGACCTTGGGCCCCGAATAAGTCCCTAAGCTCACATGGGACTGATGGGGACTTTTGACACTTTATTCCTTGTGGTAAACCTAAGGTCTCTACGAAGATTTGGCTCTGTCGGAATTTTCTTTATTTCAATTGTCTAAAATGACCGGACTATTTAAGCTGTATTTTGCACACCATTGGAATTATCTTGGAAATTTATTTCCTCAGATTTAATGCCTGTTTCACAATGTCCAACTAAGTTTCTATAAGCGATTACTTAACGGGTAGTCCACACAAAAATGACAACCAATTTAAATTTATTGACGGTTCTTTGTAGCATTAGTAACTTTTAAATTGTCACCAGTCTTAATAGGCTTCTAAACTCATACTGTATTTTTGCGTTGATTAATAAATAAAATTATGGTATTTTGTGTTTTAATTATTCATCTTTATAAGACTTATTAACACTTATAAACACACTTATAGTAACACTTAGTGTCAAAATTATTTTATTCATGTTTTTTTTAATAGAAATAAAGAAAAAACGTTTATTCATAACCATGAATGAATGAATGAATATTTTATTGTACACCAAAATAAAGAGAAAAAAGTAATATAAAACTGAAGATACCTAAACCTAAATCTGTACATGATTATGAAAAGATATCTACTCAGCATGTGCCGTAGCATCTAAGTGATGCCTCGACGCTGGACTTCCGTAGAAACCTGAAGAGCTATCTAGAATTTATTAAGGCTCTGCCACATCTTAGGTTAAGAAACATAGTACGTGAAAGTTATGTCTAAAATTTATTTTTCTTTTGACGAAACTAATTTATATAGACACTACTCATTAGTAGTGGGAAGCCCTAGACATGAAAGCATACACATAGGTACATTCACGCGTCTTTCCCCGCAATTTAGGTAGGCACTAATGTCGTGTGATTATATAACGATTTTTACGTTTTATAATATAAAGAACCCAAAAAATTATGCTAATTGACGCGGAATAGGACACAGGTAACGCAATAATAGTGGCGAAGTAAGTATCATGACAAGATATTATCTGAAACATGAAAGCCAAGAAATGTACACCTAGTGGTCTCAGTGGTGACTATTACGCATCTAACGAGGAGAGCCGTTATCGGGACCCGGCCAATAGCCGGCCACTCGGTCATTACTGCCCTCGTGCTTTATGAAATATTTATGACGACTGCCATAATAACGCTCGCGACGATATCATTATACTTTGTGATGGGGGTGTCGGGCGGGGTGGAATTTCTGAACGCTCCTTACCATTGCAAAGTCGCAATCGGCGGCGCTCCGCACTGGCGAGGCGCGGCTCCCGCCGAATATGCTCCGAACAACTTTTAAGATTTTCAGCTCAGGTGAATGCAAATGCATACCGAATTTAAAAGTAGATTCCTTTCGAGACGCACCATTACCGAAGAAGTCGCGGCGGGTCGATGCTTTTTGAATTGGACAAATTTTTCAGAGTTCACAGGAGCATCGGAAAATCGGACAGGCTGTGCGCAGACGCGCCACCCCCGGATCGCCCATATTAACTTGTTAATTAGGTCCATAATACGACTTGCAGATGAGCTACCAGAGTTGCGAAGTTGAATACATAAAAAGCCCTTTTTCAGCGATCGCATGCATTGTCAGCGGCGTGTGCGGCGGTGACGGCCGGGTGCCGAGCCTATATCGTGTTTCGTACGTCCCACCAACCACCAGAAGTTTGCCTGTTCATAAATAAACGCGAACGGTATTCAACAGCCCTTGGTGCTGTATGCATAACGAATTTGAAGGAGGCAAACTTGGAGGCTCTGCTGACTGGGATGGAGTATAAAATTCAGTATCAACATGGTGGAGGTTTTCATTCGGCGGCTCGCTGTCGCCGAAGACATAGCTCCGATATCATAATTAGTGATGTGGCCGGTGATCGGTGATTATACTATGTGGAACACCTGTGCGTCTGACGCAGGATTATAGTGAAGCGCGCTGTGGGTGAAAGTTTACGGGGTGCAGTTGGAGCATTTGCATAAGCAAAAAAGTTTTAAATTCGTGAAAGTTATAAGAAAATGCAGTTTTGTTTCGAATGGTTTGTGCAACGGAGCACAAGAGTGGCGGCGGCGGCGCGCTGAGGTTGGCGCGAAACGGCGCCATCTTGGGATGGCTGTCACCGCGACGTGTGAGTACTCGGCCGCTAGGTGGCGTGCGTGTCGCATTTGTGTATCAAAATAATATGGCTGCCTAAACAGCCCGCTTTGAATATTTTTGCATTGGATCTGCACATTTTTGGTACAGCAACGATTTCTTATATTTTCAGCTGCCGATTTCTCAGTGGCTGTTTTAAATTCGCGCACATTAAGTAATCTTTTTATAGATAGATTTGTAACATTTACAACCTAAAGGTACTGAGTTGATACCTTCTGCTAGGTGCATGCGTTCCAGATTATTAAAATATTTTTAATCCTATGAATATCGTAAGCAGATTGGCGGGAGACAAAACCTTGCCGAGTTGTCTTCCAACCTTTTCTCGTAGCAAGCTTCAGCTCAAATGAAGTGGCGCTCTTAGATTCAGTGACGTTCACAAGTGCTTTGAAATAAAGTTAGCTTTATTCCAAAACAAAATGTATGTCTTCAGGCTTAGGCTTGAAGACATTAATTTTGAGTTCTTGCATCAGTTTTAATTTTCTAAAATGTTATACTATTTGCTAAATATCAGTTTGAAAGCGATGAAATATAAGTACTTAGGTAAGTTCTTAGGTAGGTTCTTCATAAGGGCGCCCGAAAGTTATAACGGGGTAGACGAGCGACTCAATATAGATCTGAAGCAATTAAGGCGATATATGAACTTTAAATTCTTTGAGTGTGGTTGTTAATATTTTAGCGTTATCTTTTTTTTAATTTTAGGTGAATACTGTGTAGTCTTGAAAATAAATGCATGTTAAATTGTTGGTCTATAATGTATAAGTATTTAAAAATAATATAAATGTGTGAGTATGTACCTGTATGTGTTAACGTGAATGCGATTCTATTGTCATAAGTGTTTTTATAAAGTCATAACTGGAACTCTTTAGATTTGAATGTTTTCTTAGATTTTTTATTGTTTATTAGTCGAACTTTATAAAAGTAGATACTTGTCATTCCGTCCTTCCGTATTATGTAACTTTTTTTATAAAACTATAAAAATTAGGTTTTAAGTTTCCCTAAAAAGTATGATTAAGTAAATAAAAATATATAAATAAGAGTTCATCCATGGACATTTTCTGTGTTCGTCTAGCTATGTACCAATATAAGGTACATAGCTATAACCTGATTGTGTTTCGGCTGTAGTTATACGTTTACAGAAGACCAAAGTTTGACAGCTTATAAAGCGTGTTTTATTAAGAAGCACGTTTAGTGGAATTCATTGATTTGACCGAACTGACGTGAAGGTTGACGTCGTCATGTATTCCTGCACTCCGCTTTTGAGGTCGTCGGTTTGATTTCCACACAGGACAAATCTTTGTGTGCATAGTATTGAATATTTGTTCTAGTTTCCTACTTAGCAGTATTAATTAAACAACAATTATTTATGTATGTCGATTTATTATTTAATATTCGTGGCACAAGGTTTTAATTCTACTTATCTAGAGCTTATTGCTGATGTGAACCAATGTACTTGCTAAGTGTTTAGTTTAGTTTTTAAAATGATTTAATTCAGTTTCAAAGGCTGAATAATATATTTCTATCTTTCTTTGTTTTAATAATAATCCTAAACTAAATAAAAAACTAAAAGTACAAAGGTGGACTTATCTCTAGAAGAGATATTTTTCAGGGATTAAATTTAGTTAAAGATCTATGTTAAAAAAAGGAAATAAAAAATCTTATACATACCATACATACTTACATACATATAATAGGTTGGGGAAAAAGTCTTTTCGTATTTTTGTATGAAAAGTCAAGACATTTTTTTCAAAGTTTATTTACATTTATTTACAATATATATGTACCGTTTTGTTGAATAACTTTCTGCCATTTTGTGGGCAGAGACATTATCCCGTTACTGTAGAAACTTTGGGACTTCTGATCAAAAAAACGGGACAAATAGTTTTGGCAGTCCTCTCTTGAGGTCAACCTTACAGAACCTAAAGAATTCTGCAGAGACCGAAACAGGTGAAAATCTGAAGGCGCAAGGTCAGGGCTATATGGTGGATGCACTAGGACCTCCCAGTCGAACTCTCTTAATTTTTGCTGAGTGGCTAAAGATGTGTGTGGTCTAGCGTTATCGTGATGAAAGACCACACCCTTCCTGTTGATCAATTCCGGCCGTTTTCTCTCGACTGCTTCCTTTAATCTCATCAGTTGCTGGCAGTAAAGATCAGAATCGATGGTTTTGCCGGGCGGTAAAAGTTCATAATAAACAATGCCCTTCCAATCCCACCATACACACAGCATCACCTTATTTCGTGTTAGGCCAGGTTTGGCCACAGTCTGTGAAGCCTGGCCAACTTTCGACCACGACCTTTTTCGCACGTTCTTGTCGTACGTGATCCACTTTTCATCGCCAGTTATCAATCTCTTCAAAAACGGCTCGGTTTCATTACGTCTCAATAATGAATCGCAAATGAGTACACGGTTCATTAAGTTTCTTTGAGTGAGCTCGTGTGGCACCCAAATATCGAGCTTTTTTGTATAACCAGCTTTCTTCAAATGGGTCAAAACTGTTTTGTGGTCAATTCCCAGTTCTTCAGCTACATCGTAACTACTAATATGCCGATCTTGCTCCACTCTTTCAAAAATGGCGTCCATTTTATTCGTAACAGGGCGACCAGAGCGAGGTGTATCTTTAACATCAAAATTTCCGGACTGAAAACGTTTGAACCAAATTTGTGCTACTCTTACTGACACTGCATCAGGTCCATAAACATCACAAATTTTTTTCACTGCTTGAGTTGCATTTTTGCCTTTTTTATAATAAAATTTTAAAATGTATCGAATTTCTTCATTAGATTCACTCATTTTTACGGAGAGAAAAACAAATGAAAAATAGCGGGAAACAACTTTTTTTTATTTTTTTCTTTTCTTTATAATGGGACCTTTTTAATGTTACCAAAACCAGCCAGACACAAATAGTACAGTAAAAAAAATTTTATAATAAGTTTATACCTACGTTATGCGAAAAGACTTTTTCCCCGACCTAATATATCAATAATAATGTAATAAAAATTAAATATTATAAAATTTATAAAAAGTGTTAATCTAAGTGCCAAAACAGACAAGTAGTGATTTCTCAGTTTACTTTTGAACGACACAACTGGTGGACTCTCACGGATCTAAAAGGAGGTTTAATTTCAAGATTGGTTTTTAAGTTCAAGTAAACATAGATCGCAGTTAACAATGGATACCCCTTGAGTACTTGATATGTTGATAAACTTCGCGAGGTGGCAGAACAGGATCGCCGAAGTTAAGCTGATATCACAGAGGTCAGTCTTTGGATGGGTGACCGTTTGTGTATCTGGCATCAAGCGCTTCTTGGCTTCAAAAATCTGGATAAGCCGTTGGTCTCAGCTTTCCATATATATGGTAGTCGTTAAAGTAATTTAGAAGATTGGGCGGCTTTAAAATTCACAACAGGACACTAACGTCCTGCTACCTCCCCTACCTCCGCCAATAACCATTAGGTCCGCGTGTTGGAACACGGTATAAGTCTTCATTACGTTATTATTATTTATATACAGCAGCAAATAACTAGTAAGGTCTAGGTCAAATTTATATTGTAAACACTATTACCATATATTTTTTTTTTTTTTAAAGGGGGGTGTAGTGTTACAGTACAATATCTTTGTGCTGTATCTACAATCTACATCGCTATCTTATGTTTCTTATCGCACGTTTAATGTCTATTAAATGTTTCTACTATCTGTTATCAACACGAAGTCGTTAGTTTATAAGATGCACCTTTGGATAATTATAACCAGACTATACTACATCTTTTGTCTCATTTATACCTAATCATATACTGCCAAGAAGTTTGGCAAAATGTACTTTTTTCCTATATTATACGAACACGTGCTTTACGGGTGTAAACGGATACCAAGACTTATGGAGCCGAAGCCAACCTCAGCTGCGGATGGTGCACCTGACAATTAACGGACGAGGCTCTAGCGAACACAACAGTGCCCGGTAGGCGGCAATAGGCTCACCACCTATTACGTGAGATTATATTATTGGCGAAGTGTGGGCGTATAATATGCCTCTGCCTACCCCTTCGGGGAAACAGGCGTGAATGTATGTATGTATACTATACGAATACGAATATGTAGCACTAACCCTCTTTCCACCTACTTAGATGCGCGCGCGAAAGGGGCCATAGTAACAGTCTGTAAAGAATTGAATGGAATTAGTTGTTTATAAAATATTTGGTTTTAATTTTACGAAATCTAAGCATTATCCCGGTAACACTTAAGCATAGGGCCCAGGGTCTGCTTACATGTTTTATCAGATTTGGCTGAATTTCAGTTATTAAGTATTTGGAGCAAATGCCGTCTGACCTCCGCAACCCAGAGGGAAACATCATTCTACAGTTATACCAGCAAAATGTACAAAATACTAGGTTTCACCCGGTTGAGAAGTCTTTCACACTCGTGACTTACAGATTATTACATCAGGCACTACACGTTTGTTCGGGATAACAAATCAATAAATCTTACCTCCAAGGGGGGACTGCGGCTTAAGCTTTATTCTCACCAAATGTCGCATACGAAAACTGGCTCCGTGGCATTTATAATATCAGTAAGAACAGGTTGGATGCAAGCGGCATAAGATCAGTCAACGTGGAAGACTATTGGGTTTTATTTTCAGCAGTGGACTTTAAATGGCTGATATTATGATGATGATAAAGAACAGGTTTGTTTGGTATTACATAATCGATTGTATTACAAATTCGGTTGTATGACAAAGTCGGTTGTATCACAATGTTGGTTGTATCACAAAGCCGATTGTATTACAAAGTCGGGTTTCCGTTAATCATAGTGTAAAAGGCTGCGTACATTATAATATCTCCAGGGCATTTTGCACAGACGCCCAAAAGCAAAAAGTAATACCTTTTTTAAAGAGCCCCATGCGGAAAACCCTCTATATCTCTTGTGGAAAACCTCGTCAGGAAAATACAAGGGTACACAACGGAAAGTTTATTTTGTAACGCTCATATCAATTCTAAAGTGTGAAGATGAACCGATCGTAAGCGGTGCTATGATCCAAAGAGAGATACTTTTATGTTTGAAATAAACAGCTTTCGGCTTGCAGGATGTCAGAAAATATTACATATACGACACCTGACTTTTTCGAGAGGAATGAGGTGGCGGCTCATTCAAAGAATACTACCAACCCATCTCTTCAATTAGGTGTCGTAAAAGGCGACTAAGGGACTAATGACTGCACATACATCCAACAGCTTAGAGCGGCGACGGGCTCACCACCTATCACGCTGAGCACATGTGCAGTTGTTATATGGTGAAAAGTGGACTATGACAGTGGACTGCTTTTGCGTTTCTTATTGCCTAGTCTCTGACTACCCCTTCCGGGATAATAGTCGTAGGTGTATGTTTGTATGTAAAATATGAAAACTAGTGTGAAAATAACATGGTATGTAAAAGTTCGTTCAGAATTGAAATCCTTTTTGATTAGTTTTTTAACAGATTTCCCCACACATCTCTTCAAATCATACTCGATGTCGAAATATGAAAATAGTGGTGTCTGCTCTCCGAACAGAATATTTCAGGGGCGTGATTCTGCTCCCATCGGATACTAGTAAGTGAGTAGTAGAAGTATTTGCCAAAGTGTTTATAGTTTAGTTATTAGACAACAACAAATTATAAACATGTCATATTTCAAATAATTAGAGGAATGTTCAGCAGTGGGGTATTTTTGTAGAACCTATTCAAATAAACTATAAAATTATATGTGTGTCTTGGAATATATTCTTTAATAATTGAATTCAGTACCTATGCCAAAGAAGTTTAGGAAATAACATGTCATATTTCAAACAATTATTGTATAAGTGGGGTATTTTTGTAAAACCTATTCAAATAATCTGTAATATTTTATGTGTTTCTTAGAATTTATTCTTTAATAATTAAATTCAGAACATAGTATGCCAAAGAAGTTTAGGAAATACCCTATAAGGCCAAAAAATTATTGGACAATTCAAAATGTATGCTTGGGGATAATACAAATCTTTTTCCTTATTATTCGATAAATAGACATGCGAAAATAAATATGCGCTTAATGGGTTAATTAAGGTTAATTAACTTGATTAAGTTAACTTGACTTACTTTCCAAACAATGCCCTAAATTAAAAACCTAAAAGTGCTCCATTGTTACCTTTTACCAAATTTTGAATCTGTTTTTATTTTAGTACCTACCTTAAACCTTTATTTAATAATACAGCCAAATAGTAGAATCAGAACTCCAATGCCTCTCGACATGACATGAAGGCACCACACACGGCCGGGGAAGGTGCGATGCGCCACCCTGACACGTCATTTTCCACCCTGATGCATACTATCCGAATTTGGATATGTCACCCGCAGGGATAGCTGTACTAACTTACTGGAGCACATTATCACGGCCTTATTGCGAGATATATAGGAATGGTTTTACTGTTAGATAAGAGTTCTAATAAAATTGTATGCTAGTCGGTAGATGCGTGAACTCAAATCTCAATGATGAGTATAGTGTACAACGAGTTTGGATTAAAAATAGTGGAAATAAGTTGCTCTTGCTTATTTCAAGTTATAATATTTTTCTGATAGTTGCCGTTTTATTTTTACCTACGACTGTTATCAATATTGACCGCCTCTTATTGAAGTGGTTCCTACCAGAAGACCTAGCCAAGCCGGAACTGTATTAATGCATACCATCCGAAATTGGATATGTGTTAATAAAAATCTAGATAATCTGATTAATTTTGACGACCGATATGGCGTGGAGGTCAGTATGCCTACACTTCACTCCAGAGGTCGTGGGTTCGATTCCCACACAGGACAAATCTTTGTGTGGATGAACTTGAATATTTGTTCTGGTCTGGGTGTTCTCCTATGTATATTAAGTATGTATTTACAAAAAAAAAAGTATTTAAGTATGTTTATCGTTGTTTAGTATTCATAACACAAGTTCTTAATGATACTTATCTTGGAACTAAATAATTGGTGTAATTGTCAGTAAAAAATACAGAAAAATAAATCTTACTAAGTATGTTCTGGAAGTTTCATATATTAAAGTGGTCTAATAGGGGAAGCATTTGGTATAACAGTGGATTTGACCTTAATGTAAAATTGGAATAGCCCCGCATTGCAGTCGAACACTAATGAGAGAAAACATTAAGCCTTCCACGTAACCGTCTCAGGATTAGTGGCCACATAAAGTCCTTACTGGTGCAAGGCGAGCGTTAAGGATAACATCAGCCATCACCTGCTAAAGAGGTTTCATTTGGTAAATGAGCGACATATTTCTTAGTGGGTTTGGTATGGAGTTATTTTACAGTACAGGTAGTTGGAAGTAGTAACTTAGTTTTCATTAGTATAATGGTACTAGTGGAAAACCCGCACAAACGCGCTACGATAAAAAGTAGATTAAATTTTAGGTTATATTAAATACTACGATGTAAAATCTGCAAAGTGCACACCACGACCATAGATGCTGTCGAGCGGATCACTATATAACAAATACTAGCTGTTACCCGCGACTTCGTCCGCGTGGAATAGTATCTTTGGGTAGCATTTTTATTATTTAATGAGAATCATTAGTAGGTATAGTAGATATCAGCGGCGGCGATGCAGAGAACTCGTTAAAAGGAACTATAACTTCAAAAGCCAAAATATTTTTTAAACTTGATACACCCAAAATTTTTAAATATTATGTTCCTAAAATAGTTTGGCGTCGTAGTTCCCGTGCCGAATCCGTTCCGTTCTGTTCGAATTTCGAGAATTCCGTTTGTAGAAAAACTCTGCACATCCTAAGAGACCTACGTACCAAGTTTCATGGTTTTATCTTCAAAAATGAAGGACACCCATAAAAACATTCAACCCCTATTTCACCCCCGTACTGGTAAAAATTTCAAGCCGTGTGGCGCCGGCTTAGCCGTGTGGCGCCGGCTTAGAATAGCGTCACCCCTTCTCATCTCATAGGGAGTCGTAAAAATCGACGAAGAGAAATGCTACCGGATGATGGGCAGCAGCGTCATCCTGCGTACTGGCTGGAACTGCGATCACCAACCCGTCTGCCCAGCGTGGTGATTATGGGCAAATACCCCCAAATGAAAATGGCACACACGCGTAAACGGCCCCCAGTCCCCGGCGGCCCCGCTATTCCAGATTACGGTAGCGGTCTTGGTAACGGCGGGGCAGGGGGTGCTAAGAATCACCGGCAGAGATCCGGCTACCACCCAAAACGACGACTTCTGCACCTGGCAACTTATAACACGCGTACACTGAGGACCGACGAGAAGATTGACGAGCTGGAGGAGGAAATAGAGCGGTTGCACTGGGACATTATCGGGTTATCCGAAGTCCGTAGACAGGGAGAGGATACGGTAATCCTTAAGTCCGGCAACTTGCTCTACCACCGGGAGGGCGATCGCCTGTCCCAAGGTGGTGTCGGTTTTATCGTCCGGAAGTCTATCCGTAACAACGTCGTGTCTATTCGGAGTGTGTCGACCAGGGTAGCGTACCTAATACTCAGAATCACCAAACGGTATTCGTTGAAGGTAATTCAGGTTTACGCACCGACCTCGGCACACCCTGACGAGGACGTGGAGATATTGTATGATGACATTTCTGCCGCCATTCATACTTCACCGACTCACTACACGGTTGTTATGGGAGACTTTAACGCAAGGCTAGGCCAACGAAGCGGTGACGAGCAGAAAGTGGGGCAATTTGGAATAGGGCGAAGGAACCATAGGGGACAGCGGTTGGCTGACTTCATGGAGAAGGAGGGCCTCTTTATGATGAACTCCTTCTTCAAGAAGCCACCACACAGGAAATGGACCTGGCTGAGCCCCGATGGTTTCACGAGGAATGAGATAGACTTCATCATGACCACTAAGCGACAAATATTCAATGATGTCTCTGTGATCGCCAGGGTGAAAACCGGTAGCGATCACCGAATGGTAAGGGGCACATTGAATATTAATATAAAGCTTGAAAGGTCCCGTTTGATGAGGTCTACGCTCCGACCCTCAGCTGCCCATATTCAAAACCCCGAGAACTTTCAGCTCGAGCTTCAAAATCGCTTCGCAGGTCTGGAGAACTGCGTAACCGTTGACGATATAAGCGGCGGGCTGGTTGAGACTGTCCACGTTGTCGGGTCCAAACATTATAAGACCCGACAAACTAAAACCAATAAACTGTCGACTCAAACTCTTAATCTCATGGAAGCGCGACGAGACATGCGATTGCAGTCTTCAGCGGAAGCGTCTTCTTACCGGCTCATCAATAGACAGATCTCGAAATCCTTGCGACTCGATATTCGCAAATTCAATACAAATTGTATTGAAGATGCAATAGAGAGGAACAGGGGTTCAAAAGTGTTCGCACGGGATCTGTCTATTGGTCAGAGTCAGTTGACACAGCTGAAGACCAACGAAGGCAGTCTAGTCACGTCGAGACCTGAGATTATGAGGGAGATCGAAAGGTTTTATGGACAGTTGTATACCAGTACGCAAGATCCCGCTACTTGTTTGGCTAAAGACCCTAGAGCCAAACTAACTCGACATACCACCGAAGACATCCCGGACGTCAGCCTGTACGAGATTAGGATGGCCCTGAAACAACTAAAAAACAACAAGGCACCGGGGGAAGACGGGATGACAGCAGAGCTTCTGAGAGCGGGTGGTACACCAGTACTTAAGGTACTCCAGAAGCTCTTTAATACCGTCATTCTCGAGGGACGTACGCCACAGGCGTGGTCCAGTGGTGTGGTTGTCCTTTTCTTCAAGAAAGGTGACAAATCCCTTTTGAAGAATTATAGGCCAATCACGCTACTGAGCCACGTCTATAAGTTGTTTTCACGGGTCATCACGAACCGTCTCGGTCAAAGGTTTGACGACTTCCAGCCTCCCGAACAAGCCGGTTTCCGAAAAGGCTTTTCAACCATAGACCACATTCACACGCTGCGACAGGTTATACAGAAGACCGAGGAGTATAACCAGCCACTTTGCTTAGCGTTTGTGGACTATGAGAAAGCCTTTGATTTGATCGAGAGCTGGGCAGTGTTTCAGTCCCTGCAGCGATGCCGCATTGATCATCGGTATATCGAAGTTCTGAGGAGTTTATACAGAAACGCCACCATGTCCGTACGAGTACTGGACCAGTGCACGAATCCTATCCTCTTGCAGAAAGGCGTGAGACAGGGTGATGTCATTTCACCAAAACTGTTCACTGCTGCTCTGGAGGATGTTTTCAAGCTACTGGACTGGGAAAACTACGGCATCAACATTAATGGCGAGTATATGACTCACCTTCGATTTGCCGACGACATAGTGGTCATAGCGGAGTCGCTTGTGGATCTGGGCACAATGCTCGGAGACCTCGACAGAGCTTCCCGAAGGGTAGGTCTTAAAATGAACATGGATAAGACCAAAATCATGTCAAATATCCATGTTGTGCCTACCCCAGTAATAGTGGGAAGCTCGGCCCTCGAAGTTGTCGACGAGTACGTATACCTGGGACAAAAAGTCCAATTAGGTAAGTCCAACTTCGAGAAAGAGGTCAATCGTCGAATCCAGCTCGGTTGGGCTGCGTTCGGGAAACTACGCAAAATCTTCTCGTCCAAAGTACCTCAGTGTCTCAAGACGAAAGTCTTCGACCAGTGTGTGTTGCCAGCGATGACGTATGGGACTGAGACGTGGTGCCTGACTATGGGCCTCATAAGGAAGCTCAAAGTCGCTCAGCGTGCAATGGAGGAGTGTCCCTACGTGATAGAATCAGAAATGAGGAAATCCGTAGGAGAACCAGAGTGACCGACATAGCGAAGCGCGTTTGCAGGCTGAAGTGGCAATGGGCGGGGCACATAGCTCGAAGAACCGACGACCGATGGGGCGTTAAGGTTCTTGAATGGCGACCACGAATCAGCAAACGTAGTAGAGGGCGGCCCCCAACGCGATGGACCGACGATCTGGTCAGGGCGGCGGGGAGCCGGTGGATGCAGGCGGCAAAGAATCGATCTACGTGGAAAGCAATTGGGGAGGCCTATGTTCAGCAGTGGACTTCAGATGGCTGAAATGATGATGATGATGACTGGTAAAAATTTCAAAATGCTAGAACAAACGATTTTTTGTTTATTATTTAGTGCCTAAATACAAAATGTTATATTTTTATTTTCAAAAATGACGAACTTCATACAAATTTTCAACCCCTATTTTATTTCTCACAGGACGAAATTTCAAAAACGCTAGAACAAATGTTTAATTATTTCCTATCAAGTGCTTAAATATTAAGTTTCATGGTTTTATCTTTTAAAATTAAGAAATCCCATACAACTTTTCACTCCCTCCCCTTTTTAACCCTTTACAACCCCCTTTTCGACATAAAAAGTAGCCTATGTTCTTTCTCAGGGTCTAGACCATCTGTATACCAAATTTCATTCAAATCCGTTCAGTAGTTTTGGCGTGAAAGAGTAACAGACAGACAGACAGACAGACAGACAGACAGACAGAGTTACTTTCGCATTTATAATATTAGTAAGGAAGTAAGGATATACCAGTTTTTTTTAAATTGCATAGTATAAAAAATTACATCCCATTCGTATAATCTCAACGGAAGCCGCACAGCGGTTGAAATAAAATAAGAAGGCATAACAAAATAAATAAAGCTACTATGAACTAGATTTAGTTAGAAAAAAAAACTATATTTTTAATTAAATGTAGAGGCAGCTGACTAAGTGGAAGATGCTTTGGATGGCAGTCATTCAAATTTCTTGGGGAAATGGTATGGGAGAAATCAAACATTATTTTTATTACATTAAAATCGCGAAGCTTAGATTCACTTACATGCAAAAAAATAGGATAAAAATAAAATAATAAATTAGGAGCTATTTATAACAGTTGTTTTTGGATTGAGCACGTACAGTAACTTTTATGCTCCTAGACGATTTACTATAGTGGTTTGTTTGTATCTAAAATGCCGGAGTTTCAACAGAACCTTTTCACGGAAGAAAAAACTTAATGAGTTTTATTATGACGATTAGGAGCCTTCTCTGACAATCCAAGCTGAGAATCTCACACTACACCACGCGCCAGTCCCAGAACTTTTGAGTTAAAAGTTTTCAAGTCGGTAACATGACTTAGAACAGAATAGAATAGTTCTTTATTGCTAAGACTGTATACATATTGCTGGTGTTCATGCATTATATTAATAAAAACAGTTTACCCGTTGCGGGCGTGCAATTTATATAATACTAGCTGTTACCCGCGACTTCGTCCGCGTGGAATAGTATCCTTGGGTAGCATTTACAACCCCCTTTTCGCAATAAAAAGTAGCCTATATCCTTTCTCAGGGTCCAGACTATCTGTATACCAAATTTCATTTAAATCCGTTCAGTAGTTTTGGCGTGAAAGAGTAACAGACAGACAAACAGACAGACAGACAGACAGAGTTACTTTCGCATGTATAATATTATAGTAAGGATACAAATAGTTACTTCATATTATTCGTAAAAAGTATTCATTTAAGTTGTAAAATGGTTTATTTATTAGCCAGGCTTTTAATTTGTATTTAAACTTTGGTAGGCTTCATTCTTTAATCCCCAGAGGAAAATTATTGAATACTTTTATACTGGTGTATAAAAGTATTCAATAAAAGCACTCTTATAATATAAGTATATTTTTACATGAGGAATGCATATTGTTTATACTGATTGCGCACACTACAGCGCGATGTTTTTACATCAAATACCTCAGGGTGCTGCTTACTAAAGAATGACGTTTTCAAAATATAAATAGTCGGCAAAGTAAAGTACCCCTTTTCTTTCAAAATATTTCTTACAGTTTCATCAGAGTAAATATTACATACTAGCAGTCGCCCGCGGCTCCGCCCGCGTGGATGTCGGCTACCGCTGTAAAATGCCTACCCAGAAAAGACACGGTCAGCAAAATGATTTTCAGATCAATTCACAGACACGGACACTAACATCGACGACGCAGTCATTATCCGCAGGCTGCATAGATTGTCTTTATGTGGATGTTGAAGTTGTTAATGATGAAAATATTTAAATCTAATTAATACTTAGTTTTTACTCTTACCGGCAGTCCCGGAGAGCAACCTGTTGTTTTGGGATAGATAACTAAAGCGATTATTGTAAATCTTCCCCATAAACAACATTTGACATTAAATTATTTTTAGGTGACAAAATAAACTGATGGTCGGGAGCCCCGACCCGTGATAGGGCGCTGTGCAGCAGAAATCGTAATAATTTAAGTTCGCCATAACTTCAAAAACAAACGTCCAATTTTGATCATTCCAAGACCAAATATTATCTACATAAACTGCACTTAGTGATGAAATAATTAATTTTGATAGGGATTAATAGCATAAGTAAAATAAATGCGTATAAATATAGTACAAAAAAAATCAAGATTTTTAAATAAAAAATGGGTTGTTGTGCCTCACTCGCCATATATAGGTATAGTGTGTCGCGGACTTAGTAGGTGGTATAAGATCTTTAATTCATTCATACATTTTGTGGTTCTATCTTTTATAGTTTAGGCAGCGTACGCAACTGTTCTGGTTGATTTTTACACTTTGTGTCCGAAAAACCCAAATATTTTACGGAACCCTATTTTTTTCCGAAATTATAATATAGCCTATGTTACTCAGTGATTATGTAGCTTTCTATTGAAAAAAGAATTATTAATATCGGTCCAGTAATTTTTGAGTTTATTCGTTACATACAAAAATACAAATCTTTCCTCTTTATAATATTGGTATAGATTACATTGACTCCCCCCCCCCGTACCACCCCAGTGACGCTTACATGGAGCCTACATCGCATGCTGGCTAGCTGAGCGCGGTGAGCGGCACCACGCGACTTTTTTCTAATACTTGCATTTTTAAACTCGTGATATCTTCCTAATGAAATGTCCGAATTGAATAATTCAAAAAGTTATAAAATGGTATTGAAGCCGTCTTGAATACAAAGTAGTTTTTTTTTGATAAGGATTAATACCAAGGTACAAATATAGAGCCTTTTCAAGCGGCGGCATATAAATTTAATTTTTAGAATAAAAAACCGCTTACTGTGACGTAACTATAATATTTAGACATAATAATATGCTGTCGCGACACTTTTTGTAGACAATGATGAGTACTGCAAAGTCGTAGTAAATAATTTTGTTCTATCATCAATAGTTTTCGCTGCGCACGCTATGTAAGGAATTTTTCAGGTCATTTTTTTACACCTTGGGTTACATTATTGGATTTTTAGTAAGGATCCCAAATTTTTTTTAAAATATAATATAGCCTATGTTACTCGGGGATAATGTAGCTTTCCAAAGGTGAAAGAATTTTTGAAATCGGTCCAGTAGTTTCGGAGCCTATTCATTACAAACAAACAAACAAACAAATCTTTCCTCTTTATAATATTATTATTATTATAGTATATAGTATAGATAATGCGCAAACATCTTTTGCGCATGCGCCCCAAAAAATAATTCCATATGTTATTAGCAGGTAAAACTGACCAAAGTATGAGGCCCTGGCTACATCAGTAGATCAGCTTAACGACTTAACTTTTCATAATTCCAGAAAGACGACATCTTGACGTCGTCGAACAGATGTCATAAAAAAGATATAGGTATAATAATATATACGTGCCATCGGTTTATCTATAGAGGAGACCGAAGACTGTGTGAAGTGGGCCCAAAATATAGACCTGGACCCGTAAGGTCGCAACAGGGATAACACCTAGATGATGATTAAGACCATAATCGCTTAACCGTCCTCTGTGTTAACTTAAATAAACATTTCCTATCATCTAGCAGAACCACGAAGTTTACGTTAAACAATAAATCGCACGCTTAAAGGAACATCGACCCATTAATAGATAGGTCAGGTTTGAGTTAAGTTCTTATACTGTCTATCTATTTCTTACTAAGATCGAATCAATGTTAATCAAACGTTTGAAACACAAGCAGAATTACTTATTAATAAATCAGTATCAATTTAATGCCTTTAAAAGTAGTCTTTAGAAGATCTTCTTTTGTGATGTCCCAAAAATCGTCTTTTTTGTGTTAAGTCACTATTCCATTAAACATGTGAAATGATTGAGAGTTAACAATTGTGTTAGATACTTGATACTTATAAAGGACCATTTATGGAAGTGTTCATGACTTTCTATTTCACGAAATTACACCTCGGAGAAAGTACATGTTGTGTCTGGGAGGCAGTAAGGCTGTGGTTAGGAGGCAGTGCGGGCCCGCGGCTAGGCGGCAAAGGATCCCACGCTACTTTGTATACGGGATGTTTGAAAACATATATATTTTTATGAAAATATATTTTTCCTCTGATAAGAAGCCGAAATTTCAATGTAAACTCATGAAAGAACGTCAGAAATAAAACTGTGAAATGGATATTAAACCGATAATCATACATACTTTTTTTTAAATACATTTATGAAGCACCTAGAGTAGAACGAAGAATCATGTTCATGCGCACTAAGATTTGTCCTGTATGTCAATCGAACTCACGACCTTAGGAGCGGAAACCTACTGACTTCCACGCCAAAATGTCAGTCCTGGAATAGGTGCCCGTGTGTTCGGCGAAATACATTAAAGAAAGCAACACAAAATTCACATCGAAGTCGATATCATTTATTTCCTGCCACTGGCGAAAAATGATGTTTAATCGAAACACTCACTTAGTGAGTACACACTTTTCGCCTGTTACAATTAAAAATGCTAAATATCATTATTTTTATAATGATGTTTAGTTCTATCACTAGGGAATATTACAATCTTTCGTATCAAAACTTTTTTATGAAAATTGTGAAAATATTTTCAAAATGGAAGCGGCCTGTGTAGTGGCGGCGCGCATCTCGAGCACGAGTTGTGCGCGGGAGTTTGTTTGCACTGTGGCGCGATTATCGAGTAGCCATCGGTAAAGATCACGATCCCGCACACTGGGACCTTTGCTGATTTATCTGGACAATAATAGACAAGATATCAAACTTTTCGTTTTATTGGATGGAAATTTATCAATTGACAGCCTACGGATGGAGCGGAAGTTTTGCTGACTAAAAAGTATCCATGTTCTTACTTGATTATGTTCCGGGGCCGCTGTAACGTTTCTTAAGAGTCCGTTAAGATATAATAAATTTTTCATAATGTACATTAAAATTAATATATAATGATGACGATATCTTAAATTACTTGTGCTTTCAATCTAAAGGAGAAATTAAATATCAGTTACAATTATTTACTTATACAAAGTACATTATCGTAGAAATAACACACAGCAAGAAGTAAAATGGTGGTTTCTTTTTTAAAAAATCAGAATTATTTAATTATTTATTTTAAAAAGTAGCTATTTGCTTTACAGCAATGTGATATCGTACCTAAGACAAATGTCATAATTTAGAGAAAAAAAACCCCAACAACAACCCAGAGATTATTATTTAAAAAAAAAATTAGAACCTTAGTTTTTTTTACAAGTCTACAATGGGTAAATGCTAGCCCAGTGTGCGCGAACAAGTCGTGTTTTGATCGGCTCTCAATCATACCGTTGCATAACGAGCTAATAACGCTCCAGCGTGTAGTATTGACCTCTTCGCTACCCTACAAAGTTATCATTTTATCTTACATGGTATGATAAATGCTTCTGATTTCTAGCCCAGATTTTAAACTTAAAATAACTAAACTTTCCTTTGTTTAAATAAGAAATAAATATTTTATCATATAGTTGTTCTGATAATTGTTATATCGTTAGCTAAGCGAGTTCATTCTACTGTTTTCATAATTTATCTCAATTTAAATAAGTATTAATGTAATAATATAAATTTAAAAAAAACTCCGAACTTAAGGTTTTTTTAGGTAAGGTACTAATTAAAAAAGCTTTTCAAAAATATTGTTGGAATATTTCTTAAAATTTATAGCTGTGACTTAGTATGTGAACATTATTATTTTATATAATTAAATTGTAAGAGTATGTAGATAGACCTACCTAGGCTTACCTCGACGACTGCTATGGCGTGGTGGTGAGTATGTCCGCACTCTGCTCCTGAGGTTATGGGTTCGATTCTCACACAGGACAGATCTTTGTGTGCATAAACATGCATATTTGTTCTGGACTGGTTGTCACTCAATGTATATTAAGTATTTATTTACAGAAAAGTGTATGTATGTATGTTTATGCGTTACCCAGTATCCCTGGATCTAAATAATTGGGACACTTATCAGAAAATATTTATTTATTAGTATAATATAGACTATACTTACCACACTGTGTCATTGTTATATGCAACAAATAAATAAAAAGTAATGAAACATGTAAGAACGAAAGAAAAGAGAAAAAAAATTATTCGAAGACATAAGTAGACATCAGATTAATTATAATAACATATTTATACTACTACTATAAAACAATTTGTGCACTGATATCTTTTCAATGCATCGCATATACTCATTATTATATGTTTTAATTTATATTAGATACTAAACTATGTTTCTAAAAGAACATTACTAAATGTAAAATAATGTACTCAAGTAAGTAAGAAACAGAACAAAAGATTTATAAAAACAAAAAACGTTTTACACACAAACATATTAGGCAAGAGATACCAGCGGCCATTGTTGTTGTTCCCGAGATAAATTCCGGGACCACATAAATCTAAAGAGCGCACTTGAACATTTTGTACTTTTTAACGTGGCCGCGGGCGGAAACCGCATTTTTATTCAAAACAGCCACTTAGCAAATAAAATATGTCCGCGTTTGGAAACAAAAACAAGCACTGGGTGGGGATCGGACCTCTTTCCGCTTTTCTTTTCAGAATTTTGTACTGTGTTCTTTTTTCAAAACAGTAAAGAGGTTGGAGTCTTTTTTATTTTCGTTAAATGAATTTATTTATGTAAAACTTTTTTTGTTCTGTGCCAGTTACGGAAATTACTTTAACGACTTAAAATTGGATTTGAAGTTCTAGTAAATTGTATTATACAGTTTACTTTACTAGTGGCACGATTTAATTTTGCTTCGGCAGCTATTTATGAAATATTTTACACCCAAGTTTTCGTAGGGATTTCTAATTTAAATCGCTTTATAATATAGCAAAATTTAACTATTTATAAAAAGTGAAGTAGTCTGCGGACAGAATTTCCTTAACTATGGACATATTGATGCTACAGATATCGAGGTTATCGGGATGATTTTTATGTATATCTATAATTAAAAATTTTGCTATCGCGAATAAAGTAGGAGCTACCACGATTAATTATCTTTAAAATAGAACCGATATATTTTTTCAGAAAGTTTTACTCTAGTAATTAACTACATAATTATACTTATTTAAATAGTAGTAACAAATCAATTTTGTTTTTTTTTTTAAAATGAAGTATCTGCTGTAATGTAGGTAGGAGAAGAATTCAGTACACGCGGCACAATGAACGAACTGAGGTAGTTTGTTTGCCGCATAGAAGTCGGCACCACCCACAACAAGGTTATATTTGCAATGTTATTTGAGATAATTTTGTTTATGTCTGTACATATTAGTAACTGATACAAAACTTATTACAAAAAATGAAACTATACAACTTGAAAAATATCACTTGCATTGCTGTTAAAATATTTTTTTGTGTTTCCATTTAGTATGTTAAATTTTTATGAATCGGAATGATCTTGTTGATCTCAAAGACAATAAAGTATATTTTATTTCATAAAATTTTATATGCTTCGACGACTGATCTGGCTGTTGTTTCATTACTTATACACATACATATTAACACGCCAGTTTCCTGGAAGTAATAGGCAGAGAAAATAATATATGTACAGTAAAATTCCTCCTTGTTCAGAAATATTGGTAAAAAAAGACCCGCAGCCTTCAAATTCCAAGGGTCTCAGGTTCAAACCCTGGTGACCTATGAATTTTCGAAGCTACGTGTGTAATTATCGCTTGCTCCGTGCCTCAGAAAGCCCGTAAAGCCGTTATAAGCAAGTCAGTGCCTTCTAATATCCTGACAGCTGGTTTAACCATATGATGTTTCCCTCTGGGTTGCGGAGGTCAGGCAGTCGCTCTATGTAATAACTGAAATTAGCCAAAATCTGATTAAACCAGTGAGCAGACCCTGGGCCTTAAGCTTAAGACTAGGGCAACGGGGAATATGATGACCGATTATGAGTTTTGACTGTAACTTTATATCTAACAAGGGCATTTTTCATGAACACTACAATCTAGAATGTTGTCGTAAACATCCTGGTGCCTACCCAAGTAGTGCTAACAACAATTCTCCAAAACAAATAAGTTGAGAGTGGCAGAAGCTGGAAACACAGTTTGTTGGCAGATTCAATTGAATATTAAAGGCACATTGAAGAACCGACGACCGAGGGGGCGTTAAGTTTCTTGAATGGCGACCACGAATCAGCAAACGTAGTAGAGGGCGGCCCCCCACCGGATTAACCGATCCGATCTGGCCAGGGCGGAGGGGAGCCGGTGGATGCAGGCGACACAGCTAGGATCGATTAACATGCAATGCAATGTTTAGCAGTGGACTTCAAATGGCTGAAATTAAGATGATGGGGATGAAAATTCCAGTCAATCTCTGTAGAGACAAAGAAATTAAGTATAAAGGGTTCGGACTAGACAGGAGGATAAAAATATGATTTTGTACATACAGACCAAGATACAAATCTAAATCGCGACACACCTGTAGGGAGCGGATGACGTAGGTACTCCCCACTAAAGGGAAGATCTTCCACCGGGCGGATGGATGTGCCCGGGGGCCTTATTTTAGCTAGGAGATTGTTTATTTGATTTGTTATGTGTCAATATTAATTTTCTATGTAGGTACCTATATAAATATCAAGAGCCTATTTATCAAACAAATACGACAAACTAGAATATTTCAGAAAAAAACTAGTACTAGCAACAATTTTCCATAACAAATGAGTTGACAATGACAGGAGCTGGTCATACAATTTAATGACAGGTTAGGTTTTTACAGTTGTAGGTAGGTAATTTGTAATTGTACCGGTTGGGAAATAAGCGACGAAATAGGAGAATATTATTATGTAAAACCTTTACATACATACATTTACATACATTCGCGCCTGTTTCCCGAAAGGGTAGGCAGAGGCATATTATACGCCCACATTTTGCCAATTATATAGTTGTACCCACGTAATAGGTGGCGAGCCTATTGCCGCTTACCGGCCACAGGTATGTTCGCCAGAGCCTCGTCCATTGATCGGCAAGTGCACCACTTGCAGGTGAGGTTGGATTGGGCTCCTTGTAGGAACCCTATAGGTACCTGTTGCTTGACAAGTGGATTCCACTATAGTATGAAGCGCTCGTAGCTCTGCGGTGCTCGGTGGACGGAAACGATCACCAAAGTACAGCAGAGTTTACAGAGGTCAGTCCTTGGATGGGTGACCGTTTGTGTGGCATTTGATATCGAGCGCTTCCGTGCTTCGGAAGGCACGTTAAGCCGTTGGTCCCGGTTATCACTAAATGTGGTAGTCGTTAAGCCAAGTTAGAGGCCTAATAAGCGGCTTGATAAATTCTAACAGCAGGACGCCATACACCTGCCTCCGCCAATCCGCATTGGGTCCGCGTGGTGGAGTATGACCCAATACCCTCGCACCTTGGTATGTGAGAGGAGGCTCGTGCTCAGTAGTGGGACGTTTATGAGCTGAGATGATGATGATGATGATACTCGCATTAAAAGTTCCACTAACGGGAGACCAAGCCTGTCGGGGTTGCCGAAGTGTTTGAAACGGTTACCGCGGCCCATCATCGCAGAACATCGCGAAACATCGCAAATACAAGAAGGATCATGGATAGTTTTAAGTCAGATAAAGTCTGACACACCCTTCCGCTTCACCCACATGACACAGCGGACGACGTTCATTTGATGATTTTCCATCCGAAAAAGTAACTGGAGATCCTGAAACATGTTCTAGACGATCTAAGCCTATTGGCTAAGCATTTGATCATGAATTAATTGTCACCGTGTTCAAACCTCGCTTTGCATCTATTTTTAAAACAATCTATGCTCTCATCTGTCCCAGCCTCTTCGGTACAGACGTTGTGAAACAGGCTTTATTTAAAAAAATTAGAACTAATTAGTACACATTAAATATTTTAAATGTACGTTTTAACGAGTACAACCTATCATAATGTGGGACCCCACGAAACCAGTTATTTTTTAAAGTTTCAGAGTCTTATAAGTTTGACATTTTATAGTTTTAATTTTGTTTTACAAATAATTCGGTACCTATACTACTGACTTATTATTAAATTAGATATTAAGTAATATTTAAAAATCTTGGTTGTTTCAAAAATATTTTTATAATATCTTATGCGTTTCTGTAGGTAGATAATCGAAACTTAGATAGTTTGTTTTAAAATACTTAAGTTCTGTTATATCTTCATTCTTAAATATTGTCTTATTTGTATTTTTTTTAATTATATATTCTCTGTTCTTACTGCTACTACGCCTTTATATAATTATATAACCGTAAGAAATTGACATAAAAATTGAATGGGAAACACTTATGTGCCTTAAATTTTTTGTTTAGAAATTGACTTTTCCTTATTTTTGCTCACAATTTTTCTGAAGGCGTTACGTAACACGCTTGCCGGCCCGATATAGATCGACGTATTTTTCTGTTGCTTAATACTCAAATTAGACTTTGAATTGTTAACCACACTTCTACATTTCTCCAATTTTCAAATCAAATCATTAATTTGCATTTCAAGTTTAATAAAACAATTTACATACAACTGAAATTTTACAAACAATAATTGTGTTCTAGGTCTGTCGGAGCTTAGAACTACAATGATTAGCAAAAAATATAAAGAATTTCAGCTATCACGCAAGCATTCAAATCAAGTAAACTATGTAGGTAAAGTAGGAAAATTATTGACTTCATTGTAATTTAGAACAATAGCTGTAAGCTATCTATAGCAATAAAAGGTACTAAATGGATTGTACAATATTTGTATTAGTGTGTGTGTGTATTTCAATTCCATTTAATCTTATTATTTTATAAGTAAGATGTTGTCTCAGTTCTAACAATTACAGCACTTATTTAGTTCCAAGGTAAGTATCATTAAGAACTTGTTTTGTGGTTACTAAATAACGGATAAAAATAACACATAATAGTATAACCAAGATCTGCTCGCCACCTATTACGTGGGATCGACAGCATAATTGGCGAATTGGGGGCATATAATATGCCTCTGCCTATCCCATCAGGGAAAAGGGCGTGTATGTATGTATGTATTATGTATGTATGTATATAAGTGTGTATGTATGTAAGTATTTATGTATGTATCAATTTAACGCAATCATATAGTTATGATTTATATTAAAATCAATAATGCTTTATTCTGTTTCGACATTGATTGAGCATTTACAAATGTTAAGATAACTTCAGATTAACGTTCACTTAAACAGGCTCTGAAAAAGAATGGGCTAAAATACTAAAGATTTTTCGGCCAGCACTGATTGATTGATGGCTCCTGGATATCAAATTATGTAAATACTTACAGGCTTAAAGCCTGATTAGGCTTGTAAAATTGATTCTGATAAATTCGTTATTTCTTTTCAGATTCTACTTATAAAAAAACGATAAATGAAACATGGTAAATTTAACAGTAAAACGCTTGTTTGTATTGCATAATACTGACGACCGATTTGGCGTGGAGGTCAGTATACCTGCACTTCACTCCAGAGGTCGTGGGTTCGATTCCCACACAGGACAAATCTTTGTGTGCATGAACATGAATATTTGTTCTGGTCTGGGTGTTTTCCTAAGTATATTAAGTATGTATTTACAAAAAAAAAGTATTTAAGTATGTTTATCCGTTCTTTAGTATCCATAACACAAGTTCTTAGTGATACTTATCTTGGAACTAAAGAATTGGTGTGATTGTAAGAGAATATTTATTTATTTAATACTCGTATATGTTACCCGAAATCTGTATAATTCAGGCACTGTACACAATACCTAGGCAATGTATATAACACCTGGGCCTCTTTACCTAGGTAATAAATACAATTCCTTGGGATTGTATAGAATACCTGCTGTTCCACCGGCAATGTGTTAAATTATTAGATTCTAGTTTATATTTATTAATGTTCACCTTCCTTCCTATTAAATAACTATAATCATATCCTAGCATTACCCCGGTTCTCCTTGACTTAAGTTCAGGGTCCAAAGGTTGCTCACTGGTGAAACCAGATTTGGCTGAATTTCAATTATTACATGGAGCGACTGCCGCCCGACCCAGCTACAGCAACCCAGAGGGAAACGTCTGATTGAATACATAATTGTTTTCGTACTTATTTATGTACCTACTTTTATCTGTTAGACGTTTTTATTATTTTTATTCAATTTTCATTTTATTAAATCACAAATATTCAATTAACGTAGGTACTTATTAAAATAAATCAATACTCTTGGACATCTCACACAGCGCTTCCAGCCCCAAACAGAGCTTGTACTGTGGGTACTAGACAACTTATACATATACTTATCTTATCTTATCGCGGGGGCCACAGACTGACCGTGGTTTACTTTGACCCCTATGTCAGATCTTTTGTGCATCCCCTTGCCTTTCACTCCAACTCTTCAAATAATACATATACTAAAATGCTTACATGAAAATACGTAGATTAGGACATAGTTAAACATTATAGTACATTGGCTATAAATTTTATATTGGTACTATCATAACCTAAATTAACCTTTTAAAACACGTGTTTTAAACAACATCTTATTTGATATTCTCTTGTTTCCTGTCTTCCGCTATTACATATCTATTACTAAAATTTACTTTAAAAATGATAAATGCTTTTTACTACGGGAAAATAATTAATTCCCAAGGGAATAAACAGAAATTATCGAATCGAACCACGTGTGATCCGCGAGCTAACATTATTTTCTTTACAACTATCACAATATATTCAAATTTTAGTTTTGGGTTTATGTGTGTTGTACTTAATGAAATGTGTGCATTTTCCTTACATAAACAAAATTAAATTAATTATTAATAATTTTTGTCGTTTTAAGTAACTGAGAATGGAAAAAATTTCTAAGCATGCGACACAAAGTACACATATCAATATTTTAAAATATTAACATTACATGTAATATGTCTTTACGTATAAAGATTAAGATTTAACATTAAAAAAAATCTCCACGTGTTCCTCATTTTAGTCCTAATAATAAGGTTATATTGAGCACGATGTACAATTCCCTGCGCAATAACATAATTTTTAAGATACCCTCAATCAATAAGCAATAGTCGTCCACTGCTAAACAAAAACCAAAGATACCCTCAATTAATTTTACGCTTAAAAAATTACACAACTCCGTTTTCAATATTTTTTGGTATAGATAAATCTTTTAAAAAATATTATATGTTTGAATTACTTTAAAGTGAAATCAGTAACCGTTTCTTACGGATTAAAAACCCTATCTTGTAATTTTGCACTTAACAAGTATTTTCACAATTTGGGTTCCAAATTTGAGGCTTATTACAAAACAAGATCAAGACTTTTTTTGATAAAATGAAGACAGTGACTGCAATAGTTTAAAACTTTAAACCTGGCTTAACTTAAGATCTTGTTTTGTAATAAGCCCCATTATGTCAACGGAATAATTATGTGTCAATGACCTATTTAACTGCAAACAGCACATACATTGCACTCTTGAAGTTATGATAAATACAATGAAATCAATATTTTCTGTGAAACAAAATAAATGTATATTTTTTACTGCAGGCATTTTACGTATTTTACAAAGTAAGTACCTACTATAAACAGAACCTGAAGTAGTTAAAAGCCCATATCAATATCTACGTACTTCAGTACGTAATCATGGCTTCAACATTTTGTTAGTGACGATCATCAATACCTACTGTCAGTAATGGAAATAAGATATATTTTACATAATACTTTCCAATATCTTGTAATTTTTCAGCGAGTAATTGCAAAACACCTAGTTTTTTTAAATATCTTTATAAACGCTTAACCACACGACTAAAGCTGTTATATTCCTTGACGTTCATTTTAAACAATTTATTTCTAACACTTTTAGTAAAAGCAGCATAAGAGTGCCGCTATCTAATCGCGGAAAAATCCTCAAGTTCGCTTTGTTCTACTTTATTTTCTTTTAGATATCGATAATTTGATACGGTTCAAATACAAATAAATACCTACTCTCTTGCTTTATAATAAAGACCAAAAGCAATATCATTTAATTTACTCTCTGTAGTGCCATCAAAAGAATAATTAAAGTAAGTACCATAAACCTGGGACAGACATAAATCTCTGACAAGCCGTACCTGGCTTAAAGAGATATTACCTACCCCTACCTTCTCGTACCCACAGTCTGAGAGACAGTTTATACATAAAACTATATACCACTCAAACTAACTATTTACCAACCCGCAAAATTCCTTTTTACATAGACACGAAGCAATTATTTCGAGGGGTTTCAGCGGGAAGTGGGCGGAAAGTGCCATCCCACCCGTGCAGTAGGCGGAGTTTAAGCACGCCCACTGCAAACTGAGCCCCGCCTTCTGTCCTCATTCTACCCCAAATCTTACATGCAGGTTCCCAGGGTGGTGGGTGGACAGTGTCTCGGGAAGGACGCCAGGTTATTAAATCTACCCCGAGACAAAATGGCCGACCATATTTATGTGGCTAAGTAGAAATTTCTCGAAAGTATCCTCGTTGGGTGTTTTCGCAAGCTTCCTTGCTGAAATAAAATTGTTGCTCCAATCTCTCTCTGGAACGAAAGAGGATATATATTCTGCTACGTTTTGAACGTAAAAACAAACTCAAGAGAAAGTTAGTTTTACTTGAAATACTTTTGAAGCACTAATATTTTGTAGCTGTTAAAATAACAGCAAATCAGTATTTTCATAGAATTGTTTTCGTCTGTTTGCTCGAATATTTGACATACTGAATAAAACACGTCTTATGAACTTAAAACGCAGTTTCATTTACTAGTGTCGATTATATTATAGTCATACGTAGTCACGGGCGAAACTGTGAGGGAGCATCCTTAGACAAATTTAAAACTACCAAGCTAATGTATGACACAAAGCCGTGCAGCTTTTTGTACAACAGACAGAAATACTTTATCTAAATAGTTTTGCTTAGATTATATGACTTCATTTAAAAACATTTTTTATAAATTATTTTGAACCTCTTTTTAAGAATTTTTCTGCCGCGTAACCCCCGTTTAGAATGATGATAGATAATTCTAAAGCTTTTGCAAAGTTTTCCCATAAGATTACAGCATGGGACTTTTTAATAAGGGTGTGAAACGGATTTTATTGATGATATGGATAGGAGTTATATCGTATAATAAACATAATTAACATATTGATAACTTTTTTTTTTTGATAACTTATAGTTACCAGATACAAATACATTTATTCGAAAATGCTTACATTGTTGATATAATGATACAAATTTTCAAGATAAGTGTAACAACTAAAATTAAGCCCAATCTGATTAGACCGGGGAGCATATCCTGGGTCCTTGACGCAAATCAAAGAAACCACTGAGACAAATGCTAGGATATCAATTTATTCTGTCCGTGCGTGAATATAGAAAACCTGACAATATCAAAACAATTTGTTTATATTGATTCAAAAAAGTTTCGTTTGTGAGTTACAATAGTTTTAGTATAAAGTGCCTTTGAACAGCTATAAAAGCGAGAACGAGCGCACACTCTTCGCATTCGGGCGATGACGCGGGACGTGAGTATTAGCATACATCCGCCATTTTGTGTCGACACCATGGACGCCATTTTGTCCAACATCTATTTTCCACGTGTTCTTTAATTTTCTTTTTCTTATTTTTTTGGTTTTAAGTTTATTTGTTAAGTTTTGTTTAACAAACTCTGAAGGTTAAATAATTTAATCAATTATTTTCATTTACAGCCTAGTTTAGTAACCTCGAATTGTGTTCGATATTCTAGAAATTTCTAACAACATTTTAATGTCTTAGGTAGGTCTGTAGCTGCATTGGCTGTAAATTTTCACTAAAATTCTGTTTTCTTTTCCAGTGAGCCAGGGTGCCTGTGTTTTCCGAGGCCTGTAGCGGTATGGTGAGTACTTTTTACATACAAACATTTAAACACACATACCTACTACTCACATCTCAGACAAATTCGTACTAAGCAAATTTTTTACATACATACATTCACGCCTGTTTCCCCAAAGGGGTAGTAGGTAGCGACCCTATTGCCGCTTATCAGGCATGGTTTTGTTTGCCAGAGACTCGTACGTTGATCGAAAGGCGATGTTGGCTTGGGCTCCTTATGTCTTGGTAGGATATAGGGCGTGTAGTGTATGAGCACTATAGTCCTTTAGTTTTTCTTGTATATTTTACCCGCCAGGCTCTAAATCTGCTTAGTTATATCCTCTAATTGTTCCATTTAGAGACCTTATAAACTCCGAAATATAGACCACATGTGAGAGCACGTGTTTGCTAAATCGGTGTCTCTAAAGTCATTCGATTATGGTCATAAAACGTCGGATTTTCCTTAATTTTTACGTTTCAATAGCAAACGCATCATTTTAGCCTAGCCTAGCCTAAAATGAAATCACAACACGTGTCCATAAATGTGGCTCACAAATTGGTTTATTCGATATTTTTTAAAAGAAAAGACTAAGGGAAATCTATAATAATAACAGAACTTGCCCTTTTTAAAAAAGAATGTTTCACACTTATGGATTCTTTACTGATTCTTTGCTCCGTTGTATGACCTACCAAATTAATAAGTTTTTATCCCCAATATCTTATCTTAGCTATGTTCTCAGTTATGTAGTAGGTAGGTACTGTCGATTTAATAAATGGCATAAAACCACGTGGCCAGCGAGAAAAAAATATAACTCACGCCCAGGTCCCCACGTGGCTTTCATGCCATCTTGCAAAAAGTATTACGATCATTATATTTCCCTGCTTAGTTTTAGAAAAGCTCAAAGATTCGTTTCTTTAAGTCATGAGTTTTTAATTTTTCCAAAATAAATAAATAATAATAAATAAATATTCTCTTACAATCACACCAATTATTTAGTTCAAAGCTAAGTATTTATCATAAAGAACTTGAGTCATAAAGAACGGATAAATATATTTAAACCCCTTTTGTTTAAAAATACATACTTAATATACATAGGAAAACACCCAGCCCAGAACAAATATTTATGTTAGTGCACACAAAGATTTGTCCTATGTGGGAATCTAACTCTGGAGTGAAGTGCAGGTATACTAAACTCCACGCCATATCGGTCGTCGTAAATACATTCAGTAATCAAGATATGTTTTGAAATATCTTCTAAATTATAGTATCCCGTTTCGGTTTACATGTGGAAGGAATAATTAAACATATTCGTAAACTCGCACGTAAGTTATATCTATTATAAATAAATATTGAAATGAAGAATTTTTAATTTAGTTTCAAGATTAAATTATATGGTACTGTGAAAGTAAGGCCTTTCCGCACACAAATAAATCTTGTGTAAATCATTGTTCGAACTCCGTGCTATATTTCATTCCTCATGCTTTTTCTTAGGCTTAGACTTTAGCTTAGGGCCCAGCGTCTGCTCACTGGCTTAACCAGATTCGGCTGAATTTCATTTATTACATTTAGCGAGTGCCGTCTGAGGGAAACGTCATTCGTTCTCTAACAATAATGTTAGCATAAGTTGTATGTATGTGTCTATGTATATATTTTTTTATATATTATTAGCATGTAAGAGATTTTCTTAATATTTTTTTCTTATTTAAATTTTTATTAGTAACACTTGTCTTGGACAACATTTATCCCGTTTACAACTGCTAGGGTTGGCTGGTAGAGATCTCTTCTAGAGATAAGTCCACATTTGTATATGTCATTTTACATACCTTGTGTAATAATTAAAACTATTTTTGTGCAATAAAGGATTATTATCATTATATAGTTGAAGTTGGCAGGATGTTAGACAGCTTAACGTGCTTTCCGAGGCACGAAGTAAGCAATCATTACGCACATTACGTCAATTGTGTGTCGTGCTACAGTTAGTTTTTCTGGCCGTTATAAGACCTTTTACATTGCTTCACGACAACGAAGAATAGTGATTACCAGGATAATCGGCATCCAAGTCCGTAACATACGTAATCATTTATTGCATGCTATTTAAGTTTCCTATTAATATGTATAGGCCTACTCTAAACTGAGGTTTGAGTCGTTCCGGTAAACTATGGTATCCACAGTGCGGGCTAATTTAAAATTAGATATATTTATATATTATAATATTAACCTCCCAAATTATAGGAGGGATTACATAATCACACCGCCTAGGCTGGCGGGATAGTGATCGTTATTCAAGCAAATACGCAGGATGACTTGCTGCTCATCATCCGATAGAATTAATCTCCGTCGACTCTTGAGACTATCGGGGAAATATTTTAATTTATCATCTCAGCCCATTAACCTCCCACTACTGAGCATGAGCCTCCTCTCACATACCAAGGTGAGAGGGTATTGTGTCGTACTCCACCACGCTGACCCAGTGTGGATTGGCGGAGGCAGGTGTATTTCCTGCTGTTAGAATTTTTCAAGCCGCGACTACCACATTTAGTGATAACCGGGACCAACGGCTTAGCGTGCCTTCCGAAGCACTGAATATATATTATAATTAATTGTGACTATTTTTGTTTGCAGGCAGAGATTACTGCCAACGGCGTCAGGCCAGGCTCGCCCGGTGCGGCGGCCGCCGGCGTCGGCGACGTCGACCGGCCGCAGGGCTGGCGCGCGGCTGTCCCGGCTCCACGCGAGCTGCGTGACTAGCGGACGCGCATTTAGGTGAGGGTTGCAATACACTCACCACCACTAAGAGACTTCCTCCAGTAGGTACAAGTCTACACAGCGCGGAAGTCCCGGCTCCACGCGAGCTGCGTGACTAGCGGACGCGCATTTAGGTGAGGGTTGCAATACACTCACCACCACTAAGAGACTTCCTCCAGTAGATACAAGTCTACACAGCGCGGCTGTCCCGGCTCCACGCGAGCTGCGTGACTAGCTGACGCGCATTTAGGTGAGGGTTTCACTACACTCACCAGCACACTAAGAGACTTCCTCCAGTAGATACAAGTCTACACAGCGCAGAAGTCCCGGCTCCATGCGAGTCGAGACTAGCGGATACGCATCTAGGTAGGCCTCCACTATCCATCATCACATCAGAAGACTCCCTCCAGTGCGCTCACCACAGCGGGGCTGTCCTGGCCCCACTCGTATGTACCATCTTTGTATCATGTGATGTGACATGCAAAAAACTATTTGATTTGAGTAGTAATTAATGTTAATTGATGGACATCTAAATGAGACTTCCTCCAGTATACCTCCCAAAAGTGCGGATATACTGTCTTGTGGTAAGCAGTCGAAGCAGTCTAAAAAAATGAAAGAACGCCATATCATGGCCTGAATAAATGCAGTCTCAAACCTCGCTTAAAATTCATGCGCCAGCAGAGGATTCCAAAGCCGAATGTCCTATCTGAGGTTTGAAAGGAGGCTGTCTCGGTTTTGTGGTTTTGATTACTTTTTGTAAGCGCTCGTAGCTCTGCGGTGCTCGGTGGTCGGAAACGATAACCGAAGTACAACAAAGTTTACAGAGGTCAGTCCTTGGATGGGTGACCGTTTGTGTGGCATTTGACATCGAGCGCTTCCGTGCTTCGGAAGGCACGTTAAGCCATTGGTCCCGGTTATCACTAAATGTGGTAGTCGTTAAGCCATGTTAGAGGCCTAATGGGCGGCTTGATAAATTCTAACAGCAGGACGCCATACATCTGCCTCCGCCAATCCGCACTGGGTCAGCGTGGTGGAGTATAACCCAATACCCTCACACCTTGATATGTGTGAGGAGGCTCGTGCTCAGTAGTGGGACGTTAATGGGCTGTGATGATGATGATGAAGAGGCGTTTGCATCCTTATCTTGGTTCGTGAGAAGAGGATCCTACTCAATACGACGTTAGCAATTAACAATGTCGTAAGTGAAAAGCCATTACTTTGAACAATGTCGTAAGTGAAAAGAAACTAATTTTCACTTACGATATTGTTAATAGCTACCATGAGTGAGATGTTAAATGATGCTCGGAGTCTCCCTGGATGGAATCCTGCAAATATATCATCAGATCTCAAACAATAAGATCATGCAAATAGCAATTATTTCTGTAATTAAATTTATTTATTTCTTTGTTTCAGATTTAAGTTAATATTAACGACTAATGGAAAAAGAAGCCGCACTTAGTTGGAACACTTTCCGATAGATATTTTAAGTTATTTTCTAAGCAAGCGTAAGATTCATCATGATAATTGAATCTTTCATGTAATTCGTTCACCAAATAATACATTAAGAGCAAAGACATTCAGTAATCACTAGAAATACTTCCGTTGCATTTCATTTCCTCCGTTGTGGGAGAAAAGGCTTAAGTCCAAGCGATAGTACATTAAGCCTCTAGTTTATATTTTAGTTTTAGGTCCATTCACTTTTATATTATTAAGTTTTTTCTTCATTCACATAAACCTAGCGACAGTCAGCGAAGTCCAAGCTTAAGAGTGAAATCAATATAATTAAGTTAAGTCGATGAGTAGATAAGAGTACTAAAATATAGTTTAAAATTTATTTTTTGAGTTAATGTTAGTTGTTTTAGAACGGTGCCTTTTCACTTATGTTTTGTTTATATATTACACTTTTCTTTCTACAAACATTTTCTTTTATTTCCTTGTTAACCTAACGCCATATTACCTACTAGCAGCGCCCTGCGGTTTTACCCACGTGGTCCCCGTTCCCGGGAAATATCGGGATAAAGAGTGTCCTATATATTAGTCCAGGACTGCAGCTATACAAGTAAAAAGTTTCATCACAATCGCTCCAGTAGTTTTTGCGTGAAAGAGTAACAAACATCCTTCCACACATACAAACTTTCACGTTTATAATATTAGTAGGATACTGAAGACGGCTTCCACAACAGTTCTAAATTTGATATAAAATGTAATTGCATTTCAGTTAATTGTTTAATATTGAGAGGGACAGAATGTTTTTTTAAATAGATTTATCTCTAATCAGAGTTAGTGACAGTTAGCACAACTTCAGACATACTTCTTGATGTCTTAGTAAGTTCCATTTATCGTTTACTTGACTGATAGTTCTTGCTAAATTGTAATTTTAACTGGCCAGTATCTCCTGGTGAGACATTATGAGCTACCGCCCCTTTTTAATAGCCAACATGCCCTGACAATTAATATCATTATCATCTCGGCCCATTAACGTCTCGCTACTGAGCACGAGCCTCCTCTCCCATATCAAGGTGTGAAGGTATTGGGTCATACTCCACCACGCTGACCCAGTGCGGATTGTAGGAGGCAGGTGTATGGCGTCCTGTTTGAATTTATCAAGCCACCTATTAGGCCTTTAACATGGCTTAACGACTACCACATTTAGTGATAACCGGGACCAACGGCTTAACGTGCCTTCCGAAGCACGGAAGCGCTCGATATCAAATGCCACACAAACGGTCACCCATCCAAAGACATCTCTGTAAGCTCTGCTGTACTTCGGTGATTGTTTCCGGCCACCTAGCACCGCAGAGCTACGAGCGCTTTTCGAGACAATTAATATGCGTAGAAATAAATATTGTACGTACACGGATTTTATCGGACAACGAAGCTATTGTTTGTACGACGAGCTGTAGTTAACTTCAGGTGAATTCTTAATACAAATGAGTTCGTCGTAGATTTACACTTTCCGAAATCGTATCGTTCGTTTGTGTACTGGCGAATGAAGGTGTCCTACTTCCTGGCCACGCCACGAAAGCGATTTCAATTAAATTTGGCAATATAATTGTCCATAAAATGTCTATTTTAGTCCATTGTTTAAAAAGAATTGTCTTCTTACGATTAAAGAGAAATTGAGCAGAATTAGTGTGGCTGGGATGTACACTTTGTCGCCACGCCATTTCGCAAATCGTAATAAAAGATGATAAATCTATACTAATTGATTATAGAAAAAATGTCTAGTAACTGTCTGTTCTACTAATATAAGAAATAAGCCCAAAATCTATGATGCACCTAATTAAGTAACATTTCAAAGAAACTAATGCATTACTTAGCAATAAATTATTGTTTTTACCCGACTACGGGGAAGCAAAAAGGAAGGTTATGATTTTGATCTGTATGTATGTTTAATAAGTTTGCATGTATGTTGGTTCATCTGTTCGCTCATAAGCTGCATTTGTAACCACTGATTACACGCATGTGACCGGAATCCAATATCACAATGAATGGAATAGAAACGGAACAACAATTATTGAAAATATTAAAATGATTTGGGTAGGTAAATACTGCAGTGCAAACTCCTGACATTTACTTTTGGGCAAAGTTTTTTTTTTAATAACACAGGCGCTTAGACAGAAATTATAGGAAAAAATCATTTTAATTTTAAATAAGGAAGTTTTTAGGCTTTTTTTTAATATTAGTAGAACAGACAATTACTAGACATTTGTTCTATAATCAATTAGTAAAGATTTATCCTCTTTTATAACGATTTGCGAGATGGCGTAACGACAAAGTGTACTTCCCAGCCACGCCACTAATTCTGCTCAATTTCTCTTTAATCTTAAGAAGACAATTTTTTTTAAACAATGGACTAAAATGGACATTTTATGGACAATTATATTGTCAAATTTCATTGAAATCGGTTATGTGGCGTGGCCAGGAAGTAGGACACGAATTAATCTAATACTTACCTACCTTTTGACGACCGATTTCGCGTGGAGGATACCTGCACTCCACTCCAGAGGTCGTGGGTTCGATTCCCACACAGGACAAATCTTTGTGTGCATAAACATGAATATTTGTTCTGGTCTGGGTGTTTTCCTATGTATATTAAGTATGTATTTACAAAAAAAAAAAAAAAGTATTTAAGTATGTTTGTCCGTTCTTTAGTATCCATAACACAAGTTCTTAGTGATACTTATCTTGGAACTAAAGAATTGGTGTGTTTGTAAGAGAATATTTATTTATTTATTTACCTTTTACTCGATTGCCATTTTGCATAGGCATTATACATTTAAATCCTGAACAAGTAAAAATAACTAGGCATACAATAATATGAGATTCAATAGACAATATATAATTTATCAGTTATTATAAGACTTATTTAGAAATATCTATTTACTATCTGTTATTTTACGAATATATTCGGTCGTCTTATAGTTTGTACCTACATACATACAGAGGCATATTATACGCCCACACTTCGCCAATTATATAGTCCCATGTAATATGTGGCGAGCCTATTGCCGCTTACCGGGCACTATTACGTTCGCCAAAGCCTCGTCCGTTGATCGTCAGGTGCACCACTTGCAGGTAAGGTTGGCTTGGGCTCCTTAAGTCTTGGTAGGATCCATATAGTTTGTACTGTTTTTTTTAAACTAACTACCTAATCAAAAATTGCACAAAATATAATTTAATACCTTTGTTAGTGCTTAAGTGTAGGTACTATAAATATTTCAATCGTTTATAAGAAAGTTTAAAGTAGTCGTTCAAGTAAGTTAAAATAAGCTCTCCGAGGAGTCGCTAAGTGCCGCGTCTTGATCCCGCCATATTGACTGGGCTGGGACCCGCTTTTGTAGTTACCACACGGGGTGAAATTTAAAGTCATTCTTAGATTTGTCGCAGAATGTTCTGTTTATTATGAGAATTTAAAATATAAACAGACTAAGGCTAAGTTAGTCCAAAATGTTCAACGTCCTTAAAATATTAATTTATGTTAAAATATACGTTGGTAAAAGCATTTTTTAAGCAAAAGTTTAAGAGCAATTCAGTTAAATTATATACATTAAATTTTCGCGGACACTTTGAGAAATAGACGTGTTTTCATACACTGAGATGTACTTTGAGAATTGAACATTATGCGACTAAATGCTGCGAGAATAGGCTGTAAGTTTCGGCTTGAAATTTTAAATATTAACGAGACTTAAAATACGCTCTTTCTCATTTTCATTATCCAAGAAAAAGTCCCATTGACACTGACCTGCGCTCGTCACGTAACCCTTAATATTATATATTTACTAGCATTTGCCCGCGACTTCGTTCGCCTAGAATAGATTTTTGGTTTTACCTACATAGTTCCCGATCTCGCAAGATTTTTGAGAAATTCCAGCGCCCGCGGGATTTTTGGTCTAAAAACTATCCTATGTCCTTCCTCAAGTTTCAAACTATGTCTGTAACAAACTTCACACAAATCGGTTCAGTAGCTTAGGCGTGAGGAAAAGACAGACAGACAGTGTTACTTTCGCATGTATAATATTAGTTTGGATTGCCCAATACTTCGTTCGTTAACCTCATCACTCTAGTTAAACAAATGTGTTGCCGCCTTGTGCTTTACAGTGGGAAATTTAGTGAGGAAAATATCTAAGAACAATATTTTAGCGGCAATAGGCTCGCCACCTATAGTGGCGTGGGACTCGTGGGGCTATATAATTGGCGAAGTGTGGGCGTATAATATGCCTCTGCCTACTCCTTCGGGGAAACAGGCGTGAATGTATGTATATTTAAAGGTAAATGTGCAAGTGTTCAGGCAAGATTTGAATAGAAACTATATAACACAACACATTATATTAATACGAAAAATGTTTTAATTTTAACTGCAAATAAAAAATGGCGTCGTGTCACAGAACAGTTTTCCCGCCATCAGCCCCCAGAGGGCCCCTCGCAAATATTTAAATGAAGATCATCTGTTACTTTGGCGGGTTTTTCTAGCACCATCTTGTGCCCGTTTTGTTACTGGCTACTTTTATATTATAGATACTTATAACCAGTACATAATAGGCTTCAGTATTTTGTTATGTTGGTACTCATATATTATTGTTTAAGTGACATTTTCTAGTAATATAGGTACAACAACAATTGCCTTGAAAGTATCAACTGCGACTGTATTTAAATTATCTACACATTTTCGCGTCTCACAAGCACCATGCATAATCTCAGTAGAAATGTTGTATATTATGGTGTTCATCTATTTGATATTATAATTTTTAGCGAAATTGACTTAGTATTTAATTTTAAGAGTAAAATTGCAACAAAACAAAGACTCGCTTTCGCATGTATTCTTAGGCACTAGGTATGTTTCTATCTATTGCTGCATCAGTGTTAATACTAGTATTAAAGTAATTGAATTCAAAATATTATTGCAATTTTAATTTAGTTGTTTAAAAACTTTCTCGGAAAAGAGGCTTGTATAGAAAAGTTTGGTAACAACAGAGCCTTTTCAGAGTCATTATTAACATACCTACATTACAAACATATTAACATATTAATTTAGTTACATACACGCCTGTTTTCCCTAAGGGGTTGGCACAGGCATATAATACGCCCACACTTCGCCAATTATATATTTGGTCCCACGTTGGAGTTGTTGTTACCACTATTCGCCAAAGCCTCGTCTGTTGATAGTCAGGTGCACCACTTGCAGGTGAGGTTGGCTTGGGCTCCTTAGGTTTTGGTAAGATCCCTATTAATTTAGTTGTAACTTTCTATTTAGGGAAATTTAAATTTTTAAACTACCTTTATACTGCCATTGATAGTGGCACTGTTTTGGATCTTATTTTTTATTTATAATGGAACACATGATATCGTGATTCCTACAAAAATAAACAATGTAAGTACATCAATCACACAGTAATAATGTAAGGAAAATTCGCATAACTTCGAAACACCATTAAAAACATAACTTATCCGAACCGATGAAGGGAGAATTAGCATAGAGACAACATTAGAAAGGTACAAATGCTTCTACAAACGCCGGTGGCGTCCATAAATTGAAATGAGATGGTGAATTAAAAAATAAATCAAAGGAGGATTTTTCCTGACACGTCGCGTCGCGCGGGAAATTGGACGAGCGTCGCGGGGCTCGTGCCCGTTCGCACGCGCCGACCAACTTTTATTGAATCTCATCAAAGCTTGTAAAACTCTACAATTTTCAAAGAGAAATGTTTATAATAGGTAAGTGAATAGTAAATAGGTAAGTAACTGTTGTTTTGCAATGTTTTAACAAGAAAATTGCTTTTAAATTAAGAATTATAGTAGGCGTAAGGATATAGTAGTATGTATAATAGTATCATGAGTTTGTTGACTGTTTTGTGTGATAAAACATAAGACAGGTACAAATGAGAAGGTGAATTAAAAATTAAACCAAAGGAGGGATATTTGTGACACGTCGCGTCGTGCGGGAAATTGGACGTATTCGCGGTGCTCTTTATCGCACGCGCTGTCCAACTTTCTTATCTAACTTTACAATTTTCGAAGAGACATGTTATAGTAACCCATCTAGAGTAGGTACCTGATAATTTTGTAAATTATAGTACCTATTAAGTTTTAGAATTTTTAAAGATAATGTTTTAGCAGGTTGATTGATAGTAGGTATGTAAGTTTCTGGTTTTGAAGTTTAAGTTGCTTTTAAGAAAGAATTGTTGTAGGTGTAAAGATACCATCTGTTTAAAAAGTGATAAGTGTGAGACTTTATTAAAAAAATAATTAATACATAAATCAATAAAGGGTTTTTTCTCAAACGTCGCGTCGCGCGGGAAATTGGACGGAGTCGCCGGGCTTGTGCACGATCGCTCGCGCCAGTTGGTCAACTTTTATTGAATCTCATCAAAGCTTATAAAAGTTTACAATTTTTAAAGAGAAATGTTATATAGTAGGCCGGTAACTGGTTTGTTGTAAAATTATCACAAGTTAATGTAGAATTTATTCAATAAATTTACGGAGTGATTGATGTTTTAAAAGACAAATGAACATTAAACATATAATTTTCCTGACACGCGCTTTAGTTTAAACAAATTAACGAATAGAATGAATTTCACTTCAAAGTTAAGCGTGTTTAACTTAATGGCTTAAGCGTGTATTAAAGTATAATTTAAGCAAATACTTTGTACTGTACATCCCAACAACAAAAACTATATTATAAGAATTAATTAATTACTTATAATAAAGAATAATTAATTATTTTTCAGTTAGAAAACGTTGAACTTGTGGTCAAATCAAAAGTAGTTTTAATTTTCTTACTTATTGCAGAAGTAGCATAGGCGTCACAAATCAGAAAATATTTAACTATTTATTTTATAAGAAATCGTGATACAACGCAAACGCGCAACAGAAAACATAATATAAGAATGTCGTCGTACATTATTAAAACCGTCTCTCTCACCCGAGTCTGTAATACAAACCTCATTTAAATAAACATGATGAAATTGAAAGAATTACCTCTTACCCGCCCGTCGGCCCTTATTGCCTTGACGAAATTGCATGATATATCGCACCTTTAGGAGGGCATTACCATAAATTACCTTTTTAATTTTATAGAAATTTCATGTTACCTTTACCTTTATTCGTGGGGAAATCCATTAGCTGCGATATGTATTACAACGTTACAGCCCCTACTGAAGGCAAATTAGCTCTTCTATTCTACGATATTATACAGCTGTGTGTTTGTTTGTTTGAAAGCGCAAAACACAATAGCAACTGGTTTGTTTTGAAGAATCTTTTTTGTGTTCGTAGTTTATTCATTAAGAAAGGTTTCAAGTTATGTAATATCATACTAATAGGTATATCATACGAGGTCCATTTATATTCTAGAAGTCAGTCGGAGAGAGCTGATCCAAGTCTCCAAAGTGTGGATAGTAGGTACGCTAGTGTGTATTTGAAGACCATACGACTCATAGGAGACAATTAATAGACTACGACTGCCACGATAACCAGTAGATAAATTTTCAAAATCACCAACTAAGCTTACTTACGCTTCACATGTCCTTCCCGATATTAGCCTTTTTTCTTTTTTTTTTCAATTGTTTTGTTTACACATGTCGTCCACCGTTTGATGCTTTTTCCTTATTTCGGACTGCTGGAAAAGATTCCTTTTAAAATAAGAAAGAAAGAAAGAAAAATAATTTATTCTGTGGCAACATCAAAAGAAAACAGATACATTATATTTAAGTAACTATTTGAAGAGTGTCACAGATCCACTCAGCATAAAGCCGAGGTGTCACGAAAACGCCTCGACGCTGGTCTTCCGTAGATACCGTTTGTGATAAGCAGCTCTATTGTACATTTTTGTAAAATTCCCTTTTTATCTATATATGTTATGTGTACACAAATTGTTAAATAAATAATAAAAAAAGCCTATCCGTTATAATAGGGTTAGGGTTTATATAGAATTCAAAATTACCAAATTAGAACATGATGGGTATTGTAATTATTTTGTTTGAAGTGACAATTTTTTAAGAGTTAACATTTAATGAATTTAATATTACGGTTGTACTACATTATTAACATTCGAACCACAGGACACTCAAAGTTCAGTGCATTCGTATTACAAGAGTCTGACTTGTTATTCAATAATTTTTTGTAGACTTGAACTAACAAACAATAATGTAGTTGTTGATAAAAGAAACGTATCTATTGTATAAGTACTTAATAATCCAAACGAACAGTTAAAATGGACAGAGATTTATAAAGGTTTCATTACAAGCTTTTGGCTGCGACGTAAAAATCCTGTTATCCCAAATAACTCCTTCACAGTTAAAGCATCCATTTTTTCGCAAGTAATTTTATATAAGGTTCCCAACAATACGGTCAAAATAATGGTTAATACTTTTATCGATCTTTAAGGTAGTTTTTACTGTTTTATAAAACAAACTGTTTCTGACCATCAAAGAAAAATAATGCATTACCACATTTCTTATAAAATAAATACAAAATGATTTTCTTAAAATACTGTTCATTTTATTTCGACGAGCTAAACTATACTTAATTTCTCATACAAAACAGTTAGGAAATTTTCAACTTACTTTTAAATATAAGTCATCGTGAACAGAAACAATTCCAAAAAGGTTCCATTTTTATCATTCACATGGCAGCGACATAACAATCCTCTTACTCTAAATACCCTAACTCCTTCACAGTTGAAGCATCCATTTTATCGCAAGAAGTCTTACAACATACCTACCTCCACTTAATAGTATAGCATTAAGTGTGTCTGTTCCAGGGTTTGGAAATAAAACCCTCTGGAAGCAGTTGGGCAGGCCCCTCCCACCGGCACGCCCACTCCTTTACTGTCCTCTGCCACTATATTTTATTGCTTGGGAAATTCCCAATTTATACAGTGCTGGCTTTATCTCGGCTACTTTTATTGCGGTTGATATATCTGGCTATAGGTATGTTGTAAGGAATGAGGATTTTGTTTTTTTACTTAGAATACTTTTGGGTATTTTTGCTGGTAAACCTTCAGGGCACATTTTACATTACGTTTTGTAGCTATAATTTTGTTAATAGTTTATCAAAGAATAACAGTATATTGAATACCCTATCTATAACTAAATTTAAGATATTGAATGTTGGTAGTGCAAGTTTAGTAAACTACTTTATTTAAGCTATTTTCGACTTTAAATTCTCGTCGGAGTAACGTTAAGGCTCTTGATCTAAAATTTGGAAAATGATATGTGTGTTTATTATTACAAGTCAATCCGCTTTTAAAATGTATTCTTTAAAGAGTTTTATAAAGCCTAAACCTCTTTTATACTCACCAACCCAACATTACTGAATAGTTAGTAATGGAATACTGTAAAGTTATTCGTTAATTAAAATTAATAACGAGTAGATTATCACATATTATCCATTTATAACAATAATTAGATCAATTATATAAACTACTCCCAAAAAAATTCGACTATAGGTCTGATTATCGGCTACTATCTATTTTTCATACCCCTAAGTGATTAGGGTTGTCCACTTAACATTTGAATAAATTATTTTTAAAAAAAAAATATTTTTTTATATTGTGGCATTATATTTATTACTTAGTTTTTGTATAGATGACCCTGAGAGAGATGCCTGAGGCAAAATACATATTCTATGTTAATGTCTATCTATCTGTACTCATATTATAAAAACATTTGTTATTTTGTTAGAATTGAACTCAAAAACTCCTTAACGATCTTCGATAATTCTTTAACCTTTAGAATGCTTCTTTACCCAAGTAACATAGGCTATATTTTTACTCTAATAAGGTTTTAATCATTATCCTAAGGTTGCCTGGAAGAAATCGCTGTAAGCGACAAGGCCGCCAATTATATCGCTTTTCTTTTGCAATTCGAATACTATTTTTAACTAAACCGTGTATAAAGCCCAGAAAAGTGCCACCCCCTCTCATCTCACGAGAAGTCGTAAGAGTCGACGTTTTTTTTAATGTGATACGTCATCATAATGACTACATCCTGCCTGATGGTAAGCAGTCGATGCAGTCCAAAAAAACATGAAAGCGTTTCATACCGTAAAATAAGCACGGTACAAAACGCATCCACTTATGACGGCCTGGTAAAATCCCACCGGATGATGGGCAGCAGCGTCATCCTGCGTAGGTACTAGCTTGAACTGCGATCACCAACCCGCCTGCCCAGCGTGGTGAAAATGTGCAAATACCCCCAATAGAAAGTAATGTATTTTATTCCACGTTGGCGCCAGAATTCCTATCTACATTAAAACTACTAAAATTTCTATAATATAAACCAAGCCAACAATTATTCAACATACATCATACAATCATACATTTTTCTCCGTAATCTTAGTATTTTTAAAAACAACGAATCATATTTTGTATGTGTATCAAGGTTTCAAACTTTGAATTACAAAAGATCGATCGACGTCCCATTGAGAAACAATGAATGCACATATCAATGATTTCTCGGCTGAAGGTGACCTTCAATCGTCAACTGAATTACACTTCATTCCGATGGCAGCTCAAGTATTTATACTGGAACCTTTATTTTATTATCTTTCTGAATTTTAATTGTAGCATTTTTATCGTCATACCAATTTAATATTTTTTTACAAGTAAATGGTCTGGCAGAGCGTAGTAAGTTATACATTCGGTAAATACCTACGTATAAAGTATTATCACATTTAATGCTAAAATTAGTATATAAGCTTTCTCGAAGGTGTTTGACGAGATTTAGGAGCAAATTTAATGTTACGACGAAACTACATACCCTTTTTAGCACCAGTCTCTCACACTTTCAGGAGTTTTAGCATAATTAAAACTAATATTATGTGTTTTTTATTGTCTATATTTTATCTGCGTGTCATAGAAAATAAAATGCGATTCTATTTTATGCCAAACTATAGTACAATTCTAAATTAACAGACACCTCAGTTGCAGAATTTATCAAAACTTTGTATTTTTATTGGCTTGACATTTTATGTAAAGAGTCTGATTACGTTTTGTTATAAATTATGACTTAGTCTTATCTGCATTACTTGCCGGTACTTGGGAATATATCTATTAGCGGACATGCAGAATGTAATATACTTAATAAATAAAAAGACGAGAGCTTAGTTACATAGTCTAAAAACAGGTTGTTCTGTTACTGGTTTTATGGGAACATGACAGTACATACTACAAGTTAATTGTTAAATAAATTATTAATTAAAGTACTTAAGGGTTATAATAACATTACAAGCGGCTTGTAGACTTATTGCATTTAACGTGCCTTTTAATTACCGATTGTTCACAAAAACTGACACACTGAGTATGCTGTTAATCCATTTAGTTATTTATTTATTTGTTTTCTAAAGATAGCTTACAGCTATTTTTGAACGGATTACAATGAAGTCAATAATTTTTCTACTATATATAACTTATATTTGTGTGTATTGTCTATAGTTTATGTTTTTTGTAATAAAATAAAATAAAAAAAAAATAAAATGTGATTTGATGCTTGCGTAAGAATACTTATTAAATTTATTTTGTAGATAATGTTTTCAATCCTTAACTGAATTATTAGGAACAGGTCAAGTAGTATAAATATACTGATTTAGTATATACCTATTTAGATAATTGTTGTCGTCTATTTATACGATAATGGTACATAATAAATAAAACACATTTTAGGGATTTTAACCGCAACCGTGTATTCAAAAAGTCGGCACAGGAAATAAAAACGAAATACAATCTTAACAACAAACATATACAATCAAATATATTTACAATGACATTTTATGTCTCTGCGCCTGAACTTGATAACTTAATATCTGTGCTTCAGGCAGCAGCGCTCTTCCCTTTACATTTTTAATGAAATTAAATATAATTTTATATAGACATAAATACTTAAAAGCAAGGAACAGAAAACATAACAGTCAAACAATTTTCCGCTATCCACGTCATCGCTGTTCCAAAGTATTTAATATTAGGTCGGGGAAAAAGTCTTTTCGCATAACGTAGGTATAAACTTTTTATAAAAATTTTTTGACTGTACTATTTGTGTCTGGCTGGTTTTGGTAACATTAAAAAGGTTCCATTATAAAGAAAAGAAAAAAATAAAAAAAAGTTTTTTCCCGCTATTTTTCATTTGTTTTTCTCTCCGTAAAAATGAGTGAATCTAATGAAGAAATTCGATACATTTTAAAATTTTATTATAAAAAAGGCAAAAATGCAACTCAAGCAGTGAAAAAAATTTGTGATGTTTATGGACCTGATGCAGTGTCAGTAAGAGTAGCTCAAATTTGGTTCAAACGTTTTCAGTCCAGAAATTTTGATGTTAAAGATGCACCTCGCTCTGGTCGCCCTGTTACGAATAAAATGGACGCCATTTTTGAAAGAGTGGAGCAAGATCGGCATATTAGTAGTTACGATGTAGCTGAAGAACTGGGAATTGACCACAAAACAGTTTTGACCCATTTGAAGAAAGCTGGTTATACAAAAAAGCTTGATATTTGGGTGCCACACGAGCTCACTCAAAGAAACTTAATGAACCGTGTACTCATTTGCGATTCATAATTGAGACGTAATGAAACCGAGCCGTTTTTGAAGAGATTGATAACTGGCGATGAAAAGTGGATCACGTACGACAAGAACGTGCGAAAAAGGTCGTGGTCGAAAGTTGGCCAGGCTTCACAGACTGTGGCCAAACCTGGCCTAACACGAAATAAGGTGATGCTGTGTGTATGGTGGGATTGGAAGGGCATTGTTTATTATGAGCTTTTACCGCCCGGCAAAACCATCGATTCTGATCTTTACTGCCAGCAACTGATGAGATTAAAGGAAGCAGTCGAGAGAAAACGGCCGGAATTGATCAACAGGAAGGGTGTGGTCTTTCATCACGATAACGCTAGACCACACACATCTTTAGCCACTCAGCAAAAATTAAGAGAATTCGACTGGGAGGTCCTAGTGCATCCACCATATAGCCCTGACCTTGCGCCTTCAGATTTTCACCTGTTTCGGTCTCTGCAGAATTCTTTAGGTTCTGTAAGGTTGACCTCAAGAGAGGACTGCCAAAACTATTTGTCCCGTTTTTTTGATCAGAAGTCCCAAAGTTTCTACAGTAACGGGATAATGTCTCTGCCCACAAAATGGCAGAAAGTTATTCAACAAAACGGTACATATATATTGTAAATAAATGTAAATAAACTTTGAAAAAAACGTCTTGACTTTTCATACAAAAATACGAAAAGACTTTTTCCCCAACCTATTATACCACGTTATAGGACAAATCTTAGTCTGCACCAGCCGCTCTCTAGAGTATGTTCAGGGTACAACAACATCAACGTGTAGGTATCTGACATTGACATATTTAATAAATTTCAACGCCTTCAAGAGTAAACTGCTGAAACATATGTGATGTGCGTAGCCATGATATTGTATTAAACCGAATGAAATTTATTAAGGAATGTTATTAATTTTCAACAAGCTTATAATTATTACATTTTAAACGTTGTGTATACCTATAATAGGCATGCATGTAAGAACAGTACCCTTTGCTAATATTTTTTTATAGTGTATGTGCATTTTATGCTATTGGTGTACCTTATTAAATAAATAAATAAATTTTTTACAATTTTTTTTTCAATTTAATATGCTTAAAAAGGACTCCACTTAGCATGTGTTGCAGTGGAAGACCACAACAGCGCTGGTCTTCTGTGAAGACCTAATAACTTTCGTGTCCAACAGTCACACAAAGGTAGGACCTTAACAATAAAACAAAAAAAATAATTACACAAAAAACAATGAAATTAAAATTTAAGTAGTGAGTTACAATTTAATTACAATTACTTATGCTTATTATATTATTATTATATTAATAGAATCTACGACATAATTATAATCTAAGACATGTTTAAAAAATTCGCTATTACGTATATTGAATATGTATAGTATTTTATCACTTTCTTCAGTATGTTTCAGTGTGTCAACTATCCATTGTTCTGTGACGTATTTAAAAAATAATATTTCACAGACGAAGTCACATACAGAAGCATACTTTCATAATAAAACCCAAATTGTTATTGCGTTTCTTTTCACTCAATAAAAACTGTTACTAAAACAAAGATCAACACAGAAACTTGACGGAACGGCATTAAATGGCGTATAATATAGCCATAAAACGCATTACCTCGCCATAAAGTGAATTCTGGAGCCCTACAATGTAATAAACAGTCCCTAGTTATGTATAAACTTATACAAGAATACCCTTTCAAAAGGTAACTAAACGATCTCTGCAAAATAACCGAAAACTTTTGTTTTATTTAGATTTCTACATACATACATTCACGCCTGATTCCCCGAAGGGGTAGGCAGAGGCAAATTATACGCCCACATTTTGCAAATAATAACGTTGGTCCCACGAAATAAGTGGCGAGCCTATTGCCGCTTATGGGGAACTGTTATGTTCGCCAGAGCCTCGTCTGTTGATCGGCAGGTGTACTACTTGCAGGTGAGGTTGGCTTGGGCTCCTTAGATGTTGTTAGGATCCCTATACACAATAATATTTTTATTGGCACTTAAAATTTTACAATCCATAGAAAAAACAGCAACTACTTCAGCAACATTATATCAGCAAGTGATGGATTAAAAATATCTTTGTAACAATTCCCGCGCTACTATTATTTCCCGAAAAATCGAGAAACTATTCAACACGACACGTGTTTCGCCCTTACACAGGGCATCTTCAGGTAAGATAGGAGCCTCAGAACAACGATGTCTTCACGACCAACGCTGAAACGAGAATAAATTCAATGGATTTCCGCAAAGTAACGCCTGAATCAATAAATTATTTAACATTATATCAATAAGCCATACAACGATGTTATTCCTCTATAATACCCAGTCAACCACTTAAGCATACTGTCTTCCACACTTTCACTACGCTACGTGGTCAATACATTTGGTAAGTACATAATCCTATGTAAGAGGCAAAAACATAAGAGAAGTATCTGTCGATTGCCAGCTTTCATCCTCAAAGCGAGAGATATAAAAAACACATCGTCCGGCCTCGACGCTTTATTAAGAATAAATTTAGGGCGGACGGGACTGCGGGAGCCGGTCTAAGTTAGAAGCTATTGGCTTTTTGTAACATACTTCAAAAAGGTATTGTGTATCTGTTCCTTGCCACCCTTTTTTACATTTTACGCAATCCTGAGTCACCTGAATATTTAGGGTCCAATTAAGAACTCTCCTCTCCCGAACGTGCTGGTCTTAGAAACCATCCCCATACTGTGTAGACTATCGGCACTCGAACCAAGAAATTTAGGATGTTGTTCCTGAGCAAGTCCACTAAACTCTGGAATTCGCTGCCGACTCATGTGTTTCCTATTTCCTATGAACCCGGGTCTTTTAAGCGGGGCGTGAAACGTCATTTTAGCAAGCCGTCATGAGTGAGCGAGCTTTGTACCGTGCTTATTTCACGGTATGAAGCTCTTTCAATTTATTTTTAGACTTCATCGACTGCTTACCATCAGGCAGGATCTTATTATGACGTGTTACAAAAAAAAACTCTCTCTTCAACTCATTTTAGGCAGCTTCGCTCATCTGACAATATTCAATTTGCCATTCCACAAAACTGTTCAGGTTTCATGTGAAACTCCTTTGCATAATAGCTATTCAACTTTGGAACCTATTAATATTAGGTTGGCAGAAAGCAAACATACTCTTAAGGGTTTAGTAAAAAATACTTTTTTGAAAAGTTATCATTCAACGGAGTCTCCATATCACAACTATCATTATCATCACCTAAGCCAGGTGACTAGAGTTCCACTTTGAGCGATCCTGAGTCGCCTGCATCCACCGGCTTCCCGCCGCCTTGACCAGATCATCGGCCTATCATGTAAAGACTGTCCTCTACTACGTTTACCGCTTCGCGGTTGCCATGAAAATCCCTAACTATATCTGTGGTTTATTAGTTATGCATATAAAAATTCTATGTAAGTTTATATGTTTTTCTGCTTCTTTTTTCGTTACTGCCTTGTACTTTTTAGCTAACCTAATGGTTCACTGCTAAAGAGTGCCTTGAAGCAATAAGTTCGTCTTTTAGACAATTTTCATGTGTACGATAAAGTTTAAATAATAATAATCTATTTCAGCCCAAGATCAAAAAAGAGAGGTGGGTTATGTCTATCTGAGGCATTGTACTTATCTCTTAAACGCATAGACAGATTATGCGGTTTTTTTATTTGAAAGCTGATGAGATCAAGGTGGTTCTTATTAGCTACAATGTATGAAAAACTGTTTGGGCGTTTCATAATTATTAACATCGGTATGGATCTTAAACGCTTTCAATATTAAAATCGTATGATGTTGCACGACCAAAGTAGTGCTTGAGAGTAATATGAAAAGAATGAAATAACACTTAAATGTGAAATGCTATTAATTTTAAGTACGTACTTATGATTTTTGGAATCGAGGGAATAATAGACAATTTTCTTTCTCTTTCTTTAAGCCCGCAGTGATTTGGCGCGTTAGTTTATTAGTTGACTTTCATAAGAGCGCTATTCAGCCAACTTGAATATATGATTTTTATTTTTGACTTCATATATCTCATTTCATTTAATCTTTTTTTTAAAACTACTAGCTTAGTAGTTGTAGTGCATAGTTAGTAGTTTAGGTTAAAAAGCGTCCAAAATCCATACCTTAGCTAATCAAAATACCTTATAACTTTGCAACGCCCGAACAGTTTTTTTTTATTTATAGCTACTATTAGGTACTCACAAAGACACACGTCATGTCAAACTTTTTGAAAACAAAACGAATACCCAACTTTTTTGTTGCGTAAAGAGGTAGTAGGGAGACGCAAATTATATGCCTACATTTCGCCTATTGCCGCTTACCGGGAACTTTTATGTTCGCCAGAGCCTCGTCCGTTGTTCGGCAGGTGCACCACTTGCAAGTAAGGTAGGCTTGGGTCTTTGAGATCTTAGTGGGATACATTATAATTATCAAGTAGCCAGTCAAAAAGATTTAAAACAATAATAAAGAAAGAAATGCTAAATTGTTGTTAAAAGAAACATAAAATAAGTTTTTTTTAACAAGACTATAATTAAATTAACTCTAAAGCATTTCTCTCGCAACTTGCACCCCACAATAGTGCGAGGCGCCTATCTTCAGACTAATGCATTTATGCAACAGCTTCGCGGGATCGATACAGCGCGTAATTTGCCCAAATACTGCGATGGGCCGCTTTGGGCCGCGATGGACTGCGTTAGGCCGCGAAAGGCCGCCTTAGGCCGCGAAAGGCCGCGCTAGGCCGCGATAGGCCGCGTGTGGCCAAGTTGCGATGGTCGCATTGCTTCGTCGATATATTCTTTAAACACAATTAAATCCACTTTTTATTTACCAAAACGGGAAATGAGGACCTTCTGATAAGTTAACAAGCAATGATCGTTTGTGTTAAAGCTGTATGAATAAACTGTAAATATTCAGATCTTCGGCATAACAAGCTGCTATTTTGTATATTACACAAACACACAAATTCTTAAATAACACAATTATTACAATAATTGAAATTTGATTAAATTAATAAATATTCTTTTACAATCACACTAATTATATAGTTCCAAGATAAGTATTACTAAGAACTTGTGTTATGGATACTAAAGAACGGATAAACATACTTAAATACTTTTTTTGTAAGTACATACTTAATATACATAGGAAAACACCCAGACCAGAACAAATATTTATGTTCATGCACACAAAGATTTGTCCTGCGTGGGAATGGAACCCACGACCTCTGGAGTGAAGTGTAGGTATACTGCCACGCCATATCGGTCGTCAAATATGTTTTAAACATTACAAATAACAATCGTGATTTTTCAAAACAACTTTAAATCTGCACAAATTCAATTCCTTAGCAAACAATCCTGATAGATTCTGCTACATAGCATCAAACTTTGTTTTTTCAATTAATTTGGAACTCCACAATTTCCAATCCAACCGAGCTGTTGGTTCTTTAACGAGCTCAGAAACTTTTCTTTCCATGTCTAATATAAACAGAATTTAAAATGCGAGAACCTGCCGCCCGCGAGTTGCGAGTACGTAAATCCGATTTACCCAGCATTTGAATAAGACGAGGTGTTTGAATAGCTTTTGCATTTTTTGCTGTATTGTATTTACCTGGGGTAACATGTAGGTACTTTATCTTATATATTATTGTTCTATGACACATTGTCTTGTCCACTAGACGCATGCCCTGAATTGTTTTTTGATCATAAATGGCAAACCAGATACGCGAGATCGGTAATTGTCGATAAATCGATGGCCCCAACGAATAAACGTGCAAGAGGACATATACATAGGGTACTCATTTTCGAAAGACATTTTTGTCAAGTCCATTTCCAGTACGTCAAATTATCGAAGAGCTATTTAACTGGTAGGTCATTTCATAGACGAGTTATTTAATCTACTGTTGAGGTAGACTGTACATTTTGCAAATGTAACAAATTTTTAAGGTAACGCTTTGGTGACAGACGTGTGGCGTTTTGCTTTTAGAATTTTTAAAGTTGGTTGTTGGTTGGTAAATGTTTTTAAAATCTTAATGTGTAATTTACATAGAGCGCGAATTCTTCTTCTTCTTCCATTTAAATAATGGCTTCGTGCGTCTAGCACATTTAGCCAGTGTCAAGTAAGTGATATATTAATTATATATAATTCATAGTAAATGAGAATGAGTGGTGATAAAGATGATAAATAGTAAATGAGATACCCTCCCCTAAGCCCCTTGAGTCCTCAGTAAAGATGTGGGACTATACTGAGATCTCACATGGACTCCTTGAGAGAAAATTTGAAAAGTGATGTTGCACTGTTTTGTTTGATTTACCAACACTCATGTATGTTCACAAACACTTAACGGTTAATAATCCACCATTACACTTTAATGTTAGGAATATCACAAATTTTAGAAAATAAAACAACACTGCAGACATGACGTTTCACTTTCCCGCCAAGAAGTCCAGAGCGCAAATATGTGACGTGTCACTTCAATTTTTTTTAAAAGAAATAAAAGCTTTATTTTGTGAAAATTAGGTCGAATGGCTTACATATACAATACTATAGCTCTGTGTAATAAATCAACACTAAGGTTTATAGTGTAATGGTTTAATAAACTAATGGACTGGCACAGTGCGTTACGACGAAACACAATGGGCTCTAACTTGCCAACTCATACCGGGAACAAAGCTCTGTACCTATAAGCCTACAATCAAATTAATAAACACCTATGTTTGGAACGATATTTTCATTGAAATATTTTTGTACAACGTATTTATGGAAGGTAGGTCGAACGTCGTTAAGTTAACTAAGAAAGTTTTGCATTTTGTTTGTAAAATAAACTAGCGGTTACTAGTTGAAGTATTAAGAAACTTTATAATGACTAGAGAATGATACAAAATAATCTATACTTTAAATATAGTTGACGACCGCTGCTGTATCCAATTAATTCAAATCATCGGTTTGTCGGGTCTATTATAGAAGTGCTTATACCCAGAATAAATCCTTACAACCGTTTTCAACCTAACTTTGTATACCTTCTTTAGAAATGTACTACTTAGCTATGACGATTAATGTAAATAAAATGTCCCCGGGTATTGTGTCGTTCTTTATGGCAGACCTCCCGCCCTCTCCCACCCGCCGGACTGTCACACAAAGCGCGGAAATACAAATATTTGTTGCCGCATCACCTTTATAGGCGATTACCTTTTCTTCAATACTCCGTACGGATGTAGGAATCGTGGATGTGTCGATAAGTAAGCTTTGGTAAGTCACCTTAATTTGCACTTCGAAAAGTCTTCGAGGCTTTTTACAAATTAAGATCTAAAGATAAACCAGGTTTAAAACTAGTTCTGTCACTGTCCTTATTATATCAAATCAAAGGGACAGCACTTGTTTAAAACCTGGTTTAACGTTTGTTTTAACGTTTTGTAAGAAGCCCCTACATATTTTATTCTTGCCTAAATTTAAAAACCATATAACAATAAAATCGGTATTGAATAAAAATACAATAATATAGTTTAGGTTTCATTTCAAAGTAATTTTTTATTCACTTTAACACATATAGAACAAAAAACCCTTTTGTTTTTAAACTTTACAATATAAAAGAGTAATAAAAGTCTACCTTTGTACATTATTATTAGAAATATTCTGTTAGTCCCGGGCAAAATATGCCTCAATTGACAGCATACATATGAAAACTTTGATGTGAATTGTTTTGAAACTTCCCTTTTCAGAAAGATTAATATTTAAAAAAATGCTATAAAAAAATGTAAGGTTATCGTATGTCAGTTGGAATCAGATAGGTAGTCCTCTACTTTCACATTTTTAATAACCTTGCAGTTTAAATATTTTAGCACTTCTTTTTAATTAATTGATTACGTTAACATGCCTTAATATATAAAAAGTACACAAATATGTCAAAAAATTATAAATGAAATAATAATAACCATAATGTCCAAAATCGAATTAATTAATTATAGTCCATGTAAAAAACAATTAAAAGAAAAACACAATTTGACAAGTGTTTTTTTCAAGTGTCAGAATAAGAAATAAAAGAATCATACAAATTATATCATAAAAAATAAAATAAAATAACTTAAAAATCTAAGTCGACAACGGAATAATATTTTAAATGAAATTGAACTACTATTGTCTAGGAATATATTTATATTAATTTTGCTCAGCCATCTACAAACAAGTCTACTTTTTCATATTTAGCGAGCATGTCCCCGATCAGGCGCAGAGCTCGCACGGTCGGGGCCTGGGCGGCGTGCACGGTTAATAATTTTCTTTAATATTTTTCATAAGAAAAATTAAAACTAACAGCCAATTATTACAACGCATACGTTTCCTTATCCAAATGTATTCCTACATCGGCGCCAACACCCGAAAAACTTGTCAAATCACGTCGATTAGTGGCGTGCTCTACAAAACTCATTGTTGTCTCCACAAAGCACCGAACGATCCTCGACGCCGGTTACTCCATCTAATACTGCTAATACACCATGCCATTTGTTACGTGTCAACCGTATTACTATTTAAGGGAAAATCGGTAAAAAATTTGCCCAGTTGCACTGGAAAATTTGTAGGGAATCATTGGATTTCCGTTTTTTACCGAAATTATAATTCATTTTAACATAAAACCGTGGACAAACTTTTTAAAACCTACAAAATTCGTAGGAATTCATATTTGCTTTAAAAATTATAATTTATCTTACCCATAAAGTCGGGAACAAACTTTATAGGATTATTTTGACTAGTTTGGTTCTTGTTGCGTTTAACAAACCTTAGTGCAACTAAATGCACCACCAGTCATAAATTTATTCCACAATAATTTGTCTAAAGTCTTACAATGAAGATAAATTTATCTACTCAAAAATGACGGTCTTGATCAGCTTATTACCAAAATACTGGTAGTGTACTCAATAAATTTTAAATAAATGAAGACTAGTCATTTTTTAACTGAATCTGAAAATACAACTGTTCCCTTCTGCTTGGGTCTAACTAGTGTTCATCTCACCAAAGTCTAGAGAACCACCAATTGTTAATTTAAATCGTCATCTCTTTAATAACGTCTGGCATGAAGAAGCCAGAATGGATATTCAAACCGAACCATTAGACTTATCCACGAAAACTGGACAACAGACCAAAGGCCTGAGCGTAATCGACTTCAAATTCCTGGCAGGCTTAAACAGCCACTTGGTAAGGCTGTATGAGAGGACGAACCTGGTTTGTAAGCGGGAGAGGGTGTGTTTGCAGAAAAGTGTCGGGGTGAAGAATGTGCTGCCATGCCATGTTTGCCTGAAGACCTTCGACCGGCCATCGCTGCTAAAAAGGCATATGAGGACACATACAGGTTAGTAGTGAGGATAATCCTTGTAGTTTTATTTCAAATGGTGACTTGACAATAAGTCCATGCTATCTGATGATAAGCAGTCGATTTGTGGGAGCGAAACGTGATCCGCATTACGAAGAGAATTAATCCTAGAATCTTATGATATTCATAATATATGGAAATAACATAACATGACATGAAATATGTATTGTATTCGATTAGCATATCCCTGATAATTTTTTTTGGATGTAAGCAGATACTGCTGTAACTACAGCTTACTATTAGTGATGATGTTCATCCGACATAAGCAACCTTTTTATTCGTAATTCTCATTTTGGAAAAAATATGAATGTCGAGAGCCATGTGAACACATCAGAGTCGTCTTAATTTTTGGTTGTGAAACCATATTATTATATTTCACATTAATTTATATAAATTATTTATTTTACTTATAAAAAACCCTGTTAAATGTGAAATTGAAGTGGAGATATATAATAGCGGTTGCGGGCAACAGAAACAGCCTGGAAAAAAATTGCTATGTTTAAGTATGTGCCTAAGACGGCGCCAAACACCTGTCTATCGCCAATCTGCACTGACCAGAAATCCTCTCACTCTGGTTAGGCACAGGTGAAGTTTATGTTTTTCACAACCATCTGAAGCTTACACGTATATTTGTCTGTTGTGGTTTTTTCTCAAGATTTGTCAGTCTGTCAGTGTCTTTTATCGGGGGATCTGTTAGTCAGCCTGCCATGATTGTCCGTCAGGCAGTCAGTATATTGGTGACTCTAACGAGGCTTCTAAAAGGCAAAGAGATCGAGAAGAATGCCTCAAAAAACTCAATTAAAAACTTAAATTTAATTTCAGGAGAGAAACCGCACATCTGCAACGTGTGTAACAAAGGGTTCAGTACATCAAGCTCGCTAAATACTCACCGCAGAATACATACAGGTTAGAAAACTCTTATCTTTGTTACAATTGCGAGAGTGTTTGTTAATTGAGTACAGTAACTCTTCCACACCTTAACCACTGGACCGAATTTGGATAGACGACAATCTGAAAAATTTAAAGTTTGATATTTTCACCTACTAAATATTTAAAGCTTCCAAAAGCCTACTTTTTTAAGAAGAAGCCTGGTCAAGTTTTAGAACTCTCATTGCTTTGGTTACTCTTCTCTTATCACTTTGGGGTGCAGAGGTAAGGCAAAATATGTTATAGGAAAGAATAATTGGTAAAATGTCTAGCTGTAAGCTGTAGGTAAATAAGTTTCAAATTTTTCCGAAATGGCGCTAGAGGTTTACTTTTTCTAAATATATTTAGAATGTTATTTTAAGTAGGTACCTACTAGAAACCACCTACAAATACCGTAACACAGATCAAATAAAATTTTAATTGCAATAAATGTAGTACATAGAAATGGAGCTATAATTACAGAATCTCACACTTACCATTTACAGACATTCAAACTACAAGTTTTTATTTAAAAAACACGATAAATCTTGTCAAAAACTCTTTTTAAACGGAAATTCATTAAAAGCTCCATAATAAAAAAAACAGACAGACTTTCGCATTTATGTTACTTTCACCTGCAAGTTGTGTCCTGATAAAGGTCTCAAGATCGCTTTCAATTGGTTACATTGAAAGTTAATGGTAGTAATTGGCCAATGTTCACCAGTGTCCCTTAGGCAGATGAGGCTTAACTAGTTTGCCTAAGCCTTTTTTTTTGATTTGCGTCGGTAACAAAATGCATTTACACACTGTCTCCCGGCCAAAGGGGGACCGAGAGAGGTGTGTGGGACTCACCACCGGCAGACAGCCGCTTGTTGAGAAAAAGGCGGGGGCCCAGTACCTGGGTTGCAAAAACCGGGAGGACCTCCTCAGAGAGACGTAGTGGACGCGCCCCTCCTACCTCCTTGTGCGACCATAGCGTGTGTGGCCGACTTCTCGGAGGTTCCATGGTTAGACAGCAGGGGCCCCCTATCCCCGCTGCCTAAGACCCTCCTGGCGCTGCTTGACGGGCCCTCCTGGCCCGCCCGCTGCGCCCTCCACAGGTCCCTCTTAGTTTCCCCCCCAGTAGTCCACCCAGAGTCGCCAATCTCCAATCGCCAATGGGTGTTACTTTTTCCCTAGCGCCCTCTGCGCTCTACCGGGACACGACCACCCACCCACCCACCACGACAAGGTGGAGACTGGTCGGGGGGTAGTTTGCCTAAGCCCAGCCTAACGTACGGCTGCTAACTAAAATGGTTTTTACTTCCAGGGGAAAAGCCACACAAATGTTCTGAGTGCGGGAAGTGCTTTACTGCAAGCTCCAACCTTTACTATCACCGGATGACGCATACCAAGGTATATTTCTATAGTTATTGAAAGAAACATAGAAAGTTTATTTGTAACCATGTAAAAAAATAGACTATTTGGCGGGAAGAGAAGCATCATGTTTGCAGTTTTGTTTTATTTTCAAAAATTTGTGATATTTCTAACATTAATGTGTAATAACAGTGGATTATTAACCGTTAAGTGTTTGTGAATATACATGAGTGTTGGTAAATCAAACAAAGCAGTGCAACATCACTTTTCAAATTCTCTCAAGAAGTCCATGTGAGATCTCAGTATAGTCCCACATCGTTACTGAGGACTCAAGGGACTTAGAGGAGGGTATCTCATTTACCATTTATCATCACTCATTCTCATTTACTATGAATTATATATTATTAATATATCACTTACTTGACACTGGCTAGATGTGCTAGACGCACGAAGCCAATATTTAAAAAGGAAAAGAAACGTATAAAAATAAAAATAAAAAATAATGTAAAACTGAACATACTGATAAAATTCCTGAGCAAATACGTCTGCTGCGTTCCCAAAATCTCTTTAAGTTGAAATTACGTGAACTATTGATAGAAAAATGCTATTATAATGTCAACGAATATTCAAACGACTTATCACTATAAACTTTTGACAAAGTCCGACTTGTTAGTATTACTTTTAAAATCCATAAAATCTGATTTCATGTGAAATGAAATCGCAACTAATTGTACGCCCATGTGGCAGACCACAGCTTGATCTAAACCTGTACTGTAACACCTATCCTGTAACCTGTGTTCGCAATAAACGATTTTGATTGATTAAAGATACCTACAAAAATTACAGAATACTCTCATATTTTCCTAATTTGCCTCAGTTTACTTTGAAAGTAGTTTTTGTTTCTCATCATTCCAACTGTTCGATGTAAAACTGCCGATTAACGGACGAGGCTCTGGCGAACATAACAGTGCCCGATAAGCGGCAATAGGCTCAGCACCTATTACGTGGGACCAACTATTTAATTGGCGAAGTGTGGGCGTATAAGTTGCCTCTGCCTACCCCTTTGGGGAAACAGTGAATGTATGGATGTATGTTGTATAAGAACAAGCCTCTAAAATGCTTTTGACGTGACAACGTCTTATAAATTGGTTTGCCGGGTGACACTTCAAGAAACTGCGTTACGCTCCGCTCACGTTATGCGGTCACAATGAGAGCGAGTGAGAGGCACGCGTCCCTTCCACTCGGGCATGGTTAGCCCGCCTAAGAGCGAGAGAGACAGACATAAATATAATTCTTTGTATAAATAAATGTTTTAAATTGTTACTATTATTTCATCCTTCTTCCTACTATACGAATGAATATTCACATTAAAATTATTTTACCACTCGAAGTCGTTGTCACGTAAAACTTTCGCCCGTATACCGACTTTACAGGCAACCAATTTTTTTGTAACAGAATAAACCCCATAAGTGCGCGTGGTGCCCGCGCTCGTTCCCAACGCCGGGCGAGCTGCGCGCGCATCACGTGCATCACGCGCCGCTCACTGACCACAAGAGGCCGCATTACTAAGTCTACTACGCAAGTGAGTACGATTTTCTCAATATCAACTATAATCATAATTCTTTATAGCTTCATTTGGTGTACAATAAGGTCTTAAAAATTCCAGCGTCGGTCGTGAAGACATCGTTGTTCTAATGCCCTGTTTAAGGTCGAAACCGTTTCATATTGAACTGTTTCTTATTTTTTAGGGAAATTGTAATTGTCACAAAGAATTTTTTTGATTCACCAATTGCTTGCAAAGGAACGTCTGAATCAATAAACCACAATACTAATGGTCACCAGTCACAGCACCTGAACTGAAATCTACCTATCGAAAACGAAATCGACTGAAATCGTATTAAACTTCATAGTTTTGCGGAGCTGACTTAACTATAAGTATTATAAAGTCGAATTCAAAATAATGTATTCAAGTTTGGCTCAATAGACCTATTATAAAAGTAAACTTAGACAAACTTAGTTAAAACTTAGTCTTAGCCCCTTAACTAAGTTAAACTAGGGGACTTATTACAAAACAAGATCTAAAGTTAAACCAGGTTTAAAACTAGTGCTGTCACTTTTAATTGACAGAATGAAGACATTTACAGTTACTAGTTTTAAAACTGGCTTAACTTTAAGTCTTGTTTTGTAATAATCCCCTAAGAATTTAATCACAGGTCCATTTTAACGCCTTTTTATCATTTGTGCAGCGCTTTCAAGGATTTTAAAGTTACTAGTTAGTTAAGTTTGTACTCTATTTATTTCCTAGTCATAATTGTAAGGTTTTAAACATGTATTGTCAAATTAAGTTAAATACTTCAAAAGAAAATATATTTTATTTTCTATTTTGGTGATGACTTTTATTTTTATAACATTAATTACCCTACATTAATTTCCTTTCACTCACTCGTTGAATCGGAATAATAATCATAACAATATTAACGTTTATTTCTCACCATAAATATAGAGAAATGTACTTAATTAGAAAAGAAAATATGTACAATGAAATGTAAATAGGGTGGGTTGGAATGAACTTACCCATTTATTCTCGCTTATATCATTCTCAATGCATCTCTCTGATTAATATAATAATGACAAAAAAACCTAAACCTAAAGCCCGCACACGGGCCACCAGCCACAACCACCAAACGACGCCGATATTTCCTGCAGTTTTCATACATTTTGTCCACTGCTGGACATTGGCCTCTCCATTGACAAGCCTGAGTTCGATCTTCAGCTCCTCATCTACAACCGCTGTCAGCGTAAAACGTAGCCGGAGTCAGTTGGAGTTGGCTGCCTACTGACGTAGCCCGCAGATTCTTAGCAAAAGCGGCGCAAGGGCTGTTACCATGAACGCCGCCGTAGCCAGGAATAGCGGCGGAAACTGGGTATTTGAAGTGTTCTTGTCTATAATCACCACGCTAAACAGGCGAGTCAACGATCACGGAAAGTAAATTCTCGCATTGGTGTCGCTGCTGCTTATCACCGGCCTGTATCATTAAGTAACGTCGTTTCTGAATAAACCGCCATTAATCGTTCGCCAGAGCCTCATTCGTTGTTCAATAAGGAAGGGGAAGTTGGCTGGGAGCACTATAGATGGAGTTTGTGCTCCCTTACATTTCACTAATAACAAATAACAACAAAATTTTTGACAAAAATATTTATTAACCGTCCATCTCGGCTTCATTTGAATTATTTTCTATAACATCATCATTATCTTTGTTTTCTTCTGAGACATCTTTATCCTCGTCATCTCCTTGCGCCTCAACATTGTCATCTCCGTCTTCTGCTGTCGAAACATCCTTATCTCCCTCTTGTGGAATAGCTTCAGCATCTCCGTTGTCGTTCTCTTTTACTCTAACTTTGGAATTGGGTTCTTCAGTTTCGCTCAGTTTCCTCTTGTGGTAGTTGTTTTGCAGGGCCTGTTGGTCGCTGGCTGTGTCCACTCTGAGGAGTTCTCGTAAGGCCATTGTAGCGTAGCAGCTGCTCGGGAGTGACATTGTCAAGATCAGCGCCTTGTATTTTCCTCCTAGAAGAAAAAAATAACGAATAGATTTTTTATTACTCCTTAATACTACTCAAGTTATTATTTCCTGATGTAAACATTACAATTTGTTGGGATACGCCCAAACGACATCTAAGGAGCCCAGGCCAACCTCACCAGCAAGTGGTGCACCTACTGATCAACAGACGAGGTTTTGGCGAATCTAACAGATCCCGGAGCAATAGGCTCACCACCTATTACGTGGGACCAACAATATAATTGGCGCAGTGTGGGCGTGTATATGCCTCTGCCTACCGCTTCGGGGAAACAGGCGTGAAAGTAAGTATGTATGCATATAAACATTTTAAAACTATAAATTTATGTTGAATAAATATTTTTTTTATACTATTTTGATGACAAAATTTTATTACTTTAGCGGACGAGGCTCTGGCAAATATAAAAGTTCCCCAAAAGTGGCAATAGGCTCGCCACCTATTACGTGGTGCCAACAACACAATTGTCGCAGTGCCTCAGGTTACCAGTTCGAAAAAAATAAGCGTGATATTAGTATTTCTTAAAATCCTTTCAGGAAAATAAATTAAAAGCTTGGTTCATACTCTTAAGAAAATGGCATTAATGCTTTTATTCATAAAAATACCTCTACGTATAATATGTTAACTAAGAAAAAAGCAAAATTGCCATTTTCTTAGTTAACATATTATACGTAGGAGGTATCGATATATTTGAGATATTCAACAATCTCTTAAGTAAACGGTGTTCTTTCGAACACACGATCGAGAGTTCAGTTTGCCAACCAGGGGGCCTACCGCCGAGTTCGATGGCAATCGATTATAAGGCAAAATGGATTTCGAATTGATTCTGTCGTACCGCCGAACTCATTTAAATCGAAACAAAATGGCGTTCTCCATGTACCTATTGGTCTGTCACGGACTAAAGGTCATGAATGAGAGGTGGCTGTCGGCAGATTCTCTGGTACGGATTAATGAACGCAAAACAAAGTTTGATCTAGATGGATTACCGGTAATCCATCGAATTCGGCGGTAGGCCCCCAGGTCTTGCTTTTGCACCAGAATATCGGCTTGCTTTGCCGCATGATGTCCCAAGTATCGCTCATGTACTGTTTGCATAACAATGAATAAGGACAACATGTCATTAACATGCAAAAAGGGTAGGAGAGAGTACCGAACCCTGCGGCAATTTGACTTTGGCTTTGCAGAACTCGGAGGAACTGCCATCACATAGTACGTGAATTTTCGATCTTCTAGATAGTTTTAATAGGTATGCCAAAGCAAATGTAGGACACGAAGGCTTAGTTGTTGACAGATGCTATTTTTAATTAATAAAACCTATGTACATAAGCCCATCATCTAAGTACGTTAGCATCAGACCTTCGACGCAGCCGGTGATCTTCTTCCCCTGCATCTGGTCGAGATCGGAAGCGATGAGGTCGGCGTGCGGGTCGTTGTATGTCACTATGGAGTGGCTGAACTCGATGGGACGTATCGCCACGTAGCGGTACGCTCCCGACATACTGTATGCCCTGCAAATAATTACATTTACTAGTTAGATAGCCCCATACGTTAAAATTAACTTCCATACCTATTAAATAGTATATCTGAAGCCATTAGAATGGAAACAAACAAAAATAGGTACAAAACAAATTTAAAAAAACACTATATTGGTGTAAGTGAAAAATTGTAATTTATTTATTTATAAAATTAGTTTTAATGTATAAAAGAGTGTAAAAGAGACTGTGACCCACAGACAAACCAGTCAAACGGTTTTGTGGGATATGTTTTTATATAACTTGTATTATTAAATGGAAATAAACGTTTTATCTATCTATCTATACGTCCAACTGGCCTAGATTCAAGGAATGTCCACAAATGCTTCCAATGAATAATTTATTGATTCAGGCGTTACTTTGCGGAAATCCATTGTAAGCAAGTGATGGATTAAAAATATCTTTGTAACAATTTCCGCGCTACTATTATTTCCCGAAAAATCGCACGCTCTCTGTGTAAGATGTGTATCTTTTTTGTGTAATGTTATTTTCGTCAATGAAAAATATTATAACTTTTATTATATACACTCAAAACAGCTGTCAGCGGTTGGAGACGAAGAGCTGAAGGTCGAGCTCAGTGGCGTGCCAGTGGACGATAATAAGCTGATGATCATGAACAAAATGCATTTAAGCACTGCTTCTCGGCTAAAGGAGTGGCCAAGAGGGGAGTGTTCGACTCTCTGCCGGGAGGAGCGACCGCCAGCAGTCCTACCTACAAAAAACGACGCCCACCTCTTGTTGAAAAGGGGCGGGGGGCCATTGTTTGTACCCCATGTTGTTGTATGGACATGGCGTCTGGCACCCCACCCGAAGCCAACATCACCCCGGGCCAGAACCGGGAGGCCCTCTTTAGAAAGGCGCAATACACCTGTCTGCTCCAATACGCACTGGGTTCATGTGGTAGTTTGACCTGAATTCCTCTTACCTTGGTTCTTGAGAAACTCCGCGCCTAGTAGTGGAACGAAATTTTGCTGCTGTTGACTACTAGACAATGGATAAACATACAGGGTGTTATTACAAAACGTGATCTAAGTTAGACCAGGTTTAAAACTAATGCTGTCTCTTTCATTTGATAAGATGAAGACAGTGACAGCACTAGACCATTTGTAATAAGCCCTTTATACTTACTTATGTTTAGTTTGCAACTCTAAAGTCAAATCATCTTCAGCTAATAACTCCTCATAGTAACTTTTCATATTCGGCGGATACTCGACTCTGTACCCTGGCAACGGCATAACAATGTCGAAAATGGTATACGTCCCACTGTCCAAGTCCGCTTGAGTTAAAATTTTCACAGGTATCAACTTGTATTCTTCTTCCTTGTCTTTCGCCCTGTCTTTTTGTGTTTTTTCTCCTTCTTCGGTATTAAGTTTTGGTTCTGCGTCACTGCCGTCCTTTTCTATTTTTTCTTCGACTAATTCTTCTAATTCCTGTTCTTCAGATTCTTCTAAATCTGTTATAACAAAAATAATTAAATAAATTGTCTTGGTTTTACGGATGTTGATATTATTAGGGTATTGAAATAACGATAGGGAAAACTTACAATTTTAAATTTCTTTTTAAACTATTGATTTAAACCCTTTACAGGCTTTACAACGTATTCCCACCATAAAGTCAACCTTATGGAGTTGAGTTATGGTAGAAAAGGAAATAAATTTTTTAAATGTTTTGGCTGTTAAGGGTTAATTCCTTAAATTTACAACAACAAGATACAAAAGTAATGGTATTGACCGGCTAGAATGTGGCTGGGGGAAACTTTTTATTTTCACTGTGTGTGTTTAATCGAGCCTTGAAAACTCAGTCAAGGTACCGCTGGATCGAAAGTTAAAAAAGATCTGCTCGACTTTGGCATAAAACAGAATCGACTAGCAAAGACCCACTTCGGGTCCTAAGGGACATAAGGGGCTAAGGCCCCAGGGATGTATTAAGTTTAATATCATCATTATATTATTAGACGACCGATATGGCGTGGTGGCGAGTATACCCGCTTTCCGCTCCAAGTTAGTGGGTTCGATTCCCACACAGGAAAAATATTTGTGTGCATGAACATGAATATTTGTTCTGTTCTGGGTGTTTCCTTGTGTATATTAAGTATTTATTTACAACAAAAAATAGTATTTATGTATGTTTATCCGTTATTTAGTATCCATAACACAAGTTCTTAATGATACTTATCTTGGAACTAAATGATTGGTGTAATTGTTATAAAATATTTATTATTATATCAGCCTTATAAAGTCCACTGCTGAACATCAGCCTCCCCAATAGATTACACTCTATTTGGAATATCTACCCATAATCACCACGCAGGTCAGGCAGGTTAGTGATCGCAGTTCAAGCTAGTACGCAGGATGACGCTGATGCCCATCATCCAGTAGGACTTCTCTTCGTCGACTCTTACGACTCCCCGTGAAATGAGAGGGGGTTAGGCTCAAGTGGTACCCACACCGGTGAAAGATATAAGTAGTAACAATATACAACAACTAAAAGAGACCTCCAGCTTTAATATATTCAAATAAATTGAAAAAATACTTGACCAAAAAATTTTATTACAATATAAAAGAGTTTTTCGAGGACAGAACTAAACTGTAAAACAGTGTGAAATATAAATAATAATTCAATTATTACATTTTAAAGTAAATAGGATAAATATAACGGAAAAATAATAATAGAGGTATATATGAGTATAATAATATATATAAATAATATAATGTGAGATTAATATATTTAATTTAATTAATTCAATTTATATTTAATTCTATGTAAGTTTATATGTTTTCTTATTCGTACTGCCTCATAATTTTCTGCTAACCCGAAGGTTAACTGGTAGAGAATGCTTTGCAGCATTAAGTTCGCTTTTTGTACATTTTTATTATAATTTGTGCGATAAAGTTTAAATAGTAAAGTTAAGTAAAGTAAAGTAAAGTAAAAGTAAAAAAATATTTATTTCATAAACTATTATAGTACTTGAAAACGTCATAATTAAAATTGAAAAAAAAAACAATCGAAATATTATTACACTAAATCACTAAGCTTAGATTCACTTACATGCAACAAAACAATTTAAAAACAAAAAATAATTAAGTGTAAGTGATTCTAAGTGCCAGTTCCTCACCGCTCTGTAAGAAAAACTGGCTATCCATTGGTTTGGTACTTGAATTACAATCTTCATTTGTCTGTGAAGCTATACAATGCAATATAATAGAACATTAACAATATTCATGTTTTAAGTCATTCACATTAGAATAGCCTGTATGAAACGGCAGTTTAATCCCAAGCATTTTTATCTGCCATATAGTCTTTGATAGAATAGTATCCCTTTGAAGACAGCTTGCGTATAAATTAATTATATAGTATGTAAGTAATTTTATATTAAAATTGTGTTGCTGCGCCCTACCAGGGTATCATGTATGCACCTTTACCTTTAATAAACTTTACCTATGTATCTACTCATGATAGCAATAAATATTTAAAGTTTGAAGTTTTGAGTATGTAACACCCAGCTGACCTTGTATCTGCTGCTTGGTTAGAGGCACGAGGTCGCCGATGGCAGGCCGCAGCCCGAAGCGAGCGATCCGCTCCGACACCACGCGGTTCCACACGAACGACTGATATGAGTGCATGTATAGCAGCCGAGTGTTGCGGGGGATCTGGTGTTATCAACAAAATTACATTGAATATAAGACTATATTTTTGTAACTAGTAATTGCTTTCTGAACTGAGCCGTTGAGACATAAATGACAATAAAGACAGCGCACAGGAATTGTTACACTACTACCTGTTAAAAGGTGGTATCGATAAGCCATTTTTGTGCTACCAATTGCAAGTGAATTATTCTGTGACTACACGTAGCGTTGGTAAAGTTACCCGCCACTCCCTCAAGCCGCTTAGGGTTGGATGGACGTGAGCATTCGCCGTATGCGATCGTTGCGGCTCATTAGCATATCAGCATCTCAGCCATCTGACGTCCACTGCTGATCATAGGCCTCCCCAATAGATATCCACATTGAGCGATCCTGAGTCGCCTGCATCCATCGGCTTCCCGCCGCCTTTACCAGATCGTCGGTCCATCGCGTGGGAGGCCGTCCTCTACTACGTTTGCCGGTTCGCGGTCGCCATTGAAGAACCTTAACGCCCCATCGGTCGTTGGTTGTTCGAGCTATGTGCCCCGCCCATTGCCACTTCAGCCTGCAAACTCGCCTCGCTAGGTCGGTCACACTTGCAAGCTTTTATTATGGCTCATATCTCTTTCATTGTTGTTAAAAAATATATGTCGAATTTCCATTCTGTGAATGTTTGACGAATCTAAATGATCATGTTGATTTTAAAGACATAAAAGTAAATTTTATTTTATTTTACTCAGTGCAAACCGTACATTACGTGCGTACAGATTTACGTTAAGGTGCGTACGGATTAGAGGCAGCCTCGCCTGAGGCACGCACGGCTCGCCCTGTTGCCTCAAGTGCGTATGCGCCTCAGCCCTCATGACTCATTCCACGCGGCCGCGACGCGAGTCATTGTCGGTCTGTTCTTTGACTTTGCTCAAAGGAGGCTCGGCGTACATGCCTCGCAAGTATGGACGTAGTTTGAGCACGGTTCTAGCAAGTCACGCACAGTAGCGACAATTTCGTATAGTCGAAGCCACAACTCGCGACTTCTGCGCCTTTCGGAGGAGGTCCTCCATGCGGGCGGGGTGCCAGATGCTACAACCCAGCCATTAGCCTCCTGGGTGGGTGGGTGCTTGTCGTGGGAAGATTTTTAGTGGGTAGGACTGCAGGCGGTCGCGTCTGCGGCTTGGCTGCACTGTGCCCCATACTCCTCTTTCGGATTAGCCGTTGGCCGGGAAGCAGAGTGTAAATTCATTTATTTATCGACGTAATAAAACACAAGGAGATGTAGAACTTTGTAGTGCATGTAGCTGGGCCGAGAGTGTTGCTGTCCAGCCAATCTGTATTATAGTACTGTAAGGTCTGTATTATATACCTTATCGCTTGCTTCGTGCCTCGGAAAGCACGTTAAGCCGTTGGTCCCGACTGTCATGAACATCTATGGCAGTCGTTATTAGGAAGCCAGTGCTTTCTAACAGACTGACAGCTGGCTTAACCATAGAATGATGTTTCCCTCTGGGTTGCGGAGGTCAGACGGCAGTCGCTCCACGTTTACATACCAGACAAATCATGTGGTTTATTGTGTGTTTAAAAACCATGTGAAAATGTTATTAAGGTATAAGTGACAAAAAAGAAATAAAAAAGCTGAAATTCAGCCAAATCTGGTTGAACCAGTAAGCAAACCTTGGCCCCTAAGCTTAAGTCTAGAGCAGTCTTTCCCAAAGTGGGCGATAACGCCCCCTTGTGGGCGCTGCATGTCTCAAGGGGAGCGGTAAGAGACCCAGAAAGAAAATGGGGTCGTTGTGTAGAGGCCTGGGGGGTGATTTGTAATTTTATTTAGCTAAAAGTAGGCAGTAGTGCCTCTCAAAGTAGGCAGTAGACAAAATAAGTTTGGGAACCACTGGACTCTAGGGCAACCGGGATAATGCTAGGATATGATGAGAAGACTTCTTGGCGGGAAATTGAAGAGTCATGTCTGCAGTTTTGTTTTATCTTCTAAAATTTGTGATATTTCTAACATTAATGTGTAATAACGGTGGATTATTAACCGTTAAGTGTTTGTGAACATACATGTGTTGGTAAATGAAACAAAACAGTGCAACATCACTTTTCAAATTTTCTCTCAAGGAGTCCATGTGAGATCTCAGTATAGTCCCACATCTTTACTGAGGACTCAAGGGGTTAAGGGGAGGGTATTTCATCTTCGATTTATCATCTTGATCACCACTCATTCTCATTTACTATGAATTATATATTATTATTATTGACGACCGATATGGCGTGGAGGTCAGTATACCTACACTTCACTCCAGAGGTCGTGGGTTCGATTCCCACACATGACAAATCTTTGTGTGCATGTACATGAATATTTGTTCTGGTCTGGGTGTTTACCTATGTATATTAAGTATGTATTTACAAAAAAAAAGTATTTAAGTATGTTTATCCGTTGTTTAGTTATCCATACCACAAGTTCTTAATGATACTTATCTTGGAACTAAATAGTTGGTGTAATTGTCAGAAAATATTAATATTAATATATTATATCTCTGACTTGACACTGGCTAAATGTGCAAACCGCACGAAGCTATTATTTAAAAGAAGAAGAGTCTGTATGTTATACCTTCCCCAAGGCGCCGGCCAGGTCGTTAGGCCTCTGCGCGAGTGACCGCAGTAGCGCCGGCTCGGGTCCGGAGGCCCGCGCGGGCAGCCAGGGCGCGGCCACGGCGGGCCCCACATTGCGGTACAGTTGAAACGCGGTCACCAGCGGGTTACTGGGGTTGCGGTCGTCCAGAATGCAGTATATAGCCTGGAATGTAAACCCAGTCACATCATTATGACGACCGATATGGCGTGGTGGCGAGTATACCCGCAATCCACTCCTGAGGTCGTGGGTTCGATTCCCACACAGGACAAATCTTTGTGTGCATAAACATGAATATTTGTTCTGGTCTGGGTGTTTTTCTATATATATTAAGTTTGTTTTACTAAAAAAAAAATTAAGTATGTTTATCCGTTTTTTTAGTATCCATAACACAAGTTCCTACTGATACTTATCTTGGAACTAAGTAACTGATGATGGAGGATAATCGTGCCCCTGACACCAAAAAGCTAAAATGTCTTTTACTCTTTCTTAAAAATATTTCATAAAAGTAGTTCAGGGGGGAAAATTCAAAAATTCAGAAAAAATTATGACTCGAGTTCTATAAAAATCGGGGAACATATATGGGGGTGATTCGGGTACCCCAAGGGCTGTTCTATCTCTAGACTTCGACTTAGGTGGGTGTGTTGACTCTGGTGCCGAACCTCTGAAGCCCGTAGTTGATGAACCTGTTCTCTTGGAGCAGGGAGCAATAACTATTATATAAAAAGTCACCTCTTGAAAGTCCCCTTTGAGCAGATGCTTCCCAATGCTATAGGTGGGCGTGTTGACTCTGGTGCCGAACCTCTGAAGCCCGTAGTAGTTGATGAACCCATTCTCATGGAGCAAGGTGCACGCCTTCGATATTAGCTCGTTCTCTGCCGTCACGTTACGGAGAACTATACGAAACCTGTGGATTTTCAAATAAAGAATACATACACACATAATACCATTATGATTATCATTAGCCCCAGATGTATGGGATGTAAGGGTGTATAGGGATCCCATAGAAGCCCAAGCCAACCTCACCTGCAAGTGCATCTGCCGATCAACGGACGAAGCTAAGAAGTTCCCGGTAAGCGGCAGTAGGCTCGTGACCTATTACGTGGGACCTACAACATAATGAGCGAGATGTGGGCAAATAAAATGCTTCTGCCTACCCTTTCGGGGATAAAGGCGTGATTGTATTTTGGAGACGAATCAGCCAAAAAATTCGTCACGTAGGTTTTTTCTCCAGTTATAATAAAGTCAAAAAATATTTATTTCATAAACTATTACATAGTTCTTGAAAACGTCAAAATTAAATACAATTATAAAAAAAACAATCTAAATATTATTACACTGAAATCACGAAGCTTAGATTCACTTATGACGACCGATATGGCGTGGAGGTCAGTATATCTACACTTCACTCCAGAGGTCGTGGGTTCGATTCCCACACAGGACAAATCTTTGTGTGCATGAAAATGAATATTTGTTCTGGTCTGGGCGTTTTCCTATGTATATTAAGTATGTATTTACAAAAAAAAAAAAAAAAGAGTAATATAAGTATGTTTATCCGTTGTTTAGCATCCATAACACAAGTTCTTAATGATACTTATCTTGGAACTAAATAATTGGTGTAATTGTCAGGAAATATTTATTTATTTATTTTATTTTTATATGCAACAAAACAATTTGAAAACAACAAATAATTAAGGGTGAGTGAATCTTATTGCCATAAATTTACTTAACATTAAAACACAGCAAAGATTAAATAAGAAAACACAAATTTAATAAGACTACAAAAACTTATATTCGTGGAACAAAGTGGATCAACATGGAAAACAATTCGGGAGGTCTGTATTCTGCAGTGGATTTATCGCTGACACATACATAATATCTCGCCTGTTTCCCCGAAGGCGTAGGCAGAGGCATATTATACGCCAACATATCGCCAATTATATTGTAAGTCCCACGTAATAGGTGGCGATGGCGGGCCTATATATGGCCGCTTACCGGGAACCGAAGCGCTCGTAGCTATGCGGTGCTCGGTGGTCGGAAACGATCACCGAAGTACAGCAGAGTTTACAGAGGTCAGTCCTTGGATGGGTGACCGTTTGTGTGGCATTTGATATCGAGCGCTTCCGTGCTTCAGAAGGCTGCATAAGCCGTTGGTCCCGGTTATCACAAAATGTGGTGGTCGTTAAGCCATGTTAGAGGCCTAATGGGCAGCTTGAAAAATTCTAACAGCAGGACGCCATACACCTGCCTCCGCCAATCCGCACTGGATCAGCGTGGTGGAGTAAGACCAAATACCCTCACACCTTGGTAAGTGAGAGGAGGCTCGTGCTCAGTAGTAGTGGGACATGAATGGGCTGAAATGATGATAATGATGATGGCCGGGAACTTTTATGTTCTGAAGAGCCTCGGGCCTTCGGCATCTCAGATCATGGTAGGATCCCTGTACACCCTGATGGCTGAGATGATAATGATATTCAACAAAGGTTCATAAGGAAATTTAATAAATTACCTGTTTCCCTTCAGCAAACCAAGCCTTAGTGAATGGTCATGGAAAGTGTAGTTGCCTCCGTAAATTCCCCGAAGTCCCCTCAAGGCGTTCGCTATTTTCTTGGGGTCTACTCGTCGCAAGCTCATCCACTGGGTGGTCTTTGCGCGACGGTCTTTCGTGCCAGCGTAACCCAATAAAGGTGTCCTGTAAAAATATTATACATAATTATTATTTATGTTGAATTTCCAGTTGTTAAATCTTTATATAGCAGAACTTCACAGAATACCGTGTTCTGGTTTGAAGGGTGCTGTCAGCACGTATTCATATTTGTTCAGGGACTATTGTACACCCGATATACTGTTATTATATCTAAATGAATGATAAACAGTCCCAATCAGAAGTATGGTAAATAATAACAACTTTATATCCTATAAGCTGTAATATCGCTCACTATACTTTCAGATGGAACCGTTTACAATTACTAATAATCTCAAGCTATACATATTTATTTGATCAAGTGAGCAATTTTTCATCAAATCTGTATTTTACTTTTAACTCGCACACTATTCCCAAGTTCTGCTGTGTACGTATTCCTAACCAAACTCCCTTAAAATATATATCTGACAGTGTGAAAGCCATTTGCCGGACATAATGAACACTGTGAGGTTGGGCGCTTGCCCCACCCTTGCTCTGACCTGTAAGCTACCTAACCAAACCTTAAAATTGAATTATCTAGGTAATAACTAGGTAGGTAGGTCTAGGTTTTTGTTTTCAATTATTTTTGTACATAACGATGTACCTTTCTGTGTCCTTCACTTTTCTGTCCATTTAAGGTGGCCTGGAAGAAATTGCTTTAAGCAATAAGGCCGCCCATTGTATATACCTACGTGTTTAATTTTCTTGTTTTTATGTGTAATCTTTATCATTGCGTACAATAAAGAGTAAATTATTAATTATTATTAACTACAATTATACATAATATCTAATAATACAGATACAGAGTGCTATAGGGTGTAACCTTCCTTTATGATAAAAATTACTAGAGTAAAACCACAGCAAACTTTACTTGCTAGTTACAAATTATTTAGCTGCCTCAGCCTGAACCCATGGCTGGCTACGCGCGCGTGACTGTAAGTTGTAAAATACATTACATCCCATAATGGAAAGGCAGCTTTATGTATAAATAATTGAATGTCTCACTCACTTCATCCTCAGCCTGTCGGCAATTTGCTGAGCTGCTTCCATTGTGTCACAGTTCTCCTTGTACACCACAAAATGTACGAACTCTCCGGGCCATGTCCATTTTACTCTCGTATCAATTCGTACTGGATTATAATGAATAGTTAAATAACATTAGTAATCAATCAATTTAGAAATAAAATAGTTAAACTACAACATGATTCGCATTGACAGACATTTTCCTTTCTGAACTATGGTATTGCAGCGAAGTAGTTGCTGTTATGTTAACAAATTAAAATTATTACATTTCTTACAGATATCGAAGGGACTGAGATACACCTTGTGTCTCAGTCTCCCATCACCACAAATTACTATAAAGTGTTCTAAGCGTCAAGATAAATATAGTAATCCGAGATTAAAATCTATTGAATGTGTTTTATTTGCAATCGCAGAAATAAAAGAAAACCATTAAATGATATATTTTGTATGTCCATGTAACTGAAGTAAATTACCTCCCTTCTTGTATTTCATGAACACACAAGATTTCTTGTCGTCTCTAGTGACAGTCCTGCCCACAATACTGCTGCCAAAAGCTTTCTTGACCGCATCGTGAATCTTTGTTCTCTGTTCTTTCGACATCCCTGTGACGTCAACCTGAAAAAATATTCAACTTTAGAGATATACTTGTACCAACCCAACAGTATTAAATAAGAATGATCATTTTTTTTTGTCAATAATGTCAAATCAGACATTTAGCAGATGTGTGAATTTAACAACCCTTTTACCATGTTTGTTTCATTTTTTTTAGCGAGCAATCTCCTCAGCTTTAGAAATTACAAATCTTTCCTCTTTATAATTTAGTGTAGATAGCTGTTACCCACGACTTTGTCCGCGTCATTTTCTGTTATTATTTTAGACAATTTAGTTTTTAAAAGAACATAATTATTTTCAAGTACTTCTGCGTAAATTTTATTTTTAGTTTTATTTTCTTGTGGCAGAAGCAATGGAAGACCTCAAGAATGAATAATTTTCCCCTTTTTTTTACATTTTCCATTATTTCATCATTCCTAATAGTTGCAGCGTGATGTCATATAGCCTAAAACCTTCCTCGATAAATGGTGTATTCAACACAAAAATGAATTTTCAATTCGAACCAGTAGCTCCTAAAATTAGCGCGTTCAAACAAACTCTTCAGCTTTATAATATTAGTATAGATTGAGAAGCCAGGAGGGTGAACAAATATTTGATAGTAATAATATTCTTACTTATGAGATATTGCATCCATGTTTCACAAATAAAGTTATTATACAAATAACTATGATTTGATCTATTAAAGCCCAGTAATTTAATGTTGAATACTTTAAGGTCGACTTATGACAATAACTAACTGGAAACATACATACATAATATTACGCCTGTTTTTGTAGGCAAAGGCATACTATACACCCACATTTTGCCAGTTATATTGTTGGTCCCAAGTAACAGGTGGCGAGCCCATTACTGCTTACCGGGACCTTTTATGTTCACCAGAGTCTCATACGTTGGTTGCCAGGTGCACCAGTTGCAGGTGAGGTTGGCTTGGGCTCTTTAGATCTTTGTAGGAAACCTTTAATAGAAATTCAAAACAACCTGAACTTTTTCAGGACAATTATCATCAGTGCCAAACAATTTGTTGATGCTGTCCCAGGTTTCCATCGGCAGAATCTCAACATTGTACTTTGAGAGAAGTAAGTCTTCGTCGTCATCAACACTGTCCACTATCGGTGCTGGTGGCTTAAGTTTTGTCAACTTCGCAACTTCACCTTTATCGTTAATTTCAGATACTTGGAAGTCTGAATACCTGAAAGTTAACTTTATAATGAGTATAATGTCTGAAGCGCTCATACCTTTTTAGGGTTAGGTAGGAATTAGTTAAAAGGTAAACTGAGAAGAAGAAAGAGATCAGATTGCATTAGCGACTGTTTGTGGTATATTCAGTACTTTGGACGGCAGGTCTGTTATTGGAACTGCATCGCTGCATAAACAGTAAACATCATATCAACTTTATGAAGTGCACTGCTGAACATTGGCTTCTCCAATTGATTACATTCTATTGGAGATTTGGTAGGATTTCTCTATCATGCACTCTTATGACTCCCCTGATGAGAGGGGGTACTATTCTAGGTTGGTGCCACATGGCCATTGTTAAAAATAACAATTAAGTAGTGCTTAAACAAAGGCACTTAAGGATGCCTTGAAATATTATATGCATTCGCCTCAATCAATCAGCATTATTGTTGTTTTTTAACTTTTCGTATATGAGGTGGGGTATGACATACCCCAGCGGCGTCTGCCACAAGTCGTGTGACACCTTTAATTAAGATGTCTGATTTATTATTGTTTGTTTTTATTAAATTGTTAATGTTTAAAACTAGTTATATTATAGTCTTATAAATTAAGAAGACTGTGATTGTTATATGATGTGCATTTATTTTTAGTACTCAAGAAAAGGCTTCATAAATCATAGTTTGAAGAAAAAGTTAAGTTTTTGTACTCTTATTAATAAAAGCCTATTCTCATGTAAAAATAAAATTAGTTTTACTTAATTCAATTCATTATTAGATATAAAAACATATTTATTATTATTTAACAATCTTATATATAAATTATGGGAACTCTACTTCTTTTTATATTTGGGGTAAATCAAACCCCACCTAGTATAGCATAATGAGATTAGTCACCTCGTATATGGAGGGTTAACATAAGGTTTTACTAAAGAACCTACTTGATCAAAACTGATCTAGGGTTGCATGCATTACTAAGATCATTGGTAGTCATATTTTTATTAGTAAGTTATATAAACAGCAAAAGATATAGATGTGTGGTGATGGTGAAAAGAATTTGGGAGGATGAATGGAATAGATTGATGAAACCAATTTACCATGAACAAGTAAATAGAAATGTTGAGGGAGGCAGATCATATCGAGGGTTCCGTGCTCAAACCCGATAAGTGACAACATCACATACATAATTTCTGCTGCTTTTTCTTGTGATATTATCAGATTAGTTGATTTCAGAAAAGAAGACTTCATAAGCATAAGCATAAGCAAACTGAGGACTTCATAACCCAATAAGTAAACCTTTTAAGTTTCATTTTTTAATTAACCGATAAATTCTTTTAAGTACTGTTTTAAGCCCAAAAACACTTATCGGGTTTGAGCACGGAACCCTCGATATAAGATCTTAAACAACCAAATCCGGAAGGTTATGAAAAAGGGACGATAAGTGACGATTATCAGGTAAACCAAAACTTTTGTACAAGGATCAGAATTCAGAGCTAGTGAAAGGTGCTTGTTGTAATAGTAAAGTGTATGTATGTAAGATCATTATATAAATACTTGTGCATTGTTACCTTGACTTTATAATTCCATTGAATCCATCATGATCGCTAACATATTTAGTTGCACCAATTTCGACTTCAGTCAATCTTCTTCCTACTGGTTTAGGGACACGGATTGCAGCCGGTTGCCCCTGATCCGCCTGGTTCCACACAGGCCATTGGGATCCGCCACTTCCACCGCCACCTCCACCTCTGTTACCATACTGCTGATATTGCCCAAAGTTGTCCCGAGGACCTGATCTGTTATCGCGGTCAAAACCTCCTCTGTTCGGTCTCCCACGTCCTCTACGACCCCGATTGTTACGATTCCATTTAGAGTTTCCATTGAAACTCATTTTTACGTTTTGTAAACGTTAACCTTCTTACAATGGTTGGTTAAATTAATATTACTTTTACGATAATCACTTAGCAACTGAAATACTACTTAAGCTATATCGTCTTTAAAAGCAATAGTTGTTAAAACTTATTACCATATAATTCTAAATGCTTGATTACCGAGTAAACCTCTACCGCGTCAAATTAATATTATTTGTATGACTTTGACGTTGACGTATCAGACCGATCAGACGTTAGCATTATACTTTTACGTAAAAACTTTCATGATCATTCAGCCATCTTCAATATTCTTAAGTTTAGTTCTTGTAAATAAGTCGGAGCAATTATTTAAATGCAACTTACAATAAAAAAAAAATCCTATCCTTACAATAACGAATTCTAATATTTTTAATGCGTACCATTTGTTATGTACCTGTAAATCATCTCTTTCTTTAGCGGGTAGTTTTATATTAATACATTTTTATATCTAGATAACATTTTACATATCAAAAATATAGTTTGTGAAATACACACATGAAGTGATTTAGTAGTGAAAAATTCTCTTTTTTAAAATACAAGTAACTTGTATAGTTTTAAACAATGTCTAAACGTAACCCTAAGATTGTTGTTGATACTTCTAATGATGCAGGTAACTTTTCATGTACCATATACCAGGCTATTAAATTGTGATTGAAAAGATATCAGACGAATAAACGAGGGTTTTAGCCCATATTGTTTGAAATCATTCCGAGTCATTATTATGCCTTTTGTGGAAAAGCAGCATTAACATTGATTGAGTATTGATAAAAAATTACGACAATTACATAAAAATTAACGGATATTTTTGAAATTTCTAACTAACCTCTTATTGAATGTAAATTTTACTTCAATTTCACTTAAGTTACGGACTTAGTTAAACCAAACAGGAAACTATTTCAATACTATTAATAGATAACTACATTTTACTTCCAACTCACTAACTTACCCAACTAAATACCTGAAACTACTTAAACACGTAGACTGCTAGACATTGCGTTTAGTGACATAAGAGCATAAATGTAAGTATACAGTGCGGTTAATATAGATTGTGAATCACAGGTCGTCGCAAAGAGAAGAGATCCCAAAGTAGTCGCGCTGGACTGTTGATGCCGGTTGCCAGGGTGAACAGGATCCTGCGGAAAGGCAACTACGCCAGGCGCATCGGCTCAACGGCTGCCGTGTACCTGACAGCGGTTCTAGAGTACCTATGTGCCGAGATCTTTGAGCTGGCTGCCAAAGCTGCCGAGGATAACAATAAGATTAGGTTATACTTATATTCCTTACTTTGCCATAAAATTCTAATCTACCCTGTCCATTAGTTGGTAAGCATTATTAATTATTATGATGCAGTGTTAGAAGTCATACAGGTTACGCTTTGACGTGTGTAATGTCAGCAAAAAAAAAGTATTTTGTATGTATGTAAGTACCTAAGTTGCTTCAGTTCGATTCCCGGCCGATGCATACCTAACTATTTACTTATGTGCAAACCGCACGAAGCCATTTTTTAAAAGAAAAAAATAAGTTGTTCCTTACTTAGGAAAACCTAATGTTTAGTAATATAGTACAGGTATATTTATTTAATTAGGAATACAATAATTTTATATAAGTATCTACAAGCCACAATAATTTATTGTATGTAGCTTTGAGATAACTTCCAAATACTATTATTCTGTCCATAGAATATCACCTCGCCACATAGTGTTGGCGGTGCGTAATGATGACGAGCTGGACCGCATGTTGTCTGGCACCACCATATCACAAGGCGGAGTAATCCCTCACATCGAGCCCCAGTTCCTTCCAAAGAAACATATAACCAAAAGCCAGAAGACCTATGAAACAAACGTTTCGTCACAGGAGTATTAATTTTTTTTAATTGTTAGGCTTTTTACTTTACACATGTTACAACATCAAAGGAGAAATAAAAGTACAGAGCCAGACTTATCTAAGCCGTGGAAGGTGTCGCTGTTGTCGAATTTAGTACAGTTTTACGCTTAGTTCCAATTTGGGCCACTGGGCCATTTTCCATTAATTTAAAAATGGTTAGCAAGATTAAAATCTAATGTTGTACGAAATGATAAGGACAATTTGAGGTTTATTTTTATTTCTTATTATAATAATTTAATATTTTTATGGATTAAATTTAGTTCGATTTATGTTTTTAAGGTAATTAAATAAGATTAAAAACTATTTTACAGAAATTATTGATTATATTATATTAGCCTTAACCAATACCGGGCAACAAATATTTAATTATGTTATTGTAGTTTTTATGTAATTGTGATATAAAGTTTATTTATTAATGAACGATTTTATGATGTTATGTATAAGTAATTATTTCTTAAAATAAAAATACAATATTATTAAACGCATTGTTTTATTTCATCGCAGACCATTAACGTCCCACTGCTGAACACGAGTCTCCCGAGTTAGGTCATACTTTACCACGCAGACCCAGCTAGTGAGTGAAAGTGATAATACTCCAATAAATTTGTGGACATTTAAGAATCAATAGAATAGCTACAATAACCTAACTTCGCGCAGCGCAGCGATTCTATTGGTTCTAAACAAACACATTCCGCGCAACGCATCCTCGCACATCTTTCAAACCACGGAAACGCTTGATATTAATGAAGGGTCACCCATTCAACAAGTGACATCTTTGAAATCTGCATTAGTTAGGTGATTGTTGCCAACCACCAATTACCGCGAAAGTACGAGCGCTACCGTGGAGCTACGATGTGTAGTTATATAGTTAATAATCACTGAAAATATCGACTATAGCATTAAACTATGTCGTAAGTGAAAAGCCGTTACTTTAAACAAAGTCGTAAGTGCAAAGTAAAGACTTATCACTTAAGACATTGTTAAATGCTGCCATCGATATATTCATCAGCTCAGACTGAGCAAGGGCCTCCACTGACAGACCAAGGTGAGACGGTATTGGTTGGTACTCCACTACCACCAGAAATATACTACTAAAGTTGGATTAGAATAAAACACCAAATACCAGCCTTGTAAATGACATGTAATTTTAAATACTGTAAACAAGAGATCTGATTATTCGTTCTTAATAGAATGGTACTTTGTAGCTACAAGTTACAATTAAGTGCTAACAAATTCAAGATACCTGGAAATATATATTAAACTATAATACAAAAAAATATAAATTAATAAATTTGTTACAATAAAATCATTGAAGAAAATAAGGTACTTATATAATTCGATTTGATTTTCTTTATATCTGTAATATAAATGTAAAAAATACTTTAATAAGTAGATAGGTAGTAAAAAGATTATTCGTGCATTTTTAATCTAGTTAATAAGCATTTACATAAAAAAAATATAATCAAGGAACATGATTGAATACTCAAAGTTAAAAGTAACGACAGATTTGTTGTCATGTAAATTTAATTAAGTTTAAAATAAATGTTGGCCCATAGAAGACGACGGAAATAAGCGCGACTTCAACGAATACGCGCACTAGAAATCTGTTTCCCCCTTTTTTATACTTTTTGGCTTCAGTCCCGAACTATTTTCAGACCCTGTTCCTTACTGTGTTTCAAGTAAATTTTTGTACTGGCCCAAGAACAAAACATAGAGTTTCATGTCCTTTATTTAGCCAAAATTAATTTATTTAAATAATAGGCTTTTATAATTTCCGTCGCCTGTTTGACCTTATATGTAAAATTTATAAAACTAAACAGCATACAACTAAAATCATAATATAATTGTATCTTTTTAGATCAAGGTACCGTCAGCATCAAAAATTATTGAACATTTTTATTCCAGCATAAATGCGTTACATAAATGAAAATAAAATAACACTACACTCAAGACCTTCATTAATGCAGTAGCACAACTTTTATGACAATATCGAGTAGGCCATTGGTTTCAATGCCTGTAGACATGACATACTACGTTAAGAGTCGCATTATACCTGCCCAAACAGCTAGCCAAAGTAAATACTATAAATAACATTTTGTCTCAAATTTGTTTTCAAGACATGCTACATAAACAAAAGTGGTTTCCATACTGTAAAATTCACCAAGCAATTTTGAAAATATCGGCTTATACAACCTACCTACATAAGTATTGCTGTAGTGCATGCAGTGCGTAAGTTTTAAAATAACAGATTCGGATTAAAATGAAAAATGTTACCACTAAAAAGGAAAAGAAATGGACTACTATTTACATGACTCTTTAGAATATTTACTTTTTATCATAACTGCAAATATTATTTCGACAACTGTACAGCAATTTTTGTTGCTGACTGTATAAAAAGGTTTTAATCTAAGAATACTATCTACAATACCATTAAATGTTTATTCACAAAATAAATGCAACTGATAATATCAATATGCTTTCAAAACATCACATAATCAACTATTAAAACAATAAATAACGCACAATAAATCTGTCGGATATAAGTTTAAGTTAATCGCGTCTACCCTAACGTCCGAAATTAATAAGTACCTATGCGCACTCCGAGATTTACGTCAACCTTATAGACCTATCTTAGTTTCAATTGTTTTTAACTAAGTTAACTCTATTTCAATTCAAGAATTACTTGTAGGGACATTTTTTTAAACAAAAAGGTATGATTTGTCTATAGCAAATAGCCAAATTTGGATCGAGAAAGGTTATTAATTTCGGGCGTATAAAGGAAGCATGATAGACGAATACAAACTTATGTTACAGTAGACGACCGCCAATGAAATCGGATAAGATCTAAAGTTAAACCAAGCTTAAAACTAAATGCAAATAGTGATAGCACTAGTTTTAAACCTGGTTTAAGCTTAAATCTTGTCTTGTAACAAGCCCCTGTGTGTTTTAGGCTAATATAACATAAAATATTGGCGGCTTGTGTTACAAAAACAAATAAACTAAAACTTAAAAATCTATGAGAACCAAGGGATTGCACGGAGTTAAAAACTAGTAGTTAAACTTTGTTAATAATAATTAAAAATAATGGGTATAAAATAAACTAAAAGTTTCTATACAAAGGTAAGGTACCTTATAAATATATTTGTTACTACTCCTAATATTTTTATTTCATTCAAAATTTCGAAATAAATGTGTGTGCGTAATGGTATAAAATACTTTTGGCAGTGTTCAAAATGTACGTACGTATCGATCAGGATTTACGAGTTCATTATTTATTTATATAACTAAATGAATACTAAATGCAACTAGCCAAAAGGACATCTTCAATATGAGCAAATATATTCTTAAAATTATACTATTATAATTTAAATATGAACGTTTTATAACTTTGAAAACATTTAATTTTATCAATATATTGGCAACAATTAAACACATTGATATAATTTATAATACAAAATCCATTCAGCAATAGAATTGAAACGTCAGCTTTTGATTAATATCTGATTTTCATAATGGCCTATACAGACAATACATTTTAAAGTAAGCTTGAAGCTTGAGATTGAAAATATACTATACCTACACCAAATGACAGTAGCGGTTTCGTTAAAACTGTTTAATTTAGTAGAATTGATAACTTTGAATTTCTGTAGCTCAAAACTTGTTTCACAATATCTAAATAAGTTATGAATAGCGTTTATTAGACAAATTAATAATTAAATCTTTTGAGTATCTCTTCCACAGACATTGTGAATCAGCCCCTTAATAAATACGATAAAATTTATGTAAGAGTCTATTTAAAGCATTGAAATTAACTTGAGAAATTATAAATTTCATAGGAATGGTGTATTTGACTAAAGGCTTAGATTTGTTGTAAAATTCAAAATTTCATCAAAATGCGAAATTTCATAAATTATCTGTACAGGCCATTACTTCAAAAACACACCATAATTTAATAATATTTGATCTCACACTTTGCATGCACACCACACAAAAACCAATTGCTATTGTATACACCTAAATTATGAGATATAGTATAATATTTAATATATTCCAACAACACATTCATTTGTAAGTTCATGTATTTGGATATAAACACACATGGAGCCAAAAAGCAATACTCTCATTTTTATGTATCAGTATTTAGTGATCATCTAATCTAAAACTCAACTTTACCGTCATGGTACTTTTACACTTATAAATAGGTGATTTTGACACACTTCGGTTTTTGATAGGGGTATCGTATTGAGCCGCTGTGTGGTAGGAGCAACCCTAAAGAAATATATCAAACCAATAATGTTGTAATTAGTATAGAAGAGACTGTGACTCACAGGCAAACCAGTCAAACGGTTTTGTGGGATATGTTTTTAAGTAACTTGCATTATTTAAAGGAAATACACGTTTTATCTATCTATCAAAGTGTTAAAAAAATCTATCAAAACAAAGTGCGAAGCTTTTCCTAAAACAGGCGCTTTCTCGCTTAAAAGGGGATACCGACTCAAACATGTGAACCTGTATTGTTTTTGAAATGAACATTTTTCATTTTCAACAACCCATGTTTTGCTCGAGGGTATCGTAGAAAACGATTTAGGGAATGGAATAGCGTCTAATGTAGGCGAGGAGCTAGCCACCTCTATTACCATTGACGTCTCGCTTAAAGATTTCTGTGCTTAACCCTTTACCAGGCAGTGGTCAATATATGACCACCATAAATTGAACCATATGGAGTTGAGTTAAGGTGCAAATCCAACAAAAATTTCAACATGTTCTGTCCATTAAAGGGTTAAAGAAACTTAGATAAAGCTATATAGGTCGCTTTTTAAATAGTTGTATCAAGGTTTCTGATCACCCCAAATGGGACATATGGGAGTGGGATTTCATATCAGCCATATAAAGTTTACTGCTGAACATTTTCTTCCACAATAGATTATATTATATTTGTATTTGCGACCGATATGGCGTGAAGGTCAGTATACTTCACTCCAGAGGTTGTGGGTTCGATTCCCACACAAGACAAATATTTGTGTGCATGAACATGAATATTTGTTCTGGTCTGGGTGTTTTCCTATGTATATTAAGTATGTATTTACAAAAAAAAAGTATTCAAGTATGTTTATCTGTTCTTCAGTATCCATAACACAAGTTCTTAGTGATACTTATCTTGGAACTAAATAATTGGTGTGATTGTAAGGGAATGTTTATTTATTTATTATTATTTGCCAATAATCACCACGCAGCATGACGCTGCTGCCCATCGTCCGACTTATTTGATTGTGCATCGTGTTTTGGCGATATGTTGCGCTTGTTCGCGAAGAGTACTCGTTATACTAGTCAGTTCCAGTATCCTCAGTTGCTAAAAGAATGTGTAAAGTGCAGCACTCATGCGCTCGGATGAATTGATTTTCCGAAAAGCAGTATAAGCGAGCGCTGATGCTTAAAGACACGTGTGCGTAATTGCCCTATCTGTACACTCTTACGTAGTAAATAGGTAGTTGTATAAACGAATAAGATTATGACAAAAAGTATTATCTATTAAACTAGAAGAAGTTTGTAGGGGAAAAATTAGTGAACGTGTTAAAACCCGAATGCGTACACTCCACACTTCAAAATGCTTGTGTAGAACACTGAAAATAGATGCACACATACGCACGCAAGTAAAATGTTACAATATATGTTTTCCCATACTCATGTTTTAGATTAGACTATCTCTTCATAACAATAATACACCTAGGTGTCAAATGCATATTACATCACCGAGACAGTTCAAAACTGCTCATATCTACGAGTACATACATGTAAGAATATAAAAACTTGACTAGGGTTGCTCAGATGCTATATTGCGAAGTCACAACATATTAGAAATCTGACTTTGCCCGATATCTGGATACAATACAATGCTTATTTAAACTATTTTGACTAAAGATAGTTATTGCCCGCGGCTTTGCTCGCATGGGTATTCGAGATAACTTATTCGATGAACACCTTTAATGGTTCAAAGCGTAAATTTATTTTAATTACTATATGTCGGTGAAAGTGTTTATCGTTGCTTAAATAAGAAAGCTATTGATCGTGTTAGTCCTTGACTTAATTTTAGATCTATTAGTTGACTTATATTTTGTACTAAACCTTTTTTTACACTCAACCATTTTGTTGACCACAAAAAATAAAGCAAAAAAGCAATGCTTTTTATTCCGACACTATTTATAAAATAAATTTCCAAATGGATAGTTAGTAGTTACAATATTTATATATAAATTGGCCTAAACTAATAAATGTATTACAGTTTTACATTTATAATAGAATTTTCAAAACTTGTTCAATATTTTTAAACAAACATACAGATTTCACATTTTCCAAAATTAGTATAGATACATAGTTTTTGCAGTTGGGAAGTGGTGCGCTTATAAACTTGTACATCACACAACCGTACCATATTACATTTGTAGTACTAAAAAAGTTGAGTACTGTCGTTTTGTTAATATTTTAGGACAGCACTAAAACAATTTTCAAACTAAGAAACTGTTCACAAGGGCAATAAATGAGATAGCGCTGATTTTAAATTTGTAATGGTTTATATCGTTATTTAATAAGAAGACCAGCGCCGCGGGGCCATAGTGACCCCTCGGCATATGCTAAGTATAAGCCTTTTCGGTGTCACATGTGTCTATTAATTTTTATTTTTGTAAACCAATGTATCATGTGTCACGGAATAAATTATTTTCTTTCTTTATTTTGGTACACTTTCTAAGAGAAGTCCTTCTCGTAGCAACCTTAGTAAAACAGCGCTCTTAGACTTATCCAAAGTTCACAAGTGCTTCGGAAGAAGTTAACCCAATTGAAAAAATATTGACCATTTCACCTTTATAGTACTTTAGATGCAAAATAACTTTTGTAATTATACATTCCATAAAACTAAACTATAGCTTGACCGTTAGCACTGAACCATACCAGTGGAAGATTTCGTAACAATTGAAAGGTAATGTCAAAGAATCTTGGATTAAATTTTAATAAAGACCCATTAGCTGTGATGACCAATATTATGTGCAGAGTATTAATATGCCAAAAGAGAAGGGTGCCATTTCTTCATAATCTCAATTGCTCATATAGGCGGCCGCCACCACATTGGTGGCTACCAATAGGGTCATGACCATAGAAAACTAAGTAATAAGACACTAAAAATGGTATCTGTCGCGTAAAACAATCGGTACCCATGTAGTTAATTTTAAAAGAAAACCATGTCGCCATTTTGAAAATTTTACTTTGAGATTGACGTTGCTGTCATTCACTACGGACTACAAGGTATTCTTAAACACAGTACATTGATTGTTTGTAGTGAGGTACGATTCACATATAACTAACGCAATTGGCAATGTATTGAATAGTTCTTCGCACAGCACTTCTATCGTTATATTATTAAGATTTCTATGGTCATAACCTGACTTACTTCTGCAATTCTAATCCTCAGATAATGTATAGCGCTACCAGTCAAGCTATAGAAGACAGGATAATACATTGTTACATAAATGTCTGCCATGCACACCAAACAGATACTCTTTAGAGATTATTCTCTCATATTTATAGTCGGAGGACTGAATTTTCAACCCAACCATTAAATTGTTTCATTTGAACTCAAGAATTATTTTTGTTTTATTACACAAAATTTTATTTGCCATTCATTCATAAGAACAAAGCAAAAAGATTTATTTTAACGACAGAATATTTAAACGACTTGTCAATATAAACTTTTGATAAAGTCCGACTTGTTAGTATTATTTTTAAAGACTTTAAAAATCTGATTTCGTGCCATTTGAAATCGCAACCCATTGTATGCCCATGAGGCAGACCACAGCTAGATCTAAATCTCTACTGTAACACCAAACCTGTAACCTGTGTTCACAATAGACGATTTTGATTGATTGATTGACATGAACTAAATCATTAACTACTGCGTCTGATTCTGAGCGTAAATATTGATTTAGTAACTAGAAATATTTATCATGGCCACATTGCTTATCCCTGTTACTTTAAATTGGGAAGAGACATTGCTATTAAGTCCATGTACTGAGTTCTCATTGCAATTTATTAAACTGGAGCAATTCCACTCTATCTAACCAATTTCCAAAATAGAGGAGGTTGTATATTCAATTAGTTTACTTTGTATTGCATACATGATCAGGTAATACAAACAATATTTTTTATAAATCAATATTTAAAAGTTATAAGTTATCTTTTGTGATAACCGGCAAAGTCCTTCTTCTGTTTAGGTGTTTAGTACACAACACACATTCCACAAACAGCACTAAGCAAATACATTTTAACTCTTAGCCGCCATACAAAATTGTTTTAAAAGCTTTACAATTATGAGCTTATTGAGCTGAGAGCACTTGTCTTACTATCACATATTTTATTATCAGTCGTATGCAGAACTAATTTCTGCACTGCATCTAGTATTATTTTAGAATTGTCTTCTTTACAAATTCCTTGGTCTTTGCCAGTTGGAGAACTATCTTTACTAGAATCAGCTTCTTCTTCTGCTGTTTTGTTGTCGAAAACTGGAAAAAAGTCATAATGTTTTCCGTTACTAACCTGTTTATTAGATTTTTCGTTTTTGATGTACCTTTGTTTCTTTGTGTCAGTTTCGTTGCTAATCGTAGATATGTTACGTTTAGAGAATTCGTCCCAACCCTCTGTCGTTTTGCCGTGGACAGCATTCCAGTCTTTTCTAAATGAGCTTGACGGTTTCGTGTTTTCATTGGATGAAAATTTCTGTTGAATGTCATTTATTTGATTGTGGTTCTCTCGGCTTGATACTATTTGGCCGTACACTGGTGTGCAATATGTTGTGTCAGCATCAGTGTTCCCGCATCTACTGTCGCGATTGACGTGGCCCTGATTGATTTGACAGTTGTTCATTCCAGAATCGAACTCGGACTTCTGGCCTGCGTTCATAAGTATTTGCTTGGACGACTTGACTATGTGTTTCTTGTCGCTGCTGTGTGCCATGTCTGAATGTGAATCGACATTCTGCTGACAGTTCCTGGAGTTCATTTTATCTTCCTCACTGGGTTCCTCGTCTCCAATACCGTCAATGTCATACACCTGAAATTTTAAAATTAATAACAACAATAAATATTTCTATGCATAATGGGTAGCCAAAATATTTTATCATAGTGCTTTAAAATACTTGGTACTTTACAAACGTGAAAAGGGATTTTGGGGCTCTATTTGGTGAGATTTTAATTACTAGACCACAAGAACCAAATGGCTTATGTCATTGCCAATATAACTGTCACTAAACAGGAAATAATCTATACCAGGCCAAACTAGACTCGGTATAAAGAAAATGGTTACAAGCTAACCAATCACTGTTCAGAACCGGCGTTCATTGAGCTATAGTTGAGCGTTGGCAGGTAGATGACGATGCAACAAGGAACTAGTAATTTTGATGATTTGCAACCCACCTTAAACAGTATAATTATATTGTTTTATAAAGATATAGCAGTTTTATTTTCTTACACATACAATCACGCCTGTTTCCTCGATGGGGTAGGCAGAGACATATTATAAGCTCACACTTCGCCAATTGTGTTGTTGGTCCCACGTAATAGGTGGCAAGCCTGTTCCCGCTTACCGGGAATTTCTGAATTGGCCTTGTCCGTTGATCAGCAGGTGCAACACTTGCAGGTGAGGTTAACTTGGGCTCAGTATTTTCTTAATCTTTCATTGACAAATTATTTTTCTTAAATTAATTATTTATTCAATGCACTATTACATTTTTCTTAAAAGGCACAACAAAGAGATTATTACACACCTTATACATGACATCTTGGCTCATGCCCTTTTCTCTATCCCGTTTGGTTTTGACAGCAAGCCACACATCCTTCAGTTCACCAGCCAGATCCCTGTCTTTCAAAATCAGTGGCATTCTCGTCAATTGCAACCCAGGATTCATTGCTTCCACAAAGTCACATAACAGACTAACTAGAGCTTCTCTATCCTGAAAACATAAGTTATAGTTCATACTTTCTTTATTATCAATTGGGTAATTAAGGTATCAGGTGTAAAAGATCTAAATGAAATAAATTTAAGCAAGAAAGAGAAATATTTTATTTATTAACACATCATCGTCATTGTAGCTTAGCCTTATTCTGGTTGCCCTACACTTAAGTTTAGGGCCTAGGGTCTCCTTACTGTTTCAATCAGACTTTGGCTCAATTTCAGTTATTACATAAAGTGATTGTCATCTAAACTCAGAAACCCTGAGGGAAACTTATGGACACAACACAACAAAAACTCAAATAGGTCAGTGCCTCAGTTATGACTGCTGCAGCATCAAGAGTTTGCACCAGTCTTTCAGCAGCCTTTGATGGAGGTAGACACACTGTTCGATAACAGAAACTACTGATTATGAAAAAAGGCATGTTATATCACTATATTCAACCACTTTACGTTCAACCTGAATTATTTACAACAGAAAAGAAATAAATAGTTATAATTTGGTATTTATACTTATTGCAACCCCCTCTTATCTATTCTCATGGGGAGTTGTAAGAGTCGATGAAAGGAAACTTACTGGATGATGAGCAGTACTGTTATTTAGCATACCGGCTTGAACTGCTATCACAATCCCCCCCTGCACCAAGTGTGGTGACTATGGGCACACCCAATAGAATGTGATCTAATGTTTAACAGTGCACTTTATAAGGCTGATATGATAATGAAAACGATGGTTAAAGTATGATGCGTCCCCCCTGGAATGGACTGACGATTTGGCCATCAGTGATACTATGTATAGTAAAAGTTTGCATAATGCAAAGACAGTCAATCATATTATCAGAATAGATTTGGATATAATTTGTCTATAACCCGGAATCACACCTACTACCAGTGCAGGAAAATCCCAGTTTTCTGGATAGATTCCAAAACTAATGCTTAGTTTATAGCATTTGTTTTGGAATTGGTCTATGAACTACTTCATGCTAGAAGCTAGTAATGAATAAGGAATCATCATCTTACAGTGGGATTAGCTGCATTTTTTCCATTGGCCTTTAAAATGTCGGGATTCACCATCACAGCAAACACTAAAAGCGGTGGTTTATTGCTATTTGGTGCACAACCTTGAGGTACCTGGAAACACAAAAATTTACTGAGTCAATGTTAGTTATATTGCAAAGTGTTGTTCAATATAATTTACTCCTTATTTGACTTGATTAGTTAGTTTTTGTTGAACATATCTACTCCTCAGAATGAAAAATAATTTGGCAAAAATTTTATTACAATCAAACTGCCCAATTTTTTCAAAATAATTTCGTTATTTTTGGAAACAGAAAAATTGGATTATTTCATATCAAACCTAAAATACTTATTCTTTCTTTTTTCATCTTATATGTTTAAATAATTTTACACTATCACCACTCAAAACATGTTTAGACATATTTAGTGACTACTATTTGTATACTGATAAGTATTTAATAAGTCATTCCAGTCCTATGACCAAAATTTTTTGCAATCAGTTTAATTAAGTAACCTGCCAGATAAATTAACAGCTGTACTTTTTCAAGGCCAGTGTCTACCAGGTGGGTACATATAATATATGAAATGATATATTTAAGTATAAATTGTGTTTGTTCAATAACAAAAGGTAACAGAGTTTAGCTTGATATATCGGCTGAGATACATAAACAACATTTGGGTACCAATTTGCAGAATCTATCCAGAAGTATATCAAGTTTAATCCTATGGCTTACTCTTCTCTCCAATATATATTCTGCATCAAGAAAACCTTATAACACAATAAATAAAAGATTCTTTTAACAGGATATGACAGTAAGTTAGGTAAACATTGGATTATGTATTTAATAATAAAGGAATTTACCTGCATTCCACCATATAATGGAATCGGATCATTATATTGCTTAGGATTTGCTATTTTCTGCCATCCCAACACATTTATGAAAAGCTTCTCAGAAGTTTCTTTCAACGTATCTTGAATACACATGTGGGGTTGCGGTGGATTTTTAAACTGGCGAAAAGCTCTCGACCCCCTGACATATTGCATTGGAGCAAATTTTTCCTGAGGGTTGTTATTTTCCATAGCAACAATACAAAATTATTTTTTAACACAGATTTCACAGTTAAATTACACTAAACGTTTACAAAAAAACACCATCAATGACATTTCTTTCTTCCTCTCTCTCGTCACGAGCTTGACGTTAAAAGTTTATTGAACTCAATCCTCCCACCCGGTTGTTTAGATGTTAAGTGGAAATTTACAATATTGAAATAAATGTCTTTTATTTTAAACTTTCATAAAAATTAAGTTTGTCTTTAAACGTTTAATGTAAACAAAAGATCAGAAATAAAAAAAATCAAAGATAGAATTTTCCAAACTACTGCTTCTGTTCTACCAAATGACAGCTATAAAGTGACATTGACAGCTATAACATGTAGTGAAGTGAATGTTAGTAGTATGTACTCATATTAATAGCACAACATTTTGTCCTGTACATGATGAATAATTTTGAGCGGCTTTAATTCACATCTAGACCAAATATCTATAAAGGTAAGCGTAATAATCTTTTTGGGCTTAAAGAGACACAAAAAAAATATTTGGCAGAAATACCTGTAATTTTTACAGCCGCGAAGTTCAAAAGTTTTATATTACGAAATTTGAGTGTTGTAACTTTGTACATACTATGAAGTCGAATCAAAACTTTCAAAACTAGAACTACGAATAAGTATGAGAAAAATATATTTTAGGCAAGATTTAATCTACTTTATTATTATTTAATTCCAAGGTATAAAAAAAATTTATGATACTTTTTGCAAACAATCTATCTGCTAATACCTAAATTTCTTATTCGTCTGGTATATAACTGTATATATTCGGTTCTGCAGGGTATTAATAGTAAAACCGGGTATATGAATTTGTTAAATAGAGTTCACTATTAGTTTATTGCAACTTTTTGATTCAATGCATGGACTATCGCGCTTGGATGGACTTTGCTTATACAGCCTTTCGTAAAGCTTGTGGCAAGATGGATCATGCAATATTACTACTCAAAATTTAATTTATAACATTGTAGGTAACCATTTTTGATGGTTTGAGTCATATGTTGGGAACGAAACGCAAAAACTGGTTCTAAACGGTTTTCCTCTATCTTCAAACTTAAAACCCTTTGATAATCTACCAAAAAATGTCTACCATCTCTCGAACAATTAATAATAATTTATTCTTTAGTGTGTACCATGATATTGATTCCAAACAAACGAAAGAAAATTAGGTATAAAGTTAGAAAAGTAAATTATTATTGATAGGCATATTTCTTTTTCTCAATCTTTTTAAGACCGTCGTGCCTGATGCGATCCAAGATATAATATTTCATTTATAAAATCGGGAGAATGTCGCCTGAAATAAGAGTCAAAACTAGGTACAATAGATACCATAAGAGAATAATTAAAAGTAAAGAAAAATAATAAAATAACATTAAACTTTTTTTATTTTTATTACAATTCAGTAGAACTTAATATCTAATTCTAGGATAAGTGATACAAACTTTGCTATTACTAGTAGGTAGGTACTTAATCGATTTATTTAAATAACTTTTGTGGGCCATGGCACTTAATTATTCCTATTTAATTAATTTCAGTTGCGATACAAAGTATTTAATATCGAGATTGTTCTTTTTGTAAAGTGCCTAAAATGTCATGAACGTTAATACCCAAGTTAAATAAGTTTAGCCAAGAATACAGATCTTTTTGTGAAACAATAAAATCTATGGAATATAATTTGAGATGGTTAGTCTTAATTTAGGACAGGGCACTTTTTTGAATAGACAAGCATTTTATTGTCAATATAAGCAAAAAAATATTTTATGTTTTGAAAATGCTATTAATTACAATAATTTAAAGTGAAAACTGATTTATTCATTACAGTATTCATCCTTGAAATTGCTTGCGTAAACAACATCAAACGGCGCTTCACAAAAACACGCTCTTAGTCTTATTAAAGTATAATAAATAGCCTCGGTTCTTCTTTAGAGTTTACACCAAAATCTGCATACAAAAAACCAAAGGCATAAAGTCAAAGTCAAATTCATTTATTCAAATTTGGCTCAAACGAGCTCTTATGATGGTCAAAACTTAAACTAGCGCGCCCATTCACTGCGGGCGTGAGTTTGATCGTAAAGAACGGGCAAGAAAATCGTCAAGGTTAGTTTTTACTCCCACCACGCCAGTTACATAGCACTTAAACGCTACTTAACTTGAAAGGTGTATGGGGAACCTACCAAGACCTAAGAAGCCCAAGCCAACCTCTCCTGCAAGTGGTGCACCTGCCGATCAACGGACGAGGCTCTGGCGAACATAACAGTGCCCGGTAAGCGGCAACAGGCTCGCCACCTACTACGTGGGCCTAACTCTATAATTGGCGAAGTGTGGGCGTATAATATGCCTGAAAACAGGCGTGAATGTATGTATGTTAAAGATAAGTCAACGTCACATCGATTACTGCATTCATGGGTAAACAGTGATCACAAAAGTTTTTCAGTGGCTCAAATCATCCATGACGGGATATTGCAATAATTATGAAATATTAAAATTTATAGAATACTCGACAAACTATTTTTAATTGATATTAAATCATACTTAGTAAATAGGTAACTGAAGAATCACTATAAAAATTCATTTCCGTCCAGTACAAATTGAAGTAATAAAATTTCAGCTTAATCGGTTGAGATTCTACTTCATAATCTGGTCGCAAGATTCCACCCGAACATCCTTACATACATACATTGCAAGTTAAATAAAAGCTTTTAAAAATTAGGTTTTAATTGCTTTGAATTTATTTCTAATTGTGTTATTTATTATTTGCGCAAAAAAGCTGCTAGTGGGATTGTTTATTTTCTTAATAAGGTGTAGTAGCTGTAGGAACCTTTCAATATCTGTAAAAAGAAAAAAAATATACAAATATTATTAATATACACACAACGAGAATCTTATATCTCTTCACGAGCTAACGCTAATGCGTGTGTGTAGGTTTAAGTCTTACCTCAACTTTAAAAACTTTACGTATGGCGTTTTTTGTTTATCTCCCATAAAAAGAGAGTTCACCAGCGCAAGTCCTCAAGACTGCACTTAAAAAACGCTGGGACAGGTCTGTTTATTTTTAACTCTTAACTTAGAAGATAATCTTTAATTTGTGAAAGATGTATTCAGATATTTATATATTAATCGTTAATTTTATATACACTCCTTGTGGTTTCACAGAAATATTTTTACCAGATTCCCTTACAACAGTTGTACAAACTTTTAACTTATTCAGATGTTACAAATGAGAGGTAGCTTAAAAGTAATAAATTTTTTTTTTGTATTAAGATAAAAATAAAACTAATTTATAGTTCACGAAAAATAGCCGACTGAATCTTCAAATTAACTGAAGTTTATTAAAACTTGTGAAATTCGTACATAAATCTATCAATCATAGGTATCGCAGACCGCTTAGCCAGAAATAAACAATATTCGTTTGAAAACCAAATTTTTTGGTAGTCATTGCATTGAGCAGATAGATTTGTATCCCATTTCATCACCTTAGCTTATTAACGTCCCACTACTGAGCACGAGCCTCCTCTAAAGAGCCAAGGCGAGAGGGACAAGCTGACCCAGAGTGGCTCGGCAGACGAAGACATGTAGCGTCCTACGGTTAGAATTTTCAAAGTTACCATTTTTAAATGCCACGCAAACGGTCACCTATTTAGGACCGAGTTCTGAGAACTCTACTTTCATTTGCTGATCGTTTTCAACCACTGGATATCGCGGAGTTTATAGCGCTTTCCCATTTCATAGTAAGCGTCAACTATAGTTAGGGGCTTCCAGCTTACTTTAAGAAAACAAATAAAAAAAATCAAGAAAATATTATCAAATAGAGATACCATTTGATTTACCTAAATTACCCAAAGTTAAACGAAAGTTTCTGGCTTTCCTAAACTTTCTACGTAAAATAAACTTATTGAGTTTCTGCCGAAGAACATAGACTTATGGACTGTTGCATTTATAATATTCTAATAATTATTTCGCTATTCACAGTTGTAACATAAATAAATTCTAAATAGTCCAGACGCCTCGCCTTCAAATAACTTTGACACAATATGTCACTGTTACATTATGTCGCTATGCCTATGATTAAAGTGACACTTTTACCGTAAGCTAATGAGACTGACCGTTGTTATAAAATTTATTAGACATTCTCTTTTAACATTTAGCAAAGCTTTTCTTTTGTTTCTTTATTTTTATTCACATGTGAAGTCATCATACGAGTCTGGCTGAATTTTCGTCACTACCCTTGATGACATAGTGCCATTAATTTAAAAAGGAAGAAGAAGAGACTGACCGTTAAAAATGTAGATAAGGTTAGGTTGGTAAATGGCCCGGCTGTGAATACTTTACTAATTTGGACCTGGCCAGCTAACAGCATAATGGCTTTCCTTTGTTTCACATTCGCGGTCCACCACTGACTTTCGTAGGGACCGTGCATCACCTTTTGACTCTGCGGATAAATTAAATTTCAAAATGTACATAAGAACTTATGAAAAATAAAAAACAATTTACTAATGTAGTACATATACAGTAGATATTGCGTAATCATAATATTTTCTTACTTTCAAAAGTACGATGTTGCTATGCCAGCAGTATATGAATAGCTGTGCTACGCCAAAAATGAGATATTCCGCTAATAAAACCATTTGAGCTGTATTTGTTTCAGACTGAAAGTAAAATAAGGTTAAAACATCAATACTTTAATAAATATGGAAAGCCATAAACAATAATTTAAGTGTTGTGATTATTTGTTTCAATAACAATGTAACTAGTAAACACTAGTAAACACGTCGACTGCGGGACTCATAAGAATAGTGCAAAACTGAATATAAAGTGTACTGGTACTTCCAAAGGGTTTTGAGAGACAGAGAGGTTTCTTTTCTTTTCGGAGAGGGAACTCTTCTACAGGATTTTTATATCAAAATAATGTTATTGAGGCATGGGGACAAAACAGCCCGATAAATTTATTTTCGCATATATAGTAATGACAAACTTTTAATAAGTTTTATTTCAGACTGTATATTTATAGGACATTCAATAATTTACTTGTAATTTGTAGCTCTGTTAGATTCTTAAATAAATTAAAATAAACTTACTGTAAGTTGATAAGTACTTGCACAAAGCATCAGAGAACAAATGACTACGTATAAAAACATAACTGGTGAAAGCATCGAGTTAAAAAGTCTTGAATACCTGTAACCAAATCATATTATTTACTATCACACCTAAACAAAAACATTAATTACTCAGTAAGTATCAATAACCCAAATAATTATCATTTTCTGTTTTTGAAAAGACCTGCCACTTATATTATCGAGCAACACATTGTGGAACGATTGAAAAGGAATGGGAACATATCGATATTTTTTTTGTTTTCATATTATCGTACAAATTTCGTAAATGTTCAGTTTTTTAAATGTTTTTGTTTGTCATAAGTTAAAACAGCTTAGAACATAATCTTTAATTAATTGGCTATATTTTTATATCCTGTATCAATCGTCTTTGTTAGGAGTCTTAAGTCGAAACTATTTGAAATATACGTTGATATTTTTATGCCACCGTTACGTAAATAATTACAGAGCTTTACTCGATATTGTAATATTCATTGAATAAAGTTTGTATCAACTGTATCTATTGAGCAATATCGCTTTAGTAAATCTTAAAGTTGATAATAGGTACCTATCTATGAAATATAATATGATGTTTCTTGTTTGTCTGTAGAATGTGTTATATTTTTTAAATTATAATTCTTGTAAATTGATGACATAATAAAGAAAAAAATATCGAAGGTTTTTTCTGAACTACGTTTAAGCAGTTTAATTGATGAAAATACAACTATTAATGAGATATAATATAATTGTAATAAAAACTTAGACTATTCTATTCTACCATAGTTCTAACATATTTATAAAAGCTATCAAATTATTTATATGTGGTTGGAAATATAGCTGTATTATTTTCATTCCTACGCTGGCAGTAATGCCATATATAACTATATGTTTTGTCTAAGGTTATATTATATATATGCCTGTTGATATTAAAATTTTAATGTACAAAGTTTTATACATGTACATTGCGCTTATGGTTGTGTAATAGTATAAATAAGCAATTACCTATATTTAGTTCTAAGATATTTATCATTAATAACTTGTGTTATTGGTACTAAGTAACGGATAAATATACATAAATACTTTTGCACATATTGAAAATACATAGGAAAACACCCAGACCAGAACAAATTTTCATGTTTACACACAAAGATTTATCCTGAGTGCAAATCGAACCCACGACCTTAGCGAAGTGCGGATACACTCGCCACCCCACCATATCGGTCATCGGTCAATAATAATATATAAACAAGAAAGAAACTAACGCTTCAGTAGTTGAAAGAGTGTGTCCTTCGACAACATGAATTTATTTAAAAAAAATCATTAAAAATAAGGGATAATGTTATATAAATTATATTTTAAAGTAAGAATATGTAATGAAATTCCAAAAAAATATTTGAAATGTAAATTTTGGTAGCCTCTCTGTTGAAGTTAAAGTAAACGTGCAGTGTCTTATATCATCTCCCTTATTTATAACTTATGATATAATCATTATGATGACATATGAGACATTATTCTTAATTATGAGTAGGCCTTGGCTAGACAGGACTCAATAACCTCCACTTAATATTTTAAAACGACTTTAATTAAGATACACAAAACAAAACTCAGGCAAAATATGGTAATAAGAAATAAGATCATATGTAGCTATCATAGATCTGGCACCACAAAAAGCAGATATTTATTTATTTTTTATTTATTTAAACTTAATCCCACAAATTAAAATAAAAATGTACAAAAGGCGAACTTAATGCTGCAAGGCATTTTCTACCAGTTAACCTTTGGGTTAGCAGAAAGGTACGAGGCAGTACGAATAAGAAAACATATAAACTTACATAGAATTTAATATGTGTTATTAATAAACTACGGGTACCCAAAATTAATAGTAGTTATGATATGTAGACTCAAGCAGATGATTACTCCTCAAGAAAGTAATCCTCAAGAAAGAAAGTAAGAAGATATTCAGCAACAATAAAATTGTGCAGCTGTAGTTCCATATGAATACTTATAATTAAAATCATGTCAGTATTTTTTTGTACACGGCGTTTAGGTTGAAATGGAGCCTACAGATGCTAGTGAACTCAAAAACACCAAAAGATGCGAAAGAGCCACTACTGCAAAGATATGAACAAAGAGAATGCCTTTGCTTCAACATTGAATGATAGTGACAACCAAAATCAGACTGGAAGGCCCCTTTACCCTACGGGAAGTGTTCGTCGGGTCCCACCATCAGCGGTCGCGAGTCTACTCCTATATTATGCGCGATCTTTTGAGGCAGGTTGGATTGGAATATGCAAAACTTAAAATATCGCATTATTTTTGAATAGGAGTTCCATCGTGGCACGAGCGCTTCAAAAACATTTCGAAGGATGAATGATGTGTACACAGAAGCCACTGTAAAGGAAAACACGGTACATTCTAAGTTCCAATGCTTTCGTTCTGGGAATTTTGATCTCCTAATCAAACCTTGTGGACGGCCGCAGACCCTAGTTGTTAATGAGGAACTGAAAGCGATCGTGGAAGCCGATCCATCTCAAACCACGTTAGAGTTGCAATGATAAAACCATCTTGAATCATTTGAAACCAAATTGGAAAAGTGAAGAAGCTTGAAAGTGGTACCCATTTGAATTATGTAAAGCAAACCAATAACCACCATCGACTGCTGAATCACGTTACTCAACCGTCACAATAACGTGTGGATTTTAAATCGTATCATCAATTGGGATGAAAAATGGTTCCTATACGATAATCGGAAACGCTCATCACAGTGGTTGGACCCAGGTGAACCGGCCAAATCTTGCCACAAGCGAAAGTTGATGCAAAAATACTGATTTAGTGTATGGTGGACCAGCGTTGGCCTCATCCACAACAGCTTCCTAAGATCTGGTCAGACGTTTACGGCAGATCTGTATTGCCCACAACTGGAAACCATGAAGGATAAGCTAGGAGTTAAACAACCGAGATTGGTCAACTGCTTTAGCCCACTGCTGCTTCAGGACACCGCTAGACCCCACACTGCACAACAGACTGTGGCAAAACTAGAGGAGCTAGGATAGAAATGCCACCCACAATGCTCCCCGGACCTTTTTTTTTATTTACGTCGGTAACAAAATGCATGTAAGCACTGTCTCCCGGCCAAAGGGGGACCGAGAGAGGTTTATGGGACTCACCACCAGCGGACACGACCGCCAGCAGTAATATCCACTAAAAATCTTCCGACGATGCCCGCCGCTTGTTGAGAAAGAGGCGGGAGGCCAGTACCTGGGTTGCAGCTCTCACACCCCGCCCGCGGCCAACGACCCCCGGACCAAAACCGGGAGGACCTCCTCAGAGAAACGCAGTGGACGCGCCCCTCCTACCTCCTTGTGCGACCATAGCGTTTGTGGCCGACTTCTCAGAGGGTCTATGGTTAGACACTAGGGGCCCCCTGCCCCGCTGCCTAACATCCTCCTGGTGCTGCTTGTCGGGCCTTCTTGGCCCGCCCACTACGCCCTCTGTAGGTCCCTCTTTGTTTCCCCCAGGTGGTCTGTACCAAGGCACCCAGATTCGCCAACTTTCTTAGTTGGGAATAAAAATTAAGACGAGGCAATCCAAAACGAATTGTTTGAGATTCTTTCTAAGATTCTGGTAAGATTTGGTTGATTCTCGCTCCCACAGTTTATTCAGCAAAGGAATGAATGTAGTCCTGATAAAATGGCAAAAGTGCACAATACATACTTTGATTGCTTAAGAAAAAGAATTGTAAAAAAAAATGTTTTCCTTTTCCCATATAAATCATCATTTTCATATGTAGGAACCTACTATTATAAGACCGTACCTATCAATTAATAATTATATAAAATGGTTTAGTCGTGAAGTACTAATACTTAAAGTTTATGTCTCTGATATTATTGAATGCAGTTCGGGCAATCTGTAATAAATTGCAAACGTCTGCAGCCTATATCGTGCACAAATAGGAGAGCTTGTATTTATCGAGATTTGAATAATATAGATGCTTTTGGTTTTTACATAACAAATCTTCGAGGCCCTTACATACCTACTACTTTAGTACTAAATAATGGATGCTCAAATACTTTATACCAAAATGAAATATGTAGAAAAGTAAAGTACTATAACTACCAAATACTCTAAAACTAACAGCCATGAGAAGATAAGAGATAGAACTAGTAAATGTTGATGTTTTATTGCACTACTCGTCTAGAACAGTGTTTTGACAATATTCAATTCATGATATGCACTTAACCGATTTTTTTTGATAAACTTCCTGAAATACAACGAGTTTGTATATCTCTTTTTGTCTTCATATTCCCACCCAACTTCTTTAATTCTTTGGTTTTCGAGGCGACATTAATGTCAAAATGCTTTTTAAAATACATCAGATTCTCAGGTATTTACTATTTTTCATCATTGTTAAATATGAACTAGAATAGGTGTGCATCTAGAATAAATTGTTGCACACAACTAATAACGCACCAAATCTAGCAAAATTTCATGAAAAATAAAAGAAGATCATGACTGAGTGCAGAGGTTTTCTTAAAGCACGGGACTCTTAGAATATATTCAACATAATCATAAATTGATACTAACCTCAATATTAAAATGTGCGTGGTGTGGAGTTCCCGCACGCGTTTGTAATATTCTTCATCAGTCAATGGCATTCCGTCACTGTTAAATATTTGCTTTAATCTTTCTCTGAGAAGTTCCAATTTTCCGCCGAAATATACCATTATCACCATTATATTTGTATCATATGCAGCCATTATCGTGCCACCATACGCGCAAAGAAGTGTGTGCCATACTACGGTAATCCAACTACCAGGTGAGTGATATTTGTCTATCGGCATCCATGAACTGAAGATATGGGGAAACAGCTCAGTGCCATTATGTAACTTTTCTCGATAAGACGGCGATGAGACATAACCCATCAATGGTGTACCAATAGTGTTTATGAAAGTGGTGAATACCAAAAACCAGTAGTTGTAAGTCATGCGACGAGAATACTTTGTATAATCGTTCAAAATTTTAACTCTTCTTCGATCATTCGACATACGTTCTTCTTTATCAGCTGCAGTGACATAATCTAAAACTTCTTTCCATTCCGATTGCCAGAAAACAAAAGTATTTGATTTCACTATACAAACGACACTCAACATTGAAATTCTGAGGTTTGTCAGTACAAGACCTAAGTCAGACCTTATTATGTATAACTCCATGTACTGAGTGAATACAAAAAATGCGACTGTTTCATGAAGAAGGATGTATAAAATTTTTCCGAGGCGACTTTCTGGTAAAATTAACCCGATTATTTTTAATATCCATATGTTTGGAGCAAGAAGAGGCCTTTCAGGATCTTTCAAGTCTCTAAGAAATGACTTAATCATTTTTAAAGTATCGAGTGTGTATTACTTCAAGAATGGCCGTCTAAATGTTGTGCCGTCATATTTATACGATGGTGTTTCCACGCCATTGTGAGCTATATTGTATGTATATGATATTGTATGCCCTCGCGGTGTGTGATTTTTACGTTAGCCCTGATATTTCTTTATACATTTTTAAAATCGGTCTTGCTAGTTTGTGTCGCGCCACAGTGATATTTAAAACACCCTTGTCCAATTTTAAGTGATTTAGTGTATTATCATACAAATTAAAGTAAGTGACCAGTTTAAACTTTGATAATAATATGTGAGACAAGCCAAATAAGATACATAGCGGTTTTTTTGTAAATTTTAAAACTAAATACGATGTACAGGTTAATTAAAAATTATTAAGTTATAAAGATCTAGCGGTATTAGGAATAAAAAAATATTATAATTACGTATATCTCATATTTAATTATTAATATATATTAAGAGGAAGTCAGTGAAGTAAGAAACATATATATACATAATCTCGCGCCTATCTATCCCATTTGGGGTGGGCAGAAACCTTATAACATATATTTCAACGATATTTATTTAGATTTAGCAATGTTCCATTAGTATTTTAAGGGAAGAAGAAGTATCTCTTTTGTTTAAAAAAAATCAAATCGCTCTATTTACAAATTGATGATATTTTGGTCATTTAATACCGCTTTATTGCTACTGAAACTTGATTAAATATATTAAAGTAAGGAGTATATAAACATTTTTAAAGGAAGTATTTTTCAATTTATTCAATTTTTTATTATTATTACCATATATTTAAATTAAAAATTATAATGCGATTCTTTCCTGTCTCACGGCTGCCTTTCGGTACCTCACTAACATTTCTATTTATATTTTTAAGTAGATCCACATCCACATAAAATAAAAGATAAGGCAACGATTAAAGTTACTTTAGATTATTTACTTTGGAATTTCCAGTAAATTGAAATAACACTCGTATACAATATTTCCTTATTATGAAAAAAAACACATACATACTCCTATATTCTTAAACAAAGTTTTCGATTCGATTCGTATATTCTTAAACAAAGTATTCGATTCTTAAACAAAGACACGTTTTGAAAAAATAATAGCGGTCGTAATACGAAAAAAGCATATATATTACATATCACACTATTAATGTATAAATACATCAAATTTAAACAATATAAAGCAAAATGGCAATAGTAAAAAGGTCGATAGATAATGAAGTTATTAAAGTCCCTCACTACGAAATCGATTCCACAGCCATGTTATTACGTTCGGTGTCGAACCCCTAATTTAGCCGCCACTTTTACAAAACGTGAAATAGGGGCGTGGTGGTCACGACAGCGGTGACTCCCTACAATTAATAAATGATAAAGACATCATAGTGAGAAATATGCCAGTGCATGATAATTATACCAATTTCTTTTTTCGTAAATAATATGTTACAAACGGTGCTTCTCTCCAAATTGTTTGCTCACTAATTTCTTTAACTTTAAATGTTTCAAACCACAATCAAACATTAATTACTAAGTTAAGAAATATCTTATATTAGTTACATTCACAATTTAGCAAGGAAAGTTAAATAAACTTTGAAAGTCCTGTTTAGTATTTAACTAAAGCACGCCTAAGTGAGCCACGTAGAAAAAATACTGTTGCTATTAGATTATTATGCTTTCCTACTTTATGGACATACTTAGCAATATCGACTCTGACTTGCTCTATTTCCAGATTTTGTTTAAGTTATAAATTTAAAATGATATGTGCATAAGCACATAAACATCAAATAAACGAACACATGTCGTCCATTAATTCCTTTTGCGATAGCGGTCAGGGCTAATCCCTTGTGTTGTACAGAATACCATTTGAGGCGAGAAACAATTTTTTAAAAATTATACGGGAAATCTGCGATTTGTTACTTATGCAAGTTGTCCTACGCCTCGATAATCGCATAAGATAATTATATAGTAAAGAACAAGAATGCTGTTCATTGGGGAATAAGGAGCACCTACGAATGAAGGGTATCAGGGATTGCCTTGGCCACCCAATGATGTGGAAGGGAAGTATGACCAAATATGAAATGTTGGAGTCTGTACTTTAAAATCAAGTAATACGACTATGTTATGTATTACTAATGCACATCACAATTGCATGATAACATATACAGACTCCAACAATAAAGTAGTGCTTTTGACCCTGACGTTCCAATGGATCAGCAGTTGACTGAGACGACTACAGTCAAGCTCCTATCTAAAGTGAATGGGTGCGTTAGTTTATAAGTTAGCTTGACGTTTATAAGAGTAGGTAATTCTTTATTTCAACTTTCATAATATCATTGTCGCATATCAAAAGGCGGTGAAAAATGGCCGGTTTGAAATTGTAGTAACTCAAATATTATCAGAACTAATGTATATTTTTAATGTGTGAGTTACAATTACTATATAGCACCTACACATAAGAAAAGTAGGGATAAAATAGACGAATATGTACATAACAGTACATAGTACTGTAGAAATCTTGATACAACATCACTAACTTAAAAAAAGAAAAGGATGCATTCTGATTTCCGAATCTGTAGCCGCAGATAATATACTATATTTAATTTTATTATTTTAAATAACTTTAAGCTGTAAATTAGTTAAGTTATTAATTTGTTAACTTTACTGTTTTTTATCTTTGAACAATATAAAACTTTTCTAATCCTCTCCCATCCGTTTAACGCCCTCTAAGTATACTCAATTATTTCATATTACATGTTTCCCTATTTTTGTACACAACTTTACAAACTTGGCATTAGCTAAACAGCAACAGACAGCCACAACGAAAAAGTCCCACATCTTTACTGAGGACTCAAAGGGTTTAGGAGAGGGCATCTTCTTTACCTTTTGCCATCTTTATCACCATTCATTCTCATTTACTATGAATTACATATTATTAATAATTGACACTGACTAAATGTGCTAAACGCACAAGGCCATAAATTAAAAGAAAATAAATAAACCTCTTGAGTCCTCAGTAAAGATGTGGGACTATACTAAGATCTCACGTGGACTTCTTGAGAGAATTTGAAAAGTGATGTTGCACTGTTTTGTTTTATTTACCAACACTCCAAACTATCTTAAGGAGCATTTAAAAATCCTCCATGATGGTCACTCTCGAAACTTGAGGTCAGAAAAGAATCTGACTTTAAATATGCCAAAAAAATTTACGACTCGTCGTTTACTGTGCAGGCAGTTCGTTTTTGGAATGAGTTGCCCGTTGGTATACGAAAATTACATACATTAGATTTATTTAAGAAATCAGTCTGGGAGCATTACTTGTCCTAGTAATTTTAAATATATTATAGTATGTATGTAACTTTAAATAATATATTACATGTAATAAAATGTATGAGTGAATTTATTATTTACTTACATGTAAGCAAGAGCTCTCTGTTGTGTCACTCTATATATATTTTTTTCATGTTTTTCCTGTCTATCTCAAGGTTGTCTGGAAGAAAATGCTGTTAGCAAAAAGGCCGCCCATTGTACCATAATTTTTTTTTTAAAATATTGACTTCGTGCGTCTGGCACATCTAGCCAGTGTCAAGTAAGTGATATATTAATAATATATAATTCATAGTAAATGAAAATGAGTGATAATAAAGATGATAAATGGTAAATGAGATACCCTCCCCTAAGCCCCTTGAGTCCTCAGTAAAGTTGTGGGACTATACTGAGATCTCACATGGACTCCTTGACGAGAATTTGAAAAGTGATGTTGCACTGCTTTGTTTGATTTACCAACACTTATGTATATTCACAAACACTTAACGGTTAATAATCCACCGTTATTACACATTAATGTTAGAAATATCACAAATTTTAGAAAATAAAACAAAACTGCAGACGCTTCACTTTCCCGCCAAGAAGTATCCCTAAAAGTTTGTTAATAACGCGGCTGTAGACTGTATCTTTACTGACGACTCAAGAGGCTTAGGGGAAGGATCTCATTTACCATTTATCATATTTATCATCACTTATTCTCATTTACTATGAATTATATATTATCACTTATTTGACACTGCCTAGATGTGCTAGACGCTCGAAGCCATTATTTAAAAGAAAAAAAAACTGTATAACGGCTGTATATTTGACAGGCGTATTTTATTTTAACGTCAATCAATTCATCACCATCAGTTCATGATTATCGGTCTGGCACTCACAATTTTGTAAACATTTCCTTTTATTTTTTGGTAAAATTTGATGTATTGTTTTATCTCAAATCATTTCATTCATTTTATCATAAAACAATTTAAACGTTAGAAACCAATTTTAAAGAAAACCATTGCTTGATTGCCATACCTTGTTATCAGATTAAAATTTGTTTTGTACATCAAGTAAAGAGCAATGGTATCTTGTGTTTTATTCAATTGTAACAATTCTTCAACTAGAATAAATAAGAAGAGGGATGGGATTACATTTCACAGGTAAGTGAACTAAACTGAAACACTTTAATCTCAGGCTTAATTCATAAGATAATGTAATAAAATTAGTTCACTAAATACTTTTATTATTTAATTTCTATAAATATCTGATAATACCTTCTCAGGTTCCCCCGAGATAAAGATAGGCGTCGCCTGTGGGAGCTAGCTGTAAACCGCACACAAGATTGGCGAGCGACTCCATCCAGTGCCGTGTGTTCTGAACATTTCCTCACTGATGATTTTTACATCACCGAGAGTGGACTTCGAAAGCTGTCAATGAGTGCAGTCCCTTCTATAAATATATCTGTAAGTTATTGTATGGGTTATTTTTAAAATAAGTGGCAATAGGCTTACTACCTATTACATGGGAACAACAAAATGATTGGTGAAATGTGGCCTTATAATATGCCTCTGCCTATGAAACAGGTGTGATTATATGTATGTATGTTATTCCAAATATATCTTATTTCTATACCTTTAAAATAGTTTGTATGCAGCAGTTTGTTATCTAAAGATTATATTCTGGATACCGGTCCAGTGTGTACGCTGATGTTTTCATAAGACAGTTGATACTGATAATCAATAAATTATTCCATAATATATTCTAGTTTCTGTATAGAGTTAAGTTATGTAACAACCTTACAATGTAAAATTCTGTGGTTTAATCTCTGAGGCAGCCAATGACATTTGTATATAAGAAATATGATCTTAATTGTGTCTGCATAAACTTAAAATCAGTATCAGTTGACATAAATGCTTGCCTGTCCATATAATATTATTTACTGATAGTTAATACATCAACATAATTTTTCCATACATACATTCACGCCTATTTTCCTGAAGGAGTATGCAGAGGCATATTATACACCCACACTTCGCCAATGATGTAGTTGGTCCCACGTAATAGGTGGCAAGCCTATTGCGGCTTACTGGCGCTATTATGTTCGCCAGAGCCTCGTCCGTTGATCGGCAGGTGCACCATTTGCAGGTGAGGTTGGCTTGGGCTCCTTAGGTATTTGCAGGATCCCTATGCACCCATATTTTTCATGGTGACATAAATCTTTACAAATCCAAGACTTATCTATAAATATTTAAACTAGATTTTTTTCTAATCATAATTTGTTAAATAAGAAATAACATTGACTTACACAGAATATTACATATTTCAGCCCTGTCAAGATCAGGAACCAACAATAAGTATCATGGAACCGATAGACATAAAACCAACAGACACAGAAGAAGTTATATGTCTAAAACATCAAGTGAAAAGGTTGAAAATAATTGCAGATAGCAGAAAAAATAAGTTAAATCTGATGAGACAGCAACAGAAACGGCTAATAATTAAAGTTGACAGGCTAAAATGTATGATGAAACATTTGATCACAAACAAACAGGCCAATGGTAAAACTGATAGATGAAACAGAAAGGCTTGAACTAAAAAAGTAGCCAATCCACACGGGATATGCGTGGTTGAGATTGTCCTGAATCTCTATGCTGTCAGGCGAGGCACTTGTCACTGTGCTTATTTCACAGTATGAAACATTTTTTTGGGGCTACTGCAACTGTTCACCAACTCCTAAGCAAGATGTGGTCATTAAATGAGTCGCATTAATCTATGGTTTAAGTATTAAGATCAGAAGGTTGCGTCACAACAGGGGTCCAGTGATTATGATGAAGTTAAGGTTAAAGAGTGATCAGTAAAGAAATTAAATATGGTGGTTACTTGTAGCAGCTATATGTCCTTAATGTTTCGTAGTGGATATGTGATAAAGGCAATTATGTTCAATAAAACTCAGATCATGATAAAGTAAATACTTGTTATTCGTTTTTATTTGTTAGCTGTGCTTTGCAGTAAAATATCTTAAACAAATTGATAGATATATATATATACATACTCTTGCAGGCTACCCACATAATATATTAACATTATTAATTAATTAATTCTGCGAGTACGCTAAATCTTTGGGTCTGTAAGTGGTGCATGACCAGAATCCCTCTCTCCTTGATTTGTGGGAGAAGTCCCTTGCTTATCGTAAAGGAGTATTAAACACCAACAATTTTCGTATTTATATAAATATTTGTAAGATTCTTCTTCCTCTCATCTCACAGGAAGTCATAAGAGTCGACGAAGAAAAATCGTAACGTACCCGCCTGCCCAGCGCAGTGATTATGGGTAAATATCAACAGTAGAATATAATCTATTGGAGAGGCCAAGTTCATCAGTGGACTTTAGAAGGCTGATGTGATGAAGATTTACCTCGATTATTTTGGAACTTAAACGCTGCTGTAATACAAAAGTGTTTATATTTCAGATATTACCCTCTGAAAGTTAGCGGCTTTCTAGCTAAAGGACGGCAGCATTGCGTTTAGTTATATAGAAACAACTAGGGATTGCCCTATTTGGAAATATCTACCTTGTTCGACACTAGCACTTATTGCAAAAACTACTGATCAAACTTTACGTCTTAAGGTATTATTATTAAGAGCTTTATTGAGCCAAGCTTGATTTTCAGACCAAATAAAAAACTCTTATTTGAGACTAAATAAAAAAATAAACATTTCTTTGACTTTAGTGTGGAAGGCTGCTATAAATGTAGGTATTTTTACAGGGATATCTCTTCCCTGATAACCTTGATCAATTTGTGCCAATTATTGATAAGAAAATGATATTGCAGTTACACAAGAATGCGGTTTATATTTTATAAATCACACTGGTCAACACAGGTTTAGTTTTCTTAAAAAAAAATCTGTTATTGGTTATTTCTATGGCTCTGAATGTGCTTGTGGTATGAGGGCCCTTTTCTTGAAACTCTAAAAATATTATTATTATTAATAATTAACAGGCAGGTAGTTTGAAAACTGATTGCGCCTGTATCCAATTTATCTGCATCTAGTTCATCTTAAGAGGTTGCATGTGTTTGTCCAGCTTGTTCTTGAATGAATTGACAGTGGGAGCTGACACTACATCTGCCGGCAGCTCGTTCCACTGTGTCACTACACGGTTGCCTAAGAAGTGCTTATGTGGGTTGTTGGTAGATAAGCTAGTGCAAAGTTTGAGGTGATGGCCTCTTAGGTGGGTATTGTCGCTATATGTGAATAGTTTGGCATCAAGGTCTTCAATGTTATAGTGCTTATTTAGAATCTAGGATTTAGTGCTCACTTCAAAAGAATTTGCAAGTTAAAATCAGATTTTGTGAAAGTCAGACAAGCGAGTTATGAAGTAATAAGTTGGGCCCTCATTTCTCGCATAGAGGATTCAGGAGGTGGGCCCTGGTACCGGAAAAACTATGGCGCTAGAGAAAAAGTCTTGTAAATAAATTGTGAAAATATGCGATAGCAGAAACAGGTAAAAATTAACCGTACCGTACCGTACCGTAACCCGTAAAAATTCGGGCCCTCGGTCCTTAATTTCTCTTGATTTCGTGTTATATTTCTTTTTATGTAAAATATTCTTCATTAATTTCGTATCTTTCTTACAAACAAGAATAATGATTTAACTACATACTATATACCAAAATATTTTGAAAATTTATAGGTGGGTAGGGTGACAATAATTATTTTACCCTCATAGGTACTACAAACTGGTTAGTGGCGATTCTAAGTGAAGTTTTAGTAGCTTCAACTGTTGCATAGTTATTATATTGAGCAAGCAATATATCTGCTATAGGTACCTTTTGCATTATTATCCTAGCATTAGTTATTGTAATTTATTAGACTGATTTAGCTGAATTTCAGTTGTAAGGCTACGTCGCTACTGCCGTCTGACCTCCGCAACTCATAGGGAAACATCATTGATATTATATTTATTATAATAATCTGATTTAAACTGATAGGATAATAAATGACACTGACTTCCTAATAACGACTGCCATAGATGCGCTTATGTTTATCATTTTGAGCATAAAGAACAGCCCGTAAGACGACAGAAGCTGTCTTGAGGTGGTCTGTCTTGGAGTGGGAACTAGTCTGCTCATGTGCTTTAAAAGTAAAAGTAAAAGTAATAAGTTCTAAAAGTAGAAAGTTCTTTATTTCATAAACTATTACATAGCACTTGAAAACGTCAAAACAAAATATAAATATTCCTACACTAAAATCAGGCAAATTAATAAAAATTAAGTGTAAGTGAATCTTACAGTGGTAGAATAAACAACAAGAACAGTCGGTAGTATAACCAAGAAGGCGGATATTCTCGATAAAAAATCTAACTAACAAGTAACGCACATCGTTAGATACTTGTTTTTTCGATAAAACTCGGAAACCGATAATTGTAGGGTAAAAATATTAGCGATTGGGGACTGGGATCTATAAAACATTAAGGGGCTTATTACAAGACAAGATCTGAATTTGAAACTGGTTTAACACTAGTCACTTTTATTTGGTAAAATGAAGACAGAGACAGCGCCAGTTTTAAACCTGGCTTAACTTTAGATCTTGTTTGTTATAAGCCACTATAATCAGCTCGGCGAACCTTGATCCCTATGACACTGACAGTTATTCCCACGACACAACCTTGTAGTAGCGTCACCTATCGACTATAACGATATCTTCCAAACGGAGTAACTTTTGCAGGACGTCAACGTAAAGTCTGATAAGATAATTTCTTGTAAGTGTTAATAATTATTATAATTCCAACGGGATATTATTGTAATTGCATATATCTGCCTAAAATTAATAAATATCATTTTTAGACACCGCCAATTCGATTATAATATAACGGTGACGCTACTACAAGGTTGTGTCGTGGGAATAACTGTCAGTGTCATAGGGATCAAGGTTCGCCGAGCTGATTATAAGTGTCGATGGTAGTTCTAAAAAATTTAGCTCAGCATGCTATGCCATCAAAAAGATAAGACTTCTAAAGGACGAAGAAACAGCTAGACTAGTTTTTTTAGCTAATTTCATAGCATTATGTCATATGGAATGTTATTGTGGGGATCTGCTGCGGACATACATAATATATTCGTACTACAAAAGCGCGCCATAAGAGCTATTTCTAATCTTAAGTCCAGAGATTCTCTCAGAGAGATGTTAAAAAAAACATATTAACTGTTGCATCACAGTATATATTTGATAATATAATGTATGTTCGCAAAAACATTAAAACCTTTAATAAAAATTCAAAAACACTTAATTTTAATACTAGAAATAAAAATAAGCTCTCTCTGCCAAATTGTCGACTTCACAAAGCAAAGAATTCATTTATGGGTATTGGTATCAGATTTTATAATAAAATTCCGCAGGAAATAATTGATCTACCATTGCCAACTTTTAAAACTGTAGTTAAAAAGCAATTTCTTAAAAGGGGTATTATGCTGTAAGTGATTACTTGTCAAAAAAACAAGCTTGGGTTTAACATTTTAAACGTGTATGTGCGTAAATTAGAATAAAAAGTCAACCAGATCATTGTCGTGACCATCCCCTATTGTACAGGCTTAGCTCAGTTTCACATTACATACTTACTTGACTGTGATGGAAGGTTCCTTTAGTCATACTTTATTGGTTACGGCTTTTGGGGACCCTTTCTATATCTTCAAATATTCACTGTTCGTGTTTTGTATTATTATATTTGATTGATAATGCCTGTAAGTTTCTTGTCAGTTCTTCTCACTGAGCGGAACTGGCACTTAGATTGAATGTAAGTGAATCTAAGCTTCGTGATTTCATTGTAGTAATATTTAGTTTTTTTTTTGTATTTATATTTTGATTTGACGTTTTCAAGTGCTGTATTATTATAATAGTTTATGAAATAAAGAACTTTTTACTTTTTTTCTATCTCAAGAACTTTTATTTCAATTGGAATCAGCAAATATTTTGAACATTTTTATGAGATTTAATAGGTTTTCACCGAAAGAAATTTAACTTTCTTTTCTTTCGGAAAGAAATTTGTTATCTTTAATGGAAAACATCTAGTGGTATAAACAGCTAGTGGTATCTTTGATGGAAAATAACTTTTGACAAATTGTTTTATTTCCTACAAATTGCTTCCTGTTGAAGTTTCCACGCCATTTCATAACTTTCTTAAACCATTTTCGTTAAAAGAAAAGGAATACCGCAAGTAAATTGATTTTTCCTATCACACAGTCCGGTGAAATGAAACGAACTATTATTTCAACCACAAATTTCTCCGATAGCTTATCTGCTATCTGGCCATTAGAAACGTAAGCATTGCAGTGTTATTGCCGGTTTCCTAGCGCCCATTGAGCGAAGGCTGCGCGGGCGCATGAAGTGGGGGCTTCGCAATTCACTCCCACTACTAACTTTAACTCAGTATCCTCGCAGGCCAGTGAGAGGCGCGCGTGTCGTTCGCTATCCGATTCACGAACTAAATCGATCCGAAAAATTCCGATTTCACTCTCGATGCTCATAATTACCAACTAATCAAGACTGTCGATCAGTGTTTCGTGCCCGTAGAATGTGGATTCAGATAAGTGAACGTGTTATTTTCCCAAATATGTGTCCTAAACACGTATGTCATTGAATGAGACACGCCAGCCTATCGCAATCGGCGAAAATGTGACTGTTAGGTGAATTACATTGTGTTTTCTTTTGGAAAATGGGAAATGACTACGTTTTGATTTGACATGTCGATGTATAAAATGCGGGAGCTTATAAGGATTACATTGGTGTGTTTGTGTGCGTGTTTGTTAGTGCGTGACGGGAGGTGTGAGAGTGTGGATGGGATCTCGGATGGTGATCCTGATGTCGGGAGGTCTGAGGACCCAGGCGATCAGAGGAAGGATAGCAAAGCCAGTTTTGTACCAGGTAAGTTAGCCTATTACAGTACATAACAGTTCCGACTATTTCTCGGATTCCGTGTAAACAACAGAGGAAGAGAAACGAATTTCCGCAAAAAAACATCCAGCGAATACTTCCATCCACGAACGAAGGCGAAGGTATTTATATTCGGATGTAGGTATCGTTATTAAATGCATGACAGACTTTTATTTTTATGCCTCGTCGGGTACAAAGAACTTTTGTAAACATTACCTGTTCCATCTTCAATACCCAAATATGGTATGTCTAAAAATAAAGTCTGTCTCTTCATAATTCCGTATGAGTATAACGCACATCTTTTGCATGTAGACATTTTTGGTAGATGTAAGGTTTTCCGCGCTAGCATTAATAATTACAATGTTTATATCTTTTCAACATCTCATACATTTTATAAGAACTAAGAATAGGTGATACCTTAAAAGTACAAATCAAATCATTAATTGAGTGTCACATTACATAGTACATAAGATGGTCATACAAGGTAGGTCTATATGTGACATAACAATACATTAAAAGATTGCAACAAAAGTGTTGAAAAATTCTTTGAGGTTCATTACAGAATACTGTTAGCCGATTGCCGTCCACTGCTTAACATAGACCTTCTCTAAGGAGCGCCAATCAATCCATTCTTCTGTAGATCCATCATCTACCAACCACCTTTTTTAAGTCGTCGTTTCTTTTTGCTACAGGTCGTTATACACTAAGAATTCCAAGCAAAATATATGAATCTTTATTTATTTCAATTACTCAATTAATCTCTTAAGTTTTGAAAGTAATGAACTTTCAAAACGCGAATATATATTCAAAATTAAGAACTCACAGTCGATATCTGATCGCTGATGCCCAAGGCTTCTAGATTGATATTCTAGACGTCATATTATTGTTTTGTATTATCAAATAACTCAGTCGTATTGTAAGTCACCCACGTTCAAAAACATTTTCGACGAAGGTTGCATATTGAATTCATTTGCAATAAGTATAATTTTATGTGCCTTAGTATGTGTGCTTATAATTTGCATATTGTTTAACTACCTTCTTATATATTGACCGACTACCACGCGTTGCAAACGGTTATGTGAAAACAGTATTTATTGTAACATTCTAGCATAGACCGCATAGGACGTTTATGAGAAATTAGTATTTATTGTAACATTCTAGCATAAACCGCATAGGACTTACAATGAACAAAGAAAAGTTTTGGAGAAATAGCTTGTCAAAAGTACTGTAACCCGACGAGTGAGAACGAAAAGTTTAATGAGTGTGAGTAAAGGTAAAAGTAGCAAGTGGGAATATGCTAAACATCACATCCCACGAAAAGTCATCTAGTCTCAAACGAAGCATTTATACTTACACAGAAAATTGGGTACTTGTTTGTAGTTTTAGTTAGTTATAGAAACTGTTGAATCAGTGTTGAGAAACACCGACCTGATTGCCATATAAATATGTATATTATAAATAAATAAAAAATCAAATGTTTTTTTGTAACATCAAAACAAGTGCTTTTTACCAATATTGAAATTTTTCGTCTGTATTTTGTCTTGTTTGTTTTTTGGGGCTAATTTGCGAATTGCGGGACGTCTCAAAGACATTTTCAAATCACTGGCAGTTAGCTAATGTTAAGAAGAGTCAATAAGGTTACTTTTTAGCCCATAATAAAATAAAATAAATTTATTACCTGTAGGTCTTTCTTTGGGAATAATGATACTATAATTCATATTCGAATACTACTACTCCTAGACTTTGCCTATATTGAACTTAAATTTAAATTATTAAAAGGCGTATACTTGACTCATCATTGAAATAATCATGTAAAGTACTTATTAATATAAATTTTATATTTCCCATTTCTAAAAAGAAATAAATCGTAATAAGACTATATAGAAATTGTTTTTAAAAGGATTCCAAGATATTGATGATAAGATTATATTTAAAGATTTTCTTTAATATATCAAACCATTGATATCACTATCCTCTAACCGTATACAGGTAAAGGTTTATGTTTGATTAATTAATATTATGTACCAAATGTACAAAGAACATAATGTTTGTGATAACTCCTCAAGTATTTTTTAAAGAGTTTCATCGAACTTTATTCACTGCATAGCTTGATAATTATCGTAATATTCATTACAATTAGAAAGTAGGTATACTGCTTCTGCCATCTTTCGTGACAGATTCTTAAGTTGCGATAATTTTGATGTGTAGAAAAAACAGATATTTATAGTAAAAAATATTAGTATCTATATATATAGTATTGAGGGTCGATTCCAAAATTACAGAATAAGTTAAGTAGATATTTACAGTGTTATTTTGCTATAAGCTATGTGCTTGTTTATAGTCATTATGTCGAATAAACTGCATACTTATTTGGCATGATGGTATTTTGTTTTAAGGTGTTATGGTTGTTGATAATAATAATAAATATTTCTGACACTTACACCAATTATTTAGTTCCAAGATAAGTACCATTAAGAACTTGTGTTATGTATACTAAATAACGGATAAACATACATAAATACTGTTTTTTTTTGTAAATACATACTTAATATACATAGGAATACACTTAGACCAAAACATATATTCATATTTATACACACAAATATTTGTCCACATATATTTTATTTATATGCTTTAAGACATAACGAAGAATACATGGCATTATTGTAATATTTTAAGTCTGTGTTTAATAATTGATGAACCTATATAATAGTTCTTTAAATTAAACGGTGTGCAGTATAAAAATAAACGAAGTGTTTGAAACACTAGTAAAGAACTTAATAAGTGAAGTAGTTAAAACCGTTTTATTGTCTTATTTTTGAATTTTTTTACCTGCTAACAGTATTTTTATAGTGGTTATTGATACTGTTGTTTTATATATAGATAACTAGAGCCATTAATCTAACACAGGCGACCACTAGCCGTTTAAATACTAGACTGACTAAAATGTGACACGTCTATTAAAGAATAGATAAAAAATGGTCATAATAATCAATTTATTAATCATTACCAATTAAATAAGTAACCAATTAGCTCCAAATTATTTAAGGCATTATCCAAATTAACGTTCGTATTAATGATTATCTGTTATGAATAATTCGCTTTAATAGATTTTGCAATAATACTACACCAAAACATGAATATTTACAAAAAGATCATACCTTTGTTCGACTTGCACATATTCTCCGTCACGATTTCAAGTTCGTCTGTAGGTGGATGTGCCCAGAGATAGGAACATATCTTTCTAACGCCCGATATAAATAACCTATCCGCAATCTTAGAGAGACGCCAAAAGTTAATAAAGATTCAATCAAAACATTGCTTATTTAGACGCTTTACTTAAAAAACAATTTTTGGATCGAGAAAGGTTATTACAATCTATGTTATACTATGTTTATCCGTTGGTATGTGAATATTGCTATAAGAGTTTCGTCTTCTTTTCTTTTAAATCTTGTGACTGCAGAACACATGTTTTTGTTGTTTTAATATTAAATGTTTTTATTGTAACGGGCGGTAGAAAAAAACAACCTTGATAATATTCTTGCCCGTTCCTTTACTATCAAGCTCCCGCCCGCAGAGCTTTATTTTGACAAACCTGAATAATTTATTGAAGCGCTCGTAGCTCTGCGGTGCTAGGTGTAGATCACCGAAGTACAGCAGAGTTTACAGAGGTCAGGGCTTGGATGGGTGACCGTTTGTGTGGCATTTGATATCGAGCGCTTCCGTTCCGCGAGTCGTTAAGTCTTGTTTGAGGCCTAATGGGCGGCTTGATAAATTCTAACAGCAGGACGCCATACACCTGCCTCCGCCAATCGGCACTAGGTCAGCGTGGTGCAGTATGACCCAATACCCTCACACCCTAATATGTGAGAGGAGGCTCGTGCTCAGTAGTGGGACGTTAATGGGCTGAGATGATGATGATGAATAATTTATTTTTGATTTTTCTATTACCATGTTGCTGCTTAAAATCATTACTTAAACTAATGGTTGAACGTGCCGTAGAAAGGTCCATTGTATGAGAGTTGAGGCCGCATGAAGCCGAACTAATATGTGCATGTAATGTTAGACTTTCTTCGCGTTAGTTTCTCAAACAGCATTTCGAGTAAACACAGTTCTTGTGTAATACCATACTTACGTGTTCAAAGAAAACCGTAAGAATGTCCCATACTGGTGTTCTTAAGAATTTCACAAGGCAAACACCGGTCTGTATGTGGTACAGCCAGTGTTCAATAGGCCACATAAAAACAAGTAGCGTGTTTGATATGTTACTTCTATTTAAGTCATTTGATGTAAAAAAACTTGACTTCGAATCTATGTGTGACACAGATTTGGTAAGCAACGACAATACTAATCTATTTAGAAATGGATGTGGATTAAAATCAGTGCAGTCTAAAATACTCAGTCAGCATTATCTTAGCCCCTACTCGTTACTTTCATCATCATCATCACATCAATAAGTCTTCATTGCTGAACATGGGCCTCCATAAGTTTCCATCGTGACCGATTGTAGGCGGCCTGCATTTATTGAGATCCTGTGACCTTTATCAAATACCATTACCATTTATTTAAATCGCACTTTATGCTACAACATCACAGCCCATTAACGTCCCACTACTGAGCACGAGCCTCCTCTCACATACCAAGATGCGAGGGTATTGGGTCATACTCCACCACGCGGACAGGTGTATGGCGTCCTGCTGTTAGAATTTCCGACCACCGAACACCGCAGAGCTACGAGCGCTTCGCACTTTATGCTAACCACTGTTTAATACGTAAATTGTGTTTTATGTATAATCGCGTTAAGAGAATGGAACAATATTATTGAAAAGTTTAATTATTTTATCTTTTTCATACTTCATTTTCAAAGGAAAAAATAGTATAATATAAGTAAGTAAATTTTTGACGTGACAACGTCTTAAATTAGGTTGCGGCTGGGAGTCACTTATGAAAAAGTGTAACGCTCGGTAACGTTACGATGAGTCACCGAACGAGAGAGAGGCCCGGCGAATGCCTTGCGTCTCTCTCCCACTCAACTATGATCGGTCTGCCGCGCGCGCAGCACTAGTGTACAATGTTTTAGTAAACAAAATATATTTCTATAGTTAAAATTTGTGCAATTCTTATTTTCATTCAATTCCTTGTTCCTATTGTGCAATTTAATTATATTCATATCAATAAATATTCTACCGAGAAAAAGACGTTGTCACGTAAAATCTTCGCCCGTAAAAACGACTTTACAGGCAACCATTTTTTACGCGTTAATTCTATACATATATCCTAACCAAATATATAATAGGTTGGGGAAAAAGTCTTTTCGTATTTTTGTATGAAAATTCAAGACATTTTTTTCAAAGTTTATTTACATTTATTTACAATATATATGTACCGTTTTGTTGAATAACTTTCTGCCATTTTGTGGGCAGAGACATTATCCCGTTACTGTAGAAACTTTGGGACTTCTGATCAAAAAAACGGAACAAATAGTTTTGGCAGTCCTCTCTTGAGGTCAACCTTACAGAACCTAAAGAATTCTGCAGAGACCGAAACAGGTGAAAATCTGAAGGCGCAAGGTCAGGGCTATATGGTGGATGCACTAGGACCTCCCAGTCGAACTCTCTTAATTTTTGCTGAGTGGCTAAAGATGTGTGTGGTCTAGCGTTATCGTGATGAAAGACCACACCCTTCCTGTTGATCAATTCCGGCCGTTTTCTCTCGACTGCTTCCTTTAATCTCATCAGTTGCTGGCAGTAAAGATCAGAATCGATGGTTTTGCCGGGCGGTAAAAGCTCATAATAAACAATGCCCTTCCAATCCCACCATACACACAGCATCACTTTATTTCGTGTTAGGCCAGGTTTGGCCACAGTCTGTGAAGCCTGGCCAACTTTCGACCACGACCTTTTTCGCACGTTCTTATCATACGTGATCCACTTTTCATCGCCAGTTATCAATCTCTTCAAAAACGGCTCGGTTTCATTACGTCTCAATAATGAATCGCAAATGAGTACACGGTTCATTAAGTTTCTTTGAGTGAGCTCGTGTGGCACCCAAATATCGAGCTTTTTTGTATAACCAGCTTTCTTCAAATGGGTCAAAACTGTTTTGTGGTCAATTCCCAGTTCTTCAGCTACATCGTAACTACTAATATGCCGATTTTGCTCCACTCTTTCAAAAATGGCGTCCATTTTATTCGTAACAGGGCGACCAGAGCGAGGTGCATCTTTAACATCAAAATTTCCGGACTGAAAACGTTTGAACCAAATTTGTGCTACTCTTACTGACACTGCATCAGGTCCATAAACATCACAAATTTTTTTCACTGCTTGAGTTGCATTTTTGCCTTTTTTATAATAAAATTTTAAAATGTATCGAATTTCTTCATTAGATTCACTCATTTTTACGGAGAGAAAAACAAATGAAAAATAGCGGGAAACAACTTTTTTTTATTTTTTTCTTTTCTTTATAATGGAAGCTTTTTAATATTACCAAAAACAGCCAGACACAACTAGTACAGTCAAAAAAATTTTATAATAAGTTTATACCTACGTTATGCGAAAAGACTTTTTCCCCGACCTAATATTAGTTGTAGTAAATCGTATTCTCAAAAGTAAAAACATTTTAGAGTATCTTTTTTTGAAATCAATTAATACAGTGATTTGTAGAGGTGATCATAAAAAGCATTTTTTATAACGATAGCGTACGTCACTATATTTGTTTGTGAAAATAAACAATACGCAGATTTGGCAACCTGTTTGGTTATTTTTTTTATACCGGCAGGTAATTAATAAGAAAGAAATATATTAGAGAATAATTTGAATATTGGTCACTCTCGATTTCATCTGCGTGTTTGAAGGAACAGTACAATACTAGTTTCATTAGCCTATATCATAAAACAGGTTACGATCAGACCCATATTCAAAGCTATGTGTATTGTTCGTTTAAATATAACTTTAATATACTTATTCCTAGTATACTAACAAGAATTATTTGCAAACTCAAAGTGAGTGTTTTGCATTAAAACTAGAAATTTTTATTTATGAAAATTTATTTCTACTTATTATGTGAACTTTTATATTTGAGTTTTTTGAATTACCTAAAGTAACAACTAAAATAACAAAAATCTCTATTTTCCACTAGAAATTACAATATGTAAACAATATTCCACGCTACCAAAGTGGCATTCAACATCAAATATCGGAATATGAATGATTCTCAAAAATCATTGTCATTTCATAATAAACGTCAGTCACAGAACATTGAATGAGTTGAATATGAATCGATGCTCAATTGTTCGTAGAAAACAGAATGCTGTAATGTCAAACACGGCACAGAAATTACTAGATCCGATTATTAACTAGTGGCACGCCTATGCTTCGGTAGATTCTTTAATAAATATTTTTGAGGACTTCTTGGCGGGAAAGTGAAGCGTCATGTCTGCAGTTTTGTTTTATTTTCTAAAATTTGTGATATTTCTAACATTAATGTGTAATAACGGTGGATTATTAACCGTTAAGTGTTGGTGAACATACATGAGTGTTGGTAAATCAAACAAAACAGTGCAACATCACTTTTCAAATTTTCTCTCAAGGAGTCCATGTGAGATCTCAGTATAGTCCCACATCTTTACTGAGGACTCAAGGGGCTTAGGGGAGGGTACCTCATTTACCATTTATCATCTTTATCACCACTCATTCTCATTTACTATGAATTATATATTACTAATATATCTCTTACTTGACACTGGCTAAATGTGCTAGACGCACGAAGCCATTATTTAAAATAAAGAAAGAAATATTTTTGACTTATGTTAAATTATTGTAATTTTTGCGAAGTTCTTTAATAAGTTACTGAGAAATAATGAAGCATTAAAATTTCTAAGGCTGCGTTTCCACCAGAGGTATCGAGTCAACAAACACATTCATCTCAACGCATCCTCTCACATTTCCGGGGAAACGTAACCTAGTGGTGAATGAATTTTTAAAATCAGTTCAGTAGTTTTTAAGTTTACTCGTTCCAAACATCTAAAAATACACTTTTTTCCACTTAAAGAGCGATGTGTCGTTATCCCATTCGTCCACATGGTCTGCTCACACGCGAGTCACGTTCACTACGAGCAATTTCATTGTTGTATTGTACGATATGTATAATTTTACGTTCATTTCCATATTTCATAACATCCCCTATTCGCTTCGGTCTGCGGCTTTGTGGTCATCGTAAAAACTTTAATTTGCTGCAGCAAAAAGGATTAATTCATTCTATATAACAAATAAATTTGTTTCCATTTGTTGTGCTCATTAAGAGTTTTATTACAGTCTCACTTCATTAATAGGAAGGATAACCTCAGGCCTTGTGCTATTTGCAACGGTTTAGATAGAATCATCATTCAACAGCTGCATATTATTGATGTTAAGGTTTGTTGCAAATCAATCATGCGTTGTCGATACACTTCAAGATTCGTGTTGATCAATTGAAAAATTGACCTTCATATGTCTTCTCATCTTAAATTTTCATGATAGATGCATTTTCTGATCTGTTATGAAATTTCGGACAGCTGTCTTGCCCTTCAAGATGTCTGTCTTCGCATGAATTGTATTCTCGTACGTTGTGAAAGTACATAATAGCAAATTTATGCTTGTCTCAATGGTGTCAAAATATTAAAACTGCGTGTCAATGTGGAAATTCAAGGTGCAAATCTGTCGACTTGCATTATGTGTATTAACTATTAGTTACTGCATTGTTGAAGACCTTATTGTGTGTAGGCGCATAGTTTCCTCACACTTGCGTAAATCACATACCGTTTGCATAACCTTCTGGATTCACGGATAATATTCCATGATAAATGCAATGTGCGTGAATATGGTTTCTAACTTTGATACCTTGAAATTTTTTTTGAGTATCAATAAAAAATACTTTGTATTTTTGGTTTGTAAATTGTTGTTGTTCTATACTTGTTTTTGTTGTTTCTTATATTAAAATGGCTTTTCTATCATTAATTTCAGAGCTTAGAATTAAAGCTAAGCCCGATTCTTCTCCAATCAGGTTTCAGCTCGTAGTGGATGGGAACATTCAAAACTGCTCCATTGGAACCGAATTTAAATATTCAATAGCATTTTCCATTTTCAATAGCTTTAACGATGACCTCTTAATATATTAGGGCCCATAGCCCGATAGATATTAGACGATAAACTATTAAACATGAACTATTAACACTGGCACAGAGTACAAATCTGACTCACTCGTAACACATTAAATTTTTACCATTCCTTAATGGTTAACGGGATTATTAAGAATGCATTTTTTCCATTGTAAATGATCTTTTAAGAAAAGAAAAATATTTTCCTTTACCATTGAATAGTGCTAATTAAAGTAGTTTATAATAATACATACGTTATTTTACGTTATGCTACATAAATACGAAAAGCTTATTTTGTTTATAGTAACACCTCATGGTCTAAAAAGTTCTGAAATGTATGTGTCTATTAATCATAATTCTGAAATTACTTTTCCTTTAATGTTCACGAATCTAACAAATTTAAAAGGCGAATTAATATTAAGCATAAAAGCATTAGTATTAATAATAAGGTATACAGAATCATTAAATATTCCTATATCAAAATATACAAGGTATAATTAATACAAGTTTTAAATATTTAAAATGTCAATAGTTTATAATTTCCACTTTTCAGGTCACATAAAAAAAGTTTTTATTGGCTTACAAAGAAAGAAACACGATTTAATGTACCTGAAGCAACTTCTCTGTTGCCGCATGTTCTTTTTTAATGACTTATCTTAGTGTCTTTTAATTATGGCTGATGAGTTTTGGCGCCAACGCGTATAAAGATATTTATTTTCTAAAACTAAAGTAAAGACTTCGACCGCGTATGTAAGTGCAGAAACATATAACATTGTTTTTAAATACATTTAAAAATAAACTATCAAATTGCTGACTAAAGGCCGATATATAATTATGTAATTTTGTGGTTGAGAGTAATGTTTGTTTAGCTGTTCGTGTACCTAGATAAATTATGTGACAAAAAAACAAAACTAAACAAAAGGTCGATTCAAGGAATTATTTAGATCTTATATATTTAATATTATACTGCGTTTCCGACCATCAAAAAAATTATAAGATAACATAATAATTTATTTGAACCACAAACACACACATACAGAAACAGACAATATAGACATATTAAGTTTTCCATGACATGTGTGGGCACGCAAAGGGGTCAAAGCTCAGTGAAATTTTGCCCTCGATGAGAGCAAACACTGATTTTCAGCTTTCACTTAATGGAGTTAAAGCTTCACACATATATATATTGTATAGCTGCAGTCCTGGACTAACATATAGGACACTCTTTACCCCGATATTTCCACGGGAACGGGGACCACGCGGGTAAAACCGAAGGGCGCTGCTAGTATAAGCATATAATAATGCATGCATGTGTGTGGCAACAGCCTGCATAGGTGTGCAGACATCATACAGTTCACTTAAATTATAAAAGAAGTCTTCTACCTTATTTAATTATAAGTTAAAACTTTGCCCTAAGTATAGTAATACTATATTACTACTTAAGTTTTATGTACATTTATGTTTTGCATAACATGTAAGGAAGAGTTTTTTACTATGAAGGTGCAAATATTAAAGGCATCAAAGACCACACAGAGGCGTTAGTTGAATTATCAATTAATTAAACACAGCATTATCCGACAGCCATTCCAGCTGCGAGCACAATGGAAGTGCCGTTTCCTTTATACCTACAATAACAATACCTACAAGGTGCGCGTGCGATGGGACGCTTTCACTATACAACTACAAGTGTAATACATGCTTCTTTGTCTGTAATTATATATTAGAAAACTGTTTATAAAAGGAATTTATACATAAATGTCAAAGTAGTTGTATTTTATTGCTATGGGTGTTCTGTTGTTACCAAAAATGATAATTTAGGTGTATTTCTCGATATATATCTGTAAGTATATTTCGATAACACTTTGGTACTGAATAATAATATGTCATCTACCAAAGGGGCCGTCCAATAATCAATCAAAATATCACAAGGGGTAGGGGGATATATTAAGATATCATGTACCTATAATCATTTTTATATATGTATGCCACTCAAAAAATACCTACAAGCTTTCTATCAGGACATTTATGTCATAGTCCTTAATTTTCTAGAAGACAATTAGATAAAGTAAAACCTGTATTTAAAAGTTATATCCAAAAAAGTGAAGATTGTTTGTAGGTACTCAAAAAATACCCGTGCTTTAAATATACTCCAATACATTGTTATAATATTTTAAATCTTATAAGATACTACTACACAGAGTTATGAATCCTAAATATATGGCGGGATCCAAATACACGCTTCTGCCCACAAAAAGTTAATGCGTAATTTTTTTGATGGAATTGAACCAAATTCGCATAAAGAAATAGTGTCTTTTTTACATACATACATACTATCACGCCTGTTTCCCCAAAGGGGTAGGCAGAGGCATATTGAACGCCCACACTTCGCCAATTATTTATTTGGTACCACGTAATAGGTGGCGAGCGTATTGCCGCTTACAGGCAACTGTTATGTTCGCCAGAGCCTCGTCCGTTGATCGGCAGGTGCACCTATTGCAGGTGAGTTTGGTTTGGGCTCCTTAGGTCTTGGTAGGATCCCTAAACACCATGTATTTTTTATGTGAAGAGTTGGATAGAGATCCAACTTTGCATAATTACTATGGGCTAAGCAATTCAATTCACATTAGTTATTTCCAAGAATAAGGTGTTATGAGTAATTACAATGATCGGCATATTATGCCACCATCGGTGTGGAAATTTTGGAACAAGAAAGACAAACAAACCAAGAAGTATTCTATATTTAATTTAATACGAATAATGTTATTGCGTAGACAATAGATATAATTATTTTGTTGCCGTTTACACATACGAGGATATGTGAATAAAATATATGTATAATTATAATTATTTTAATAACTTAAATGGATCGGAATACAACTGTCATTGTAGTTGGATATTTAATTGCCGTCGTTAAAAATGATGGCTATCATGATTTCTTAACAAGAAATGATAATTATGTACCTAAACTTATGTGCACTTATGTACGTTTATACATACATACATATAATCATGCCTGTTTCCCCGAAGGGGTAGGCAGAGGCATATTATACGCTCACATTTTGCCAATTATAAAATTAGTCCCACGTAATAGATAGCGAGCCTAATGCTGCTTACCGGGAACTTTTATGCTCGCCAGAGCCTCGTCCGTTGATCGGCTGGTGCACCACTTGCAGGTGAGATCCTCCTTCTCAGATTTTTGCTAGCGGTCGCGCCTGCCGGTGGTGAGCCCCACACTCCCTTCTCGGTCCCCATTTAACCGGGAGACAGTGTGTATAGGCATTTTATTACCGACGTAAAAAGAAAAGAAAAAGGGCTTCTCAGATCTTGGTAGTAGCCATATATTCCCTACACTATGTACGTTTATCTTTACAGGTAAAAACATATCGAATGTGTGTGTCATGTCGAAATAAAACCTTTTTATTACATGCATATGAATGTATAAAACTTGTTTATTGGTTAATCTGTTTGGGTAATCTAAAGAAAACAACTAAACCGATTTTTATTATCACTGCTAAATAGCTGATGTAGTTGTAAGATCCCACATAGGCTACTACTACTACTTAAAATAATATCGTAAATATTTTATTGACTCAGGTGTTACTTTGCGGAAATGTAAGCAAGTGATGGATTAAAAATATATTGGTGACGATTCCCGCGCAACTAAAAGAACAATTCAAAACGACACGTGAACAATAACCATAATTTCAAAGATCGAATTGATTAATTATAGTCAATAAAAAGAAAAACACAATTTGACCTCAAGTGTCAGAATCAGAAATAAATGAATCATACAAAGTATATCAAAAAAATAGAATAAAATAACTTAAAAATCTAAGTCGACAACAGAATAATATGTAAAATTTAATTAAACTACTATTGTCAAGGAAAATATGCATAATTGATATTAATTTCGCTAAGCTATCTACAAACAAGTCTGCCTTGTCATATTAGTGGGACGTTACTGGGCTGAAATGATGGTGTTGATTGCAAAAGATGAAGAAACTTTAGGTTACATAAAAAAATAGTAAATTTGCCGTGTGGTACCGGCCTAGAATACTGCACCCCCTCTCATCTCATGGGGAGTCGTAAGAGTCGACGAAGAAAAATCATATCGGATGATGGGCAGCAGTGTCATCCTGCGTACTGGGTTGAACTGCGATCACCAGCCTGCCCAGCGTGGTGATTATGGGCAAATACCCCCAAAAGAATGTAATCTTTTGGGTAGGCTAATGTTCAGCGGTGGACTTTATGATGGCATAAAAATTCGCACCAATATGAATACATTAAAGCAAAAAGATTAAAAAATATATTAGGTGTTAGCCGTGTATTGGATGTTTTTTTTCATGTTTGTGGCGAGGAGGTCGGTCCAGCCGTTCTGAACTTCAAAGGTCGTGACTCCAAAATCATTAGTGTGAATGAACTTAGGTATTTTTCTCTGCTTGAGTGTTAACAATGTATGTATGTAAAGTTTTATGTACATGCATGTACTTACCAAAAAAATATGTAAAATATTTTTCCTCATTGTCTGGTACCCATAGTCCACGCTTTGCTTTAGTGCTAGGTAAAGTTGTATAAGATGTCCAAGTAATTATTGTATTAATAGAATTTATAAATTCTCTCACAAACCAAGGTGCTGTCTTAGCATTCAGGTCATACGTGATTGAATGATGTAGATTGGCAAAAACAGTAGCGAGACTTCTTTTATTCTTGGATGGAAAATCATCAAATAATCTCCTACTGTAGCTGAGCGAGAGGGTGTGTCAGACTTTTACTTATTAAAAACCATACATGTTCCTTCTTGAGCCTGCTACGTCAGGCCGCGGTTACCTTTTTGATCAGTCCCGCAGTAGTGAGACGTCATGCTGTCAACATTTTTGAACTGCCCAATAAGGCCTATAACTTGGCCTAACGACTACCGTATTTATTTAATAAGGTACATCAACAATATACATAAAAATACATTTTTCAAAATTTATGGCCGAGACAGAGAACTTCTATGTATATCTCTAACAGATGTACACAATATTCACTGCATGTAAACATAAACAAAAATTAACATATTATCAATAACCTAAGAATTAAAGATATAGACAAAAAAAAGAAATGAAATCATACATACATACAATCACACTCAAAATCAAAAAGAAAAATAGAGAACAAGAGACACAATTAATTGTAATTTAAATATATTATTATTATTGTGAGATCAATTTTACGTTTAACACTACATTGCGCTTAAACTTATTGTAGGGATCATAAAAAAATGCCAAAATTGTCCGAGCTCCGTACATAGTTATAGCCAGGATCAACAGCTTGACGTGCCGTCTGGAAAGCATTTGATATTAAACCATAATTAAACGGCATTTAAACATGCTGTCCTGGAGTGGGTGCGCTTGTTACCGTTTTTTTTCCACAGTATGGCGCTCCTACTTTTATAGACTGCATCGACTGCTTTCCATCTGGCAGGATGTTACCATTGTGACGTGTCATATAAAAGAGAACAAGTGAAACTATAACATAAAAATAAAATAAAATATACTGTATTGTCTTTAAGATCAACATGATCATTTAGATTCGACAAACATTTACACACAAAATGGCATATGAGCAGTACCATAATAAAGAAATAAAAGAAAATGGGTTCTTGTCAGAATTTGTCAAGGTTTGTCAGTTTATCTGTCTGTTGTGGTTTTCCTCAAGATTTGTCAGTATGTCGGTGACTCTTATCGGGGGGATCTGTCAGTCAGCCTGTCTTAATTCTAAAGGAGGGAGGGGATTGTCCGTCAGTCATCACTCAAATGCATGAGTTTAATTCGCGGCCTGTACGAGAAAACGGCCTCTATTCCAAGCAAATAAAACCGGTAGTATCAATTCAAAACTAATTACAATCAGTACAGTTAACTTCAAATATGAATTATTGCCCTAAAACCAAGGGAGGATATTACCAAATACTCCGATTGTAACTTAAACCTGACTAGCTAATTGCCGCGAACCGATGCTCATGTAACTCCACTGTAACAAGGCATTAAAACAAACTCCCACCACGCGATTATCACCTCTAAAACAACAATAAGTAAGTGCCAACCTTATGAATATGCAATGAGACGTGTGTTTAGTAAGTTTTTACGCAACATACGCTGTGTTTAAAAACCGTGCGCGGGCGCCGTAACGAAATACGATATTTGTGACTTACTTTACTCTATGCTCGGGGAGTAAAGTTTGAAATTCATTAGGCAAATTTGTTAACAAAAGAAATTGGAGAACGTAAGGAATAATGTTAATGATCAATAAAAATATTCGACATGTAGATATTATGTAAACGCGGTCAACTGGTTTTGGGACGTAACTGCTCAGATTTCTGTGTAGTTATGCTGTAAAATTCAAACAAGCATTTCTTTACATGCCGTGTGTTTGCGCTTTACATTTACATGCAGTGCCTTGTGGTATCGGCCTAGAATAGTGCCATGCCTTCTGATCTCACGGGGAGTCGTAAGAGCCGACGATACTCCTACTGGATAATGGGCAGCAGCGTCATCCTGTGTACCGGCTTAAACTGCGATCTTTAGAAGATACATAATTACCTGGTACAGAGACAATCTATTTGAAACTCTAAGCATATGATTTGAAATTTAACAACTAAGCAACGAGGTTGCGAGTCACATTGTGCTCTATAAACGTCTCAACAAATCAGGGGTCTAATTCTAGTATTATTTCATATATACAATCACATACATACAATCACGCCTGTTTCCGCGAAGAGGTAGGCAGATGCATATTACACGAATACATTCGCCAATTATATTGTTGGTTGGTAGGATCCTTTAGTACTCTCTTTATATCTTTATCGTACATATATAACTATAAGGAAGAATATGTTTGCGAGAATTGCTTCCCTGTCTTCATTGACTCAAAAGACATGCGAAGCCGCCCACCATCTCTACAATGGTACAGTCAGCGACAGTTAGTATCACCAAAAGCGCCCTATCTATCAGAATACGACTCACGCTCTCGGCAAAAGAGACATGTAGCATGCTTAAAGGAACATCGACCCATTAATAGATAGGTCAGGTTTAAGTTACGTACTTATACAGTCTTTCTATATGTTACTGAGATCGAATCAATGTTAATCAAACGTTCAAAACACAAGCAGAATTACAAATTCATAAATCAGTATCAATTTAATGTGCTTACAAGTATTCTTTGGAAGATCTTCTTTTGTGATGTCCCTGAAATCGTCTTTTTTGAGTTAAGTCACTATTCCATTAAGCATGCGAGTGTCGATCTTTATATCGCTTTGGATCTTACCAACTATACGACGCAGATTATACGTCTTGTCACAACATCCCCACCCTGTCAGCCTCTTTCTTTCTTTATTTTAAATAATGGCTTCGTGCGTCTAGCACATTTAGCCAGTGTCAAGTAAGAGATATATTAATATTATATAATTCATAGTAAATGAGAATGAGTAGTAATAAAGATGATAAATGGTAAATGAGATACCCTCCCCTAAGCCCCTTGAGTCCTCAGTAAAGATGTGGGACTATACTGAGATCTCACATGGACTCCTTGAGAGAAAATTTGAAAAGTGATGTTGCACTGTTTTGTTTGATTTACCAACACTCATGTATGTTCACCAACACTTAACGGTTAATAATCCACCGTTATTACACATTAATGTTAGAAATATCACAAATTTTAGAAAATAAAACAAAACTGCAGACATGACGCTTCACTTTCCCGCCAAGAAGTCTGTCAGCCTCTTCAATAGGAACATGTCTAATTACTCTAATTAATAACTTCTTAGTGTTGCCATGCTTTCATTGTAGTTTTTATTAATTGCTTAAAACGTAAAATTACTTCTTCTGACACTGTAGCATAAAAAGTATTTGAGTTGAAAAATTATACTTCATTGTTTCTTGTAAACGGGTGAGGTCACTTGTGGTGAAAGTGCTTGCTGATGTCCGTGTCTTTGCTTATGTCATCGACACAAAATTAGGCTAATTACTTATTAGGAATAGTGTAGTTTATAGGATTTTTAGAATGTATGTCATATAAACCATAATGTAGCATAAGTCAATTGGTGACTTTTCTAACATAAACTTCAACTTAGTTTAATGTAAAAATTAAGCCTTGGGTTTCCCTTATCAAAAGTAAATGAAGTTGATTTTTAAAAGCATGGATTAGACCATTTCATTCGATACATATTTAAAGAAAAACTCAACGAGTTTCTTGCTTAACTCTTCTCCACCTAAGTTGAAAAAGTCTGTTTGAAAAGAATGGGCGCTTTAGCAAATCCTTTTATCGATATTCCTAAATACTCGATCGTTGCCACAATTGACAGTATTTCATTTCATTTCACGGTAGATTTCCCTTTATTGGAAACTAGCGCGATTTAAATTTGCGTACAACAGCAGTATTACAGTAGTTTATTTTTAATTATGAAGCGCTCGTAGCTCTGCGGTGCTCGGTGGTCGGAAACGATCACCGAAGTTAACCAGAGTTTACACAGGGCAGTCCTTGGATCCCCCCCGACTGGTCTCCACCTTGTCGTGGTGGGGGGGCTGAGTACCTCCCGGTAGGGCGCAGGAGGCGCTAGGGAAAAGGCAACACCCAGAGACCGACGACTCTGGGTGCCCTTAGTACTGACTACCGGGGGGGAAACTAAGAGGGACCTGTGGAGGGCGCAGTGCAAGTGTGCTCAGCAGCGCCAGGAGGGTCTAGGCAGTGGGGGCAGGGGGCCCCTGCTGTCTAATCATGGACCCTCCGGGAAGTCGGCCACACATGCTATGGTCGCAAGGGGAGGTAGGAGGGGCGCGTCCACTGCGCCTCTCTGAGGAGGTCCTCCCGGTTTTGGTCCGGGGGACGTTGGCCGCAGGCGGGGTGTCAGAAGCTGCAACCCAGGTACTGGCCCTCGCCTCTTTCTCAACAAGCGGCGGGCGTCGTCGGAAGATTTTTAGCGGGTATTACTTGGCGGTCGTGTCTGCCGGTGGTGAGTCCCACACCCCCTTTCGGTCCCCCTTTGGCCGGAAGGCAGTGCGTAAATGCATTTTGTTACCGACGTAAAAAAAAAAGAAAAAAAAAAGGGCAGTCCTTGGATGGGTGACCGTAAGTGTGGCATTTGATATAGAGCGCTTCCGTGCTTCGGAAGGTACGTTAAGCCGTCGGTCCCGGTTATCACTAAATGTGGAAGTCGTTAAGCCATGTTAGAGGCCTAATTGGGCGGCTTGGAAAATTCTAACAGCAGGACGCCATACACCTGCCTCCGCCAATCCACACTGGGTCAGCGTGGTGGAGTATGACCCATACCCTCGCACCTTGGTATGTGAGCGGCGGCTCGTGCTCAGTAGTGGGACATTAATAGGCTGAGATGTGGATTCTAAATTAGAGGCAGTTTTGTTTCATACAATCATTATATAACTCATCTCATCAGTTTTCAAATGATGTTGCATTGAGAGCCTCCGCCCACCGGTCTCGGAACAATAACAAATAGTTATCTCGACGACGTTTGACGAGGTTGAGCGAAGATGCTTGTGGGCGAGCTGTCAGGTCCATGTTATGTTTTCAGTGATACAAAAGTTAAATGTTAATGTTGTTTTGTATTTAAAAGCCGAAATTGCCGACGACATAGTGGTCAAAGCGGAGTCGCTTGCGGATCCTTTTATTTTAGTAGATTTTATTTTAGTTTTAAGGATCTGGATACAATGCTCGGAGACGTCGACAGAGCTTCCCGAAGGGTAGGTCTTAAAATGATCATGGATAAGACGATAATCATGTTGGGAAGCTCGGCCCTCGAGGTTGTCGAAGAGTACGTATACCTGGGACAATAAGTCCAATTAGGTAAGTCCAACTTCGAGAAAGAGGTCAATCGTCGAATCCAGCTCGGTTGGGCTGCGTTCGGGAAACTAAGAGAAGAGTTCACAGAGGTCAGTAGTTGAATGAGTGATCGTTTTTGTGGCATTTAATCAAGAGCTTTTGTGCTTTGAAAGGCACTTTAAGCTGTTTGTCTCCGGTTATCACTATATAGGTAGTCGTTCAGTTTTGTCAAATGCCCTACTGGGGGCTTCAAACATTATATCAGCAGGAAGGGTGGTGGAATATGACCTAACTGACTGATGTGAGAGAAGAAGTCCCGTGGTCAGTAGTGGGTCGTTCATGCGCTGAGTATGATAATGACGATTTAAGCTTCGCTTCATTCGTAGCACTTCTGACGTGAATGTCACGTACAGGAACGTGCCTAGACTAGAAGCGTCCCTTCAATGGAGCGGGATCTTGCTACGATCAGTTGGCAAGCAGTTCAGCAAGGCCTAGACTTTAAGATAAATTAAAAACGTAAAAAGGCAATTTTTTTTGGAGAAAATTATTTGTTAACATTATTGTCTTTTTTAGTAGTGCATTTCTTACTTCTTTATAAACTCATAAAAGTATTGACAAAGCATTTTGCGAAGTGCTAATTGAAAAGTGGAAAACAGAACTACTTAAAACTATTCAACAAATAAAGCTTTTTGTTCGGCTGTTTCTTTTTGGTAGGTACTTACATTATATTATCAATATCTTGAGTTAAGTTTATTGTTGTATAAGCAGTATTTTTCTTTCATTTTGTTATGTTATAATTAAATTAGACTATATTGAATTCGTTAAGCAATGTACAAATTAAATGATTCCATAGGCTTCCGAACTAGTAAAGATACTATATTTTAGGAGCCAGAACTAAGTATCTAACTTTAGTAAAATGTGTCTGTTGGTCGACCATTTTTAATAAAAATATAAATTTAAAAAAAATATGGCATTCCATTATCTTTAGTTGCATGTCGCCAACATTTTATTGCTAGATTTTAGTGTTTTTGTTAATTAATGTATGCTAAAAGGACCACACGCGTAGTTGTTATCTCATATATTATTAAAAGTATCGTATGTCACTAACGACGACCATAACTGAAATAAATAAATATATAATACGTATATTTATATGTAACTTATAATATGCAATAAATAATGTGTAAAGAAACTTTTGGTTAACATACATGCGGCTAACCGCGATTAAAATTTAACATCGTATAAATAGAAAAAGAAAGAAGTAAATATTTATATTAAGTTTTACATCATAATTTTTATCGGAAATTAAAAGTTTAAATAAGATTTAAAAAAAGAAATTGGAATACCTTTGTTTATACGAATAAACTTTGGACTTCACCCAACCTTGATTTCTTTTAATTATGGCAACTATTTAATACGCACTTATTTGTTTTTCACATATCAACGCGGCGACGACTGCGTTGATTAGGAAATAAACTAAATTGTTGTTCTTAGAAACTTGTTATTTGTTACTGTGGTTAGCTGTTGATTTTGACTCCAAGGTCAAAATGGATGTTACTCAGAATTCCTTGTTTTAGTAGGACCATGTGACTTGAGTCTTCTGGAAATTATTTTTTATTATTCTGTGTTGTCATCGATCATGATATAAAGCATAACTACGTATTCTGTAAATAAATATTTATAATTAATTTAGGGTGTATAGGGATTCTATCAAGACCTAAGGAGCCCAAGCCAACCTCACCTGCTAGAGGTGCACCTGCCGATCAACGGAGATGGCTCTGGCATAACAGTGCCCGGTAAGCGGCAATAGGCTCGCCATCTATTACGTGTGGCCAACTATTTAATTGGCGAAGTGTGGGCGTATAATATGCCTCTACCTATCCCTTCGGGGGAACAGGCGTGAATGTATGTATGTATGTAAATATTTATAACGGTTTAATACATGTAGAGAAAATACCCTGACCAAAATAAATATTCGTTTTGAAATTAAATATTTATCTTGTGCGGGAATTGAACTCTTTCAGTCGTCAGATTTGCAGCAACAGTCTTCTTAAGATGCTAATAGGTATGTTTTATTTAGTCCTCCTACTAAGTAACAACCACAAACGGTTGCAAAATGGGCATCGCATTCTCGCGTTGCTTGGTTAGCTCGGATTTTAGATCGCGAATGCGGTTGACTGTTCTCAAACCAACTGCGCTGTGGCTAGATACTAGATCCAAAGATATGGCCTAGAATTCTTCGAATATCGCGTCGAGGATAAAATAGGTTATTGCAGTGGATAGAGATTCTGATTATACCCTTAGTTATGTTGTTAGGATTTTTTCCACTGTGCTGTGTGTGACATTTTGTAAGTTAGTGATTTGTAAACTGACAGATAAAGTAAACTATATGACAATCGGGAAGATGGTTGATGCAGGCGGCTCGAGATTGATTGACGTTGCTCCGTCCTGTGAGAGTCGCGGTGAGGGTGAAGCTCGGGGTCTTTAAGACTTACCTTATACTCCTCATCACCTACGCAACCCCAGCCTGGTACGCGATCACAGGGAAGCAGGCTAGAAAGAAACTGGAGATCTTCCAAAACCAGACCCTTCGCTTGATCGTTAAGGCACCTCGCTACGTGAGAAACGCTCCGATTGCGAGGGATTTGAAGCAAGTAAGCATAGAATCGTGGATCGATGATTGCAGGTGCGAATGCCTCAATACACGAGCACACTCGTAGCTTGGCGCCGCTGCATGCGCGACCACAGAATGCCAGGGCCTATGCTCGAAGCCTAATCCCTCAAAACACCTAGGACTTGGCCGGAAAACCAACCTGGACTGAAACCCCACCGCCTGCTGATCACTCTAGGGCTTAAGCGCGGCGCACACCGGACCTGACACCTCGGATTGACTCCACTGTCTCTTATGCAGATTAGCCTCTCTAACGCCGACGCCCCCTGCTCTACGCCGTGACCACCAGGTCACGTAGATAACCACACTTGTGTAATCCACGTGGAAAACAGTTTGGAGGGCCTATGTTTAATAGTAGACTTCTAATGGCTGTTAAAAGTAGACTTCTAAATAATTCTAATTATAATTCACTTTTTGGTGCTAGAAAACTGCGGAAGCGAAGCCATTTCGTAAGTAGCAGGCAAGAGTCTTTATACGGATATGGATCTAGATACATCGCAGTTTAGCGTCCACAAAACTCACGAATTACGTTCCATCATCATCATCATCACAGCCCATTAACGTCCCACTAGTGAGCACGAGCCTCCTCTCACATATTATTGTGTGAGGGTATTGGGTCAGACTCCACCACGCTGACCCAGTGCGAATTGGCGGAGGCAGGTGTATGGTGTCCTACTGTTAGAATTTTTCAAGCCGCCCATTAGGCCTCTAACATGGCTTAACGACTACCACATTTAGTGATAACCGGGACCATAGGCTTAACGTGCCTTCCGAAGCACGGAAGCGCCCGATATCAAATGCCACACAAACGGTCACCCATCCAAGGACTGACCTCTGTAAACTCTGCTGTACTTTGCACCGCAGAGCTACGAGCAGAGTTCAATTGAAAATATTAATTGGCCTAATTAAAAATATCACCACCATCATATCCTAGCATTATCCCGGTTGCCCCAGACTAAAGCCCAGGCTCCCAGGGTCTGCTCACTGGTCTAACCAGATTTGGCTATACTTCAGTTATAGTCATAGAGTGACTGCCGTCTAACCTCCACAACCTGAAGTGAAACATCATTCTATTGTTAAACCAGTTGTCAGAATATTAGACGGCACTGACTTCCATATAACGACTGCCATAGATGTTCTTGACAGCCGGGACCAACGGCTTAACGTGCTTTCCGAGGCATAGAGCAAGTGATAAGTACGCACTTAACTTCGAAAAGTCATAGGTGCGCCAGGGTTTGAATCCTAGACCCCCTTAATTAGAAGTATATGGGTCTCACCACAGAGCTATCGTAGCTCCAATAATTAAAAAAAAATTAATCATAATTAGTTTCACTATCCTAAAATCTATTAAGTTATACTTTTAACTTTTTAATCTATACTAAGTACACATCTTGTTACTAGCCTCTATTATGGAATACAGCAAAGAATATTGCGACCGAGGCTGTCACAGACACGGATTCAACTTAGCATAATAACTTAGGTCCAAATGAGATCAAGTTTTCACTTTTAACATGCCTCGATGTGTCTGGTCGCCGCTGAACCCAGTTTGTTGACGAAGTGGCCACTTATTCATTCAATGGGTCAATTAATTCAAGGTTTTTGTAACTTTATTGCCGCTTGCGTGGTCAACATTCCGTACGAAAACGAAATCATTGAAATGTAACGTTACTTTGTTGGTATTTTGCGTTTTGGAATTTCTATTGTTATTATGATATTTAGTTTTTAATAATTGATATTTGATTTGATTCTGATAATCACATATTAATCTCTGCAGTTATATGATGATTAATCTCGAGTTTTAATCAGTTATAAGACTGACAAAGACATATTTTTGGTTTGTTTTGTTTTTATGCTTGATCTACCAATTAGCTGTTCGATATCGTGTGGAGGTCAGTATGCTTGTCGGGGATTCAATTCCTGCACAGGACAAAACTGTGTCCACAGACATGAATATTAATTAAGAAAAAAGTTATTACATATTTTTATCATTTTAATTTAAACGTGACACGTCATAATGACTACATCCTGCCTGATGATAAGCAGTCGATGCAGTCCAATAAGAAAATGAAAGCGCTTTATAACGTGAAATAAGCACGCTATAAAGCGTATCCACATGACGGCCTGCTAAAATGCCGTTTCACGCCCCGCTTAAAAGACCCGGGATCATTGGAAATAGGAAACACTTGAGCCGGCAGCGAATTCCAGAGCTTAGTGGTCTTGCTCAGAAACGACCTCCCAAATTTCTTGGTTCGAGTGCTGATATTCTGCACAGTATGAGGCTGGTTTCGAAGACCAGCACGTGTTGTTCGGGGAAGGAAAGGAGAGGGCGGGATGAGATCGAATAGCTCTTCAGAACAGTTATGAAGTATCCGTAAAACAAGATTTTAATTATACTTGTCTTGAAACTATATAATTTATTAAATATTGTTAGCTTTGTAGTAAATTAGTGGAACACACTCGATAGTGGTAGTAGTAGTAATTTTACGCATAAGTAAGGATCCCTAGTTTTTTTCTAGTAAAAGTATAGTCTATGTTATTTAGGGAAATTGTAGCATTCCTATGGTGAAATAACATACACAAATATAAAATTTTCCTCTTTTATCATCATCATCATCTCAGCCATTCGAAGTCCACTGCTAAACATAGGCCTTCCCAAATGCTTTCCACGTTAATCGATCCTGTGCCGCCTGCATTCACCGGCTCCCCGCCGCTTTGACCAGATCATTGGTCCATCGGGTAGGAGGCTGCCCTATACTATGTTTGCTGATTCGTGGTCGCCATTGAAGAACCTTAACGCCGCATCGGTCGTCGGTTCTTTGACCCCATTTCTCGAAGTTGGACCTACCTAATTGGGCTTTTTGTCCCAGGTATACGTACTCATCAACAATTTGGAAGGCCGAGCTCCCTACTGTTAGTAGGGTAGACACAACATGGATATTTGACATGATTTTCGTCTTATTCATGTCTTATTAATTTTAAGACCTATCCTTCGGAAAGCTCTGTCAAGGTCTGCAGGGCTGAAACATTGCCCAGCTCTCGATCGATTAAAAGGCCTTCTCAAAGTCCACATACGCTAAGCTGGTTATACTCCTCTGTCTTCTGTATAACCTGCCGCAGCGATGTATGTGGTCTATGGTTAAAAAGATTTTTGGGAAACCGGCCCGTTCGGAAGACTGGAAGTCATCAAACCTTTGACCGAGACGGTTCGTTCATTCGCTCGAAATTTTCCTCTGTATAATACTAGTATAGGTGTAGATGTTACTTCTGCATATAAAGACACTGCCTGGTATGATAGTCAACTAAAAAAAAACATAATGGTCTTATAATTCCCCAGTTTATCATTAGGAACAGCGATGTATTCAAACAAAGCCACTATCTCTCTTCTGAAGGCAATCTATCTCAACAAAAAACTAAACAATAATTGTTTTAAGCGGCTCGTTGGGCCACGGCACCTCTCGCCGTACAGCCTTGCTGATAAAATCCATGTTTATTTACATTACTACGTACAACGTTATAGTTCTTAATGCCTAGGGAATAGAGATAAAACTAGCAGGTATTAGTAATGGCTGTTATGCTTGAAATTAAACGATTCGTACGTAAACATTTATAGTTTTATAGAATATGTTGTTGTAGATATTTGATGTTGCTGTTTGAAAATTGGTAATAGCAATCTGGTAATTAACAACATAGAAGACCTAGGCGAGTTTCTTGCTCAACTCCTCTTTACTCAGCCCGTGTAAGCTTTTAAGTTGACGTTTAGTTACCAAGCTAAAATTAAATGAACAGTTTTAAATTTAACTTAATAAAAAATATGTTTTAATGACATCCGATTCGGGAAAAATATCTTTATCATGATTTTAAAATGTTATCGCAAAACTAGATAATAAAGACAAAATATTTAATACTTATATCACAATTAAACTACTTAAAATATCGTATGAAAATTGCAAAAGTATAATGCAAAAGTGTTTTTTTTTTGTTTTGTTTTTTTTTGTTTTACGAAGTGATATTTACTTATTAAAAGTACAAAATTTAATTGTTTCAGCACTAACTTTTACGTTTAAATTACACAGTCCTCATACTCATGGCTCATAATTTGTTTTGTGTAAGACGAATTTGCTTAAATCTATTAATATTTCACTTTTTTATTTGACTTTTAAATGCAATGCTACTTTAATTTAGGGTAACCTAGTGCTGAATGAAATCGTCGTAAATTTTAAAGGTCATAGCCACTTATTTCACATACATATTTAATTACAATAATTCAATCAGTTCTAGTTCAAGATAATTGTGTCTTATTTATTTTTAAGTGTACGTATTAAAAATTAACTTAATAGAGATATGATTGCAATCAGATTTATATAAACATATTTTCCTGGTAGGTATACAATTATAGCTAAGAGAATAAAACTATGCAGTGGAATAGTTTAATGTTATTATAGAATATTGTTTGTTCAAAATTTTAAATAAATTTAAATCAGTTGGTTATTATTTGTAACAATTAAATTTTGTGATTTTATTTTAAATGTTTTGTGACTGTGAAAACTGTTTTATTATTATAACTTCAGCTGTGTAGGTTTGCGGGACTGTTCGAAAGGGTTCTCTGGAACATAGCAGACTCAAGAAGGAACATGAATGGTTGTAGTTGATAAAAGCCTGACATATCCTTCTGCTCCACTCACATTGGGAGCCAATTATTCTAGAATGTAGAGGTTGTATATCCTGCGCTCTTACTCGACAGTATCTACAAAGCTTTTGCTAGGAGGGTTGATCCCATATAACTTAGCCAAAAGATCATTAAAAGAAGATAATAAGACTTAGTATTGAAGGTTTAAAATTACTGTGTGACAATTCATGACCAACTACTTCTAATGGATTTCCGCATTTGTTTGTTTTATATTATTAGATTTAGGACAACTTACACAGCGCCCTCTAGCCAAAAATTAAGCTGAACTTAGCACGCAGTTATGACTCCAGTAAAATATAAACAAATTTACATTAATCCAGCTCAATAAAAATATGCAAACTCAGACACAATTACAAGTACTATGATAAAAATATAATATTTGTTATATTTTTGAGGATGGCTGACATCAAAATGTTTCTCTTGTGTGCAAACCTCAATTAAAAATGTGCATAAGGTTTCATATAATTATCGTTAATATTAGGGGTCCAAGTATCAAATTAGTTGGTGAAGGAGTAAAGTAACTTATATTATTTATGTGCCAATTGGCGGCACATAGTTGGATTCGATCTATATTACCAACTGTGTGTATAATTTATTGATTCAGGCGTTACTTTGCGGAAATCCATTGTAACTCTCGTTTCAGCGTTGGTCGTGAAGACATCGTTGTTCTGAGGCTCCTATCTTACCTGAAGATGCCCTGTGTAAGGGCGAAACACGTGTCGTGTTGAATAGTTTCTCGATTTTTCGGGAAATTATAGTAGCGCGGGAATTGTTACAGAGATATTTTTAATTCATCACTTGCTTAACTGTGTGTATGAAAATTTACCTATGTATGACCAATAAATGATAGATTTGAACCGAAGTAAAGTGATAAATTAAAATCCTTTTGTTTTCTAGGACTCAACATATTTAACCAAAATATTTTGCCTCTTTATAACTGTCAGCTAAACCTAACTTTATTTATCCCTTCGCGAACTCTTAGTTATTTATAGCATTTTCGCACAACATATTGGCAAACAAAATATAAATAAATATCCTTATTCAATAGCATATGCTGGAAAACCCATTAACAGTTAACATAATGTAATATACTCATTCACAAGGAAGCAAAACCAGTTGATAAATTAATTTAAAGTACATATATCAGTAGTAGGTAGCCAAAATATTAGCTTGGTATAAATATTATGTCACCAAGGTTATGTGTGGGCCAGCGCTCAATGGTTAGTAAGTTGAAGTATCGAATACAAAGATTTAAGTGTCCTTATATTATTCGTTAATATTAGAATCTTACGCCTTAATTATTTAGTTATATAATATTATTTGTACGCACCTTATAAGCATAAGTATTTGTAATAAGTTTTGACACAATTGAAACTTTGATTCTATCGATTTAACCGACGAATCGAATTTTTTGACTCGAATTTTTTGACGACCGATATGGCGTGGTGGCAAGTATACTCACTCCAGAGGTCGTGGGTTCGATTCCCACACAGGACAAATAAGAAAAATGAAAGATGTTCTGGTCTGGGTGTTTTTCTATGTATATTAAGTATGTATTTACAAAAAAAAAGTACTTATGTATGTTTATCCGTTATTTAGTATCCATAACACAAGATCTTAATTATACTTATCTTGGAACTAAATAATTGGTGTAAGTGTCTGAAATATTATTATTATTAACTATCACAAAAAGTTCACTATTAAGCCTAAGCCTACCACAAATGCTCTACACGCTCAAATTTAATATTAATCTATAATTACGAGAATAAATCAGATATATTTTACAACTGGCTAAATCGATACAAATCCTAAGACTCTCAAGATAACAAGGTAACGTTTGAAAACTGTTCCAAGTGTGGGGACAGACACTTTAGTGGTTCTATTCAAAGAATACTTATCCTAGTATTAACTTCATTCACTAAAGAGTAACGGTAGTCAGTTAATTTAGCCGCTGCAAATTAGTATACAATGGTTGTTGGCATTGGGAGGATCGCCTTGACACGACCGAACGTCACACGGCACCTCGCCATGATCGCAACGCCCGCCACGCTGACTGCAAAGTAAATAAGTTAAAAAGCACTTTTGAGTGAAAGAGAGAGAGAGAGAGGAAAAATTCAGCCTGTGTGGTTATATTAAATCAACTCTTTCGAGTAGATACTATTAATTCTACTTGTAGACCACTGAGCCGTAGCCATTCTGCAGCGCTGCGGCAAACATGCACACTATATTTTTATTTTATATGTATGTGTGTCTTTCGTTGCAATAAATATTTTATCTATCTATCTTTATCTTATAGGGTTTTCAAGTAAAGCACTAGCTAAGCATAGTTCTTAGAGGCAAGTGCCACACTAATAGGTCTGAGGGCCTACTCTAATTCAACGAAAACGAAACTTCGTTATACCCATCCCTTACACTCGATACTGATATACCCAGAGAGTGAAAGAGACAGGTACAACGAAGTTTCGTTTTCGTTGAATTAGAGTAGGCCCTCTGGTGTGTAGCATATCATATCGAGCGCTTCTAACTGAGCTTTGGAAGGCTTAATAAACGTTTTGTCCCGGTTTTCACTATATATGTGGTAAGCGTTCAGTCAAGTTAGACGCCAAATAAAGTGGCTTGAAAAATTTAAACAGCAAGACCTGCCTCTAGTCTAGAACTTGGCTTAACAACTACTACTTACAGCATAAGCCGAGATCAACTGCCTAACTGAGGTTGCCTGGAAGAAATTATTGTTAGCAATAATGCCGCCCATTGTACCATATATTTGTTTATGTGATTTTATTACTTTTTTATTTTTAGTGTACAATAAAGTGTTCATTCATTCATTCATTCATTCATTCAACTGCTTACCTTCGTACGTCCTTACATACCTTCTAAAGGACAGAAGCCATCGATGTCACATACTACACAAACTGTCAATCATCTTAATACTGACCGTTGTGAACTCTTTATAATTTGGCCTTTATATCTAACTAGTAATAAGTAGTTTGCTAAAATATTGCGTGCAAAATATGATGTGTTATTACCCTACATAAAAAAATCACGCTTGTAAAAAGAGTTCTTAACAAGGCCTAAAAATGTCATGTCGTATCTTTAATCACCTTTCTTAAACATCTCCCACGTAAAAGTACATTGTTCCAACGCGTTATGAGTTATGAACCTTACACTTACTGCCCGATTATGACAGAGATACTGCGTTACCACTGCAAAGTGGTCCAACGTTATGTCAACGCATATTGTACCTTGCTACGACCAGTATAAAGTCTGGTATAATCGACATGATATATGTTTCATGATCGAAATGCGCGTGCGTCCATTAATGCACGAACGCTTTTTCAACGGCTTTCTAAGCGCGAGCTGGTAGACGCAATGTGGGACATTAATAATTGTCCTGTTTTGATGTATGGATTCTCTCAATTTTAATGTTAGCAAGGAATTATGAACAGTAACACATGTGACTGACAAAATAAATAAATAGATAAATATTCTCTCACAATCACACCAATCATTTAATTCCAAGATGAGTGTCATGAAGAACTTGTGTTATGGATACTAAAGAACGTATAAACTTAACGTATACTTACATACTTTTTTTTTGCAAATACAAACTTAATATAGGTACATAGGAGACACCCAGACCTCAGTGTCTTTTACCGGAACTACTACGACGAGTGTTCTGAGGAGCTTTTCGATCTCATCCCGCCCTCTCCTTTCCTCTCCCGAACAACACGTGCTGGTCTTCGAAGCAATCCTCGTACTGTGCAGAATATCAGCACTCGAACCAAGAAATTTGGGAGGTCGTTTCTGAGCAAGACCACTAAGCTCTGGAATTCGTTGCCGGCTCATGTGTTTCCTATTTCCTATGATCCCGGGTCTTTTAAGCGGGGCGTGAAACGGCATTTTAGCAGGCCGTCATGAGTGGATACGCTTTATAGCGTGCTTATTTCACGTTATAAAGCGCTTTCATTTTCTTATTGGACTGCATCGACTGCTTATCATCATGCAGGATGTAGACATTATGACGTGTCACATTAAAAAAAAAAGAAGACCAGAACTAATATTCATATTCATGCACACAAAGATTTGTCCTGGGTGGAAATCGAATGAGAATAATGAGAGGCACTCGTTTGTCATGGTCTGGGTATGCAATGAGAAGAGACGGAGAGCATGTGACAAGACAAATAAAGAATTATTTTTAATTTCTTCGTAATAATAAGTAGTGTTTATGACCCAGATTAAACAATGTCGTCCGCACAAGGCAGTAATGAGGGCTTGCAATTTTTAATGTCTTTGACCTAAGAGAACGTAAAGGGAATTTTGGGAGTAATCAGTAGAACATAACACACCAAACCTACCCAATGCACCCTCACACTAAAACACCCACACAAAATACTTACACACACATTCATACACATTGCTTTGCACGCTTGGTCAAATATTTATCTCCATCATTGGATCATTTAGACGGGTCATTGCCAAATAGTTATTAAGGCAAATTGTATTTTTGGAAATAAATATGATTATTATCCATAAAATAAATTTCGACTTTAATTCTATTCTATTGTCGAATTTGAGAATATTAAAATTTCAGAGCCCTTGTAACTAAAGATTACTCAGAATTAGAGCACTATAATTGAACTCATAGTTTTCTAGCCACATGGAAAACACGTCTCAGATTTTCCTAGTATTTTTATGGAAAACCCAAGGAAAATTTATGTAATTCTACGTAAATGTTTAACATATAACTAGTTTAGAACCAGTGTTATATAAAATCTGATTACTTGTAATGTAAATCAAATAGCGTAAGTAGATTGAACAGATATCTGTAACTCTTATTCAGTATTAAGAGGTTTTGGGTAGTGATTATATAAAACTGTCGCTTTTTTATTTTTTTGATTAAGAAATGTAATGGTTCTTTTAGAACCTAAATCTCCTTTTGTCACGTTGGTAAAGTTTATTCAATCAACATGTAGATAGGTGTATAGGGATTCTACCTACATAATAATTTTAATTAAAATATTGTTTCTTTTTTTGTTTGAATAATGTAGTAATAATATTAATTTTATTTTATATTTTTCCTACTACACATTTGCACGCTATTGAAAGCAGAACATAGTGAAACTACTAAATATTATGTTATCTACCTATATACTAGTGTACCTATGTTATCGCAAATAAATTATTTGATTTGATTTGATTTGACCAATATCTGATAAGCCCAAGCCAACCTCACCTGTAGTGCACCTGCCGAACAACGGACGAGGCTCTGGCGAACATAAAAAGTCCCGATAAGTGGCAATAGGTTCGCCGTTTATTACGTAAGACCTGAAATATAATTGGCGAATTGTGGTCAAATAATATGCCATTGCCTACCCCTTTGGGGAAACAGGCGTGGTGTTATGTATGTATTTATAACTGGAAAGTTCAAAAAGAAAGTGAGAAAAAGAACAGTTATTATCTATTTATTTAAGTCAAGATTTTATAAACTATTTTTGGTTTGCATTAACTGTTTTTGGTTTTGTTTCATGGTTTTTTGACAAGGGTAAGGTTGAATGATAATTGCCAAATCCCTTGACCAGTCAAACAAGTTTCACAAGCCTAACTATGGAAGTTAATTTACTTAGAACGAACGAATGTTACACGTATTGGCAATGACGCAAGACCTTCTAAACCAGGGTTTCCCAACCTTATTTTTGTCGAGCCTCCCCGGATTAAAAATAATATTTTCATGCCCCCCTATAAATTTTACAGACTAATAAAACTCGCATTATTTCAAAACCATTTATTTGTGTTGTAACTTCTACAAAATTAAATCCGATATATTTTTTTAATCAACGTAATTTTATAAGATCTTATAATAAGAGTAGGTACTATGAGAGAAAAATAGATAGATACTAATGAGATACTTGAGCTTGCATTCTCTGTACCAGTTGGTCGATCCTAGGTTCAGTTTTTGCCAGAGCTATCATTAGGTCACTATAGACGGCAAGACGACTTCACTGCTTAGTTTTTATTAAAATCAGAGCAGAAAAACCAGAAAACACAAACGTCTCTACGCCCCTCCTGGTTGGGAAGTCCTGTTCTAAACTAAAACAATATGCTAAAATTGCGAAGAGTTTTCAAATAGCATTTAACTAAAATCGTTATGCAGTACTGGAAACAAATAATTGTCTTCGAAATTCGACCTCACAAGTATTCGTGTAGGAAGTAACCATTGCTCTCGACATATATGTCAAAGTTTAAGGAAAAAATAATGTTCCGAGTAATTATTTCCGAATGAAACAAATAAAAATTAAAATTGAATGAGCTTGTACTTAAAACGGCGATCATAAACAAGACGAAATTCTCTTATTCATCAATAAAAATGTCAGAGTTATAAGCTTTACTATACAAGTGTACATACAACGCCTTTATCACGCGTTTCACTACCGGGTGAGATAAATATTGCTATACAAATACGAATAACATAACCGTAACCTTTAAAAACTTCGCTTTACAATGCGGCAATAGTTTTGCTGCTTTTAAATGATGTCGAACAAACGCAGTACTGTACAGTGAACTAAGGTGTAGATTGAACAAGTTTGCCGTGCCGGAGTATATTTTGTACTAATAAAATTATCGTAACTTATAAACGGTTGATTATATAATGCAGCTTTCGTTCGGTTGCTTTTAAATTAGGTTGAACAAAAACAGTAATGTACAGTAAAGTTAATATTATATTGAACATGCTTGGCGTTCGTAGTAGGTGTGGTGTTTCCACCAGCCTCTCAGATTCGAGACCAGTTTGCATTGACGACATTCCTTCACCTAGTCGGAGGCATGTCCTCCATCTACGTCACGATTTGAGTTCTTGTAAATTTCGTGCGCTTTTCATTACTTATCAAAAGTTTTCTAAGTGTAGAAAAAACTAGAGCAATTTTAAATAGTTTTTTTTTTTAAATAGTGGAACTTTAAACATAATATATTTGACAACGAATTCAAGTGGCATAATGCCGGGACTTGTGATTTCCCGTGTCGATTCCAAAACGCCATAGAAACCTCCAGTAAAGTCTCCACACTTTGACTTGACTGTGACGGAACAAATGACGAAAGCACAGCATAATATTGATTCATATGCAAATAACTGTGGTGTCGTGTGGAACCGGCCTAGAATTGTGCCACCCATTCTCATCTCACGGGGAGTCGTAAGAGTCGACGAAGAGAAATCCTACTGAATAATGCAGCAGCGTCATTCTGATCACCAACTGGCCTGCCAAGCTTGATGATCATGGGCACATACCCCCAATAGAATGTAATCTATTGGGGAGGCTAATGTTCAGCAGTGGACCTTACAAGCGTCTCATCTCATAATGCCAACTTCGCAAAATGACAACTGCCCATAAAACGTTCATTTAAACGCTGAAATACGACAAAATCGGTAATCTATGTAAACTGCATTTCTTTTACTTGATTAAAAAAAAAACCTTAACCTATTTAAAAAATATATATACTTACAACCGGTTGTCATTTTGCGAAGTTGGCATTATGAGATGAGACATCGTAATCGCTGTCACAAACTGATCGAAACATGTTACCAAAATTATAAAAACACCGAAGAATCGAAGGCTGATATGAAGACGCAAATAACAGAATTTATCAAGTTACTTAACACTGGGACTTATTCCAAACGATTGAATCCATACATACTAAAAAAGAAAAGAGTATAACCTTTTTATACCTATTTGATTTGCAGACATTATTTTGTACATAATTCTAAATGGATTATGTAATATTTTTTTATTATCAATAAATTAGTAATGCATGCTATTTTAAAATGACTTGCATATTAATTTTAATGACCAATAAGTTTTTAATGCAACGTTTTTTTCTTGTAGGTGTGTTGGACTTGATCTGTAAGCCTACATAGTAATCTTGAATAAATATATAACATATGGCGAGAAGGAAAAAAATACCTAAAGGAAAACTATGTTATCCACAAAAGGACTTACATTATAATTTAAAATTGACCATCAGTTCATTGCGATCTAAGTGATAACAAAGTGTGTGATGTGAAAAATAATTTAGTGGCTGGGGACCCGGAATGGCAAATCGTGAGTAAAAAACCCTCTAAGCGATATAAACTTGTTGGTCTGAGAGGTAGCGCTCCAAATGAACCCGATGGTAAATTTAAGGCGGCTGATGTGAAAGTTCCACTTTTAATATCGAATGTCAGTAAAGAAGCTAGTGTAGAAGACATTATCGGTTATATAAAAGAAAAAACGGATGAAAGTGTGTCTTTAAAAAAGATAAATATGAGGAAAACTAAATCTTATGATTCGTATAAGTTATATGTGTCGAAAGAAAAGTTAGATTTATTCTTAAAAGATGAATTTTGGCCTAAAGGAATAACTTTTAGGCGTTTTGTGCATTTTATGTATAAAACGAGATCGGAATCCCTTGTTAAAGCTAGTTAATTTTATTTTCTTTATGGCTGATGGTCTTAATAAATTGTTAACGTTCACTAGTTTTAATTGCTTTTTTGTTAAGAGGTCTCTAAATGACTTGCAAAATATTTGTAAAACTTCTGACATAGTGGCATTACAGGAAACTTGTTTACTTCCACATGATGTGCCTTTGCTGGGTACTATATCTAACGAATTTGAATATACCGGTAAGTCAGCGGTTGATTTATCAACAGGCTTATTAAGGGGTAGGCCCTATGGGGGTGTAGCTATATTATGGAGAAAAGGCATTTTTGACAGCGTTAAGATAATAAAATGTAATAGTGATAGGCTAGTAGCTATTACAGCAACCTTAGAAGGCCGTAGTATTGTTGTGATTTCGGTTTACATGCCCACTGATTCACTAAAAAACTTACCTGATTTCGTGGAGGTTTTGGGGGAAGTGAGTGCAATCGTGGAAAGTTTGTCAGTTGAAAATGTTATTATCTTGGGCGATTTTAATGCGCACCCCTATGAATTGTTTTTTAAGGAATTAATTAATTTTTGTTCTGAACAAAGTTGGATCTGTGCTGACGTAGAAAAACTAGGCTTAGACTCGGATACATACACTTATGTTAGCGCAGCTCATGGGTGCAAACTGTGGCTAGATCACTGTGTTATGTCAAACTCGTCTTGGCAGACTGTAACCAAAGTGGAGGTTGTGGAGGATGTCTTTGTATCTGACCACTTGCCCTTAGTTATTAAATGCGATTTGTTTGCTGTGAAACCAAGGCTAATAACCTGTGGTCTGTATGTCAACTCAGTTGTATGGGGGGAAAGAGACAGGACTCAAATATCAAACTATCATGATATTTGTAAAACTTTGTTACGTGAAATAGATTTTCCCGCTGAGTTTGTGCATTGTAGTCATGGTTTATGCAGTCTGGAAGAGCATAAAATTGTGTTAAATAGAGTATATAAGAGGATTGTAAATGCCCTATGTGACGCCGCGTCTAAAACTAAAAAACGGCCTTGTATTAAGATTAAAAATAAAAATAGGCAACTTTGTGGGTGGAATAAACATGTCCGCGAGGCTCATAGGGTTGCCAGACTTAATTTTAAAGTATGGACTTTATATAACCGACCATTATCGGGAAAAATTTATGAGGACATGAAGGTATCGCGAGCGGCTTTCAAAAGTAGATTGAAATGGTGTCAACGTAACCAAGAACAACTAAAAATGGACATATTAGCAACACACCGGGCGGCGAAAAATTTTAAATCATTTTGGGACGCTACTAGGAAGTGTGATGTTAGGCCTGGCCCCCCTGTGAGCGTCGAAGGAGAAAGTGACCCAATCAAGATAGCCAATGCTTTTATGAGTCGTTTTAAAGTACACTCGCCTTTAGATCCTTCGGTCTGTGCTAAAGATACTTTGTCGTCGTGTGGGGAAGGTGAACCGCTATTAAATATAACCCCAAAACAAGTTAAAATCGCACTAAAGAAAATAAGTGGCGGTAAATCACCCGGTCATGATTGCATAAGTGTAGAGCATTTGAGGTATGCTGGTAATCACCTGCCGAGGGTACTAGCTATGTTTTTCTCGATGTGCATAAGTCACTCATATCTGCCACTTGACTTAATGAAAACTATAATAGTGCCCATTGTGAAAGATAGAACTGGTGACGTATCGGACATAGGGAATTATCGGCCTATTTCATTGGCAACAACAATTGCTAAGGTGTTGGATAGAGTGCTTGACTCTATATTAGAAAAATATTATAACATCCATGACGCACAGTTCGGGTTTCGGCCTGGACTTTCTACTGAAAGCGCGATTGTGAGTCTTAAGCACGCTGTACAATATTATACAGACCGTGGGACACCGGTATATGCCTGTTTCCTGGATCTCTCCAAGGCATTCGATTTAGTGTCATATGATGTGCTTTGGGGGAAGCTGGGGAGGAGGGGTGTACCGGAGCAAGTGCTGAATATATTTAGGTTTTGGTATGCTAACCAAACAAATTATGTAAGGTGGGCTGAAAATATGTCCGATCCGTACATGTTGGAGTGTGGGGTGAGACAGGGAGGGTTAACGTCTCCTAAGCTCTTTAATATGTATATTGATGACCTGGTCGTGGGGCTGAGCAGCATGCGTGTCGGATGTAGCATTGATGGCGTAAAAATAAATAACATTAGCTATGCTGATGATATGGTGCTGCTCAGCCCCACGGTGGGAGGTCTGAAGGAAATGTTGGGCGTCTGTGAGAGTTATGCGGTGTCACATGGGCTTAAATATAACGCTGAAAAGACCGAGCTCATGGTTTTTGAGGTCGCGGGTAAATGTCCTGTTGATTTGGTTAACGTTACCCTTAATGGCGAGAGCATCAACCGTGTAAGGACATTTAAATATCTGGGACATATTATATCTTGTGACCTCAAAGACGATGCCGACATTGAGCGGGAGCGTAGAGCTCTAGCGGTTAGGGGAAACATGGCACGCAGATTTTCCCGGTGCACGGAAGACGTTAAAGTCACACTTTTCAAAGCATACTGCCAAAGCTTATACAGTGGGAATCTGTGGGTCAGGCATACTCAAAAATCGCTGGAAACTCTGCGAGTCCTTTATAATAATGTATTTAGGATGTTGCTGGGACTACCTCGTTATTGCAGCGCTTCTAGCATGTTTGTGGAGTACCAAACTGATGGCTTCGGAGCTATCATTCGTAAAAAGACTGCTTCCTTAGTCAGTAGACTTAGAGATAGTTCCAACAGCATACTATTGACTCTAGCAAACAGATACACTTCCCCGATGTGGAAGTGTTTTGTTAATAGAGTAATTTCTAAGAATATTTGCCCGCCCTTGTAATCTAATGTAATTAAACTAAGCATTTTACTAACAATAGTCGTAAGTTTTAATTGTACTAACACATATGGATGTAAAAGTCTGAAATAAACAGTTTATTATTATTATTATTATAGTTCAACGGCAAATTTAACAAATATTGATTTATAATTGTTTTCATGATTTGCATACGATTTTCTTGTTATTTTAAAATACATTTTCTTGCAACAAAAATATTTAGATGGCAATAATAATTGTTAGTAAGTACATCTAAGATATTTTAATTTACTAAAATCTTAGGATATTTACAACGTTACCAAACTTTTTACTATCATAAAGTTCTTGATAAAAAACTCTTTAATAGCAATTTAAAAAAAAAAAACTCTCTGATACCAAACTCCTTTGTATGAAACCTACTATAACAAAACTCAATTAAACCAAAAGATCGAAATTTCATAAAACAAAAAAGCAGACATGACGCTTCACTTTCCCGCCAAGAAGTCGATTCATAAGTTAATGCTACCAAATTTACAAGACAACATTTATGTCATAAATTTCATACAGTTACGGTACAATATCATACTAGTAGAAGAAATACTTCAAGTGTCATTATCTAAACGCTGATTGATCCGACCCCCCAGAGCAACAGAACAGCAGCCGTCGGAGTGGCGAGCGCGTGCGCCGCTTTCTCTGAAAGTAAAAGTGGACGCGACCGGTCGGCCACCGCACCGCGGAGCATTGTGCAGCGGCCCGTACGGTATCATTATGGATCTACATTTCATACTCGTATATGTAAATAAATAATATTGTCAATAAAAAAGATGGCATAATATTAATAAAAGTATCTTTCAAAATTAGTTTACGGGCCCGTACGGTATGAAAATTCAGACTAACTATTAGTACTATATAGCTGTCAGTTTATTGACAGTTCCCACAATTGACACAATAAATTTGAATAAGGCTGTCGTCGTCTGTCGGGTCAGCTAGTATTAATATTAAAAAGCGAAAGTAAACCTATATACCCTTTCAAGTTTAACTTAAGGGGACGGTGGATGTCGCTGACTTTCAGAATGCTAGGCGTCTCCGCCCAGATGGATTTCGGGCATCGATTGCATATAAAAAATCATCAAAAAATCATAAATAAAGTAATAGGCATAAACAAACAAACAGTCTCTTCGGTATGTAATTTACTAATAATTTGGAATTATTAAAAAATAGTTGTGATTGATAGATTAGAAGTAAAATGGCCGGAAAAAAGGACGAGACGCAACTTTACAATAGACTTTTCAAGAGAGCAGACAAACTTTTTTTTTTAAATAAAAATTCATAGCTTTTTTGTATTTGAAGTTATAGAAAAAAAAAGATCTATGAGGTTCTTACAATTTGCAAATGAAAAATTATCAAAACCTATCTATCTTTTTTAGTTTTAAAGTTAGCTTGAATTTACGTCTAAGAAAAAATCAATTACAGGTCAATACACCCCATGAAAATGTGCTTTAAAACACTGTTTAGGTCGTATATCCATTTTTGGTAAGTTTATGGTCACATTTAATGTCGTAAAAACCCATATATGTAGTTTTATTTGAACTAAAAACTATTTATAATCATAGATCAATTGAATTCTGACTAATCAACAATCCTGATACTCTCAGAATTCTCAGAAGTAAGAACTCAATTATTATTATTCTAATACCCAAAAATGGTCGACTGAAATAAAAAAAAACTACCGGAAATACGAAATCAATATTTATTAAGCATGATATAATACCTTCTAATCAAAATTGACTATTATTTTAATTATGGTACCACATAGCTACAGGTTTAATATTTTTAAATTAAAAATAAATATAACACCACAAACTGAAAAGTGAAATAAAAAAATCTACTTAGTCATAAAAAAACAAAAATTATTCAAACTTCTTCTAAATTAATCTGGCATTTTAATCATGGATAAAATATGACTTAATCGTTATTTAAGTTTTTGTACAAATTTAAATGTACTAAATTCAATAAATCATTGAATTAGGCCTTTGTTTTATGTCTTACTTAGTAAGTAATTTACTGAATTGCAACAAAAAATTAAAAACGATCAAACACTAAACGTAACTAACTTATATATTAAAAAGTAACTTATTTATGATATAAATTTGTATTCATAATTAGTTTTTTCTGAATTCTGAGAAAAATGGTATACATAACTCAATTTACCCAATATAATATTGAGAAATGTGTTATATGATGTAAATTAATGTTTTTTTTTCGTTCAACATGACAAAGAACAATCGAATTGAAAAAGCCCAATTTAAGCGATTTTATATAACTCCCCACCTTAAGCCAAACGCTATCGCACTCGCTGTACATTGACTTCAGACAATAAGTGATGACTTGAAAAACTGCCAGCCTCTTCAGATATCGCGTGATTAAGTCACATTTAACTAGCGTGGTGGCCGTGGAGCCGATTTCTCCGATTAAGATCGCATCTCCGCGATGGGAATTCAATATCCTCACGTCTTATAGATAACTTACACTTTCTAAGTAAGTGTCTAAGTATATTACAAAAATATTTTTCCCATAGATTACTTACTCATAATGACTTTTATTTGTTTGTTGCATGGACGTAGTTATGCTAAACGGACGCAAAAAATAAATAAACAGTTTAAAACTACATCCTTACGCAATTTATATTACGTACACTTTTTCTAAAATCTTTAATTTCTTGAAAAATGTTATTACCAATTAGATGAGTTCCTAGATGATAAGACTTTACTGTAATTTTAATTGTAATAAATACATTATTAGTCTAATATTCTTTGTTAATGTTTGTATGTCTCAACAACAAAACATAGCGCACATATTTAGTATGCAACACCTTAATTAATGTAAAATACCTATGTTTAACAAATTAATAAATTCTATTCCATTCTATTCTATTCTAAGTATATTTATATTTTTTGCTATACATTACTTACTAATAATGACCTTTACTTATTTGTTGAAGGGACGCAGACACAAAAAACAGTTTTGTATATTTTTTTTATTTTGTCTACCCGTGAACTTTAGGTTCAGCATGAAGTATTTAAGACATAAGATATTTATTTTAATAAGGTGTTCATGATGCCTACAATCTAAAGCGTTTTGAATCACGAAACACTGTAACGACTCGGGATAAGAATAAAAGAGTTGGCGATTCATATAACTTTAAAAAAAACGTCTTCTTTCACATAGTAAATATGTTGATGGTTCTTCAAATTTTTTTATAGACTATACTTGATTGCCCCTACGTAAATCTCCTGGATGTCGAACGTTCTGAAGATAGTTTCAACGGCTCAACATATATACTTTGCTCGTATGCAAATTAGGTGTTGCTCAACGTGTGATTATACTCGTAGTACCTAAAAGTACTAAGCCTTAGGAGTATAATACTGTGGTTTAATGGTCTTACTGTCCAATAATGTTTTTTATAACATGTTTTTTACAAGAAACAAAAAAAATTGTCGAAAAATAAAAAAGTTAGAATTTCTCCAAACTAATTTTAATATGTGATGGATGCATTTTGCATAACATCGTTCGTAATCATCAGTTAAGAGTATTAGAAAATGTTGGTTTGGCATCTAATTGATTATTTACAAGTGCCCTGTCACGTTGTGAAATTGAGTTTAATTGTATATAAATAATTGAATAAAAATTTTTGGACATTTCACCTGGCGCCATCTTGCGTCAAACTAAGCAGAGATTGTTAGAGTATTTTACTATATTTTTTATTGGTTTAGTATCTAATATAATTTGTATTTGCCTTGTCATGTTCTAAAATTGAGTTAAGGTGTATATAAATAACTAGAGATTTTCGGTATCTCATCCTTGGGCGTAGTAAAAATAACATTGTTAAAATGTTCCCTCCTACAAAGACACAGCTATCTCTGTTGCTAAGGAAAGACATCAACGCCATAGAAATTTGGTTTCTAGAAGAATACCTCGCTTACTTTATTTTTTATAAATGACCACTTATCATATTGTGAATGTTATATTATCAGAATTTTATTATATAATCGCTAAATAATGTTATAAAAAAATTGTCTAATTTCTTTTTTAGGTATTTTTATAATTAGTTTAGTTTCGCCTAATAATCACAATTTTATAAACTATTAAATTACATTAGAAAAAGGTTAGGCCATAAGGACAACAAACCGACGGGAGTGTATAAGGAGGTCAATAAATCTAAAAGTCAGCATCCTAGCAATTAAAATAATGTTATCTCTGCCGGAAATAGCCGTGACAATATATAATGTAGTTATGTAATAAATATCAACAAATACAATACAATGTGTTGTAAAACATAAGACGTGAAGCCTTAAACAAACACACGCAACTTTGCAAAACAGCCTTGTTTGATGTCTGTATGGAGTGTGTCCACTTTAAATCCATTCTGTGTTGACTAAAATCAATATATACGTTTTAGGGTTCCTTACCAAAGGTGCCAATCTGATAAAATTATGGTTAAAGATATTTATTCTCAAAAAGACATGTACAGTCACTTGAATGAGAACTTAGATTAACATACAAATATTAAATATTATAGAATAGAATAGAATTTATTAATTTGTTAAACATAGGTATTTTACATTAAGGTGTTGCATACTAAATATGTGCGCTATGTTTTGTCGTTGAGACATACAAACATTAACAAAGAATATTAGACTAATAATGTATTAATAATTAAAGTAAAGTAAAGTAAATTATTTATTTCATAAACTAGAAAAAATTAAAAAAAAAAAAAATTACATAGTACTTGAAAACGTCATGATTACAAATGAAAAAAAAACAATCGAAATAATATTACACTTAATCACGAAGCTTAGATTCACTTACATGCAACAAAACAATTTAAAAACAAAAAATAATTAAGTGTAAGTGAATCTAAGTGCCAGTTCCGAGCCACCGCTCTGTAAGAAGAACTGGCAAGAAACTCACAGGCTATGCTCTTTTAAATATGTCCATTAGTTTGGTACTATAATTACAATCTTCATTTGTCAGTGAAGCTATACAATGCAATATAACAATATTCATGCTTTAAGTCATTTATATTAGAATAGCCTGTATGAAACGGCGGTTTAATCCCAAGCATTTTTATCTGCCATAAAGTCTTTGATAGAATAATATCCCTTTACTGTAATTTTAATTTAAAAATTAAAATTACAATAAAGTCTTATCATCTATTATGTAAAATAAAATGTATTAAAATTAAAAAGTATCGTTATAAATATTAAATAGTATGTAAAATAAAATGCATTGAAATTAAAAAGTATCTAAACGTAAAGCTAAAGATAAGATATATATTGTTGGCTATGGAAGAGCGGAGGCTTAAAAGGATTCTCCAAATACTATAAATTGTAAACAGAAATCGTTTGATGAAATAAAATATTTTGTATTTCTTTATATAATTTTATTTACAATAAGTTACAATACTTAATCTAAAACAGGGTAACATAATTATAAAAAATAAAAACTAAAAACTATAAATAAAAGATGTCTTCCAACTGTGGGCCCATGGGTACGGTGCCAAGAATGCTGGCAACATTTCCTCTTTGGATTGCCAGGCCAATACGCTGGCAGAAGAAGCTGCCAGCCTTCTTGTCACCGGAAGCAGAATTTTGTATTTCAGTCATTTTGTATTTGTATAATTATTAATTACATCGTCGTCACATAAAGATTACGCTCGCCCATCCAATTAGAAAGAAAGAAAGAAAGAAAGAAAGATTTGTTTATTAACTGCACAAGTAGGTACATAACAATTGTTGAGTTTTACAAAACTGAAATTGTGCAGTCAAAAGGTATTGCTTCAGCGTAATGCAGCTATAACAACGCAACATTGTTATCACTGCGCTGGTTTTCAAGCAACACCTCATGACGCAGTGGCATTAATAAAACTTAAACTAATAATAATTTTTGAAAAATAAAATTACACACAAAGTACTATATTCAATTTAAATCACAAAAACAAGAATACCGCCACCTTTAACCTAATGTTACACATGAATAAATATGTATATGGGAAAGAAAACCAATCGATGAAATAATAAAAATAACAATAATTAACAACTGCAATAAAGACACAAAAATTTACAGGCTTAGGCTTTATATAAGCTTGAGCCTGCAACTCCAAATACAATTACATAAAGGATCCAATCAGCTTCTCGAGTTAAAACCAGTTAGAGTAAGTTAGTTATTTAATAATTTCATCATCATTATCACAGCCCAAAGAAGTCCACTGCTACACCACGACCAGCCTCATAATTTTTCAGCGTGACTTAATTAATAACTTAGTAATTACATAATTTACTTAAAAAAATATAAATTGCAATGACATTACATAGGTGACTACACTGCAAAGTCAAAATCAGTTATTCAAGATTTGCTCAATAGAGCTCCTATGGAAGAAGGAAGACTTACCTTGACGACCGATTTGGCGTGGAGGTCAGTATACCTGCACTTCACTCCAGAGGTCGTGGGTTCGATTCCCACACAGGACAAATCTTTGTGTGCATGAACATGAATATTTTTTCTGGTCTGGGTGTTTTCCTATGTATATTAAGTATGTACTTACAAAAAAACAGTATTTAAGTATGGTTATCCGTTCTTTAGTATCCATAACACAAGTTCTTATTGATACTTATCATGGAACTAAAGAATTGGTGTGATTGTAAGAGAATATTTATTTATTTATTTATTTATTACCTCTGTAAACTCTGCTTAACTTCTTTGATCTTTTCCGACTACTTAAATTCAAAACCAAAAGTCATTTATTCAAGTTCAGCTCCATTGAGCTCTTATGAATGTCATTCTTATAAACTATCGCGCCCATTCACTGCGCGCGGGACCTTGCTCGTAAAAGAACAGGCAAGAAAATCGGAAAGGTTAATTTCTTCTCCCGCCAGTTACAAGAAAATGTACTTAATAGTAAAACAGTTTGACAAGTCTAAAAAAACTTGTGTTCTGCACAAGAAGACTCTTTTTTTACAATATTTCATACATAATTTTTTAAACTAAATTATTAAATGAAATTTTAACCACACTAAGTAATGGAATGATTTCCCTGGCAAGGTTTACTCAAGATAGTACAGTATGGGGTTCGTTATTAAACTTATGAAATTATTTTAAAAGGGCTTCAGTAACGAAACAGACTAGCGAAAGTAATTTATGATGAAGTTTATAGATGAAAATTAGTGTATTTTGTACTTATGTTTTGTTATATAAGTATATGACGACCGATATGGCGTGGAGGTTAGTATACCCGCACTCCACTCCTGAGGTCGTGGGTTTGATTCCCACACAGGACAAATATTTGTGTGTATAAATATGAATATATGTTCTGGTCTGGGTGTTTTCCTATGTATATTAAGTATGTATTTACAAAAAAAAGTATTTATGTATGTTTATCCGTTATTTAGTATCCATAACACAAGTTCTTAATGATACTTATCTTGGGACTAAATAATTGGTGTAAGTGTCAGAAATATTTATGTATTATTTATTATTATTTTATATGAAAAGCATTTAATGTATCCTCGTAAAAGACACACAGATTTTCTCATATATTTTATTTGTAGCACGGGTGTATGGGGATCCTACCATAATCTCTGGAGCCCAATCTGGCCTTACCTGCAAGTAAAAGTAAAAGTAAAAAGTTCTTTATTTCATAAACTATTACATAGCACTTGAAAACGTCAAAACAAAATATACATAAAAAAAATATGAATACCCTGAAATCACGAAGCTTATATTCACTTACATGCAAATAAATAAAAATTAGGTGTAAGTGAATCTAAGTGCCCCTGCCGATTAACGAGGCTCTGGCGAACATAAAAGTGCCCGGTAAGCGGCAATAGGCTCGCCACCTATTACGTGGGACCAACTACACAGTTAGCGTATATTAAGCCTCTGCCTACCCCTTCGGGGGAAACAGGCGTTATTGTATGTATTTATTTGTAGCATCGCCACTTTAAACGTATGAACAAGTTATTACACCTCAAAGGCTATATTGAGTCATTCGCAAACAAAGTGACATATTGACACTCATGTTCCGAGAACACGTCGATGATTGCTGCAACTTTGACGACCATTTTAGCAAATAAATCTATTTATCGTCCTTCGCTTCTTAGTTTCGATTTCTACACGGGACAGAAATGTGAAATAAAATATGTACAAAAAGAAAGTTGTCTTGTTTTATATGTTTATCCGTTGTCGCATATCTAATACTAAAAGCCTTGATTAGTTTGAGCCTTTATGACGCTTTGTGAAGATATCATAATTTATCATAAATAGACAAGTTCATCATCTCAGCCCATTAACGTCCCACTACTGAGCACGAGCCTCCTCTCACATATCAAGGTGCGAGGGTATTGGGTCATACTCCACCACGCTGACCCAGTGCGGATTGGCGAAGGCAGGTGCATGGCGTCCTGCTGTTAGGATTATTCAAGCCGCCCATTAGGCCTCTAACATGGCTTAACGACTACCACATTTAGTGATAACCGGGACCAATGGCTGCGCGGACGCGCTCGATATCAAAATGCTTCACAAACGGTCACCCATCCAAGGACTGACCTCTGTAAAATCTGCTGTACTTCGGTGATCGTTTCCGACCACCGAGCACCTCAGAGCTACAAGCGCTTCGAACAGACAAGTTGCAACAACGGAAATACATTTATATATGAAATATTTTTGAAGCTTTCCTTCGACCAAATTGAAATATTCTTTAAACTATTTATCATAATATAACTATATACTTTAAAAAATATTATTTAATGACATACATTCACGCTTGTTTCCCCGAAGGGAGGTAGGGAAAGGCATATTATACGTCCACACTTCGCCAATTATAAAGTTGGTCCTACGTAATAGGTGGCGAGCCTACTGCCGCTTATCGGGCAATGTTGTGTTCGCCAGAGCCTCGTCCTTTAGCTTGAAATATAATTAATAACATGTGCTATAACGCAAAGTTCGTATTACTTACCGCCTGTCAAGATGGTCAGTAGCGATCACCGAAGATGTCTAGAGTTCACAGAGGTCAGACATTGGATGAGCGACCGTTTGAGTGACATATGAATTGATATCAAGTGCCACTCAAAACGCTTCCATGTTTCGTATCGGTTTGGTTATGGTTTGGTCCTGGTTTATCACTTTGTAGTTGTCGCTAAGCCAAGTAACATATCCTATACGATTTGACGACCGATATGGCGTGGAGGTCAGTATACCTACACTTCACTCCAGAGGTCGTGGGTTCGATTCCCACACAGGACAAATCTTTGTGTGCACGAACATGAATATTTGTTCTGGTCTGGGTGTTTTCCTATGTATATTAAGTATATATTTACAAAAAAAAAAGTATTTAAGTATGTTTATCCGTTGTTTAGTATCCATACCACAAGTTCTTAATGATACTTATCTTGGAACTAAATAATTGGTGTAATTGTCAGAAAATATTTATTTATTTATGCGGACTTGATGTACATAAATAAATATTCTCTTACAATCACTTTCTCTTACAAGAGCTTTGAACCTCAAGCCAACCTCACCTCCAAGTGGTGTCACAAGTTTTTAAATATCTTTTCTTATTTTATTTTTAGTTTGACAGTAGTTACCCCTGACCCCATGTGTATTATATTTGCATGCGAACATAAAAAAACAGTTTTATTAAAAAATAATGATGCGTAGGCGTGCTTCCTGATCGCTGTAAAAAATGAAGATGCTTGTTATAATTAACCTTTAAAATTACTTCCTTAAGAACACATTATTATTTATACATTATTAACTTGACTAAACATCGGCTAACTACATTTAGGAAGCCCCATAAAAGTGTAATCATTTACAAGTATTGGTGTACTGATTATTATTATAATAGGTTGGGGAAAAAGTCTTTTCGTATTTTTGTATGAAAAGTCAAGACATTTTTTTCAAAGTTTATTTACATTTATTTACAATATATATGTACCGTTTTGTTGAATAACTTTCTGCCATTTTGTGGGCAGAAACATTATCCCGTTACTGTAGAAACTTTGGGACTTCTGATCAAAAAAACGGGACAAATAGTTTTGGCAGTCCTCTCTTGAGGTCAACCTTACAGAACCTAAAGAATTCTGCAGAGACCGAAACAGGTGAAAATCTGAAGGCGCAAGGTCAGGGCTATATGGTGGATGCACTAGGACCTCCCAGTCGAACTCTCTTAATTTTTGCTGAGTGGCTAAAGATGTGTGTGGTCTAGCGTTATCGTGATGAAAGACCACACCCTTCCTGTTGATCAATTCCGGCCGTTTTCTCTCGACTGCTTCCTTTAATCTCATCAGTTGCTGGCAGTAAAGATCAGAATCGATGGTTTTGCCGGGCGGTAAAAGCTCATAATAAACAATGCCCTTCCAATCCCACCATACACACAGCATCACCTTATTTCGTGTTAGGCCAGGTTTGGCCACAGTCTGTGAAGCCTGGCCAACTTTCGACCACGACCTTTTTCGCACGTTCTTGTCGTACGTGATCCACTTTTCATCGCCAGTTATCAATCTCTTCAAAAACGGCTCGGTTTCATTACGTCTCAATAATGAATCGCAAATGAGTACACGGTTCATTAAGTTTCTTTGAGTGAGCTCGTGTGGCACCCAAACATCGAGCTTTTTTGTATAACCAGCTTTCTTCAAATGGGTCAAAACTGTTTTGTGGTCAATTCCCAGTTCTTCAGCTGCATCGTAACTACTAATATGCCGATCTTGCTCCACTCTTTCAAAAATGGCGTCCATTTTATTCGTAACAGGGCGACCAGAGCGAGGTGCATCTTTAACATCAAAATTTCCGGACTGAAAACGTTTGAACCAAATTTGTGCTACTCTTACTGACACTGCATCAGGTCCATAAACATCACAAATTTTTTTCACTGCTTGAGTTGCATTTTTGCCTTTTTTATAATAAAATTTTAAAATGTATCGAATTTCTTCATTAGATTCACTCATTTTTACGGAGAGAAAAACAAATGAAAAATAGCGGAAAACAACTTTTTTTTATTTTTTTCTTTTCTTTATAATGGAACCTTTTTAATGTTACCAAAACCAGCCAGACACAAATAGTACAGTCAAAAAAATTTTATAATAAGTTTATACCTACGTTATGCGAAAAGACTTTTTCCCCGACCTAATATATTATTAATTGACAATCGATATGACATAAAGGTCATTATTTTCAGCCCTAAAGGTCGTCGGTTCGATTGCCAAATATTACAGATCATTAATGTGGATGTATGGGGATCCCACCAAGATCTTAGGATCCGAAGCCAACCTCGCCTGCAAGTGGTGCACCTTCCGATAAACGAAAGAGGCTCTGGCAATCACTAATGTTACCGGTAAACGGCAATAGGCTCGCTACCTATTAAGTGACCAACTATATAATTGGCGAAATGTGGGGGTATAATATGCCTCTGCCTACCTTTTCGGGGAAATAGGCGTGAATGTATGTAAGTCTGACACACCCTTCCGTTTCACCCACAGCGGAAGACGGTAATATGAAGATTTTCCTTCCGAAAAAAAACAAAACAGGTCACTTATAATCAGCGTTAGCCTGTTTACTGGCTGCATGTCCAGTGTGGTGCTTATGAGTAAAACCCCTACTATAATGATAGCTATTGGGGAGACTTATGCCCAGCAGTGGTCTCTTTAATGCTGAAATAATAATAAATAAGCTAAAAATTACATCTTTCCGTCCATGTTACATTAGAAGCTTTTCAGGCGATAAAGTTGGCAAGTATGCGCATTAGATAGGCACACTGTAACTTAATTGTATATAAATAATTACGTGAGCACACTCAAACCTTGGACTGTCGTGTGCCGGAGCGTTAGCCTGTCACGTGTGGTTTCTGAACTGACACGATAGTTAATTGATTACTGATTCGTTTAGTCTTAGTATTAGTATATTAGTCAAGCTCATTTAGCGATCTTTAGTTTGCGGTCGTCTGTGGATATGGTACTGCTCAAAACTGCTTAAGAAGTATCTTATTTTTGTTTTAATTTTATGATTAAGTCTTCATATACGCTAAATGACCCAGGTATTCTAAAACTTAGCATACTTCTTGAGCAGTATAAGAATTAAAACAAATATATATTGTAATTCAGATGAGCGCTCGTAGCTCCGCGGTGCGCGGTGGTCGGAAACGATCACCGAAGTACAGCAGAGTTTACAGAGGTCAGTCCTTGGATGGGTGACCGTTTGTGTGGCATTTTAAATCGAGCGCTTCCGTGCTTCGGAAGGCACGTTAAGCCGTTGGTCCCGGTTATCACAAATGTGGTAGTCGTTAAGCCATGTTAGAGGCCTAATAGGCGGCTTGATAAATTCTAACAGCAGGACGCCATACACCTACCTCCGCCAATCCGCACTGGGTCAGCGTGGTGGAGTATGACCCAATACCCTCACACCTTGATATGTAAGAGGAGGCTCGTGCACAGTAGTGGGACGTTAATGGGCTGAAATGATGAATGATGATTCAGATGATAAATGATAATAGGTTTACTGAAACCGATGTTTTACGTGTGAAAGTATGGTGGATGTTTTCGGAAAAGGCACTAGTAGCTGTACTAGTCCAAGTCGTTGCGTTTCCTAAAATATGGTTCAGCGAAACGAGTCCTCTCATGTCTGCTGTGTTTGTCCGTAATTATGTTATTATTTGCTATAGTAAGTTTTGTCTTCTGTTCTTTTGGAGCTTGTGACCGCAAAACAGAGTTCATGTATTTTGTATTAATTATAGATATTTTTATTGTAACTGGCGGGAGAAAAAACCAAACTTGACGATTTTCTTGCCCGTTCTTTTACGATCAAGCTCCCGCCCGCAGTGGATGGGCGCGTTAGTTTATAAGAATGACATTCATGAGAGCTCTATGGAGCTGAACATAAATAAATGACTTTTGAATTTAAATATAAGTAGTCGGAAAAGATAAAAAAAGTTAAGCAGAGTTCACAGGGGTAAGTCCTTGAGTGAGTTATATGCTCCTTTTTTTTTTCCATAATGGCTTTGTGCTGTTTGCACATTTAGCCAGTGTCAAGTAAGATATATATTAAGAGCATATAAATTATAGTAAATGAGAATGAGTGTTGGTATAGATTAAAAATGGTAAGCCAGATGCCCTTCCCCTAAACCCCTTGGGACCTCAGTAAAGATGTGGGACTATACTGAGATCTCACATGGACTTCTTGAGAGAATTAGAAAAGTGATGTTGCACTGTTTTGTTTCAATTACCAACACTCATGTACGTTCACAAATACTGAACGGTTATTAATCCACCGTTATTGTACATTTATGTTAGAAAAATCACAAATTTTAGAAAATAAAACAAAACTGCAGTCATGACGCTTCACTTTCCCGCCAAGAAGTCCTAAGCATAGCTTATACTAGATCACGGATTTACTTTTCTTTTGTAGATACATACTTATATTACCTACATATAAAATAATGTGCACGTAATCTTAGCTTTACATAACAAAAATTTACTACATTATCCTAATAACAGGAAGGAATTATCTATAACACATAGGTATTTCAATTAAAATCCATTATTATGTAGTGTGAGATTAATTGTACGAGATTATGAGAACTAAGTAAGCGAACTCCATTAATTGTACGATGTGCGCATGTAGATAACTGAGAGTAACTATTTTTTGTAAAAATGCTGACGATTCCGCACGTATCTGTCTTTGGAATATAGAATGTATTCCTATTCACAGCGGGCGGGAGCATGATCGTATAAGAACGGGCAAGAAAATCGTCAAGTTTGGTTTTTTCTCCCTCCTGTTACAATAAAAATATCTAGTATGAAAACAATTTTGTTTTGCAGTCTTAAAATGCATCGTTTGATAAATATTTTTTTTAAATACCTATTCAAAATACTTTCCTTCTTAAAAGGAGGTATCTTATATCAACTACAATCTAGCAGTTAAACCGTACTCACGGTTTTGTGGGACTATGTTATAAATAAGTTGTTACAACCTGTACTTACTGAATAAATAATAATAATAGCCTATCTAAAGACTAATTAGTATCTTTCTTTTATCATAATCTATTACAGATTTTAAAAGTAAGAGATTGTCTAATAACACTATTTTTATTGTTTTTTTTAAAGCGATTACACTTTAGTAATGTGTTCTTAGTTACAGTTTTACACTTTATGACAACCATGATGAACATTTTTACACACATAGGTATGTACTTTTTTCCTGTAAATAAATACAAAGGTATTTAAAATAAATCTCTTCTTTGTTGACACGACTCTTTCTAACTGAGATGAGGTTGATGATGATGAAAAAATTGTAGAATGTGATGTTTTACAAAACAACAAGTCAAATTGTGAAGTATCGGGTTTTTTTTTTGGAAGATCTCGTAAAGCAAGTGGTTCCCGAAGATAAAAGGGGGATACGTTACCAGGCGCAAATAAACAAACCCCTTCCCATGTTAAGTCAAATATAAGTTTAATTGTTTGCTATATAATCAAAAACGATTCACAGTTTGACATTTTTGTGAAACGCTGCATTACTTCTATCTGACTTTGACATATACACGTCAATGCACTCAAATATTTGTCATATATGGTAATGGACCCTTTCAAACTAATAAACCGGCCTTATACAAATTACAAAAGGTATTACAAAAAAGTTAAAACGATTAACAGAATCATTATTGATTTTATGTAATTTGTCCTCTTTGAGTGTCCCACTTGCAATAGCTCAATTAAACCGACTCGATTACGAGAACCGTCGATTATTCGATTCGTTATGAACCCGTGTAATGGCGGCTGGTGGCAGTCGAAACTACTGCAACCTCCGTCCTTTACTGCCACGTAAATGCACAACGCACGATTCTACATAGAATTATTGTGTTGTGGTACAATTCATGAAAGGAATACTGGCCAAATACATAGAAAATCAGCCCTACCAGGGATCCTTAAAGGCTTTCCTTCTGAAAACCTTCACAAACGTCTAATTTTGTATCTGTATATTGTGAAGCTATCCATTTATTTATATATATTATATCAAAAATTGTAAAGCTTATATATTTATTTATATATATGTATCAAACATTGTAAATTAATCTTACTTCTTTATATAAGTTGTTAACTCCCACTCACAAAATAACCATGGTCGTTTAAGTGAGTGGCTTATAACATAAATTATAATGTTAATATATTTTGTACAATAATAAAAATAAAAAAATAGGTCATTGCATTTTAGGGTGGTTGGCACGGCTCGCTAAGCGTAGTATAGGACGCTCAGTTAGGTGAAGCGACAATATCGTAAAACGGCTGACAGCGGTTAGGGGCGAAGAGCTGAAGATTAAGTTCAGTGGCGTGCCATTGGAGAGGCCTATGTCCAACAGTAGACCATGATAGGCTGATGATGACAAAAATCAGTTGGGAAGTTATTTTTTTTAAATAATGCGTTATTGAGTTCCGATTAAAAGGCAATTTGCAGACAGGAAAAAAATATAGGTCTGTTAACGCAGTCATTTCAATGTCTAAATTAAGAAACTGGATAGTCATTTCTTAAACATGATTAGCATTATATAATAAGGGGTGTGATGAAATATTTTTATTTTGGATTTTTTTTGTAGCTTATTTAAATAGAGTGTATAAGATACCTACCAAGATCTAAGGAGCCCAAGCCAACCTCACCTGCAAATGGTGCGACTGCCGAACAACGGACAAGGCTATGGCGAACACAAAAGTCCCCGATAGGCGGCAGTAGACTCGCCACCTATTACGTGACACCAACAATATAACTGACGAAGTGTAGCTTGCCTACCCCTTCGAGGAAACAGGCGTGATATTATGTATATATGTTGATTTAAATATAACATATATGTTGTTTAGGGCTCATAGTACAAGCTCTGATTGGTTTAGGGTTAGAAGCGACGTATGATATTTACAAAGATAATTATTTTAATTAACCCTTCTTGTAAGCATCTAACGTTGATACTTCAAGCTGTGAACAAGATACTCAAATGTACACTCGTGTTCAGCTCAAGAATAAACTTAACATCTCTATTCTCTTATGGCTTGCACCACACCACACCATTGAGTTGAGAGTTCAAGCGATGGGAAGGCCACGTATGAGCTGCAAGTGGGTCACACCAACAATCGTGCATGGGCAATAGACGCGCCACAGCCCAACACAATGCGGCGTTACACCGTGGTGGTACTCCTCGTTTTCATACTAATAATGTATTATTTTATGTTTGTCTATACTTTACACTAATAATAATATTATAGAGAGGTAGGATCCGTATATTTGTACATATGTTTGTTACAAATTAACTCAGTAGGCGGCAGTAGGCTCGCCACCTATTACTTGAGACCAAATTATATTTGACACAGTGTGGGCGTATAAGATACCTCTGCCTACCCCTTCGGGGAAACAGGCGTGATATGTATGTATATGTATGTAAATCAACTCAAAAACTGTTCAAATTATTCTTTCGCCATTAGAATGCAACATTTATCCTGAGTAGTATAGGCTTTATTTGTTGCTGAATAAATATCAAAATCCTTACGAAATCTCGAATAATATAAACCAAGATGTAAAAATAAGCACCGAAGACGAGCGAGGACGTGAATTAACTCGAAAACTACTGGTCCGATTTAAAAAAATATTTTACCATTAGAATGCTGCATTATCCCTGAGTAGCCTCCCCATTATTTTTTAATTAGAAAATAATAGGGATCCTTACGAAAACTCCAATAATATAACCCAAGGTGTAGCGAAGCGAAGGCGCCCCACTAGTCGGTAATAAACACAATACGACCGAATACTCTGTGTAACCCATCGACTTTTATAGTCACCATTTATAACTGTGCCGCCTGAGGTTTATTGCTTGAGTGACGTTGTTTTGTTAACGTTATTTGTATATTTTTTAACAACTTATTGTGTTAACAAATCGCTTTATTATGTGCCCGTTTGTTAAGATTTAAGATTGTAGTTGTGTCTTTTTTGTATTTCGGCAAATTACGTGGGGAACAAATGGCCATGGTACCTCCACCCGCTCGAGGTAGATTGGGCAGGCCCAGGAAAAGTTACAAGGAGGTAGGAGGGGCGCGACACACTGCGCTTCTCTGAGGAGGTCCTCCCGGTTCTGATCCGGGGGACGTTGGCCGCGGGTGGGGCGCCAGAAGCTACAAACCCAGGCACTGGCCCTCTGCCCCTTTTTCAACAGTGGTGGGCGTCGTCGGAAGTTTTTTAGTGGGTAGGACTGCGGTGGTCGCGTCTGCCGCAGTGAGCCCCACACTCCCCTCCCGGTCCCCCCATTGGCCTGGAGACAGTGCGTAAACAGCATTTTTTTACAGACGATAAAAAAAAAAAAAGGCCCAGGAAAGGCTGACTTGACGTCGTAAGAGATGACATGCGTGCCAATAAAGTATCGACCAAGGATGACGAAGACCATGCGAAGTGAAGGAGAAGATGTAGGAAAGCGGACCCCGGGCCAGTAAGGCATCAACCGGGATATCGCTAAAATGATTTTAATGTTTCTTTTTTTGTATAGCGACAAAATAGCAGTTATCATATAAACTATATCGCATATTATCCCTAATACTACAAAGTTAGAACAGTCATTTGAAAGCATTCGAATCCTCTATCGTTTTGGTAATATGTAAAAAATTATAAGTAACCTACAAAGGGCTCGCCTATTTAGTTTCGACATCAGCCTCCTTGCGCCTAGTTCAATAGACTCGGCCCAATGTATTTTTGTTATACCTTTAACAGGCTGAGCATGTTTTAATTTTTCTTTGATTTTCTACCTTAAGCTAACTGCATTAGGTTCAATTTCTGGTAATCATATATTTGCCACTGCCTGACAAAGGGTTATAATTGCCTCGCTGAAACGTCGAAGACTAATATACCCCTTTCGATCATTCAGTCTTCACGTAGTAAATCCATTTCTTTTTAGGCACCCACTAATATACAAATTCTTCTCGTCACAATTTAATCTTAGTGTCTTTGCCTATCTATTTTATTCATACATATTCACGCCTGTTTCCTCGAAGGAGTAGGCAGAGGCATATTATACGACTACACTTTGCCAGTAAAACAGATGTTCTCACGTAATAGATGGAGAGCCAATTGAAACTTACCAAGAACTTTTATGTTCGTCAAAGCCTCGTTCGTTGATCGGCAGAGGCACTTGCAGATGAGGTTGGCTTGGACTCCTTAGGTCTTGGTAGGATCCCCATAAATCTGTTTTATGCTTAATTTTATTGCGTTATTATTTAATGAACATTATGTTGCATACTCGGGCAAATTAAAATGTTCAGCTGTGAACATCATTAGGATGTTAATGATGGTAAAAAGAATATAATTAATATTTTTACCGTGATCTCACTGTATATAACCAAACTTAAATTTACGACCACAAATACAAGCCCAATAATTGACTTGTAACTAATCACAACTCAAACAATCTGCAAATCGTTCTCAAACAATTAACAACTCCAAATAATATTATGGGCACGATTGATATTATCTAATGATTCGTGTCTGCGTGATTCTTTGAATAGAATCCTAAGAAAAAATTGTTGAAAATACCAAATTTGAAGCCCTGCGCAACTGCTGTCGTGACCATAACTCTTTAATTAAAATCGCTACCTGACGGCGTTTTCAACAAAATCGTGTACAAACATTATTCCTGATTTTTAATTAAGTAAATGGTTAATTAAAGAATCATTATTATTTATTGCACAATTTTTTTTGCGTGGTTTTGAGAATGATTCGTTAATGTAAGTAATTATTCATGCGTTTAAAGATGTACATTGTACACGAAACAGCGGAGAAACAAGTACAAGGGCATTGTTTTTTTATTGTCCTCTTAAAGTACAGTATCTTTTGAAGTTAAATTCTATTGTATCCTGTCATCTGACAGTCGTCCTCTACCCGATTTAGCAGAAAGAAAAAAAATACATGTCAACCTTTACGTCATATGTGGGAGTCGTTCTCACGACCTTTAAAGCTGAGGAACTGACCTCCTAGCCATATTGGTCGCCGATAGGAGTACTTCATCTGTAATAGTTCGGTTTTTTGTATTTACCACAAGGTGGCGCTCAAGATGTATAGGGTAGGTTGGTTAGGGTTGGTTGGGTTGAAAGGGATTGTATCTTATTAACATCTAAGGAGTCCAAGCCAACCTCACCTGCAAGTGGTGCACCAGCTGATCAATAGACGAGGCTCTGGCAAACTTAAAAGTTCTCGGTAAGCGGCCATAGGCTCGCCACCTATAACGTGGGACCTACAATGAGTGAATTAATGAATCAATGAACACTTTATTGTACACTACATATAAAAAAAAACACATAAGCAAATGTATGGTACAATGGGCGGCCTAATTGCTAACATCAATTTCTTCCAGGCAACCTTAGGATGGACTGGAAACATATGAAAAACATAATAATATACAATGTAATTGGCGAAGTGTGGGGGGTATCATATGCCTCTGCCTACCCCTTCGGGAAACAGGCGTGAATGTATGTAAGGTGGCTACATCTGTAACGTAATGCTTGAGACTTAATATTGGCTTTTCGGCCGGCATCTATTGAAGCGTAATAACCTCCCACTAGTAATATCAGGCTTTCTCCTACATACAAATCTTGTGATGGCTTGTGAGAGGCCAGAAGGTATGTGAGATGAGGCGTGGTCGTACTCCAATACGTACATTGGTGCGGATGAGCGAAGGCAGATGTGTGGTGTCCTGCCGTACAATAGGGCTTCTAACTTGACGTAACGACTATCACATATAGGCTTAACGTGGCTTCCGAAGCACGGATGTCAAATGCCAACTTGTCAAATGTCAACTTGTCAAATGCCTGGGCTCTGTTTAACTGAAATTAAACAGCCTCGCAAATTTTGTAGTTTTAAACGCTTATATTGGATTTCTTATCCATAATCAAGGTGCACCTCTGTCGATAAGTATTTATAACATTAGTTGCACTAATATTGTCATTTAGTAGGGTGTATAGGGATCCTACCAAGACCTAAAGAGCCCAAGCCAACCTCACCTGCAAGTGGTGCACCTGCCGATCAACGGACTAGGCTCTGGCGAACATAACATTGCCTGTAAAGCGGCAATAGGCTTGCCACCTACTACGTGGAACTAACTATATATAATTGGCGAAATCTGGGCGTATAATATGCCTCTACCTACCCCTTCGGGGAATGTATGTATGTATATTGCCATTTTAGTAAACACCTTTTTATCATTATCATCATAGCAGCCTTAAAAAGTTCGCTGCTGAACAATAGTCTCCCCAATAGATAACATTATATTGGGGGTATTTGCCCATAATCACCACGCTAGGCGCCTGCCTGGGCCGCTGATGGCAGTTCAAGTCAGTACGCAGGATGACGCTGCTGCCCCTCATCCGGTTGAATTTCTCCTAGTCGACTCCTACGACTCCCCGTGGGATGAGATGGTGTAGCACTATTCTAGGCCGGTACCACACGACACCTCTTGCAGCGTATTTAATATTTTATATATTTATTTATATATTTGCAGGCTGAAGTGGCAATGGGCGTAAGTGGCAACGTAGTAGAGGACGGCCTCCCACGCGATGGACCGATGATCTGGTCAAGGCGGCGGGAAGCCGATGGATGCAGGCGACTCAGGATTGCTCAATGTGGAAATCTATTGGAGAGGCCTATGTTCAGCAGTGGACGTCAGATGGCTGAGATGATGATGATGATTATGATATTTAGTAAAACTGTGAATTATAAATTAGATTGAAGATTGGTCTGGATATTTCGTCACTAGTTTCATGCAAATTTGTTCTGCGAAAAATGCAATGAGGATGGCGGTTTCGCTGCGATTTAACGCTTTTGAAGTTGGTGGACTGGCGCTTGGGCAACGCTTAGGAAAACATCATCAATTATGCCACTCAGACTTGCGTCCGTTTTTACTGTGATTCTTTGCTAATTACGCTTTGAGTTATTTCGAAACAATTTGGTCTCCTTGAGAACTAAGTGTAAAACCTCTTTGGAAGGGTTCGTTATTTGTTTTCAACTTTTTCTAAAAGGCAATATTGCCAGATTCGTTATTAGCATCAAGAAGGATATATGCTTCCTAAATCTCGGATATTATGCGATTTTATTTAGTTCCTAGTGATAGAGCGGCGAAAGCCCAGTGTCGAAACCCATAGCCTTCGAATTCAGAGGGGGTCGGGTTCAAACCCTGGTGCATTTATGACTTCTTAAAGTAATGTGCGTAATTATCGCTTGCTCCGTGCCTCGGAATGCAGATTAAGCCCGGGTGTCATGAAGATCTGCGGCAGTCGTTATTAGGTTGTCAGTGCCTTCTAACAGACTGACAACTGGTTTAACCATTGAATGATATTTCCCTCTCGGTTGTGGAGAGGTCAGTCTAGAATAGAATTTCAATTTCGTCTGTGTACCCTTGGTTATAATAATAGTTTGTTCTTCTCCTACTTGACGACCGATATAGCGTGGAGGTCAGTATACCTGCACTTCACTCGAGAGGTCGTGGGTTCGATTCCCACACAGGACAAATCTTTGTGTGCATGAACATGAATATTTGTTCTGGTCTGGGTGTTCTCCTATGTATCTTAAGTATATATTTACAAAAAAAAAAGTATTTATGTATGTTTATCCGTTATTTAGTATCCATAACACAAGTTCTTAATGATACTTGTAAGAGAATATTTATTTATTTTATTTTTTATTTTATCCTGTAAGTTGAAAAACTGTAAATTTATGTTTTGCAACTTCTTCTCCTATATTAAGCAATTTTTTTTAGTTTCCTTAGTTGGTTTATCTAATTGGGCAAGTATCTGTGATAATTTCTAAGTGCATGCTGAAATAATAGATGAACGGTTTCTCTTCTCAGTTCGTCACAGAAACTTCTAGATTAGTGTTGCTTAATTTTAACCGTTCGTGTTAATCGCTTCAGTTCGAAAGATTTAGAAAGAACATTCAACAATTTTACGGTATCTGTTATGCATTAAATATGAAATGGACTATTACGAATCTAATATTAAAAAAACTAAATTATGAAGATTCAGTTGCAAAATAAAAACTTCGATAATGCACTTACTTTTTATTAAGAATGTCTTTAAGTAGTTTGAGTCGACAGATCACCTAAATTCAGAAAAATAACCATATATCGACTGTTATGAAGGAACGTGCATGTGGGTGATTCTCTTACCCTAATATAAGCTGTATAGTCATACTATTAAAAGACGTATATGAAGACACGCTCAAGAATCCACAGACTGATCGCATATAACGAGATAGTATATACTCGTCGTTATATTTTTAATCGAGGTACCGGCGGCAGTCACCTTCAAGCCTCCTTTGCGGACATTACTGTGTTTAATCAACCTGCGGTCATCGCATCTTAAACAAACGGGGGGCAATTCTTATAAATACATTCCTTATGAGATGTCATCAATTCACAAGCTCAGATTTTCGTAGGCTTTTTTTGTCACTTGCAGCATTTTATACTGGCCGTATTTAGTTATGCAAACTTTTTTTAAATTGGTTTTAACAGAGAAATTAAAATTAGGCGTGTTCTGTTTGCAAATGGAATCGCTCGTTGCATCGACCGGTGCGTGATCGAATAAGATTACCAAACTTGAGTAGACCTTACAGAGGTCTTTCGTTAAGTGGATAATTGTTTGCCTGGCAATAGAAAATATAAATATACTTTAATGTCTTTAAGATCCACATGATCATTTAGATTCGTCAAAAAATAGACTTAGCTTCTAAATAATACTTATAAATAGCAATAGACTTGGACGGGTTCCATGATAATGAAAGCATATTAAACTGTAGGCCACGAATAGCTTTATAATAGTATGTGCTTGACGTTTAGCTAAGTTGCTGTTTAGCCAAGATGCTCTTTGTCTCCAGAATAAAACTAACAGTAGGATGTCACACAGCTGTCTCGACCAATCAGCACCGACGCGTGATAACCTGAATCCCTCTCTCCTTGGCTTCTAACTAGAAGCCCGTGCCCAGTTTGTACCATGTAATATTTAACCTATGAGGTGCTGGATGTTTTCAATTGGAAATGCATTTAAAAGTTTTTTTAAATTAGTTCCGTCTAAAATGAAGTCGACAAATAACAAAACCAAAAATCATCTTGAAAAAGAAAATAAGTTTATTAGTGGAATTGAGCTTCTGCGCATACGCATTCGTATTCCGACAGTATGGCGGATACGTGAACAAATGTCTGGTCCAAAATTAACTTATTGAGTCTCCACTACGTATATACATATTCACTAAGAATACATTAAGCATTTAAAAAAAATATTATTCTTTTTGGTAATGATAATGTAAATGCATACATATCTTTTCTCTGATAAAAATCCATATGTAATTATTCTATTTTGGTACAGATTTTTATCAGAGAAAAGGAAAAATAGAAACGGAATAAATTTAGATAAAATATTAAACGAAGTAAAAAGGACAGCAGAACTTCACCTCTGCGATTAAAATTTATTAATTGCTTTTATTTATATAAAGATAACTTTGCCAATGTCATGTGAACACCCATATTTTAATTACTTAATTATTTCTAGCAATGACTTTTACACTCTGGTATTATGCAGGCGCCATAACACCGGCAGGCGTCATTATTGATGCAACGTGATGGAAGCAGCTGTAAGACATCCGACTACTAGAATATTTCAAACTGCCTGTTAGGGCGTTTAATTTGTTTAACGAGTCAAATAAGTTTAAAACCGGGCTCAAAGGCTTAAAGCACGAAATCTCTCGATATCCATTCTTATATAAACGGATTGCAATCTAAAGATAGTAATGTGAAATCAGAATTAATTTCAGTAGGTAATAGCATTTTACAGAGCTTTTAATAATAACGTCAAAAATAACAACAAAAATAAAAATATGCTGACGTCAAAACTCAATCATATGTAATTATAATTATAAATTATCTAAAGCTTCAATATAAGGATGCTTTAAACCTTGGTTGAACAAGCTTTTTGCCTAGATGTTAGCTAAAAAATTGCTTTTATTCAGCCTAATTGAATGCGTGATGGCAGTATTACCTTTAATACTAAATCCTATTGAAATGTTTTTTCTGATAATTCCGCTTTGTATGGTCCGCACTTGGGACCTTGTCATATTAGGTATACTTTTTTAAAGCTGAAAATTATTAATGCTTGTTTACCACAGTGCAGCTCATTAGACTTATTCTAAAGGATTTTCAAGGTTGTTATGTCATACCTATTTAAGTTTCAACAAATAGTTTAACTCAAAACAAAATTGTTTCGATTTTATTTATCTGTCGTTTGTAGAGGTATTTTTGTAAACAATATATTGTCAACAAATAGTTTTAGTGTTTATTCTTTTTAAAGTTTTTGTGCTCTGCCTACTGCTTTCCTGTTCTCTCCTTTGCGTCGGGTTGTCTAGAAGAGATCGCTTTTAGCGATAAGACCGCCTAGATTGGCTTTTTCATTGTGTTTCAATATTCATTGTAATCTGTAGTTTTTATGTTATTTTGGTCAATAAAGAGTATATTTATCTATTGTCATTTTTTATGGGAATTATTTTGTGAGAAATTGTTTGTAATTTCATGTGTTCTATTTCAAATCTTTGACAATAATTTCTGCATAGAATAAATAACATATCTCGAAGAGCCGACGACCGATGGGGCGTTAAGGTTCTTCAATAGCGACCGCGAACGGGTCAGCATTGAAGACGGCTTTCCACCACCCAAATCTCAGTGCTGTTCTCTCAGTGCATAAGTGGAGGTTTTAGTCTCTGATTTCCTTAACTATTTGTAAACAAATACAACGAAGAAATTAAATAAACATATATATATATATATATATACACACACTGATGGAAAATCTTCAAGGAATAAATAGTACATATATTATCCGTCTCCATATTTAAAAGAAAAGTTGCATATAGAATTGTGAATAGAGCGTACGTTACTCCCTCAGTTACTCTAAGCACTTCTCATCTTTAGCTGATTTTAATAATAGAGGTTAATGTATATATATTTATGATTTTTTTGTTTGTTCACCAAGAGCAATAAAAACTTTTCTGAAATAACTTCTTCTTTTGAAAATCTTTAGAAATGAACTCGAATAGGTTTTCCTGTTGTTTTATCTGTGGTCTTAGGGCATGTCATGCGACGTCATTTAGAGGCAAAGTCGGATTCTATACGCGTCTTAAAAAGATGTCAGCTCCTGCTGAAAATCAGTGCAGTGGGTTTGTTTACAGACTCACTGCAAATACTGAGCAGAAGCGTTTATCGATATCATGCAAAATGGACGTCCTGTGTATTGTTCTATTTCTCTGTTTTTATTATGTTTATGTACGAGTTTGTTTGATGTTAGAATTTAGAAACAAAACATTTCATTTCACTAAGGGGCCCTCAGGCGAGGGGCCAAGCCTGCCGGGGTTAGAGGACTGTAAAAGGTTACTGCAGCCCCGGAACATAGGCACTGGCGCCTCGCCCCTTTTCTATAGCGGGGTGTTTTTTAGTGGGTAGGACTGCGGTGGTCGCATCTGCCGCAGTGAGCCCCATACCCCCTCCCGGTCTCCCCCTTTCCTACCCACTAAAAATCTTGCGACGACGCCCACCGCTGTTGAAGAAGGGGCGGGGGCCAGCACTAGGGGATTTGTAGTTTCTGGCACCCCGCCCGCGGTCAACGTCCCCCGGATCAGAACCGGGAGGACCTCCTCAGAGAAGCGCAGTTTGTCGCGCCCCTCCTACCTCCTTGTGCGGCCATGACGTGACTGGCCGACTTCTGGGGGGGTCTATAGCTGACGGAAGGGGCCTCCTGCCTCCGCCGCCTAAGCCCCCCGGGCGCGGCCGGACGGGCTCTCCTGGCCCGCCCGCTGCGCCGACATCTGAGGAACCCAAGCCAACCTCACCTGCAAATGGTGCACCTGCCGATCAACGGACGAGCCTATGGCAAACATAACAGTCCCGGTAAGCGGCAAAAGGCTCGCCACTTATTACGTGGGACGAACCACAAAAATGGGGAAATTTATGCCTCTGCCTACCTCTTCGGGAAAGCAGGTGATTGTATGTATGTAATAATAATTTACTAACTTGTATTTTTTTCCTTTTTCAGGTAAGAAACCTTTGCCATACAGCTTTCTGTGCCTTATGATTTGTTTAACGGGTGAGTTCAATATTTGAGAATTCATTCAGTAACAGCTTATATATTACTGACTGAATGACTATAGTAAAATAAAACAATTATTTTGTTTTACTTGATACAAAATAGCGAATAAACATACTTAAATACTTTTCTTTTTTTGTACATACGTAAGTAATATACATAGGAAACACAAAGATTTGTTCTGTGGTGGAATCGAACCCACGGCTTCAGGGCGCCGCGCGGGTATCACCACCTTCACTACCTGAAAGGGATTTAACCCTCCGGATTACTCCCGACAATCCCTATATGTGGTAGCCGTGAAGCCATGTTAGAGGCCATACTTTTCTAATCTAGGTCCGCGTGAGAGACGAGTGCCTCCAACTTCAGAAAATTGGTGGAAAAACTCACCAATAGAACAGTACTGTACCCGACAACGCATGGAGGAGGTCAGTATCTGCGTAAGGCGTGCGGTGTTCCCCAGGGGTCAGTTTTAGGTCCCCAGTTGTGGTATATATAAATAAAAAAAACCGTGTGAGACGCGTTCAGTAGTGGAACGTCAATGGTCTAAATTCATGATGGTTGAACACATCTAAAAAATCATGCTTCAAATAAACTGTAGGTCACGCGGGCGGAACTTAGTCAAAATATAAATCAATCCACGTCGCACTTATACTATACGGCTATTTAAAATTCTAAACACCTATAATAAGTTATAATGATTACAATATTATTATATAAAAAAGAAGTATGTATAAATCGGCACTCACCTTGAAGGCTGTATGATACACATACAAGTTGTTACAATAAGAAAAAGAAATAGCGGGAGGAGCATTCCAAGAAAAAAAAAACGATTGTGTTTATTATAAAAAGAGTATAGAAATGATTCTACATTGCCAATTTGCAGGGGCCTTTTTCAATATCATGCAACCTTTACGTGTCCTATATATTGTATTATTTCTTTGTTATGTTGTGTATGTTGTGTGATATTGAAATAAATAGTTTTTCATTTAAATAATTTTCATTTCATTCATTCAATTTTCATTTCATTTTGTTAAGGTTAATCTTGCGATAGTGTTAGATTTTTGAATATTATCTTTGGTAAAAGTACCCTAAACCGACGGGCGTCTATGAGAAGGTTACTGAGTGTGAATGAAGCTAAGAGTGTGTGCCAAGATCGTAGCAAGTGGAAGGATGTCATCTCTGCCTACCCCTACGGGCAAAAGGCGTGACATTATGGATGTATTATTCTTCATTTATTTTAGATAAGAATCCTTCCATATATATGAGTGCTTACAGAGAACTTAAACTAGTTCTAGTATAACATAAAATTTAACTGTGTGATTTAAAAAAAATCTTTAAAATATATTTGACACGCCTCTCTAGATGTGACACCTCTTAAGTGCAATGTTAGTATTGTGTTATATATATATATATATATATATAGAGTAAGTAAAGTGTTTACTAAACTCACAGACTGATAGTTTTTTTTGTGAATTATGCCACTAGTATATATTCAAACTTGTAAAATAATTCAACAAAAAATGTGGTATATTTATTGAATCATTGTCCATTAAAATGTAAAATTGCATTCACGAGGATTCACATCTAGAGCGACGATATGTGAAAATTAAATTTTCGAAAGCAACTCAGGCAAGAATAAACTTTTGTGTTCATAAATACACAAAAATTGGTCCTGTATGATTTAGATTGTATTGGTTTAGGCGGTGGAAAGCTGACGGCTTTAGGCTTAAGAAAGCAGTTGGGATGCCTAGGTTCATCATTAGACTTCTTATAGCTGTTGATGATGAGTATATTCCAGCGGAACAGTCACGTCCTAAGCTATAGTAAAAACTCTAAGGTCTCGACTACAAGTGTCTTTGGTTGGCATTTGAAGTCACAGTCTGATTGCGATATGGTTTTTTTGCCATTAGATAAATGTTATGCAATAAAAAGTGTAAAAAGGTCGGAAAACAATTAAGTTTATAATGTTCTTTTTGCATTGTATATTATTTCAATTACTGTAATTGCATTGAAACTGTCTTTTATAAGTTTGTAAGGTGTGTAGGGATCCTATCAACATCCAAGGAGTCCAAGCTAACCTCACCTGCAAGTGGTGCACCTGCCGATCAACGGACGAGGCTCTGGCGAATGTAACAGTGCCCGGTAAGCGGCAATAGGCTCGCCACCTATTACGTGGGACCAACAGTAAAATCGGCGAAATGTGGGAGTATATTATGCCTCTGCCTACCCCTTCGAGGAAACAGGCGTGATTGTATGTTGGTAAAACAGTGTTTAAATAGTTACATACATATTTTTTTTCTGACAATTACACCAAATATTTTAGTTCAAAGATAAGTATCATTAAGAACTTGTGTATTGGGTACTAAATAACGGACAAAATTAAATATAAATAAATACTTTTTTTTGTAAATACATAATTAATATACATAGGAAAGCACCAAGCCCAAAACAAATATTAATGTTTTTGCAAACAAAAAATTGTCCGGAGCGCCTCCAAGCCACGCCACATTCGACGCGGGTCGGTTGGCAATACGCTGGGGATGCCTCTGATATGGCAAGCTTCTAAACAACCATAAAAATCAATCAACTATACATACATTAATATTATGCCTTTATGTTTTTACTTATTTATTATTGAATTGAATATTGAATAAAGCTGTTTTAATTTTAACCTCTTACTCTATTTTAATTAGCTGAAATCGATATCTTTAGGGATAGTCTGAAGGAATTCAAACACAAAGTGCTGGAACAAATTAAATATAAGTAATTAAAAATTATATATATATATATATATATATGTATATTTTTTGTTTTTATATTATTATTATTTGTACAATTTGTAATCAATTCCGTTGAATTTAATTGCACATCATTTTTGTTACATCTCATTTCTTTTAATTGATTCTGTTATTTTTATTTTTTGCAAATTAATGTGTGCTCTGTATCGACAATGTTGTGTACGCCTGTTATCGGTTCTCATGTGAGTCCGGAACCTATACCTTTGCTAAATGTTTAAAGTATGCATGTGAACTTGTTGGTGTACCTATTTAAATAAATAAATTAAATAATTAAATCAATTCTAGACCACAAGGAGACCACATATATTTCTAATCCATTATTTACATAGTTGGAGGCTAGGTGGCGCTGTCTGTCAGAAGACATTATCCTTTTTTGTACGTATTATCTTTTTTAATTTCAACCTGTCAATCTACATTAAACAACTCAATTCGAAGACCTTGTTTGTTTGGCCCAGAGCAGTGCAAGAACCGAACAATTATAACACCTACATACAATCCAATAACTATTATATTTAACGTGTCTGTGCTAGTAAATATGACACTTATCTACACAGTAGTAAGAATTAAGTTGCAAACTAATATTTTTTTGGTTGCAACTTTAATTAATTCCGACAATACATTTATACGTTGTGTTATTGGTAACAAATAAATGTATTAATCACGTCAGTCCCTTGCGGGTGTGATTAAATTGTGTAATTTGAGTGTTGGATTTGACGTTTTCATTTCGGTCTTTGGTGGGAATATTATGATTAATGTTGTTGGGCGATCAATTTGGTATGGAGGTCAGAAATAAGGTTCGATTCCCAAAAAGGTTTTAGTTTGTATGAACTTAAATATTTGTTTTATAACTATGTTTGCACAAAGGTGTGTACGGTTCATAGACCTAAGAACCCAAGCTGACCTCACCTGCAAGTGCTGCACCTGCCGATCAACGGACAAGGTTTTGGCGAACATAACAGTGCCCGGTAAGCGGAAATAGGCTTGCCACCTATTACGTGGCACCTAATATACAGTTGGCGAAGTGTGGGCGTATAATATGCCTCTAATATCCCCTTCCATCCTAGCAATATTCCGTTAGCCCTTGACTTTAGCTCAGGGCCCAGGGTCTGCTCGCTGGTTTAACCAGATTTAGCTGAATTTCAGTAATTACATGGTTCGACTGCCGTCGGACCTCCGCAACCCAAAGAGAAATCATTCTATGGTTAAACCAGCTGTCAGAATGTTAGCACTGATTTTCTAGTAACGACTGCCATAGATGGTCATGACAGCCGGGACCAACAGCTTAACGTGCTTTCCGAGGCAAGGAGCAAGTGATAATTACGCACATAACTTCGAAAAGCCATAGGTGCGCCACCAGGGTTAGAACCCGAGACCCTCTTATTTTGAAGGCTATGAATCTTGCCACTGGGCTATCACAGCTCACAAAAATCATTACAAAATATTGATGTATGTTGTCTAATGTCCATTTATTTATTAATGCTATTAATCCTTACTCACTGGCTGTTTTATGCTCAATCTAAGGGGCTGAGTTTGTTAAATTTTCTTATAGATGGCTACCGTCGAGATGGACATTTTGATTACTAATAAATACGTTGTAATAAGAACGTGAACAATTGAAATACAACTATTGGAAACTATAAACAAAACATTTTTGATAATTACCTATAATTCAGTCCATCAATTATTATTCCCGGTGTTTCTTCTATATGAAATTCGACCTCGAATTTCTTTAGAAAATTGTAATATACGGTTATAATTTATTATTTATTACATTAAATAGAGGTATTAATACTTGAATAGGTAATGAGTGTATCAAGTGAACTTAATTACGCAAAATTATGCTACTTGGATTTTTTTAGTGTTATTGTCATGTTATCATCATCATCATCTAAGCCCATAAAAGTCCCACTACTGAGCACGAGCCTCCTCTCACATACCAAGGTGCGAGGGTATTGGGTCATACTTCACCACGCTGACCCAGTGCGGATTGGCGGAGGCAGGTGTATGGCGTCCTTTTTTTTTTTTTTTTTTTTTTTTTTTTTTCGGATGGAAAATCATCAAATGACCGTCTTCCGCTGTGGGCGAAGCGGAAGGGTGTGTCAGACTTTTACTGACTAAAAACCATCCATGTTCCTTCTTGAGCCTGTAACACCAAGGCCGCGGTAACTCTTTCGAACAGTCCCGCAACCCCGGCAGACTTGGCCCCCTCCCCAGGGGCCCCTCAGTGTGCTGACATCTCTTTGAGGCGCGCGTGGAACACGAACGCGCCGTCGACGCGGCCTGTCGCCTATAGTTGGCGGAAGGGCGGCGAGTTACCCATTACCCACCGCCCACAAGCCAGCGCCTACGGTGGCCGGGAGTCGTCTCTCGGCTCCCGACGTCTCGGGCGTCCCCCGCGGAGGTGTATGGCGTCCTGCTGTTAGAATTTATTAGCTGCCCATTAGGCCTCTAACATGGCTTAACGACTACCACATTTAGTGATAACCGGGACCAACGGCTTAACGTGCCTTCCGAAGCACGGAAGCGCTCGATATCAAATGCCACACAAACGGTTACCCATCCAAGGCCTGACCTCTATAAACTCTGCTGTACTTCGGTGATTGTTTCCGACCACCGAGCACCGCAAAGCTACGAGCACTTCAATAAGTAAAAATTTAATAAATAATAAACATTCTTAGACACCTTACACAGCACTTGTTGTCTCAAACTAAGCTGAGGTTGTATTATCATCATATCACCCTTATCAATTCCACTGCTGAACATTAGCTCCCAAATAGATTACATTCTATTGGGGGTACATACATACATGTATACATAATGTCACGCCCCTTTCCCGTACGGTAGGCAGAGATCGCATCCTTCCACTTGCTTCGATCTTGGCACACACTTTTAGGTTCGTGCACACTCATTAGCCTCCTCATACACGCCCGTCGGTTTAGGGTACTTTTGACCTGCCCTTTATTGGGGGTATTTGCCCATAATTACCACGCTAGGCAGGCGGGTTGGTATCTCATTTAGGCAGTGCACGGAAAAACCTCGATTGGTTTTTTTGCACTGTTTTTATTTTAACTTATGATTTAAATTGTAGTTTGTTATACAAATAAAAAAAAAAAAAAAATATTCATGTCAGTACGCATGATGACCAGTGATAGGAATAGGTAGTGCCTATTTGCCTAAGCTTCGAAGAACAGAGACAAGAATCGGAGACTTCCTTAGGACTAAATTTTTTAAAATTATTTATTAAAATAAATTTATTAATTTTTTTTATTTAGTACCCCATCTTGTAATAACGGGTTCTGGAGGAAGCGGCATGTGGGGAAAGGTGTTTTTTAACAAGCGCACTCTATTAGGTGCCTTTAAAAATATTAAAAAAAAAAAAATTTAATAAATAAAAAAATTTAATAAATAATTTTAAAAAATTTGGTCCTAAGGAAGTCTCCGATTCTTGTCTCTGTTCTTCGAAGTTTAGGCAAATAGTTATTACACTACTACTAATTCCTATCACTGATGATGACGCTGCTGCCCATAATTCGGTAGGATTTCTCTTCGTCAACTCTTACGACTCCCCGTAACATGAGAGGGGGTGGCATTACTCTAGGCCACACGTGTGCAGGTGCACCAGTTGCTGGTGAGTTTGGCTTGGGCTCCATAGATCTAGGTAGGAGCCCTATATATAATCGACGACAGATGTGGTCGTGGGTTCGATTCCCACAAAGGACAAATCTTTGTGTGTATGAACATGAATATTTGTTCTGGTCTGGGTGTTTTCTATGTATATTAAGTATGTATTTACAAAAAAGTATTTAAGTATATTTATCCGTTATTTAGTATTCATAACACAAGTTCTTGATGATACTTATCTTGGAATTACATAATTGTTGTAATCGTTAGAAATTATTTATTTATTTATTTAATTGTTTATAATGGACTCTTTAATTTATTAGTACCAGATGATAAAAACTTGTATTTTGTTGTATATTTTCAATTATGTTTAGTATGTTATTAAGGACTATAATATAACAATTTTCGTAAGATAATTATTGCATTCTTCATTATAACGTTTAATTAGATGCTTCTTGTTTAATTTTACTTTGATTATAAAAATAATTACATAACCTGTTTTTTTATAATTTATGCTGTTGGTTTTTAGATCTATTAAGTGCCTTGACCACGGATCTATTAAATTTTGCGTGATTAAGAGTTAATTGAAATGAATAATCTTAATGTTTAAATAGACATATGCAAAAAAAATATATGCATAAGGTTAAATTTAATTACAATTAAAAAGTTTCTGTTTCTGAGTCAGATCACTAAGCTCTTGAATTTGCTGCCGGCTCAAGTGTTTCCTATTTCCTATGATCCCGGCACTTTTAATCGGGGCATGAAACGGCATTTTAGCAGGCCGTCATGAGTGGATGTGCTATGTACCATGCTTAATTCCCGGTCTAAAGCGTTTTCATTTTTTTGTTGGACCGCATCGACTGCTTAAAAAAATTACAGTAAACTTATATATTAGTGAACTCCATACCTTTATGTTTGAGGCCTCTATTAAGTAACTGTATTGGCAGTCTCTGTTCTTCCCTTGCATATATTTAATAAATTAAAAATAAATGTTTTTAAAAATTGTTTTCGTTATAAAGGCTATGATGTACTTATTATTGTCTTCCATTATATTAACTATAATACACACTTAACGGATTGAAATAATTTTTATAATAATATTTTATTACAAAAATATAAAACGCTTTATCATTTTACGAGACAACTTTGCGCGAGGGCCATGCTAATCGATTTGAATTGTTTAGTAACTTATTTTTCGATAAATAGTTTCATATACCTTAATTCTCAAAATTTATTATATTTTCTTGGTTTTTATATTTCTCACCATTCCTTCTATGACCAAAATAGAGATGGGAAACTCGTCACGTCACGCGATACGCCAATCTGATACTTGGCAGAAAGCGTGACGTACGGAGCGGTATCACCTTCTTTGATTACACGTCGGATAATGTTAGTTTTGTTGGAATACAGAAACTACTACTATAGTAATATGTATCTAATTTAATATCTATAATCTATTAGCCTCTGTTGGTTTATTTTAAAAATAGTATAGGAAATGCGGGTAGATATGCACAAGTATAATTTGAAGGTCACTTAGTACTCCCTACTACTCAAAGTAAATTTTGAAAGAAAATATATCGGTTTATCAAATTAAACAAAATAAGTAATTGTTTATCATAAATAACGTAATGCAATGGGTGTACCTGGCTCCTACAAAGAGCTTTGAACCCCAAGCCAACCTCACCTGCAAGTGACGAGGCTCTGACGAACATACAAGTTCCCGGTTAGCAGCAATAGACTCGCTAGCTATTACGTGGGACCAGCATTGTAATTGATGAAATGAGGGCATATATTTTGCCTTTGCCTACCCTTTCGGGGAAACAGGCGTGATTTTATGTATGTATGTAATATAATGCAATTAAATGTAAGAAACAAAAGCTTTCATGACGTTTTATTTAATATAATTTTTGAAAACTTCTGTTTTGTATCTTGTAGTGCCGTACTTTAGTTAGAAAGCCGCTAACTGTCAGAGGGTAATTTATGAAATATAAACTATATTGCATTACAGCAACGTTCAAATTCCAAAAACTCCCACTGACAGTAAACGGCTTTATAGGTAAAGCACGGTAGTATATCTTACATAAATTCCTCAAAAGTACGCACAGTTTATATTAGTGATGAAAAAAGTCATTATAATCCTAAGTTCCACTCATTTCCAAAACCAATTTCCATGGTTCAGAAACTACAATTAGGACCAACCGCAATCCAACGCTCTTTAGAACTCTCATTTCCATACAACCTGACCAACTATTATCCAATACAGGTGTTGCAATAGATTATTACACACAGTATTAAGCGGAAATGTAAATCGATTACAGGATGTAAAAGAAAAAGCAATCAACAAGTCTACAGACAATAGCGACACAATTTCAGTTAGCATCGTGTTGCGTTTCGTCACACTCTATCGCTCATGTAATACTTTTGACATCACTACGTCACACACTAGTACGAGTATATCGGTACTAGGGCTGTTACTGATGTTGCGGGATTGTTCGAAAGGGATAGCGCGGCTCGGAATGTAATCGGATTAAGAAGGAACTTGGATAGTTTAAGAAACATTTGTAATTAAAAATCTAACAACATGAAATCGGACCGGAAAGTAAAGCGTCATGTCTGCAGTTTTGTTGTATTTTCTAAAATTTGTGATATTTCGAACATAAATGTATAATAACGGTGGATTATTAACCATTAAGTGTTTGTAAACGTCCATAAGTGTTGGTAAATGAAACAAAATATTGCAACATCACTTTTCAAATTCTCACAAGAAGTCCATGTGAGATCTCAGTATAGTCCCACATCTTTACTGACTTTACATTTATCATCTTTATCACCACTCTTTATCATTTGCTATAATTTATATGTTATTAATTTATCTCTTACGTGACACTGGCTAAATGTGCTACACGCACGAAGCCATTATTTAAAAAAAACAACATGATACCGCACCTTTGTTCGTGTGGGTAGGCTCGTTATCAGCAGTGGAAGCTCAGTGGTGGCTAAGATGATTATTAATGTAAGTAGTAGCAGCCTAACCGTTACTATCAGACGTCCCTTTTTTTCGGCTAAGGTTTTCTTCCTTTGTGTGTGGATCGGTAGGGTGTGTCATACTTTTGATGAGACCATGGTCCCGCCTTTTTGTCACTAGTTGTCATCAAGTTTTTGGGTAGTGAGTAGGCTGAAAATTTCTGCAGGAGTCCCACAAAACCGATATCCGAAACCTCGAGCTGGGTAAGCGTTAATGCATTTTCTCACGTTAAAAAAAGGGTACTTTTAGTCGTCGTCCTTCAAGCTCTGTTCTGTCGTGAGTGAGGCGCTAGACAGGAACCCTAAATGGATTCCATGCTGACCACGATCCTCAGACATGAGGGAGCGACTACAGAGAGCGAGATAACATATTTGATACTTCAAAATTTTATTTTATTTTTATTTGTTTGCCAATGCACACACAGACTGCTTTTACGCCACTATGCGCAAGCGCGCCGAATCTCTTGTGCACAGAGTACGGGCCAGCTTCAACATTGTCCTTGCGATGATTGCTGGAAGGATGGACTGCACATTTATTAGGCATTGTTTGGATAAAAAGTAGCTTTGCTCAAATACAAATAAAATAAAAGTAAAGCAAAATATTTTTTAGTTCAAATTTATGTTTTTTCCTTTGTTACATTTTATTATGTATTATTATTTAGCTTACTTAAAATGTAATTTGGTTGGAAATTAATTTTTATATGTAACAAAATGTATTCAAATTAATTGTATAGAAGTTATATTTTTTATCCGTTGTTGTCTTTTCTGTGTATAATTTACCTGATTAAAGAACATTATTCCCAATAAGCGGAAATAGGCTCATCACCTATTACGTGGAACCAACAGTATAATTAGCGAATCGTGGGCGTATAATTTGCCGCTGCATACGCCTTAGGGAAAACATACCTAAATATATGTATATATAAAGAACTTTATTATTATTATTACTGGCTAAAAACCATAGATGTTCCTTCTTTAGCCTGTTATGTTCCGGAGCCGCGGTACTCTTTTAAACGGCAGTATAGTAGTACTTCTATGAAGTAGCAGGTGGATTAAAATTCATTGTATAGACGGCGACGCCTCTTCATTGGCTCCGACATGAGCCGACAGTTCGATTCTCAAGCCAGTCACGACTGCATGTCACGACTTCCGCCCCATACTCCTGACACTACCTGTCATGACATAATGTGCTGCTATCAATTATTTAGCAAAATATACAAATAGCTTTGATCTTTTTGCCTTCTTGTAGATTTGACGTCTGATGGAAGTCTGTATACTCATATTTCGCTTTTAAGGTATAAACATACCGAGGGTTCCGTGCTCAAACCCGATAAGTGACAACATCAGATATATAATTTCTGCCGCTTTTTTTTGTGATATTATCAGATAAGTCGATTCCAGAAAAAAAGACTGAAAACTGAGGACTTCATAATGCAATAAGTAAACCTTTTAAGTTTCATTTTTTTTTAAATAAAGCGATAATTTTTTTTAATTACTGTTTTAAGCCCAAAAATACTTATCGCTATACCCTCTAACACTTTGAGCACGGAACCCTCGATACATACAAACATAATATCACGTTTGTTTCCCGAAAGGGTAGGCAGAGGCATACCATAAGCTCACACTTCGCCATTTATATTGTTGGTCCCACGTAATAGGTGGCGAGCCTATTGCCGCTTTCCGGGCACTTTTATGTTCGCCAGAGCCTCGTCCCTTGATCGGCAGGTGCACCACTTGCAGGTGAGGTTGGCTTGAGCTCCTCAGATCTTGGTAGGAGCCCAAGGGTTTGACTTCCATTAATTTACATTAAATTAAATATTTTTTGACAATAACACCAATTATTTAGTTCCAAGATAAGTATCATTAAGAACTTATTACATACATATACACTTAGTTTTGTAAATACATACTTAATATACAATTTGTGTGCACACGACTATTTCTTTTGGTTGGTTGGCGAAATATTAACCATAGACATATTACACGTTCTGCCAAGTTTGATGATCAGGAAAATGGAAATTTTAAAAATAGGAATTTATAGACTGAAAGTTTTCACATTATTGAAAGTCAAAGTAATATATTTTGCTCTCATTATTTGTACCCGTTAACACCTAGTTGGTAAGCTTAAAGCGCTTGTGTTACGAGTGAGTTCAAGTTTACACTGAGAGATTTGAACTCAGTGCCCTCTGGCGTGGTGCACATTCCAAACTAAAACACAACGACTGCCTAAATTCAAACAGAAACCTTTAGAAATTCAGTATAACTCAGTTAACTATGATGAATTTGTGAAATTAATCTTATTAGCGTGTACTTCGCGTGACTGATAGCCGCGCAGCCGATCAGTCATGCCTCGTTGTAATCACTCAACGGAGACCTACTTTTTTGCACAATACACACTAGATTCAAACGAATGGTTCTATTCAGTCAACGTTATTGTATAAGTAGTGCGCAGTTTACGATTGATGTCAGTTATCAGTTTGTTTATGTTATTTTTAGCACATATGGAAAAAAAACATCAAAGTAGGTGCACTGTTCCGTGTGACACCGGCCTACAAAAGTGCCCCGCATTCTAATCTCACGGGGAGTCGTAAGAAGGAAATTACGGGAAGACAGCAGCGATCACCAACCCGTCTGCTTAGCGTGGTGATTATTGGCCACTTTACATTTCATTACCTCCAATATAATGTAATCAATTGTGGAGGCCAATTTTCAGCAGTGGACTGATAGGATGAGGCGTACTATTTGTATGTTTCACCTTAATATGATATATCGGCTTACCGCTACATACACCGCAAGCATCCCCGGGAAGAGGCTATATGCCCAGTGGAGATGCCCAGCTCCCGCTACTTCATCAATTCGTCAGCAAGCGGCGTATGGGCATGAGGCGACCGAACACGCCACTGTTATTCACATACATACATTCACATATTATACGCCCACACTTCGCTAATTAAATAGTTGGTCCCACGTAATAGATGGCGAGCCTATTGCCGCTTACCGGGCACTGTTATGTTCGCCAGAACCTCGTCCGTTGATCGGCAGGTGCACCACTTGCAGGAGAGGTTGGCTTGGGATCCTTAGGTCTTGGTAGGATCCCTATACACCCCGTTATTCACATACACTACATAAGATTACCTATGTAAGTTGTGGGATTGTTCGAGAATGTTACTGCGGCCCTCGAAACACAACGGGCTCAAGAAGGAATATGGGTAGTTTTAAGTTAATAAATGGCTGCCGAACCATACTGCTTCACCCACAGCGTAAAGCAGTCATTGATGATTTTCATTGATGATTTTCTCAACTCTGCATTATAATGTTCATGCCTATCATTAGTAATTTCAGGAACATATTGAGCCTTTTGATTCTTATACCATATGCTGTTTATTTTTCAAAGGTATGCATTTCAAAGAGTAAAGTTTTAGATTGTCTGCCGGCTATCGTTTACCACCTACACAGACAAACATTAGGTAGTATTTCGTTTCTAACTAAACCAAAAGCAAGTTATTCTGTCCACACCCGTGGGCTTTGTTAGGAACTAATTAGTCTCAGTAACCGTTAATGACGCAATGTGCTGTAATGACACATGGGCGACTTTCTCTCGAATACTAAGGAATTTCGTTAGAAATGCTGTTCGTTGTTAGACTGACATATAGATCTACTAGCAGCGCCCTGCGGTTTTACCCGCGTGGTCCTCGTTCCCGTGGAAATATCGGGATAAAGAGTGTCCTATATTTCAGTCCAGGACTGCAGCTATACATGTACAAAGTTTCATCACAATCGCTCCAGTAGTTTTTGCGTGAAAGATACTCTTCAAACATCCATCCACACATACAAACTTTCACGTTTATAATAGGAAGTAGGATTAGCAAGTAGCTTTCTTATTTTGTCTAGTTTTTCCAAGAAACTTTTTCAAAAAAGAGTAACAAACACAAATGTTAAGCAGCTTATGGCCGTGTGCGACCGTGCGCAAGAGATTTTCTTTTTCTTTTGATTGCGCAAGAGTAGTAATAAACTAAAGAATTACACGTGGCCCTTGGTGACTTCTACTCACAATTGTCTTCTGAGTACCACTGTGCAATATATTAGGTAGGTACTTTCTATTGCTTCCTGCCTGACAGGCAACCTGTAATCACATGTTTATGATATACTAGCATTTTCCCAGTATCCTGGGACTTAAGCTTAGGGCCCAGGGTCGGCTTGCTGGTCTAGCCAGATTTGAATTTCAGTTATAATTAGAGCCAGTGCCGTATGATCTCCGCAACCCAGAATCCATTATTGTATGGTTGAACCAGTAGTATGTGTGATCTCACCCTTTAATAAATAAATAAGTATTTCTGAAACTTACACCAATTATTTAGTTCCAAGATAAGTATCATTAAGAACTTCTGTTATGGATACTAAATAACGGATATAAATACTTACGTAAGTACATACTGAATATACATACGAAAACACCCAGAACAAATATTCATATTTATACACACAAAGATTTGTCCTGTGTGGGAATCGAACCCACGACCTCAGGAGAAGAGCGCGGATATACTCGCCACAACGCCATATCGGTTGTCAAATAACTTCGCGATCTTAAATAACATAACTGTCATCTAAAATAGATTAACAGTTTCTACCGTGACCAAATCGGTTATTATATTGTGACGAGTCATCGAGGTCACGACACGACGTCGCGTCCCCGTCGTCACGCCCCCGATTGGACTCATCGCTGTTATACGAGTTATATTACGACCAGTGAAAGTGTGAAATGTTCCATTAGTGCGATTTTACGTAATATTTACCTACTTTTTTTAAAGAATAAGCGCTTTTTACTAAAAGATATATTTGTGATTTGATGTAAGGTTTGTTATTGTGTCTATAGTTGCACACCCATCATCTTAGGCCGTGTCCCCAGTAGGCAAACTGTTAGCGGCCGACTGAGTTGCAAGACTGAGAGACCGACTCTGCAAACTGCGTATAGTGAGCGTGAACTAGCAGACTGTGGACACTCCATTTCAAATATATGGAAGGGCGTACTAAATCGGTACGCCGCAAACTCAGTCGGCCGCTAACAGTTTGCCTACTGGAGACACAGCCTTAGTCTCCAACTAATAGTGACCAAGAATTACTGTAAAGTATTCAAAACGCCCCGGCAGGAATAGTGCAAGAAATAGCTATTTTGATTTGTGCTCGTCTTAGAGAACATACACATACTGTGCAGACTATCAGCACTCGAACCAAGAAATTTGGTAAGTCGTTTCTGAGTAAGACCATTAAGCTCTGGAATTCGCTGCCAGCTCATGTGATTCCTAGTTCCTATGATCCCGGGTCTTTTAAGCGGGGCGTGAAACGGCATTTTAGCAGACTGTCATTGCTTGTGTAGCGCCTTAATTTTTTTGGACTGCATCGACTGCTTACCATTAGGCAGGATGTAGACATAATAATTAAATGCGTCATATTAAAAAAAAAATTCAAGCTGCGATCTGTGTTTTAAATAATTGAAAACTACGTAAGTACGTTACAGTTTAAATGTTGTCTTTAAAATTACAATAATAACTTCATTAAGTTAGTTTACTTAGTCTTGAAACGTTTTGAGTTTGATATAGCCTTCTTCTTATCTATGCGTTATACCGAAACGGTTACGGGCTAGTATAATTTGAGGCTGATGTAGTAATGTAATGTGAATACATAGAAAAAATAGTCGTTAATTATTCCTTAAATATTCAGTAGAGCTGATGACAGTATAAATCAGTTTACTCCATACAGTTAAAGATAATACAGTTCAATTCATTCAATACAGTCGAGTTAAGGACTCAGGAAGCCACCGGAAGCCTCGTTAGAGTCACCGACAGACTGTCTGACTGGTGAACACACCCCTCCCTCCTTTAGAATCACGACAGGCTGACTGACAGATACAGACTGACAAATCTTGAGGAAACCACAACAGACAGATAAACTGACAAATTCTGACAAAGAACCCATTTGCTTTTACTTCTTTATTATGGTACCGCTCATATTTCTTTCATTGTTGTTAAAAAAATATATGTAATTTCCATTTTGTGTAAATGTTTGACGAATCTAAATGATCATGTTGATCTTAAAGACAATAAAGTATTTTTTATTTTATTCCACCTCTAAATTAAGAGAGACTCAGTTCATACTCAAGTGCGGCTTGGCCGGCTAGTAACTCAAACAAACACTAGAATAATTATTAGCTTGAACTATTAAGTAAATATCTTAAGTGCACCTATACCAGTATTTGTATAAAATAAACAACACGTTTACAACATTAAGTCCCATTTTGTTTTAAGCACGTTTAAATTCTTATTGTCAGACATTTGATTTAAGTAATTTAAAGAAAAATATATTAATTTGTAGTTTCCTCATTTTATAAAGGTGATATCTGACGGAGGTAGGTGCAATTATATTATACTAGCAGCGCCCTGCGGTTTTACCCGTGTGGTCCCCGTTCCCGTGGAAATATCGGAATAAAGAGTGTCCCATGTTAGTCCAGGACTGCAGCTATACACGTACAAAGTTTCATCACAATCGCTCCGGTAGTTTTTGCGTGAAAGAGTAACAAACATCCATCCAAACATACAAACTTTAACGTTTATAATAAATATTAAGTAAGATCACGTGCAGATTAGCTGTAGTTTGCATATAAATACGTTTAAGTTGTGAATGATTAGAAATAATGAATAGTATCTTGAATGAATAACTTAAATGCAGCCAAATCTGGTTAAACCAGTGAGCAGACCCTGGGCTCTTAGCTAAGTCTGCAACTGGGTTAATACTGGGATATGAAGATGATGACTAACCATAGCAAATAATGAATAACCATAGGTGTCTTTTGTATGTATGTTTATCCATTATTTTTTACCCGTAGTACAAGCACTGATTCAATCTTAGTGGCCGTGGTTTTACGCACTTAGTTGCGAAAAAATAGAATAAAATAGAATCAGTGCTTGTACTACGGGTAAAAAACAATGGATAAACATACATACAAAAGACACCTATTATTATTAATTATATCCTATGGTGAGTCATCATCATCATATCCCAGTATTAACCCAGTTGGATCTTAGTGGCCGTGGTTTTCGCACTTAGTACATTCAATGGACCATTGTAGCGGCCATCTTACTTCTCTCCAACTAGCTAACCTCTCTCCAATAACTGAATAGGTCCCCTTTTCTTATTACATATTCTAAGATGGTATTCGTTAAACCTATTGTAATTTTCCAAGTATGAGCGATGCGTGAGTGTTCAAAGAACAAGCACAAAAAGCACTGCTTAGTATCCGGCTTAAAGTGATATCCAACTCATCAAATTTTATATTTACTTTTCTTTTCTGACCTAGGCTGTTCGTACAATGTCTATAAAGTACATTTTCCTGTTGCAATTCTTACTATACTTCAAAGCTCACTCTACTACCCCGCATTACATTATAATCGTGCAAGTATTTATTTGTACTTAATAATAGCCGATCACGAGTCAGACCATCACTTTCAGCTGTTGTGAAAACCAGAAGGCTGTGCTCGCCACTTCAGCCGCTGCGCAATCGGTTTTAACAAGTTTTTTATTTAGTTACAAATGTTATCTAATTGTTCTTTATACCAATTATAATTATACAATGTTAATTTATCTATTTATATCAAAGATTTTAATTCAAGTTTGGCTTATGAATGCTCTTATGGACGTTGAATAAAAAGCAAGCGTGCCCATTCATAGGTAGGAGCTTGATTAGAGAATATAGGGCAAGAAACTCGTCAAGATTTGTTCTTCCGCCAGTGCAAACATTACTTAATATACATACATACATACAATCACGCCTGTTTCCCCGAAGGTGTAGGCAGAGGCATATCACATGCCCACACTTCGCCTGTTATATTGTTGGTCCCACGTAATAGGTGGCGAGCCTATTGCCGCTTATCGGGTACTTTATATTCGCCAGAGCCTCGTCCGTTGATCGGCAGGTGCACCACTTGCAGGTGAGGTTGGCTTGAGCTCCTCAGAACTTGGTTGGAGCCCTAAACACCCACTTAATATACACAGTAAGGATTTAGGATTTGTTAAGTCTGTAAAAGAATATTTAAGGTTAATATTCCACATTAATATTTCTCAATGTAAAAGTTGTTTTTTTGGATATTAAATATATTGATGAAATTTTTTACAGCATTATCAACCCAATGAAGTCAACTAAACATAGGACTTTTACATACACTCCACCAGTTTATAAATCAAAAATATAATAAATGTAATCCGTAATGCCAATCAATAACTATCAAAATAAAAGTTAGTTTTGCACATGAAAAGCTGTTTAGAAGTCTTTGGCATTTGAACTGAAATCATGAAAATGCAAATGTATCATAATAATCCTACTAGAAAGGGCTTTAAAAAGGACGTTCCAGCGTTAAAAATACTTAAATGTCCTTTATTAATATTGACTCGAACAAACGATTAGGCGACGGAAATGGCTACAGAGCCATCTCTCGACACTTATAAGAACTAAAATTTTGACTTTACTTTTTAATATCTAATTATTTGGACGGTGGCGATAGCTAGAATTTATTATTCAGACTTTAGTGTAGTCTTTGATAGTTGCCAACTCATAGCCGTACCGATATTGCATCCAAACCGTAATCGCTCACATCTCTATGACATAATGGGCTCGTGTCCATTATGGCAATTGCTCGGTTATTGGCCACTGAAGGCGGTCGATGATCGATTTGTCAATGCTGCTGTAATTGCTGTCGAAACAACCGAGATGTTAAGATAGCTGCTTACACTGGACCGTGAAATGTTGAAAACAACGTATATTGCACGTGAACATTAATTGGTGTCGACTTTTTTGCTGATGTTACTGGCCAGATCGTTTCATATGCCCAAAGTCTCGGCAAGTTAACTAGAACTGTAATCGATCGGGCGACGATCGATCCGTTGATGCCGCTGTAATTGCTGTCGAAATCATCGAGACATTGAGATAGCTGGTTACGATGAAACGTGAAATGTTGAAAAAAACATTTATTGATCGAAAACATTAATTAGCGTCGACTTTTTTGCTGATGTTACTGGCCAGATCTTTTCATATGCGCAAAGTCTCGGCATGTTAACTAGTATTAGAGTGAAACACGTTCCAAGCTGAATTTTATTGACATAGAGAGAATATTTTATTCGTGATAATACTTTATTATATAAACAAATATATTTATATACATGTCAAACTTTCCTTTTCAAAATAAAGTACCCCATTTCAACTAAAATCTAATCTAATTAAAGACTATTTAATATAAGTATTTTTTTATGACCTAAGTAATAATTTATTTGTTTAGATTAGGCTAGAGCTGTAACCATCAAATGAAATTAAAAATTTGGGATAACTTTATTTTAGGACGCCGAACCCTATAACATTTAACATACATACTACATACATACATAGTAACGTTTCCGGAAAGGTATATTATACGCCCACATTTTGACTGTTACATCGTTGGTTCCACGTAATAGGTGGCGAGCCTATTGCCGCTTACTGGAAACTATTATGTTCGCCAGAGCCTCGTTCGTTGATCGGCAGGTGCACCACTTGCAGGTGAGGTTGGCTTGGACTCTTCCGATCGTGGTAGGATCCCTATTTACCCTTCTACTCTATTTCTTGATGGAAGTTGCGCCCACATCTCTTTCATTATTGTTAAAAGATATCTTGTATTTCCATTTTGTTTGTAAAAAAATTACGAATCTAAATGAACTCGTTCATTTTTAGCTAGTTTCTATTTACAAGTATTTAATATACTAAATTAGTCACTATAGGCATTTGAAATACACTATGTAGATAGATAGATAGAAAATTCTTTATTGCACACCAAATAAAAAACAAACAAGAAAACAATTTCAAAAAAAAAAAGGAATACACTTGGCGGTGATTTCTTTCAGACAACCTTCATGTAAGTAAACATCACCCAAATACCTTTTAAATTCTTCATGAAACATGATGACGAAATTGAAACGATATCTAATATATTAATCAACACAACAAGAAAGCAATACTTCCCAGTGCCCTTTCGCGAAAAGCTATTACGAAACCCGATGTTGTTATGCCTGTGCGGCAATTAATCATACCGCGCTGGATCACGATGCGCTTGCGCCGACTACACGTGACATTTCCAGTTCACGACTTCGCCGCTCTTTTGTTTTTAGTATAACTCGACCAATAATCCTTAGCACGCTTTTTACGTAATCTGTTACTCATTCAGTATTTTTTTGCGGTTGTTTACGTTCGCCTTTCACATTTATGATCGGTTTATCTTTTAAACTGCTATAAAATATGTCTGAAGTATGATATGTATGACAGCCAAAAAACAATACAATTGATAATTTTTCATATATACATACATTCACGCCTGTTTCCCCGAAGGGGTAGGCAAAGGCATACTTATGATATGCCCACACTTTGCCAATTATATAATCCCACGTAATTGGTGGCGAGCCTATTGCCGCTTACCGGGCACTTGTTGTATTCGCCAGTCTCGTCCGTTGGTCGGCAGGTGCACCACTTGCAGGTGAGGTTGGCTTGGGCTCCTTAGGTCTTGGGATCCCTATACATTTTTTATGTGTGAAAAAATCAAACCCCATGCAAAAGGTATTCACCTTTCGTTTAATAAGTTTTAATGTTGTGCACATCCACGGATAGATGTAAATTTTACAATTATAATTATTATATTTTTTTAAATCATTTTTAATTCAGTAGGTAATTAAGTAACATATTTCTTCGCACCTTTAAACCGTTATAGATTTCCAAGGTGCTGTACATTCGTCAATTTATAATTTATTTAACCGATCTTTTCCTAAATTTAAGCACATACCTACGTAAATACTAAGCCTCCTCAAATTATCTACTGACAGCTTTCTGACTGTATCGAATCTCAGATTTGTATTCCGTCACGAAGAATTTACGCTTACGATGTAAAATTGTTTTTATACAGGGCGTATCTGACGTGTCATAGTTTTTATTAAATCGGCAAGTTATATCATGGGGTCAGATACCGTTTATGGATAATTTGGCTATAAAAACATTTTTTTCACAAAATCTAATTACCAAGAAGTAAAACGATATTCGTTAAATATTGTTTTTTGTTAAAGGAAATTATATGAAGTAGAAAGTGAAAGTTGTAGACAACTCTTTTAGGGGTTTTTATTTTATAACATTAGTATCCATTATTTCGTCACACAAAGGACGTCGTACAAAATATACCACGGTGCCAGATATACTACCGCCGCATATTAGCATCTTTGTATAAACTATAAATAGATAGATAAAACTAATTTCCCTTAAATAAAACAAGTTATATAAAAACATATCCCACAAAACCGTTTGACTGGTTTGCCTGTGGGTCACAGAATATATATTATATAATGAATAAATATTCTCTTACAATCACACTAATTACTTCAGAAATAAGCATCATTAAGAACTTATGTTATGGATACTATAGAACGGATAAAGATACTCGAATATCTTTGGCGTAGTGGCGAGTGTACCTGCTCTCCGCTCTAAGGTCGTGGGTTCGATTCCCACACAGGACAAATATTTGTGTGCATGAACATGTATATTTCTGGTCTGGGTGTTTCCCTATGTAAATTAAGTATTTATTAACAAAAAAATAGCATTTATGTATATTTACTATCTATAACACAAGTTCTTAATTATACTTATCTTGGAACTAAATAATTGGTGTAATTGTTAGAAAATATTTATTTATTATTATTTATCTTATTTTTTTTGTACATACATACTTAATGCATAATACATAGGAAACACCTAGACCAAAACAAATATTCATGTTCATGCACACAAAGATTTGTCAAGAAGATTTGTGAAGTGCAGTTATACTGACCTCCACGCCATATCGGTAAGTATAAACTATCTCCATAATCTCCTCTACATATCTAAAGAAAATCTGATAGTATCTAGGTGTATGGGGTTCCTACCAAGATTTTAGGAGCGCAAGCCTACCTCAGCCACAAGTGCACCTGCCGATCAACTGTCGAGGCTCTGTCAAACATAAGAATTACCGGTAAGCGACAATAAGCTCGCCTAGCAAAATTTGATCTTACAGGTGTCCGAAGACTATGTTTTATTTTCTCTTATGGCGTACTTTCAAACGTCTGTAAGTGTCGAATTTTGAGGGATTTATAAGACTATTTAATCTTATGATTTTTGTATTTTGTTCTTGGTTTATTGGTATTACTAACTTTCTACACTTAAAACAACAAGGACAAAACACTTTGCAAGTGTCTTACACTCGCGTGCTGTAAGATCAATAAGCATTTGAGTGGTCTTCCTACTGCTGTCCTAAGTGTGATTCTCTTTGTGTTCTACCTACAATTGTTTTGGGTCTAGTTGGCACTATATGGAATATCAGAGGATATTATTATAACTTTATTTATAAAAATCTTTATTAGTTAAAATTGGTATGTTTTGAGTAACATATAATGTTAATTTTCGCTAGCGGTATGCGTTGATCAATAGCACAGGTACATATTACACAAGTATCTAACGGGACCAGCGCGGCTACGCACGCGCCGACTTCCAGTTATTCGACGTGCCGTACATAATAGTTTGCTATTGACAGGACTAGCTACGTGTTCATCGTTCAATGATGTAATATTATATCGCGTCACGTAGGTAGGCACTGTCATATGGGAAGAATCTAAGCTGTTGTGAACAAGTTAAAATTATCGGGAATGACTGTCACGGGCAGATTGTAGAATGCGTCGTTTTACAAAACCACAAGGCAACTTGTGAATGTATGGAAAATGTTATGTTCACATTTTTTTTAAATTTAATAAAAAGGATCACCAACATGACATATACCATTACAAAATAAACAATAAGAAAGTATAAAGTTTACAGCTAAGTTTTGTCACAATTACTGGAGATCACATGATGCAATAAAATTTAGAACTTTACATATCAGTTGTATTAACTTATTACGAAACCAAACTTGGCTTTTGGATAATTGCGCAAGGTCACCTAAAACACATGAATTGCGTTGAGAGCAACTTGTTTCCTGTGATTTTTTTAAAATGTTTACCATACTTTCACAATTAACATTAACGTAAGTGTATACTTCTTATTATGTCCTGTCCATCCCAAGGTTGCCTGGAATAAACTGCTGTGAGCAATAAGACCGCCCATTGTACAATTAAATTTAATGTAATTTTTCCATTGCTATATTTCCCTTTATTTCTGTGTACAATAAAGTGTTCATTCATTCATTCATTCATTCATTCATTAATGGATAAAAAATATAATTTTATCTAAAATTATAATATCATCATAATCATCATCATCATGTCAGCGTTATGAAGTCCACTCCTGAACATTGGCCTCCCCAATAGATTACATTCTATTGGGGCTTTTGCCCATAATCACCACGCTGGGCCCAACCCGCCTGGTTGGTGATCGCAGTTCAAGCCTGTACGCAGGATGACGCTGCTGCCCATCATCTGGTAGAATTTCTCTTCGTCGACTCTTAAGACTCCTCGTGAGATCAGAGGAAGTGGCATTATTCTAGGCCGGAACCACACAGCAATTTATACTATAGATAATCAAATTTCAAAAGTTTTATTTTTAGCAACAAAGAATTTTATTGCAAAACTTCAAGTTTGCTAAAATTATACACAAGGTTTTTGTACGTAAGCACTATTGTAATTAATATGGACTAACAATGAAAGAGGCACTAATTTTAGCAGAAATAATGATGTTATTAAACCTACATATTTATTATGTTTATAACAAGCTATTTTATTACTACAAAATGGTATTCAAGCATGGAAAAAAGTCACCGCAAACAGACGTTTGCAATCCTAGGGGCATCTTTAGCACCTTGCCGGTGTTTTAAGAACCGTTTCACGCCCTGTTTAAAAAGCTCCATGCTGTAACATCTATGGAAAACCTCGCCTTCAAACTAGAAATTTAGAATGAGGAATAAAACGATTATAGTCTAGTGTTAAGCAAATATTTAAACTAAACATTGTAAATAGAAATAACAGTTTGTATCCGAAAATAATTTACATGATAAGAAACGCTGGCAAAAGGTCTGCATTTCGAACTTTTGCAACCTTTGAAACAACCAATCGGACCAACCCTCATAACCTGCTGACTGCTAAGACTTCTCTCTATATATATATATTATTTTATAAATAATGGCTTGGTTCCGCTACCACATTTAGCCTGTGTCAAGTAAAAGATATATTAATAATATGTAATTCATAGTAAATGAGAACGAGTGGTGATAAAGATGATAAATAGTAAGATGCCTCCCCCTAAGCCCTTTGAGTCCTCAGAGAAGATTTGGGACTATACTGAGATCTTACATGTACTTCTTGAGAGAATTTAAAAATATATATTGCACTGTTTTGTTGCATTTACCGACAATCATGCACATTACGAACACTTAACAGTTACTAATCCACCGTTATTGCACATTAATGTTCGAAATATCACAAATTTTAGAAAATAAATCAAAACTGCAGATATGGCGCCTCACTTTCCCGCCAAGAAGTCCACCATTTATTATTAGTAAGTAGATAAGTTAAGTTATACGACAACAGCGGCCAACATTTCACGGCGTCTTCCTGAGTCGTATATTAGGACTGCCACGTTCGTAGCCGACGCGACAACTATTGCGTAACGTTGTCTAATGTGACCCTCGCCTTATAAGGACTGTACGAAATCATTAGTTTTAAGCGTAAGATTTTAGTTGGTATTTTTGCACTCAAAATAAGCAGGCAATTGGCTCAACACCTATTACGTTGGACAATATAATTCGCGATAATAATGTGCATGTAGCTCAAAAAAGGCGTGTTGTCGACCCTTTGAAAACTCTTTCTTATTATCAAAAGGGCGACAACGGTCTAGTGATAACTTTGATATTACACGCATCCATAGTCTGCTACTATAGGATATTGTGATAAAAAGTTGAAAGTTAAACGCTTAGTACGTCTACCAGTTTATAATTTTGAGATGAGAGCACTCAGAAGTATTCTAGGTGTGAAATTGAGTGATAGGATTAGGAATAAAGTGATAAGGGTCGAAGCTGGTGTAAAAGAAGATATAGTGTCAAAAATTGAGAAAGGTATGCTTAGATGGTTTGTTCATGTTGAGAGGATGAATGAAAGTAGACTAACGAAAGTGATTTACGGTGGACATGTGATTAGAAGTGTTGGGAGGGTAAGACCACGTAAGACCTTGCATGACCAAATTCAGAAAATTTTGGAGAAAGGGCAGTTCAAAAATACCCTAAACCGACGGGCGTGTACGAGGAGGTTAATGAGTATGAATGAAGCTAAAACTGTGTGCTAAGATCGTAGCAAGTGGAAGGATGTGATCTCTGCCTACCCCTGCGTGAAAGAGGCGTGACATTATGAATGTATGTATGCAGTTTATAATTAACGTGTCGTGTTGCAGTTCTTAAAAAAAAATCTACCAACCCATGTCTTCTCGGAAGGTGTCTCAGAAAGCGATTAAGGGCACGGAATCTCATCTACTATCCATGTAATGTTTATACTGGTTTGTAATTCTTATTTAACACATGGATAACAATAGTGTAGTAATGTCAAATTGATGTTTACTTTGTGTAATTATTGTTTTTTTTTAATTAATTGTGTAATGTATGTTATAGCTATGATATCATGAATATCCGATGTGCTGTACAAAACTTATTGATTTTTTTGTACATCGTAATTATTGTATTTGAGCAATGTATGTGTATAATGTAAACATAATTAAATAAATGTAGGCGAAGGGCTTTAGCAAGGTTCCTGCCCACCCGAAATAAGATATATGGGGAGTATGTTATATAAGTATGTATTTTTTCTTTTCTTAGATATGGACTCACTCGTTTAGAGTATTAAAATTTGTCAGTGTCAAGTTATTAATATAAATCACTGTTTCCGTCATTTGGTTGCATTTTAAGCCAAGTAAAGTCCGTCATAGTCGAGTCGAGTCAAAGTCATGTCCCAGTAAAGTAGTGAAAACTTTACTAGGGGCGACTATGGAGTTTTGCCACTTTTCTACACGTGTGTACATTCCCGACGAAGTTATGTCTAAAAATCCACTATACTCACACATAAAAAACACGAATGTACACTAGTTTTGGAAAATAAAATGTGTCGTATGTTGGCGCCAAAACTCAAACTCAAACGTTTTTAATAGCTTTCTCCACAATCCGAAGAAACGAAAACGTCTTCAATACTTTTAAAAAAATACACTTAATTGAATCTTACTGAACCTTTACGCAACGAACAACATAAATCTTAGAAAGCGTTAGTTAACTATAGAAAGCTCTAATTTGAATAATTAACTCAATACTTACAGGTACAACCAGTATCACTATAAAAATAACACAAAAGCTCAAAATAAACCATATTACAATGCAATACAACCTATCTGAGGAGACTGTGATAACCTGTTTTGTGTTACGCAACAGACTGTAGTCAACAAAGATTTAAATAATAAACGTTTTTATTTCACTATATTGAGAAGGAAAGCTGCCTCCTCTGTTATGCAATCAAATCTTGTCGCTTTACAATGTTATTATGAAAAAAACCTGATCGCGAAGATTTACTGTATAAATATTGGACGGGTACTGCTTAAATGTCATACTTAAATCATTAAAGGTACTTATTTTTGCCAAACTTTATCGTTTAAAATAAATAAATGGGTGAATCATTCAATTACAACCGCACCAATTAAATGTTAAGTATCATTAAAATTTGTGTTATGGATAAGTATTAATAAACGGATAAATTTGCTTAAATACTTTTTCTAACTTATAAACACATCTCCATATACAGACGAAATATCTTTATACAGTTTTTATTGTAAATACTTATGTAATAAACATATTCTCCTGCGTGAAAAACTAACCTATGGCCTCAGGAATGGAGTGCAGGCGTACTGACCTCAATGGCCTATCTGGGGGCCTACCGCCGAATTCGATGGATTACCGGTAATCCATCTAGATCAAACTTTGTTTACGTTCATTATCCGTATATTATCCGGGGAATCTGCCGACAGCCACCTCCATTCATGACCTTCAGTCCGTGACAGACCAATAGGTAAATGGAGAACGCCATTTTGTTTCGATTTCCATGAGTTCGGCGGTACGACAGAATCAATTCGAAATCCATTTAGCCTTATAATCGATTGCCATCGAACTCGGCGGTAGGCCCCCTGTAGTCAAATAAGGAACATCTAACTTGAAATAAAATGGAATGAAAAATAAAACTAAATTTTAATAAATTACAAACTTTATTAAATTAAACACTAACCTTGGCTTTAGGCAAAGGACTTTCCACAAAAGGGCAAACTATAGCCAAGTACCATCTTTCTCCAAACGTGCTCACCATATTTTCCTTCCATCGAGAATAATCACCGATGTAAGTCTTTGCTTCATACGCCAGAATCCCACGCATAATATTCTTCAAATGAAACCAGAATATGCTGGACGCCCAAACGACAAACACAGCATTTAGGAAGTAGAATACAACATACAGCTGCTTCGCTTCTAAAGGGCTTCTGTAAAGAATGTTTGCTGCAGGGCTGAAGACTTTAGCAAAAGCAAAGTATAACTCATATGTATCATCGAACATTGAGGTGATGAAAAAATAGTCATAGTAAGCACAATACAGCAAAGAAATCGTCACATGTGCTAGGAAAAGCATATAATATCTCTGGTTATGCAAACCGATACATTTGGCGAAAAAAACACAATGATGATCCCTCTTTAAGATGCATACATTGCAGGTGCTGCAATGATAGCTTCTTAGAGGCTGTCTTAGCTGACATTTGTCACAATAAGCTTCACCTAGTTCTTTAGTATGCTTGGCCCTTGATCTTACGCTGGTATTCGTGATTAAGGCCATGAACATGTTCCCGCAGACATTGATGAAACAGAAGGATGATAGGATGATGTGGACAATATGTTTTGCTGCTCCCATGTTGTAAAGGTCCACCAGGTAAGGGCGAACTATTGCCATATGGAATAAGTAAAAGCTTGGTGTAAGCAAAACTATCACTCCACAGCACAGGATTCTTTCCACATAGATGGAGCCTTTTCTTTTCTTGCGCTTTGTCGACATCATTCATTAAACTCTTTAGAAACGATTATGATAAAAAAATTGCTTTGATGAATTTCTAAATGTCCATAGACATTTCTTCTGGCAATCGACTGACTTCTTTTCTTATAATTTTTGAACGATGTCATTGTAAATAACCTCTATAGTGAGTTTCCTCTTTGTTTTTAATAAGTTTTTGTGCTGTATTAAATTCCATAGATTTCGTTATCCCAATGATGTTTATTAAAAGCTACTATAGTTGATTAGAGATTTCACACATTTAATGTATTTTTGAAATCCCAGCAGTCTGCCTGTTAAAGTTTTGTCGAAATAGGTCTAGCTGTTCTTAAGATTAGCTAGAACAAGAGGTAGACAATTATTTTCAATATTCTATTTGGTTATAACTACAGTAGATTGACATTCGGAGGGACTACTTATATTGATTCGGAGGGATAATTTAGGTAAGAAAGTTTTTGATTACAGTTAAAGCACTTATCACTCATGTAATTTTCTGTATAACTTAAATTAACGTACTATAGTTTTATGTTGATAAAACAATCGTTTCAAATCCAGGCCTAAAGCTTAATTCTTCTCTATTTAAGATCCTGCCGTAGAAAATGGGTGACTTAGTTTTTAAGTAGACGTTCTTGAGAGTTTTATTGAGCCAAACTTGACTACCTTAACTTCTGCGTAGAATTAAAATATTACACAATCACCTATATTGTGTTATTCTGATTTATAAGCTATATATTTGGTAAGTTTACTAAAATTCAGTTAGTACTCTTTGAGTGGAAGAGTTACAAATATCCATTAATACAAACTTTCGCGTTTAAGACATCAGTATTGTAAGAAGCATTTCATTTATTTTTTTAAACTTTATCTCACAAATTGAAAAAATTGTACAAAAGGCGAACTTAATTCTGCAAGGCATTTTCTATCAGTTAACCTGTTGGTTAGGAAAAAAGAATGACGCAGTACGAACAAGAAAACATAGACTTACATAGAATGTAATATGTAGTATTAATAAACTACATATACCTATACAGAAAAATAATAGTCTATAGACTCAATCAGATGATGACTCCTCAAGAAAGTATTTTAACTTTTACCCTTTAAAAATAGGCTTGCTTTCTGCCAACCTAATATCAATAGGGAGGGAGTTCCAAAGTTGAATAGCTTTTGTGCAGAAAGAGTAAAAGTGTGAAAGTATGATGAATAGAAACTTTTATCAGTAAAACAACCCATTAGTGTCAACTCGAGTGCACTCCACACTCAAATGGATCTTTCTTTTATTAACCTTTAAACTAAAATACATCATTAAATGTTCCGAAACTAAATTTAAATTTAAATTTTAATGCAGTAAAGTACATTAAATCTGTGGATATAAAATGATTTTAACTCGTATGCGCTTTACAGTTTAATGCTTAGTGTTGGCTCAACAAGAACTTTCTAGATAAGTACTTTATATCCTGGTGATTACGGAAACGATAAAAGAACAGTTACCGCAATTTAATGGTGTGCGTACTGTAAACAGCGGCGCGATTTGCGATAAATTTGCGATTTCTAACTTCTGACTTCTACTTAACTCTCAGCTTTAAGGTATCTAACAGCTGTATAACCTAACCTTTATAAGGCAAGCCTACCTGTCATATACAATTCATTCATTTATTTACATTGTTTAACCTTGTTTTTTGTGCAACAATAAATAACAATTATTGTAAATTATACCAATTATTTGGTTTCAAGACATGTAAATATTTAATATCGGTCGTCAAATATAAATAGTGGATTTGTTATAAACTCTCTCTATTAGCACTCGCGCAAAAAAGGTTAATTATTACCTTTATAAGACGATAGGGCTTTGGAATTATCTTCCGACACATATTTTACGCTTATGATTCGCCCTGGTGCTTAGAGTCGCATCGAAAATCGCAGGTACATAACTCAAGACTTTAGCGTTTTCGCGTCGCAAATCGCGCGTAGCATTACCTCAGCCTACAGTTATTTTAATAAATTCTGTGGTGCGAGGCAAACCGCGTGCTATTGTGTATTAATAGAATGTTTTATATGGGCATGCTTAGGAAATGGAGCAATGATACTTCCTATTGTAAGTTATGATTGCATTGCGGCTGTTTTATAAACATTATTAATGTTTACAAATATGCTTCGTTAAATAATGTATTATTCAAGTTTTCCTTCCTCAAAGAATCTTTTTAACATGTCTGAAATTGTTGGTTATTATTCAAATTCTAATACAAAAAGGGGTTGTTGTTAATTATTTGTATGGCATTATCTCACACAACAAACAAACAATCAATTAATCAATCAAAAATTATAGTAGTACCATGATACCAACCATAAACGTAGATATGGTATAAGGTAGCAATAGGATGCCACAGCGTATAAATAAATATTCTTCGACATCTCACATAGCGCCTCCTATCCCTAAACTAAGCAAAGCTTGTGTAAACATACTTTTATAACTTTCTGTACATACACTTCTTTATAATACATATCAAACATCTAGACTAGTAACAATATAATTATAAATAATTTATTGATTCAGGCGTTACTTTGCGGAAATCCATTGTAAGCAAGTGATGGATTAAAAATATCTATGTAACAATTCCCGCGCTACTGTAATTTCCCGTAAAATCGAGTAACTATTCAACACGACACGTGTTTCGCCCTTACACAGGGCATCTTCAGGTAAGCACGACCAACGCTGAACTCTCGTATCAGATTTCAATTTTTCGGAAACTTATAGTAGCGCGGGAATTGTTACAAAGATATTTTTAATCCATCACTTCCTTACAATAGAATTATATTATATCTATGCATGCAAAATTTTCTTATGTGTGGGGATGGATTCCGAACCTTAGAGCATTGATATAAAATATAACTTTACAAATGTCACATTTTGCTAATTTGTTTTCTCTTTATTCCAGGTAAGAAAATATTGACGGACTTAAGGACGGCCGTCAGCTTTTGTGAGTACATGCTGGTGTTATTTTTAAGTAGTTTGTAGGCACAAGTTGATCTATGTATATGTCTTTAATTATATATTTATTGGTGTAAAGGGTATTAAGGGTGTATAGGGATCCTACCAAGACCTAAGGAGCTCAAACCAATCTCACCTGCAAGTGGTGCACCTGGCCATCAACGGACGAGGCTCTGAAGAACATAAAAGTGCCCGGTGGGCGGCAATAGTCTTATAATATGCCTCTGCCTACCCCTTCGGGGAAACAGGCGTGAATGTATTTATTTATTGAAATAGTTTCTAAGTTTACCAATTACACGTTTGATATTATAGGGAAACCTGTTATTGTTTATACTAGTTTTATTTTCTTATGTCAATTGTATTGCTATATACGCTGTTTTCTTAATAAATATGTACAATAACTTTATTTAAAAAATAAATAAATTTAAATTCCTCATAATATTATACAAATTTCAAGATTTTTGAACGAATACCATCTAGCTCACTTAACCTAACTAGCCCACTTTCAAAGTAGTCTTTCAAATGAAGTTTAAATTTTGATTGCGTTTTATCACAGCTGACTTATTTACTTTTTGAATACGTACACAATTACACAAACATTACAAGCAATATTACGAACAGAAACTATGCTAAACTATTAAGAGATTTATATATTTGGAGAAAGGTTCACTTTGGCACAAGACAACATGCGATACACATAGCTGCCTTTTTCGACACAGAGGTCGAATTCTATGCAGTAGCCGCTACCACATGAAACCTCTTTTAGAATATTGAAAGCTACACCAAACAACTTTCAAAATTACATAAAATAGCTCTTTAAGAAAGAGGAGGAACTGACAATATTTGCTCTAAGCGACCATTACACCACAGACTCCCTTGACTCGTCCGACTGCGGCCTGCCCGCTCACGAAGTTGACATTTCGGCCTTTATCCACTATGGGATCCGGTAATGGTCCTTAACGGCCAGCTAAATAACAAATTACAGCTGCAACTAACTTGCCGTAGTAGGAAAACTTCAATATCGATACCTGCTACGTATAATATGTTAACTAAGAAAATGGCATTTTTGCTTTTTTCCATAAAATACTTCTTTTTAATAATCCGATAATATTATTTAAAAAAAAACCGATTATTTAAATATTTTTTTTAAATATTCGGTTATAGATTTGCTATTGAATGCTACTTAATCTGTCACCTATTCAAAGGCTGCTTTTAAACACCCAGGATCAACGCTAGAAGAGCGCTGAAATCAACATAATTATTACTAAAACTATAATGATTACAAACAAACATACAATTTAAGTTACACATTAATATGATTATAGGTTTCATAAAAAATCCTAAGTAGTCTAAATTGTCTGTCAGATGCTCAATCAGTGAACTTAATATATAAAATAATAATTACCTGTTACCCTGTTGAAGCTGCTCCATGACTCACAACCCTAGTGATCATTTCGTATACGTTCAATCGTATTTTCTTATTTATTTATTTATATATAGGTACGCTAACAGCTAAACATACAAACATATACAAAACCATAATACAACAACAAAAATTACATATATGTTGGCCTTAATAAGCGTACACAGCATTCTCCTAAATTTAAACTAATCTAATATAAAATTAAAATTAAATTAAAATTAAATTTTCTTAACATGTATTAGTCATTTCGGCGGATGACTTGTAGTGATGTACTGTATACTGTACATCACTATAAATGCATCTGGGCATAGTAAACAAACATACTAGTAGCATGACACAGCATAAGTAAAGAAATGGTGTGAATGCTTGTAACGGCTTGCTTAAATGTCCTTTTGTTTTAGGAGTTGTGTGTAAAATATATATTAGCTATAAGTGTTACTAATAAATATATAAACAAATATGAGAATCAATAAAAATCAATAACTACCAAAATTCCCTTCTCTTTTTTAAAACTAATGTTGCTTTACACAATTAGTGTCGAGGCGCAAGGTTAAAAGTGATATTAACTTAACCTTATTATCTCGAGCCCTTTTACAAAAAGGATCGTGACAGACAGACTGACAAGCCGACTGATGCAGAATTCGTTTAATTTCAAGCCATAATTTTATAAAAGATGTAGGTATTAAAAAAGTTGATTGCCACACGCTTGTCAGTCTGTTAGAAGGCACTGATTTCCTACAAACGAATGCCATAGATGTTCATGACAGCCGGGACCAACGGCTTAACGTGCTTTCCGAGGCACGGAGCAAGCGATAATTACGCACATAACTTCGAAAAGTCATAGGCTGGTGCCACCGGGGTTTGAACCTGAGACCTTTTGAATCTAAAGGCAAGGGGTCTCGCCACTGGCCTATCGCCGCTCAAATTATTAGTTGTCTTAAACTAAAAATAATTAAGTAAAATAACTTTGACTTTGGGGGTCATGGTGTCATGGTGTCATGGCGCCCGAGTGTGAAAATAATTATTTCATATATATTTGTTTATCGTACCACGTTATCGTAACTATGTAAAACAGAAGCCATTACTAAATAAACATGGTTTAATAATTCTAATAAAATGACACCAATTATTTAGTCCCACGGTAAATAACCTATAATTAAACTTCAAACTTCAAAAACGTTTATTTCATTAAATATTACATGGTACTTGAAAACGTCAATATTAAATATAAATGGAACAAAAAATCGAAATATGATTACGCTGAAACCACGAAGCTTAGATTCACTTACATGCAACAACAAAATTAAAAATCAAAAAAATATTTAAGTGTAAGCAAATCTATGTAAGTGCCAGTTCCGAGCCACCGCTCTGTAAGAAGAACTGGCAAGAAACTCACAGGCAACGCTCTTTTAAATTCATACTTTAAGAACTTTTAATGAGGATACTAAATAATGCAAAACATACATATATTTTTAATACATACTTAATAAAGTGATCTTAATGTACATAGGAAACACATAGTTATTTACGTTTATACTTACAAAGATTTGTACTGTGTAGGATTCTAACCCACGATCTCAGAAGCGGAATGCAGGTGAAGTAAAACTACTATGAAATGATTTTGAGATTTTTCAATTGTATAATTTACCAAATATTTATCTAAACCTGTATTCCTCTTATCTGTTGTAAGAGAATACTAGTGTCCAGTAGCGGGATATTAATGATTTTTCATTTAAATTTATTACCTTAAGATAAACGAGGTATTAACCGTTTCGCCATCGGTAACTAATCTATGAAAACACTATTGTTAAAACGATTGTATTGTGCAACGTCGTTTATCACAATCGGCCTCCATTACAGCATAATTTAGCCTCTTTAGCGGCCATTTTGTGATCGATGGTGCCTTAACACTGACTCCTGGTAAGGCCTAATAGCTTTGAACTTAACTTATCAACGGCGTGTAGAATGTATTTATTATTTTCTAGAGCACGTCAAATGACCTTTTTCGAAATGAGTTTGTGTAAAAGCCGTTCACTTATTTACTTAACAATAATAATATTTTTTTTCATCATCATCATGTTATCAACCTTATAAAGTCCACTGCAGAACATTGGCCTTCTCAATAGAATAGAATAGATCTTTATTGCTAAGACTGTGAACATTTTGCTGGTGTTAATGCATTACATTAGTAAAAACAGTGTACCCGTTGCGGGCGTGCAATTTATATAACTTACAAATAGTTACTTGAGTACATTATATTGGGCGTATTTGTCCATAATGACCACGCTGTGCTGGGCACGCTGGTCGTTGATCGCAGTTCAAGCCAGTACGCAGGATGACGCTGCTGCCCATCACCCGGTAGGATTTCTCTACGTCGACTCTTATGACTCCCCGTAAGATGAGAGGCGGTGGCTAATAATTATTTTACTATCACACATCATATATCATTAAGAACTTGTGTTTTGGTTTATTACTACTCAATACTCAAAGTCTTTATTGCACTCCATATATTATAAAGATGTTATTTATAATATCACAGATACAATATGGACCCTGTAGGGTACCTGTATGGCAACTTAGAAGAGAGGAGGATGCGAGCTTTTTATATTTAGATTATTGTATTCGGTTTATTATAAAGTAATAATTATATTGAAAATTAAATTAATTCTATACCTATTAAATGTATATTATATTGTATTATAAATGGTAAATATGTTATATTATATTGTATATAATGATATAGGATATTAAGTGTATTTTTCCATAAAACACGTTTCAACAAGTTAGAGGTATGTTCTGTCCTAACTTTAGACTATCTGTAGACCATATTAATGTTCCTTATCCTATGAGGATTCCTTAACAAAGAAGGAAAAACGGAACCCTGAATAATCACTTAGTTGTCCGTCTATCAGTCTGTTAGGACCTTAGGGTTTAAAAGGGGAGGGAGGGGAGGGTTTAGGGACCTTAAAAGTAGGTACACGTAGGTAGCAGCAAATATTAAGTTGAAATAAACAGACAGACATAAAAGTAGTGTACTTAATTAATATTTTCTTATGTTAGTTGATTTATGTAAGTCTATTAATATTTCTTTTTTTTAGTTTGTAGCACCGCCTTTAACCCTCTCTGCAAACCTTATGGTTTACTGGTAGAGCAGGCCTTCGGCATGAAGTTCGCCTTTGTATAACTTATATTACATATATTAGACAAGCGTAATCACTAAATGTGTTCGAAATTGGAGTAAAGAAGCTTTTCCTTTCAGAGAAGTAATGTCCTGCTGCTCATTTTATTTTATTTTATTTTACAATTTTGGGAAAACTTACGGCTAATTACAATATTATCTTAGATTAACGTTTATAATATGGCCAATTACAAGTTTCCACTTATAATCATTTTTATAACATGTATGGAGTTAATAAACTGAACTGCTCAATGTTCCTATGTCATGTTCGTATTTATGTATGTAGGTTTATTTTATGTTATTTAGGTAATGGTATTTATTTGTGTTTGTCTATTAAAATATAATTATGTATTTGTTATTCTTTTTACACCCCCGGTATTCTTTTAATTTTAATCACTTTCCATCCTAAGGTGCCTGGAAGAAATCGCTGTAAGCGATAAGGCCGCCAATTGTATTTCTTTTCCTTTATACAATTGTTTTCTTGTTTTATTTTAATTTGGTGCACACAATTTTCTATCTATCTATGTAACTTTTTTGTGTGCAATAAAGATTAAATAAGTAAACTATGTTCATTCCATAAAATCACATTACTTATGTCTAAAACCACACCAACGGTCACTCATCCAAGAACTGAGACCTCAGAACTATGCTTTACTTCGATGATTATTATAAGCCACGTACAACCGGGTGCTTTGAGCACTTCAATCGAAGTAGTAGGTTATTAATGAGACGCTAATGTGAATTGATTATCATCAAGAAAAAATCAGCTTATGTGAGATTATATTTGAATAGTTAGTAGGTATTATGAAATCATTTTTAATAAATTAAATGGTTTTGTGAGTAAGACGCGTGGGCGCTAATCGTACGCGCGTGGGTGTCCTAATAACCAGTGGCATCTAGAAGTAACAATTATTTATGTTGGAACTGGAAGCTATAACTGATTAAGAAATGGTGGTATGGCACCCTTCAACCCGGAGTATGGAATTACGTAAAGCATTAAATAAATAATAAATAAATATTCTCTAACAAATCACACCAATTATTTAGTTCCAAGATAAGTATCATTACGAACTTGTGTTAATGATACTAAACAACGTATAAACATACTTAAATACTTTTTTTTGTAAATACATACTTAATATATATAGGAAAATACCCAGACCAGAACAAATATATATGTTCATGCACACAAAGATTTGTCCAGTGTGGGAATCGAACCCACGACCTCTGGAGTGAAGTGCATATATACTGACCTCCACGCCATATCGGTCGTCATTAGTTCCACAGCAATGAATCTGACACTACTGAGCCAGCGTTTCATCATTATGTCAGCCCTTTACGTCGCTATGCTGGATGAATATTGATAAAAAAATATCCTCACGCAGCGTCAAAAGTATTGACTAAGTATCTGCTTCATTGAGTACGTGCCTATCAGATAGAACTAAGCTATTAAGTATTTTTTTAATGTACAATAAGGTAAAGTTTGGTTGATAATTAATTAATTTTGATGACTCATTAAACATTAAATATTGACGAACTTTATGGCGTGGAGGCGAGTATACCCGCACTCCGCTCCTGAGATTCGGTTCCCGCACGAACAAATGTTTATGTGCACAAACATGAATATTTGTTCTGGTCTGGGTGATTTACTATGTAGATAAAGTAAATACTTACAAAAAAAAAATGGTTGCCTGTAAAGTCGTTTTTACGGGCGAAGATTTTACGTGACAACGTCTTTTTCTCGGTAGAATATTTATTGATATGAATATAATTAAATTGCACAATAGGAACAAGGAATTGAATGAAAATAAGAATTGCACAAATTTTAACTATAGAAATATATTTTGTTTACTAAAACATTGTACACTAGTGCTGCGCGCGCGGCAGACCGATCATAGTTGAGTGGGAGAGAGACGCAAGGCATTCGCCGGGCCTCTCTCTCGTTCGGTGACTCATCGTAACGTTACCGAGCGTTACACTTTTTCATAAGTGACTCCCAGCCGCAACCTAATTTAAGACGTTGTCACGTCAAAAATTATATGTATATTTATCCGTTATTTAGTACCCATAACACAAGTTCTTAATGATATTCTGGAAATGAATAATTGTTGTAATTGCCCAAAATAGATAAGGATAAAAAATGTACATGACTGAATTAATGGTATGTGACAATGACAAGCCTAAATCATCCCTACCTTTAGCAACTTACAGTTAAATAGAAGTCAGATGTTGGTGTAATTGTCAGAAAACATTTATTCATACTAGCCATAAAAAATCTCTCGCTCAATTTCGATAGCAGATGTTCTATGGAAGATTTCACATATTTGTAACGTTACATGTGTTATATAATTTTTTGCTCTACTACACAAAAATTTCATAAAATTTTTCGTCAGCGCTGATTTGTATCGTCATGTGACGTAAGTTGTATTATTCTCATAAATATCAACCGTATATGTATTATCTGTTTGTCCGTCAGTTGAGTTTCTCTTTTTATTTGTAAATGGGTTTGGATCTACGTGGAGATAGGACACAGTACAGTACAGTACGTTTGAATGGATAGTTTCAAAGATTTTTCTATATACTGCAGCTGTAGGATTATCAGCGCTGCTGTATCAGTTTCAGCAGTTGCAGCATTACGCTGATGTGTCGCTCTTTTGGCAGATGACATAACATGTAGCATTTTTAGAAAATTCTTTGTGGGAATTGGCGGGAAATGGAAGCGTCATGTTTGCAGGTTTGTTTACTTTTGTAAAATTTGTGATGTTTCTAACATAAATGTGTAATAACGGTGGATTATTAACCGTTAAGTATTTGTGAACGTACATAGGTGTTGTGTTTGTGAACGTACAAAAACGTCTTTGTTTTAATTTGTTTGTGTGATATTGTCTAATTTTGTTTATATGTTGTGTTACTTGTTCAATAAAAAAATATTTAATGTTATGATTTTGTTAGTGGTGATTTTTGTCCTATTGTAGTAATTGCTACAAAATTGCCCAGATACAAACTCTTTACTCCGGTTTGGGTTGGCTGAAAGAAATCTCTCTTAGAGATTGGCCCACCTTTGTACTTGTTTGATTTTAATATGATGTGTGTCTTTGTTTTGTTGAATGTGCAGAAAAGGATACAATAATAAAAATTACTTAATTGTGCATCAAAAATACTCATTGAACATCTAATGTTTGATGTTTGTCTTGACGTTTTTCTTTATAAGCTCAATGTAAGCAAACTTTAAAAAGTTGACTTTTACAAGGTATTCAAAGTAATCGTTATAATAATAGTAGCTAATTTAATGATCATAACTAAAGTAGTTATCCGATAAAACCTTATTACCGTTCAAAAATGACCTAAAATTGGTAATCAGAAAGTCCAATTTACGTTGGAACAATAACGGTATGGTTTTGTTCACATAAGCCGTGGATTATGATCTTGTGAAAGTGAAGCCTTCCTTCATTACGAGATGTCTGATGAGAGATGGAGCAGCCGGGTGATTCACTTAAAGTTTTTTTACTCAATTATTATTTTATGTTGACGATGATTTAAATGCAAAAAGCGGATAAAGATGGTCGGTATTTGCATTGAAGTAAATTCAAACAATCATTATTTGTGTGAAATCAAAAACTCCATTCTAAATATTTACAATAGGTTTATTCTACATTTTTATAACATGCCAACCGATCATTGGCTGCCTAATTTCACTGGAAACGTCTGTTGATAATATTGTTAAAACAGCAACTGTTTAACTAAAGTTTTATGAAAATATAGATATTTGATTCTCTGTTAGTCTGTTTGTTCAGGCCCACACGAAACGTCTACTCTTAATATCGCTTGAAGTAATATGATTATTAAGTGTGATTTAAGCTACTTTCATTCTCGTACCCATTTATTACAATTGCAGACTATCAGTATTATGCTCTGATCTTATCTTATCACGGGGCCAAAGGTTACCTGTGGCGCACTTTGACACTTAGGTCGTACATTTGGGCATCCCCTTGCCTTTTACTTCATATCTCTAAATATTATTGTCATCATATTTATGACAGCCTTTGCAGATTTTAGAGTGGGTACCTACTATGCTCAGACATAGATCACTAGCAGTTGTTTAGTTACAATAAAGCAGATTTTCACAATTTTTATTGTTGATGTGACAGAATACAAAATCTCATGCATGAGTTCTAAGTGCGGGTTAACGCGGTGCTTTGTGTGTCAATGGGTCAGTGCAAGAGATCTATTAAGTGCCTACGAAATTTGACACGTTGCGTCAAAATATATTAGTGGTATAAGACAACGTCACATGTCACGGTATTTGCACTTAAATAATCTATTGAGTGTACCGAGTCAAATGAGTAGGTGAGGAAACGGTGTTAGTAAAATTAAATATACTTCTATATGTGTTTACGAGTTGCAGTCGAGAGTGTGAATACTATGTGTAAATTATTTGGGCTTCCAAAGCTCTAGTGAATAGATTTCGCAAAGAATAATCCGATATAACATTAATATTTTACCTAACTGAATTTTCATTTATTATTCAAACAAGCCACTACATCTTGCAAAGCTTTGCAAGCGAACCGGCATACGTAGTAAAGAACGGCCTCCCTCTTAATCCGGCAAGAGAAAATACGGCTAAGAACAGAATAGTACCTAATATTATTTATAGAATCGCCCAGCTTGCCCACGTCACGTAACTCGGTGCGTTATGGCCAATTTGTAGCTTCATTTGTACCGGCATTGTTTCTATCGCGATTACCGTCTTTACAACCGCATTTTCCTACCGTCTCTTTTCTTTGGATTAACTATTGTCATTCGCTTATTGCTTATATATCAGATGAAACATCTGTTTTGAACGTTACGTGAGAAAATATTGTTTATGTTGCGTAAATATATAAGACTGTGGATAGTATTTGTCAATCATCAAATCAAGTTACTATTTTGTGAAAAAATTGTAAGTTACGAATCTTTAAGTTTAACTATTTTACATTTTACAATGAAAACTGTAATGTTAAAGATATAAGATAATTTTATTACTGGAAAATATTAAATTGTTCGCGGTAGCCATCATTCCTACCCAGTCTACCGCGGAAAAGGCGGCATAAGACGTCATTTTTTTTGTAAAATGACGTCTTATAAATGTTTCTAGCATCAAAGTATATAATTTATGATAAAGATGTCATTAATTATAATATCCCTGGAAAGTTCGCACAGCGCCATCTATCACTAAAGTAAGCAGAGCTTGTACTATGGAAAATAAGTTGTACGACTGAAGATTTTTTTTGTAAATACACATATTTTGTGTTTCATTCAGTATTTAACAATAGAAAATGGTAAAAAGAAAGGAATTAGCAAATAAATGGTACAAATGGACCTTCAAGAATCATACACGTCTGCGATTTGCAATGAGGAGTCCAGCACACCATACCTGTATGTAACTGTACGTGACCGAGTGCTCCTCAAGCCGTGTGGCGAAATATACCAATAAACCGACTTTGCACAATTGGCTACGTGACCACGTCTTCAAACCCTTGTTAGCTTTGCGCTCATGTTTTATGTGTTCAGTTATTTTATGGCTATATAAGCAATATAATGTTTAAATAAATAAATAAAGATTCTCTTACAATCATACCAATTATTTAGTTCCAAGGTAAGTATCACTAAGAACTTGTGTTATGGATACTAAAGAACAAATAAACATGCTTAAATACTATACATCTTTACCACTAGTGACAAAGAGCTGCCTCTCACGAACCACGAAGTGGGTGGGTGTTTAGGGATCCTACCGAGACGTAAGGAGCCCAAGCCAACCTCACCTGCAAGTGATGCTCCTGCCAATCAACGGACGAGGCACCGGCCAAGAATAGTGCCACCCCCTCTCATCTCACAAGAAGTCGTAAGCATCGAAGTAAAATCCTATCGTGTGATAAGCAGCAGCGTCATCCTGCGTACTGGCTTGAACTGCGATCACCAACCCGCTTGCTCGGTGTGATGATTATAGGCAAGTAAGTTGAGTCTAATCTATCAGGGACATTAACATTACCCATATTCAGCAGTGGATTTATAAAGCTGATTTGATGATAATAAATAAGCGCGAATAAAGATAAAACAATGTGCCAGGATCGATGCAATGTCTGATGCGGGACTGTTCGAAAGTTGCGGGATTGTTCGAAAGGGTTACCGCGGCCTCGGGACGCAGCAGGCTCAAGAAGGAACATGGATGGTTTTTAGTCAGTAAAATTCTGACACACCCTTCCGCTCCACCCACAGCAGAAGACAGTCATTTGATGATTTTCCATCCGAAAAAAAAAAGGATTGATGCAAGTGGAACGATGTGCCGTACTCTGAATAAGGCGTGATTCGAAGGTGTATGTAGACTCAGAGAACCTTTCATCTTCTCCACAACATCATGTCACTATACAGTGATGCGGATATTTTTAGGATTTTTTTTAGGAGTGCGGGAATTTTTGTACCTGATTCACACGGAATTAAAGCAAAAGCTATTAAACAATAAACAAAATAAGGACTTCTTGGCGGGAAAGTGAAGCGTCATGTCTGCAGTTTTGTTTTATTTTTTAAAATGTAATAACAGTGGATTATTAACCGTTATGTGTTTGTAAGCGTACAATTGTGTTGGTAAATGAAACAAAACAGTGCAACATCACTTTTCAAGTTCTCTCAAGTAATCCATGTGAGATCTCAGTATAGTCTCACATCTTTGGACTCAACGGGTTTAGGGGGAGGGCATCTCATTTACCATTTATCATCTTAATCACCACTCATTCTCAGTTACTATGATTTCTATGTTATTAATATATCTCTTACTTGACACTGGCTAAATGTGCAAACCGCACAAAGCCATAATTTAAAAGAAAAAAAAACAGAATAAGGCAACAACCTGTTAACTGGCTATAGCAATCATCATCATCAGCCTATACTAGTCCACTGCTGGACATAGGCCTCCCCCAAATCACGCTATTTTCCCCTGTCTTCGGCTTGCCGCATCCAGCATCTGCCAGCGACCGCTCGCAAATCGTCACCCCACCTGGCGAGTGGACGTCCTACACTACGTTTGCCAAGTCGCGGTCTCCACTCAAGAACTCGTTTACCCCATCGGTTGTCGGTCCTTCGACAGATATTGCTATAGCAATAAAGCATTGAAATTCCAACCAAACCTTTAACGATCTATGATAGCTTAAACTACATACTTCTTAGAAATATAACAATGATTAAGTGCAATTAATATCGATAAAGACATAATTCTATTGCTTTATGAAAACCTTGGCTTGAAAAATGAATTCTGTTGTTTAGTTGCTATTGTTTTGTGGAGCAATTGATTAAGATAACAGAGTTATAAGGTAAAATGGTTTGTGATCTTAATTAGATCAATTATTTGTCAATGGCATTTACTAAGTTTCACAGTTTGGCTTTGTAAAGTTCTTATCAACTTGAAAATAACCCGTCATATCACAGCAGGCGGTAGCTTGAATGAAAAATGACAGAACAATAATTTTGCAGATAAAGAAAATTCCTAATTTGAACACAAAAAGATCGAGGAAGAGCATCTTTTATTTTAGGAGGTAGCAAGAAACATTATTAAATAAACTTAGCAATGTTGGGTGTATAGGGCTCTAACCAAGATTTAAATAAATAAATAATAAATATTTTCTGACTATAACACCAATTATTTAGTACCAAGATAAGTATCATTAAGAACTTGTGTTATTAAAAACATACATAAATACCTTTTTTATTGTAAATACATACTTAATATACATAAGAAAAATACCCAGACCAAACCATATACAAATATTCATGTTTATACACACAAAGATGTGTCTTTTATGAAAATCGAACTCACGACATCAAAAGTGGAGTGCGGATATACTTGCCACCACGCGATATCGGTCGTCAAAACACATAACAAAATTTCTAGTTAAAATAAATAAATAATTTCTATCAATCACATCAGACCGAATGAGTTAGTTTTAATAGTTGAATAACATTATGGGCTTTATGACAAAACGAGAACGGCGCAATAAAGAAGTCACTTCACCAACGAGTACTAAACTGTAAAGGAAACGACTACGATTCAATAACAATGCCACAACACCGACACAAAACGTAGTCAAATTCGATAACTATAACAGGAAACTGACAAAAGGCGTGTCTAACGTAGACATAATCGATTACTATTTGTATCGAGAACTCATAAAGATGTAAGCCGAGAATATATCGCGATCCCACGGTGCTGCCCTCGTTACTTCGTTATATAATCTGGCATTTTCATTCTCACGTCCTCACGTACTTTACGGACAATAAATATTGTTTACTGCAGGAAGCAATAGCGAGAGTAGCAATAAATGCTTGTTAATAATAGAGCAGCTTTCTAAATATAATGCTTTACTATATCATTATATTTTAAAGCTAAATTATTCTTTTGCTGCATCGTCTGATAATCTCACGCACATATATCCCATTGGGGTGGGCAGAAATGTTTTCGCTTCCATATTAAAGGGACAATGATAGATTCCATTGTATAGCATTACAGACAAATGAAGATTATAATTCAAGTTCAGGGTGTATATGGATCCTACCAAGAACTAATAAGCCCAAGCCAACCTTACCTTTTTTTTATTATCGTCGGTAAAAAAATGCTGTTTACGCACTGTCTCCCGGCCAAAGGGGGAGACCGGGAGGGGGTGTGGGGCTCACTGCGGCAGACGCGACCACCGCAGTCCTACCCACTAAAAAACTTTCGACGACGCCCACCGCTGTTGAAAAAAGGGGCGGAGCACCAGTGCTTGGGTTTGTAGCTTCTGGTACCCCACCCGCAAGCCAACCTTACCTGCAAATGGTGCACCTGCCGACCAACATAGCCTGTGAGTTTGTTGCCAGTTTTTCTTACAGAGCGGTGGTTCGGAACTGGCACTTAGATTGCCGTACACTTAAATATTTTTTGTTTTTTAATTGTTTTGTCGCAATTAAGTGAACCTAGGCTTCGTGATTTCAGTGTTATCATATGTCGATTATTTTCTAAAACTAGTGAAACTTCGAGTTTTTATGTATACATAGTAGATTTTTAGACATAACTTTTTCGGCAATAGTAAGTATAAGCAAGTGGTATATTGCAGTGATTTATGAGTAGTGGTATGGGTCACTACTTTACTGGGTTTTGACTTTGTCTATAATAGACTATATCTGACTTTGACTGTGATTGAAAGACGAAAACGCTGTAATTATGCTATATCTACATGTATTAAATTTTTAGACAGTAAGTAAAACGTCAGTCCATATCTAAGAAAAAAAGTCAAAGCAATCACTCCAAATCATGCCAGTTGTCAAACTAAGACGTTAAATTACCGAAGCGCATTATAAACACTGAACGTTATGAAACAACCCGATCTCTTTTTATGAAAACCATTGAACATAACATTTCTCCTAGTTACCAAACAATGCTAACGATGTTAACTCTTGAACCGTATTCAATAACATGACGCAGTTCAGAGTAATCGGTGCACAAGTCCGCTTACATAACCAGCGATGAATTGTGCTTTATGGAAACGATTTGTAACTTTAAATATAAAGGTGAATACTGACTGGAGACTTTTGTATGTTATCCGGGTTATACGTTTTTAGTGACTGAAATGAAAAACTCTTGAACCGTTCTCAATAGCATGCCGCAGTTCACCGTATTCGATGCACAAGTCCGCTTACATAACCAGCGATGGATTGTGCTTTATGGAAACGATTTGTAACTGTAAATATAAAGGTGAATATTGACTGGAGACTTTTGTATGTTTTCGGAAATTTTCAGTGACTGTACTAAAAAAGTTTTTAATCTAATCCCCCTATCTCCTTACCCCTGCCAAACAACACTTAAAACTACTCCTCATACTGTAAAGACTATCTCGAACAAAGAAATTTGTAAAACAATTAATTTACATACATACATACATACATAATGTCACACCTCTTTCCCGTTGGGGTAGGCAGAGATCACATCCTTCCACTTGCTACGATCTTGGCACACACTTTTAGCTTCATTCACACTCATTAACCTCTTCATACACGCCCATCGGTTTAGGGTACTTTTGACCTGCCCTTTCTCTAATTTTTTTTGTATTTGGTCATGGAAGGTCTTACGTGGTCTTCCCCTCCCAACACTTCCAACCACTTGTCCATCATAAATCACTTTCGTTAATCTACTTTAATTCATCCTCTCAACATGACCAAACCATCTAAGCATACCTTTCTCAATTCTTGTCACTATATCTTCTTTTACACCAGCTTCAACCCTTATCACTTCATTCCTTATCCTATCACTCAATTTCACACCAAGAATACTTCTGAGTGCTCTCATCTCTACTGCATTAATCTTACTCTCATGTTTCTTCTGCCATAACCAACATTCGCTTCCATACATTAGTGTAGGTACCAACACACCTCTATGAACTGCTTTGAAATTCTCCGCCGGCGAATGTGTTTTTCAACTCTTATACACCCGAGTCTTTTGAACGGGGAGTAAAACGGGATTATGCAGATTGTCATGTTGTGAGTGGGTACTGGACAACTCGTGTTTTTTTAATGAATCCACTGCTGGTAATCACGACGAAGACGGGATGATGACCACATCCTGACGTGTCACATCTAGAAATGAGAGTTGCTTGAAAAGTTAACCAACGACCAAAACTAAAGGGAGATAGGCGGAGACAGCCTCGTTTGTTTATAAAAGCTCTCGAAACAAATAAATCAGCTTGTAATGGTAACCTATCATATTTTTAACAAATTTCTTTTCTTATTTTAACTGTAGTTTTTAGTATAAAAAGTTCTTTAATTTGCCAAAAAACTGTTTTTTACTATCGACATTTTTGTTTTTCGGTACATAAAACGTACCGTGTTTTCTTTTACAGTGGCTTCTGAGTTCACAGCTCGAGCTGTTTTTGCAGCGCTTGTGCCACGATGGAACTTGTATTCAAAAATAATGCGGTATTTTAAATTTTCCACATTGAGCACATAAGATGTCAAAACAAAATTAAATGGCGCGAAAATAAATGAATTAACACATTCCGAACACGAATAGACAAGCCTTCAATTAAAATAAAGTCCAATTTGAATTTCCTAGCTAAATGGTAAAATTTTGAGATCAAAGTAGCCAGTTCAATAAAACGGTAATATTATATATGAAGACCTAATATTAAAAAGTGCTCTAGTGTAGACTAGGTTCAGAATACCGGGGCAGGTCAGAGGGTCACATGGTTTTACTATACTTGTTGTTTTGAGAAATCAACCGTAACTGAATTGGAATAACGCATACTAACAGTTATTGCGCAAATAACTGCATTGTGCTGTAACAATGTAACAGAAGAACAGATCTATGTTGGGATTATTGATTTCGAATAACATTCCTACGTCTGAGATGATATTTAGCTGGCGGACGAATGCCAGTGACAGGAAACTATAGAGTGTTATAAGATGCTTTTTATTTTAATTTGATTGTCCGAGTAAGAATCGAAGTCACGACCTTTGGCATTTTTTTAATATTATAACTAAACATAGCTTTGTAAATGCAAATGTTACGTAATAAAAATGGAGTGCCATTTTATCCTTACTAATATAGTAAAAGTAAAAAAAAATATTTATTTCATAAACTACACTTGCGAGCAAAAGTATGGAATCACTTGCTTGAATTTGATTCCACGCGATCTTGAGTACTTAATAACTAAATAATAATAATAAAAATGATACCATTTTAAAGGTTAAAATGTAGTCTTTAAATTGATATCAAATTCATTCAAATGGCTCCATTATTTCTGGAGCTATCCTGGATTAAGTGAAGGAGGTAGGAAAAGGCAAGGATAACGGAAAAATTATGAATGAAAAAAACAACAAAAATTAATTAATAAATACTTTATTTCGCCTAAAAACTTAATGTCAATACTTAGTGTTCCCCCCCTCGCCCTAAGGAGAGCTCGGAGACGGTTCTTCATGGACCTGATGAGCTTCCGTATGGTATCTTGTGAGATACCTTCCCACTCTTCAATCAAAGCCGTTTTGAGCTCATATGTGTTTGAAGGAGTAGGATTTCTGGATCGAACCCTCCTCTTTAGTTCATCCCACACGTGCTCTATTGGATTCATGTGTATTATACATAGTACTTGAAAACGTCATAATAAAAATTGAAAAAAAACAATCGAAATATTATTATTACACTAAATCACGATGCTTAGCTATTCACTTATATGCAACAAAAAAAATTAAAAACAAAAAATAATTAATTGTAAGTGAATCTAATAATAATTAAATTAACTAATAATATTATAAAAGCAAAAGTTTATATTATTATTAGTCTTTCACGCAAAAATACTCAATGGATATTAATGAAACTTTGCAGTGATGTATTTATACAGATCTTGTAGGAAGTACTAATCTTGCGCAGATGAAGTCGCGGGTACTGGCTAGTTTTTTCTCTAAAGTATATAATATTATTTAGTTCGTCTTCCGTGGTTTTGATCTGTAAGTTGGCGAGTGACTATCAGGAGACAGGCGACTATAGAATTTCTTATCGTGTCCCGAAAGTGTAAGAATCGAAGACAAACAAACAAACGAAATTTTTGGCATACTATTATATTAGTAAAATTGATTGTGTGTTCACGTAACTGTGTTACGCATTCGATGTAATTAAATTCATAGATCGCATTAAATGAAAAGAAATGCGAATGCATATATGCATAGCAGAACTACCGCTAGGAAGGTTGGTTTACGTAATGACGGAAAGGAATATTTATTAACCGGATTCCGGTTCCTGTCATTGTTAATAATGTTAAATCTCCTTAAAACGCATGAAATATTGATAATACTGCCTTTTAGTACATTTTATGTAGACTTAGTACAAATAAATTCTTTATTTATTTATTTTATTTATTTACAAGAAGTACAATTTAAAAAATACATTTTGTTCTTATAACTAATATCCTCGCCAAACATTTCGTTTAAAGGCGAGAAGCGCTCTTTTCTCTTTCTCATTAACTTACTAAGAACTTTACCTAAAATTAAAAAAGAAAACTAAAATCAAAACAAAAAATAAAAAAGTACACATTTTTAGGGCAAAAAATTAGAGATTGCTATGCCTATGCTCTCATAAGCAAGAACACTTCTTAAAAACACATGAACTCAAATTAAATTTTGACACTCATCGTCTCAGCCTTATAATCATCATCATCTTAGCCTACTTCAGGTAGCCTTATAAGTTGGGTGTACCTGACAGGTACAGGCGAGTTTTACATGTAAACTGAAGCGTATATGTTGTACAAATGTGCAGGTTTCAAGAAGGCTTACCTGAGAGGTAGATAAATAATAAATAATTTCTAACAATTACACCAATTATTTAGTCTCAAGATAAGCATCGTTAAGAACCCGTGCTATGGATACTAAATAACGGATAAACATACTGCAATACTTTTTTTTTGTAAATACATACTTAATATACATAGAAAACACCCAGACCAGAACAAATATTCATGTTCATGCACACAAAGGTTTGTCCTGTGTGGGAATCAAACCCACCACCTCAGGGGCGGAGGGCTGGTATACTGACCTCCACGCCATATCTGTTGTCAATGAAATGTGTAGGCAAACCTTTAAATAGCAATGATTTGTCCGACTTAGCACGGGTATTCTCTATTTAAAAAAGCTGTGATCAATACCTTAACCTTTATCATTACTTATGTACATAATAGCATGCCTGTTTCCTCGAAGGGGTAGGCGGAGGCATACTAATACGGCCACATGTCCCACGTAATAGGTGGCGAGCCTATTGCCGCTTACCGGTAACTTATATGTTCGCCAGATCCTCGTCCGATCGGCTGGTGCACTACTTGCAGGAGACATTGGCTTGGGATCCTCAATAAATATCTTATGAGCATCAACTTAAAAACTAACGCGGCCATTCACTGCGGGCGGGAACTTGATTTAACGACTGATATGGCGTGGTGGCGAATATACCCGCATTCCACTCCTGAGGTCGTGGGTTCGATTCCCACACAGGACAAATATTTGTGAGTATAAATATGAATATTTGTGCTGGTCTGGGTATTTTTCTATTTATATTAAGTATGTATTTACAAAAAAAAAAAAGTATTTATGTATGTTTATCCGTTATTTAGTATCCATAACACAAGTTCAAATGATACTTATCTTGGAAACTAAAAATTGGTGTAAGTGTCAGAAATATTTATTATTATTATTATTATTAATCCCTCGACTGTTTTACATGATGATGATTCATTTGACAGTACTAAACATGATCCTTGTTAAAAAATGAAAGCTGCTTAAAGAGCGATGGTATTGCCGCAGGCTGGCTTTCACTGTAGGGATTACTTTTACCGACAAGGACGTCCACTTTCTATTTCGAACCACATTTCGGAACAAACTCGGCCTTTGTTCGAAGGCTGTATGTACAGACGTATGTTGTAAGTCCCTACTTAATTGTTGCTCTTCATAATTTCGGGTCAATGCCTTCGTTTTTAGGATAGAATGGAATGGTTAATATGTGGATGCATTGCGTATATGTGTCATAGTCAGATCATTTATGATTACACAGACATAAATGATTTTATGTGACACGTCATAATGACTACATTCTGCCTAATAATTGTAAGTAAGCAATACAAAAAAAATTAAAGCGCTTCTAATCGTGAAATCACTCAGACGCCCGGCTTGATATCATAATATGCCTAATACAGTCGCGGCAACAAACTAGAACAACTTATTTCAAGTTCAAAAAAATAAAGCATTAAATACTAGCATAGTTATCCTAGTTCTAGGTCTTAGGCTGTGTCCCCAGTAGGCAAACTGTTAGCGGCCGACTGAGTTTGGGGCATACCGATTTAGTACGCCCTTCCATATATTTGTAATGGAGTGTCCACAGTCTGCTAGTTTTGCGCTCACTATACGCAGATTGCAGCGTCGGTCTCTCAGTCTTGCAACTCAGTCGGCCGCTAACAGTTTGCCTACTGGGGACACGGCCTTAGTCCTAGTTCTTTTGGGTTTGATCAAAAGTATGTTTTCTTAAAAGTATTCTTGGACTGAATCTATCGAGGATTCGACATATTAATTATAAACCGCTCGAAATTAATGATATATACTGTACACTGTTCGACAGGACTACATTGGTAAATACTTATTTTATGTCACAATAGCGCCTCCTTTTTAATCCGCTCTTTAGGGCCTCTAACTTTCTGCCGGGGTTGCGGGACTGTTCGAAAGAGTTACCGCGGCCTTGGTGTTACAGGCTCAAGAAGGAACATGGATGGTTTTTAGTCAGTAAAAGTCTGACACACCCTTCCGCTTACCCACAGCGGAAGACGGTCATTTGATGATTTTCTATCCGAAAAAAAAAGGGCCTCTAACTTGACTTAGGCCTACTCAGACTCCCTGCTGTTTTCAAAACCTTATTTATTTTATATTTTCTACGTCGGTAACAAAATGCATTTACTGTCTTCCGGCCAAAGGGGCACCGAGAGGGGAGTGTGGGACTCGGCACCGGCAGACACGACAATCAGCAGTCATACGCACAAAAAAATATGAGACGGCGCCCACCGCTGTTGACAGAAAGAGACGGGAGGCCAGGGGCCCTACCACATAATTCATTGAATATCAGCTGTTTTATCTAGATCTAAATACGACTGAATCAATTGGAAATCCATTTTGCCTAATAATCAATTATCAGCAACTTAGGCGGTAGGGCCCCTGTACCTGTTTTTTCTGGGTGTTTCGATGTCTATGAGTAGAAAAAAAAAATTGACTATGTTATTGCATTCACTCTGCAACTGTAATCATTTCACGCTTATATTAATCGTGACCGCACCTTTCACACAAATTGCGATTAGCGAAACTGTGACAATAAGTTAATTCAAAAAACCACAATATGAAACCAACTGATGTTATTCACTTTGAGTCCCATCTCTTATCGAGAGCGTAACTCTTGCCGTTCAGCAGTAATAATTATTATGATTCGAGAGGTAAGATAACATTGTTAAACTTTTATAAGCGACAATATTCATCGTTTATTATCAAAAATGTTTGCTTTTCACTCGATTACATAAAAACGCTGTTCACACAAATGTCTCTCGTGAGAAACGGAATTCAAAGAGGTCAGTACTTGGATGGGTAAGTGTTTTTGTGGCATTTCATATCCAGTTCTTTCATGCTTCAGAAAGCTCGTTAAGTTATATAAGTGAGGATTTGTAATTGGCTTATTTATTTACAGGGTTACCAACATAAGTACAGCTATTTTTAACAAAAAATACAATGAACTTATACATATTTTGGCTTGCTGCACTTACAATTATAGGTTAACCACATCATGCAATTTGAGTACACTTTATATGTTAAAAAACATATGTAGATAAATTAGATATACATAAACGAGTAAACATAATACCTAATTAAATCTACGATTAATTAAAAATACTTGGACTGTGTTTAGAATAGTTGTGCTGTAAATCTTCTTAAGATGAAGATTTTGGTCACCAATAAAATCTTTGACTAAAGGTACTCGAAAAATTCTTACAGCAAAACGCCTCCCTCAATCAGCACTATGGGGTAATTATGATCAACGGACGAAGCTCTGGCGAGTATAAAATTTCCCGGTAAGCGGCAATAGGCTCGCCAACTATTACGTGGGGATAAAATACAATTGGCGAAAATGTGCCTCTGCCTACCCCTTTACGGTTAAAGACATTTATTTTCTCAAAAGAATTACAAAATTAACTTACAGAGAAAATACAAAACTATATTATTAACTCGTTTACAACACCAACTAGCATTTAAAAAAAAAAGTAGGTATATTGACAAAAACTCATTTAAACAGAGGGCAAGTGCACCTTTAAGGAAAAAGGCGTGATTATATGTGTATAATATAGTACATAATCTGATCCTGTGTGTTAACATGGACTGCCGTATGGTACTGGCTTAGAACAGTGCCACTCCTTCTCATTTCACGGGGAGTCGTAAGAGTCGACGAAGAGAAATCTTACCAAATGATGGGCAGCAGCGTCATCCTGCGGATTTGCTTGAACTGTGATCATCAACCCGCCCGCCTTTTTTTTTATTTTTTTTTTATCGTCGGTAAAAAAATGCTGTTTACGCACTGTCTCCCGGCCAATGGGGGGACCGAGAGGGGAGTATGGGGCTCACTGCTTCAGACACGACCACCGCAGTCCTACCCACAAAAAAACTTCCGACGACGCCCACCGCTGTTGAAAAAAGGGGAGGGGGCAAGTGCCTGGGTTTGTAGCTTCTGGCACCCCGCCCGCGGCCAACGTCCCCCGGATCAGAACCGGGAGGACCTTCTCAGAGAAGCGCAGTGTGTCGCGCCCCCCCTACCTCCTTGTGCGGCCATGGCGTAACTGGCCGACTTCTGGGAGGGTCTATAGCTAGACGGAAGGGGCCCCTGCCCCTGCCGCCTAAGACCCCCCAATCAACCCGCCCGCCTGCCCGGCGTGGAGTTTGTACCCCCAATAGAACTATAGGACAACTTATAAGGCTGATATGATGAACATTAACTGAATCAGTCTCAAATGTATCTATAAAAAGCGACATTGATGTCACGCTCATGCCAATCACGATCTGGTCAATTTAACGATTATACAACTTAATACAAAGCTAAACTTAAATAACTTAATTATGTCTTAAGTACATTCTCACAAATGCGATGACAACATAATTAATCGCGTTTAATGGTCAAAGAGCAAAGTGCAAAAGTGGAATTGCTTTATAAGTTATAACACTTGAGGTGTTTTTGATAATGTCTTTCTAAAATTTGTCTACAAAATTATATAGCAAGCGTATATTATTTATGTAAACTAAATTGCTGTAGCACGATATAATACATTATAATTACAGAAATCAGATGTTGCATTACCTACTAGATCAATTAACCTTATTGCGTGAAGCATGTCTTCCGGATTTCAAAATGAGTAAGATTTGTTTACCATTTGTTTTGATATTCAATAGAATGGAATATAGTTTATTCATTTGTGAAATGTAAGTTATATTGTGTATTTATATTAATAGTGTTTACAGATAAATACTCATTTATTGGTAGAACAACATTACACGTTACGGAGAAGAAAACTATATATTACTACAATAATTATTAAAATTCAATTAAATCAAAATATTATTAGTAATTGATAATGCCAAAATAAAAATTGTCTGTAAAAATTAAATTCAAGAAATAAATAAAATTAATGAAAATGTAAATTAAAATTAAGCACTTATTATAACAGATTGTTAGAATTAAATTACATACAAAACAATATAATTAATTTCGATAAGATTAGAGTTCCAATAAATTTGCAACATTACAAAAGATATGTTGAAAAATTATGAAAATAAATGAAAAGTAATCCGAATTCTAAAAAAAAAAATATTTTTAATTATTAGATATTGTATTCAAAACATCAAGAGGCAATAAAATTCTTATATATCATAAATAGTTTAGACGTATGTCAAGGCGTAAGAAAGGATGCAGTCGTAACGACAAGCCTCTTTCAGAAATCTTTTGATTCTTTTGATTACTGTAAGTCACTTAGGTGACCGACACATACAGTAAATAGTCGACCAACAGATGGCATAAAAAAATTGCTTACGTCCGTCTGTGTCAATAGTTACAATAAAAACCTTTATTGATCTCGTCGATTGAGGTTAAAGAACTTTGCGTGCTTTTTTGTGTATCTTTAATATTGCTCGCCGTTTTGCTATAGCGCAATAGCCTTACCTCTGATCACGTTTTCTGAACTAAAATAAGGTGTACGTTTGGGTGAGATTCTCTACTTACCTTCCAAAAGGCTGACCATGTTCATATTATTAAAAAATTTACTTTAAAAAAATATTTATCATATATTTATTCAAAAAATTAGTTGACGTTAATTGATTTATTTGAAAATGATGTGTCTTCATTTATTACGGTTGCCATAGATGTTCATGACCACCGTCTTAAAGTGCTTTCCGAGATACGGGGCAAACGATAATTACGAACATAACCTCGAAATGCATACCTATAGTATGTATAATATAACCAGGAATTGAACCCGGGACCCTCTGCAATACAACTTATTGGTCCCGCTACTGGGCTATTGCTGCTAGTTTTTTTCCTGCTTTTTAATTAAAAAAAGCTTTATATCTAAATATTTTATTCTAGCTAGTGTACACTTACCCCTAGGTAGGCCTTTTAGCCTAAGTTGTTGTCCTGTTATCTCTAATAAGTCTGTATTCATTATGGCGTAACTGTGATTAACGATGACTTATCTAATTTATCAATCTAATTAGAGAGTTTAGAAAAAGAGGTCATTTAATTGTTTACTTAGATAGATAGATTAAGTATTTATTGCAACGAAAGACACACATAAAACAAAAAATAAAAAATTGCAATAATCAAGCAAATAAAAATTAAAATAAATACTAATAGTAAAACATTCGCATAGTGTGCATTTGTACTTATGCTTTGTTCTTTTCACATTTTTTTTTATGACTTGACTATGAAATATAATAAACAGATCTTTAAAAAACACTCGATTGTGCGGCAACGATACCGGTGACGGGAGAATTAGGGGGCTAGCTTTGCCGACTGATATGGCGTGGAGGATAGGATATCCGCACTCCGCTCCAGAGGTCGTGGGTTCGATTCCCACAAAGGACAAATCTTTGTGTGCACAAACATGACTATTTGCTCTGGTCTGGGGGTTTTCCTATATACATCAAGTCTGTACTCGCAAAAAAATTATGTATATCCGTTTGAAATATCCTTAACACAAGTTCTTAATGATACTTATCTTAGAACTAAATCATCATCATCATCTCAGCCCATTAACGTCCTACTACTGAGCACGTCTCACATACTAAGGTGCGAGGGTATTGGGTCATACTCCACCACGCTGACCCAGTGCGGATTGGCGGAGGCAGTTGTATGGGGTCATGTCCTTTTCAAGCCGCCCATTAGGCCTCTAACATGACTTAACGACTACCACATTTAGTGATAACCGGGACCAACGGCTTAACGTGTCGTAAATGCCACACAAACGGTCATCCATCCAAGGACTGACCTCTGTAAACTCTGCTGTACTTCGGTGACGATCACCGAGCCTGCAGAGCTACGAGCGCTTCGAACTAAATAATGGATTTTTTAAAAGATAGTAATTTAATTAATTATTTATTTATATAATTAATATACCAAAGGCTTACATTGACAACCGATATGGCGTGGAGGTCAGTATACCTGCACTTCACTCGAGAGGTCGTGGGTTCGATTCCCACACAGGACAAATCTTTGCGTGCATGAACATGTATATTTGTTCTGGTCTGGGTGTTCTCCTATGTATTTTAAGTACCTGTGTATTTACAAAAAAAAAAGTATTTTTATATGTTTATTCGTTATTTAGTATCAACACAAGTTCTTAATGATACTTATCTTGGAACTAAATAATTGAATGAATGAATGAATGAATGAATGAATGAATGAACACTTTATTGCACACTAAATATAAAAAAAGTAATAAAATCACATAAACAAGTATATGGTACAATGGGCGGCCTTATTGCTAACAGCAATTTCTTCCAGGCAACCTTAATTGATGTAATAATCAGAAAATATTTATTATTTATTTATTTATTAAATCTTGGTAGGAGCCCTATACACCCAACATTGCTAAGTTTATTTAATAATGTTTTTTGCTATCTCCAAAAATAAAAGATGCTCTTCCTCGATCTTGTTGTGTTCAACATTTACAGTATTTACATTTGTACAAACCTTTAAGCTAATAAGTTTCGTAGAACTAACGCAGCGACTGGCCATATGTGACCTCCACACGCGTCCTTTCTAACCTAGACCGGTCCGAGTCCACCTTGCTTGGCCTGAGAGACTAATTACCTCCTTCGACATTCCTTGATAAGCAATTGGATCTAAGTGAAAGGTAGATAACAATATCCGAGTCGTTTGCAACTGGTTCGTTTCCTGTGTTTTGATCTGAGATTTCTATATAATTTCTCTGATCTGTTTATTTACTTGCGTCAATTATGTACTTAAATTGAAGTATTTATCTATGAAAAACAAAATTGTTACATAATATAAATGTCTATTTAACTTAACACATCGCGCCCATTCCTCTAGGCGAGAGCTTGGCTAGAGATAATACATACATACATTCACGCCTGTTTTCCCGAAGGGGTAGGCAGAGGCATATTATACGCCCACACTTCGCCAATTATATAGTTGGTCCCACGTAATAGGTGGCGAGCCTATTGCCGCTTACCGGGCACTGTTACATGCGCCAGAGCCTCGTCCGTTGATCGGCAGGTGCACCATTTGCAGGTGAGGTAGGCTTGGGCTCCTCAGGTCTTTGTAGGATCCTTATACAACCTTAGAGATAATGAGGCCAACAAACTTATAAATATGTAATTTTTAAGGAAAATTCTCTAAATCAATTGATAAATTAATATTGGTTATCAAGAATAAAAAATACTTCAACCACTGGAAGATGAACGTCATCATCATTAAGCCACATACTCTCTACCAATTGGGTCCATAAACTGCATGAATCCTTCTACCGAAAGTGTTTCGTTAATAACGCATAGCATAAGCGATGTATAAAAGTAAAAGGTTCTTTATTTCATAAACTGTTACATAGCACTTGAAAACGTTAAAACAAAATATAAATTAAAAAAAACTAAATATTACTACACTGAAATCACGAAGCTTAGATTCACTTACATGCAAATAAATAAAAATTAGGTTAAAGTGAAACTAAGTGCCTTCTATATATAATAGAATAAGTATCATGAAATATCTATCAGCAGGTTGCCACATACCTCCACCCATTCGCATTGGGATCTCAAGCGGATAGCTTGAATCTCTTGACAGACAGTAACTTAATTAAAGATTTCTGACAATTACACCTCATTCGTATTCGTTTCGTATTTAGTCCCAAGATAAGTATCATTAAGGACTTGTGTTATATACTAAATAATGAAAAAACATACATAAATACATATTTTTATTGTAAATACATTCGTAATATACATACGAAAACACCCAGACCAGAATAAATATTCATGTTCATGCACACAAAGATTTGTCCTGTGTGGGAATTGAACCCACGACCTCAGGACCGAAATGCGGGTATTCTCACCATCACGCCAAATCGGTCGTCGAACTTGTAAGATTAGTTTGTAACGCTTAGAAATAGCACTACAATTTAAGCCAAGGACGGCGTCAATGGCCCTATCGACAGAACGGACCACGAGAACAGTTGTAGGTGGGAAAATAATAGTACAGCATTAATGACCCATGTGAACGGAGACAAGAATGATTGTCGAATAAGGCTCCGTATAATTGTACTAGATATGTGCGAGGTAGTTAGTCAGAAGGCGAGGCAACTTATATGGATGTGTGTGTGCTAAGTGGTACCGGCCTAGAATAGTGCCAACCCCTCTAATCTCACGGGGAGTCGTAAGAGTCGACGAAGTGAAATCCTACCGACTGATGGACAGCAGTGTCATCCTGAGTACTGGCTTAAACTTCGATCACCCACCGGCACAGTGTCGTAATTGTAAATACTCCTTATATAATTATTATTAATCCTTTATTGCACATAAAAACATAATCGCATTACAAAAATAGTATTTAAGAACAAAAGTACAAAGGTTGACTTATCTCTAAGAGAGATCTTTACCATCCAACCCTAGCAGTTATAAATTAGGTTAAGTACGTACAATGTAATCTATTGGGGAGGCTTATGTTCAGCAGTGGACTTTATAAAGCTAATATGATGTGGAATAAGTGAAGGATATCTACTTTCTTACCAGATAAGTAATTAATAATGTTAGAGGAAGTATGTAAGAAGAAACTGTAGTTGAATAAAAAAAATACATCAGGTCTAAAGCTTCGTGGTAGTGATGTACAAGCCTGATGTCCTATTGCTTAGAGCTTGGTGTCGTTTACAGGGCTTGCCTCATTTCTGTGGCGCCCGAAGACTCGGAAGTCTATTGCAGAGCTCGAGCCTTTTTGAAGCCCGCCTTCGCCTCGAGGCTTTCAAAAAAGGACTCGAAGCCTCGAGTCTTGTACATTACTGCTTTGTGGGTTCTAACAGTGTGATGCAGTTGTTTATGATTCTAAGCTGTTCCTTAAGCTTTAATATCTAAATCACTGTACATATTATCATGATCTGTGAGATCTTAGAAGAGGACATTGGCAGGCACTCGATAAGCTGTAAGTAATGCAGGCAAAGCAAGAAGAAAAAGCTACTATAGCATACATTGCGTCGTTTTGTATCACTTCTTATAAACAAATGCAAACTAAAAGTTGGTGCAATAGCGAATAATTTAATTAACTGATTCAATGGCCAGCAGTCAGGTCGTGATTAACGTAAAGGTTAGACAAATAAAGTGTATGAACTGGCATACACTGCGGTTAAGACAGGCGACCTAAATGTATGGACTTGTATAAACTGCGGTTAAGCGTAGCGACCTAATTGTTAGTCTTTTATGTTTCAATATGTTATTATGCGGTAGTACTTAAGTCAATTTAGAGATCTTATAGGAAGCTTGAGTTCTAACAGTAGGACGCCACATCTGTTGCGAGACTGTTCGAAAGGGTTCGGCCTCGAGAAGTAGACGCTCAAGAAGGAACGTGTATGTTTTTTAGTCAGTAAAAGTCTGACACACCCTCCCGCTCCACTCACAGCAAGAGAAGTTCATTTAAAGATTGTCCATCCGAAAAAAAAGGACGCCACATCTGCTTTTGTCAATCCGCATTGGAATCCTTTTTATCTTATAATTTAGTGAAAAGACGCCTTTGGAACTTAAGGAAGTATTAGCATACATGAGATTGAGACCTAATAATAACATTCTCTGTGTCTTCTATTGGAACTACTATGGTGAGTGTTCTGAGGAGCTTTTCGATCTCATCCCGCCCTATCCTTTCCTATCGAACAACACGTGCTGGTCTTAAGGACACAGTATGTGTTTGTAGGCTATCAGTACTCGAACCAAGAACTTTGGTAAGTCGTTCGTGTGTAAGATCATTAAGCTCTGAAATTCGTGGCCGGCTTATGTGTTTCCTAGTTCCTATATTCCCTAGGTCTTTTAAGAGGGGCGAGAAACGGAATTTTAGCAGGACGTCATGAGTGGGGTTTTGAAACGTGGTTACTCCACGATATGAAGCACCTTATTATTTTGGACTGCATCGACTGCTTACCATTAGTCTGGATTGAGTTATTATGACGTGTTACATTAAAACAAAAAAAACAATAAATCACTGCTATTATCCTCCTCCTGCTCTTTCCTTGTGTTCTTATTTACGTAAATAATAAATATTTTTTATAGCACGAAATGACACGAATTAACATTACAGGTCTTATTACGAAACGAGATCTAAAGTTAGAATAGGTTTAAATCTAGTGCCGTCACTTTCATTTGATAAGATGAAGACAGTGACAGCACTAGTTTTAAACGTGGCCTAACTTTAGGTCTCGTTTTGTAATAAGCAAGTTCATAGGGAACTTTATTCTTGTAAAAATATATAAACTCCTTTTGTATAGTACACATACTGCCTCCATAGTAGCTCTGCTTAGTATGGGGTTAAATGTCATAGGATAATATTATTATAATATATAAAGGCTTTTCATCTGTCTTTTTTTCACTTGTTATTCAATCAACGTTGTCCAATTGGCAACTTTTCATCGTCAATGGGTAGGGGTTCTGGCGACAGATTGGTATAATATTGTCACGGAGCACCTGATTCTGTGCCCTTGTGTTCCCTTCAACGGCCAAGTCACACTAACTATAATAATGAAGAAATCGCAGTTAGGAACCTTAGACTTGGCACGATTGTGTCTAGATTTCATTACCTTTTAGAGATGAGCAAGCAGCTCCATCGAGACTTGTCTAGTTTTTTTACAGAATGTTTTTGGTGGGATTACGTTTACAGTTTATCTGTAGGTTCTTAACTGCAAATTTCCCATTGAAAAATATATCAATAAACTAATATAATTGGGCCGGCAATGACCTAAGGTAACACACAATAAAAATTAAAGTATCTGCCTAATGAAACAAAAATTTAATTAATTAGCAACAATTGGGACTCAATTCTAACAAATGCTGTAATGAAAACATTGTGGCCTCCATTGTTTAAACATGAAGCGCGATAGATAATAATTGGCATTGAATTTGGGTTTCACCTTCAAATATTTCACATTAAATTTATTGTATAACTCTTATAACATTTCATAATGCTTAGAGATTGTATAAGCTTTGTTTTGTTTATCCTTTGATGTTAACACTTCTGTGTGAAGTTAAATAAGGTCATCACAAGTTAACACCACTCAGATGTTCGATTGATACTCAGATTTTAGAGGCTTTTCGTGTTTAACTTTTTGGGACTTCGTTGTTAGGGGCGTATCTTATCTTATCTTATCTTGTCACGGGGGCCATAGACTGCTCGTAGCGTACTTTGACCCATATGTCGGATCTTTTGTGCATCCCCTTGCCTTTCACTCCAAATCTCCAAATATTATTGCCGTCATCTTAATGACAGTCTTTGCAGAGTGTTAGGGGCGTATTAGCGCTACAACTTAAAGTAAACTTAAATGGAAGTCAAAGTCTGCAAATTTATATTCCGTTATTAAACCTTTTTAAATAAAAAATCCTATTTTTTGTTGCAAGTACGTAGAACATTTTTTTTGTTGTGTTATATGTGGTCGTTTAGTCATGGAAGAGGTCTTGGGCGGTTTAAAAATCTAACAGCAGGACGCCACACAACTGCCGCACCAATCCGCCGTCAGCGTGGTGAAATATGACTTCAATCCCAATTACCTGGGTTCGTTAGAGTAGACTCGCAATCAGTAGTGGGACGTTAAAGGGTCGAAGAGAAAACCTTTTTTATGCACTTTGATATACCACCCATGGCTTTCTGTAGTATTTCACAAAACGTTTGTGTACCAACTTCGCCTATAGAAACGTGCCGGTCCCACAGCTGTCACCTCTGTCGCCATTTTGACTCACGACCGTTTCATAAGCTTCCGACCGTGCGTTACGGTTGCGTCACGCACAGGCCTATTAGATTTGCACCTGTTTAACATGCAGTGTGGTTTTACTATGACATTGGTGTCTTTTTAACAATTTACCAGATGGACTGTTCTAATTTGTTTTCAATGCAGTGCACCTTTATTCTGTCCTCAAAAACTATGTTAAGTTTCGGGCCCCATTGAGTTATCCCGCGTAAATAGTCCTAACTCAACTTGGTTCGCAGGAGAAAAAAAAATCGGAATTACACATACTATTATCAAATATAAAATACATACATAAAAATTACACAGAAAAGAATTTTTGTACAATAAAAATCAATTAAAATATTACATTATAGTTATAAGCAAGAAACCAATTTATTTCATAAATTTCATTCATCTCTTCTCTCTATCAAAAAACTCATTTTATAGGGCATTTATAAAACGTGTTGTTTTTTACCGGCCGAGGCCGCTACCCCCTCTCATCTCACGGAAAGTCTTATGATTCGACGAACAGAAATTTTACCGAACGATGGGCAGCAGCGTCATCCTGCATACTGGCTTGAACTCGCCAACCCGCCTGCCCAGCGTGGTCCCCCAATAGCATATAATTTATTGGGGAGGCTTCAGAAGTGGACTTTACAAGGCCGGTATTATGTTCATAACTATACTCTTTCTTAACATGTGGTCACAGAAGAATTGACAGCTAGAATGTTTTTAATTTCGCCACTATCATTTGACAGCGAGAATGTTCACGATTTCACCACGATTTCCAGACGAACAGACAGCATGATAGAAAAACAAACAATAATTATACTACATGATATCTATACTGCAAATCTAATTACAATCATTTGTCAAACCTGACCTTCGATATAATTGGCCATCGATCATTTTGTAATCATCCCTGATTCAGATCATCGAGAGACGAATGATTAGATGATCACAATCCCCTGCATAAAGTGAAACGCAAATATAATTTATGAGGTTAGTAGTAATAAGATCGTTTATAGATTACATGAGGGCAGTTACAAAATATGTCTGCTCTTGCGCATGTATTTCTTAGTCAAAAGCTGAGTAGTAATCAGAGCACATCTATATTTATAAATAAATAAAATTGAAACGTCTGTTTGTAATGTAAAACATAATCTTTTAGTCAAATGCTTATGAAAGTATCGTCACGATGGAATTTAGTCCTTCTCAATAGTTTTTTATATTATTATAAAAATACCTCCATTTTTGTTTTATAGTTTGTTATATCTAAATACCCTCATTTGGAAACGCTGGGCAGGCGGGTTGGTAATCGCAGATTTAGCCAGAAGACAGGATGACGCTGCTGCCAATAATACGTTTGGATTTCTCATCGTCGGCTGAAAAGAGTTGGGATTATTCTAGGCCGATACCAGACGGCACAAGCACAAGAATATTAAAATTTTATATGTCTGTTTGTTGTGGCTATTCTTCGAACCAGCTAAAGCGATTTTGACAGGACTTCCACTTACAGACAGTTGATGTTATATAGAGTAACTTTATAATGTCAGCATTGTAAGTTTCAGTGCTGAACATTAGCCATCCACATATATTACATTCTATTAAGGGTATTATCCCATAATCATCAGGCTGATAATCGCAGTTTAAGCCAGTACGCAGGATGACGCTGCTGCCCATCATCCGGTAGGATTTCTTTACGTCGACTCTTACGACTCTAAGTGAGATTAGAGGGGGCGGCACCATTCTAGACGGTACCAAACGGCCAAAAAAAACTTTGGTTACTTTTGAACCAAAATATTACAAAGCATTGGTATGTCAATCGCACGAAGTCGCGGCCGCCCGCTAATGTATAAACATTATAATCATGCGTATGATTTTAGTCTTTATTTGAAGTGGCCATTAATTATCTCGCTCATTATATTCGAGTTAGGAGGTACTTACGCATTATTAATTAATTGAGAACATAGCACATTGCATTAAGTGATATAGATAATAATAGTCATTTATTTATATCACAAAAGGCACATATGAAATACTTCATAATGGTTGCTACGATTCATTTTATGCAATACGTTTCTATACAGTTTATTTGTTAGTAAAAGGTAATGTATAATTGAAAGTAACTATATTTGTTTGGTTTAGACAAGATCGTCTACTGACACATAAGAAAACATACTCACATAATCGCACACATACACTCCCACACACGTTTTTATTTTTAATTGTTTTGTTTAGGTTCCTTAAAATATTGGTTTAATGTGCAGGTAGCTTAATTAATAAAGAAGCGCTCGTAGCTCTGCGGTGCTCGGTGGTCGGAAACGATCACCGAAGTACAGCAGAAGTCCCTTTTATTTAATAGGACGAAGACAGTGACAGCACTAGTTTAAACCTTGTCTTACTTTAGATCTCGTTTATAATAAGCCACTACTTTTGCCAACACGAAACACATTTCAACAATGAGCCCACAATGAAGGAAGCATCAAAAGACGCGGTACAGAAGCAGTTTATGTAATCTATTATCTATTTACTGCTATTCTATATAAAACGTTATTCGCTTTGGTCGGTGGTGAATTAGCTAATAGCATTTAAGGCTTGCAGGTTGAGTTGCATCACTTTTTAAGCATCGATTTTTAAGTAGCTTTTTCTGAATCTTTTTAATTTATTTTGTGTTATTTATAAAGCTATACTGTCTAAAGGAATGGACTGCATAGCTATGTAATTTTTGATCAAGAATTTATGTTCGGGTGTACACAACCTAACCTTTTTTGTTTTCATCGTCGGTAAATATATTCGGTGTACGCACTGTCTCCCGGCCAATGGGGTACAACCTCACCGGCAAGTGAGGCAAACATAGAAGTTCCCGGTAAACAGCAATAGGCTCGCCACTTTCTACGTGGAACCAACAACCGACAACCGATATGGCGTGGTGGCGAGTATACCCGCATTCCACTCCTGAGGTCGTGGGTTCGATTCCCACACAGGACAAATATTTGTGAGTATAAATATGAATATTTGTTCTGGTCTGGGTGTTTTTCTATGTATATTAAGTATGTATTTACAAAAAAAAAAGTATTTATGTATGTTTATCCGTTATTTAGTATCCATAACACAAGTTCTTAATGATACTTATCTTGGAACTAAATAATTGGTGTAAGTGTTAGAAATATTTATTATTATTTTTTATTATTATTATATTAACAACAAAATTGGCGAAGTATGGGCGTATAATATGTCTCTGCGTAAACAGGCGCGATTGTATGAATGTATGTATCTATGTTCGTATACACAAGAAAAACAAATTAAATAATCGTACACTACAAACCATAATAGAACATAACATTGTAATATTAGTTATAACCAGCATTAGCAATATTACAACTTAATTAATAATTTAACTGTTTGTTTGTTACAGGTAAGCATTGCTTGGATGTTGGTTTAGAATCTTCACTTAATCGCATTTGATACGTAGTGGAGTAAGATCTGAATTCATATCCGTTAATAGTCTCGGACATAAAGGTTTGAACTATTTAAACGCTCGTAAAGTGCGTACGTGTGTGTGTGTTAGTACGCCCGTGTGTGTGCTTGCGCATACACCCGCGGTTAAGGAATGTATATATAAGTGTGTGTAGCTACGTTGTTCCAGCCTATATTGGCTCTGTTGTACTTTTAAATGCTCGAAAACTGGAACCTTGGAATTTCCAACACCACTTAACGTCGTTTTATGCCATATTTGATCACAATATTTCACAAAATCCTCGCCATTCATTCATTCCACAACGCAAGAGTACGCGCCAATCAGCGCACCTGTCATTTCCAAGTCTTAGTTTCAATAAAAAATAAGCAATAGACGGTCAAGAACAGTTCAAAATAGTGTTTAATGGATAGTTCACTTCATCAGCTTTGTTATATTTCAAGTCATCTTTGACAATATACCATAAATAGAACAATCATTAGAAACAATAAAAGTTATCACTATCATGAAAATACGAATGAAATAACTGTACCAACACTTAATGCACCACACATTGATATCGGCTACTAAAAACCATTTCACTTCTCTAATAACGTAACAACACTACTGAAGTTAATATTTAACGTCACTAGTTATAAACAAATATAACAAGTTACCTAATACGAGTAAGTCAGTGGTCAGAGAAAGTGGTGACGTCACATTAAGATATTCACTTCGTATTTTATAGGGAAATGTCAACGGATGTGTTCTAGGAAATTGTGTGTTTCCTACATATAAGATTACTGTTTAATTTATTACTGTTACTGTTCCGGTTGCCATTTAGTTTAGTTCTCATTAATGATCTTAATAAGGCGTTTTGCATACTAGGCTTAGAATTCTGTATCTTCAGCTCAATTTAATTGTATCATTTAATTGAATTTATTTGGTGACGACCGATATGACGTGAGGTCTTCACGTTCACAATTTTTTTTTTGTTTAATTCATCATTTTTGCGTACCTATACCGATGCTCCACCTAGCTGGAGGGCGGCCCATACTGCGCTTACCGAGAGTGGTCTCCATTATAGGACACGTCTACCCCAGCGGTTATCGGTGCTACGGCATATATGACCGGCCCACTGCCTCTTCAGCTTGCTAATCCTTTGTGCTATGTCAGAAATCACCTCATTCCTAATACGATCCTTCAATCGTTACTCTACACAAATATTAAATTAAATTTAACAACATACTTTTTTTTGAAAGAAGTTATTTTATTTTAACTATAATTTAGTCTAAACAAGCTAATTAGTAACTTTCTTTAATCTCACACAAATTTACTACTTTGTTTCTATAATTAAAATTTGATTTAAATTGTAAGCAAAATAATTCTTATGACAAATACCTGTAATCACAGTGCTGCAAGTTAGATATTGCAAAGCAACGGAGCTATGAATTTTAATGTAGGCATTGGGTTAATGAGGCCAATTATGCGTTATTATGCCGCAGATGACATTTGTGAATGCAACAATGCTTTGTTGCCAGTTGTATACGTTGTTTCAAGGGAGTGCAGAACGACTTGAATGTATAATGATAGAACATTTTGTGAAGTGGATTTGGTGAAGTAATGGTTGGTTCAATTCCTTACACTTGGACGGGTACTTGACCTTTAGAGTTTAAACCCATTAATGAAAGTGAATGCCAATACATTTATATTGATGATGTTTGTTTAAATACATTTAAAGAATGTGCTTTTTTGCGTTGTCTTTCAATAAAAATTAGTAAACTGTTCTAAGGTAAGATAAATGAAATAGTTATTCAGTTAGCCCTAACTAACATTATTTACTTTTCACAATTTTGTGAATACCATCAGTAACGTATTAAAACTTGATTGTGTCTAAAAAAACATGAAACTATCATCATTCCTGAGGCCGTCTGTTGTTTCGTACACAGGACAAATCTTTACGTGCATGAATATAAATTTTACTCTGTGCTTGCGCAGTCCCCCCTTCCATTCACCTTTTTCAATCGACATCGACTCCCTTGTCGACCACCTCATCCTTAACACACTCAATCACTATCTTCCCCTCCACCCGTTAGCATTCACACCCATTCCCGTCACATACACCTAACAAGAACTATTAACAATCGAGAAGTCACTTATTCAATAAACAATGTATGTCCACATAGCCACCAGACCATTACGTCCGGCTTAATAGCACTCCTTTATCCATTCATATATGGTCCATTTATATATGGACCATGAAATCTGATACACTGACCATTCGAACATGTAATTCTGCTAATCTAATATATTGGTAGTTGAAAACTTAACGCATGGTAGCAGACAAGCAGCCTTCGTGTATCGTATGGAACTTTAATCATTTAGGTGAATATGATTATATGTAACTATGCTATACAAGGATTATAAAGTGACACTAAATTACTTTATAGTCCGCAATACAACTTACTTAAATAAGATCCTCACTTAAATTATACCAGAACGAGTACAGAGATGAATGAGGCTCTGGCGAACATAAAAGTGCCCGGAAAGCGGCATAAGGCTCGCCACCTATTACGTGGGACCAACAATATAAATGGCGAAGTGTGGGCGTATAGTATGCCTCTGCCTACCCCTTCGGGGAAACAGGCGTAATATACGAATATAGAGGATGTAGAACTAGAGTTTTTATAACATAGGGATTTGAATTTGAACTTAGACCGTCTCTTAATCATCATATCCTAGCATTATCGTGGTTGCCCTAAACTTAAGCTTAGGGCTCAGGGTCTACTCACTTGTCTAACCAGATTTAACTAAATTTCAGTTATTACATGGAGCGACTGCCGTCTGACCTCCGCAACCCAGAAGAGGACATCATTCTATGCGTTAAGCAGCTGTTGTTGTCTGTATGTTAGAAAGCACTGACTTCCTAATAGCGACTGCCATAGATACTCATGACAGCCCCGACCAACGGCTTAACGAGCTTTCCGAGGCACGAAGCAAGCGATAGTTACGCACGTAACTTTAAAAAGTCATAGATACCAGGCTTTGAACCCGAGACTCTTTGAATTTCACTATGACTATTATAAGACTACGACTCTCGCCACTGGGCTATCACCGCCCAGTAAATGTCTAGCTAAACAGTAGGCTAGAAAGTATCAGCCCGCCTCACCCCGTGCTCTATTTGTTCCAGTTTTCGCCGATCCGTGTCTAGTTCACTGCTAATTAGCCAGTTAGATAATGGCTGTCAATCACACTTACCGCTGACAGCTAGAAACTATAACAAACCGCTAACGTCCAATTAACCTAGTGTCACTTCATTCGTTTCGTTTTACTAAAGCGTTTCATTTGGGTACGTCGTCGTACTACTTAATTTAATTCTTTAATAAATAATATCACAAATGTGTAAATAATGTTATGTATATGACTTAGTATTGTGTTTGCTTATTTATTAGAAATTTGACAAATCACACCTGTTTCCCCGAAGGGGCTGAGGCATATTATACGCCCACACTTTGCCAATTGTGTTGTTGGTCCCACGTGAGGCTAGTCCTTAGATAGGTGACCGTTGGTGTGATTTCAAATTTCGAGCTACTTCGAAAGGCATGTCAAGCCGTTAACTCCTATTATTACTCTTTAATTTTGTGGTAACCAAACTATATTCCTATTGGCAGTGGTGTAGCGAGGGCTTCTGCTGCCTGAGGCTGACTGGAAATTTACCGCTCTTTTTTTAAAAAAAATATATGTAAATGTAACTTTTTTTACTTTATGACAATATCAATATTCGTAGTCAATATTTTAAGTTATCTAAATACTAGTTTGTTAGCTCCACCGTGGATATAGTCGACCTGAGAGGCTTTTATAAATAGTGGTACCCGGCGCCAACCCCGACCGGGGCCATAGCCCCCTCTGCCCTCCCCCGTCGCTACGGCACTGCCTAATGGGTGGCTTAAATCCAACAGCAGGACGCCACAATCCGCACTGGTGAAGTATGACCTAAATCCTTCTGACCTTAATTCGTGAAAAGAGGCCTGTGCTTAGTAGTACGTGAATAAATAATTTATTGATTCAGGCGTTACTTTGCGGAAATCCATTGTAAGCAAGCACAACGATGTCTTCACGACCAACGCTGAAACGAGAGAACTCTCGTTTCAGCGTTGGCGTTGTTTTTCTGAGGCTCCTATCTTACCTGAAGATGCCCTGTGTAAGGGCGAAACACGTGTCGTGTTGAATAGTTTCTCGATTTTTCGGGAAATTATAGTAGCGCGGGAATTGTTACAAAGATATTTTTAATCCATCACTTGAGTACGTGAATAGACAGGAATAATGACGATGAGTAGAAAATCATCCTTCATTGAATATACCTCACATTCCAAAGCATAATTCAAGTGAGTTTATTACCACTTTCAGTTTCTAAAGTACCCACCTGTGCCATATTGCTCGGTACAATGGTTTTCCTTATAAATTCTCGTAAAATACAAGTCGATCTATATTCCTACTGTTGTTGGAACCTTGCCACAATTACTAGTTACACGGTTCATTTGAGGGTTATGTACGATACTCGTATCGCGGAAAAAAACGGTGTTTTAATTTAAACAGAGAAAAAATAATAGGATACTGTGTTAAATAGTATCTCGTATCGTATAACAAATAGGGGCTTATAACAAAAAAGATCTAAAGTTAAACCAGGTTTAAAACTAATGCTGTCATCTTCATTTTATGAAATAAAAGTGATTACTAGTGAGCACTAGTTTTAAACCTGGTTTAACTTTAGACTTTGTTTTATAATAAGCCCCACAATGTTTATTTAAAGATTTATTGAGCCAAACTGAAAAAAATATATTTTGACTATGAATACCCGAATTTTTACTATGTACCTATACCCGAATGTTGACTATAAATCTTTTCCGATACACGGAGGAAACACAACAGGCTTTTCACATTTCCTTCACTATTGCCATCGTAATCTAGTATTTACTTACTATCTAACTTGTAACATTATTGTCAATTTTCGAATTAATTCAGAGTTTCGATTAAAAATTTGACTTCAATTTTATGCTCTTCATCAATTCATGCTTATCTCGAAAGGCTTTCAAGCTTCATGTATGATTATATCATCTCAGCTCATTGAAATCGTAGTACTGAGCACGAGCCTCTTCTCACATACCGAGATGAGAGGGCAAATTTTAAAAAATATAATACATACATTCATAATAAAAGAAAAAATCAGTGACAGCCCTATAATATAACATGACAAATAGTTATAAATATCGTATTGAATGCGGGTGCCTTATCGCGTGTGTTTTCCAGTGTTCAATAGTTACCTATTTATATTTTTACGATTCGGTACGTTCCGTGTAATAATGCATTATTCTATACTAGAGGCCACCGACAGCTTTGGTTGTATGACCCACTAGCACTGTGCAAATTTGGATCCTACGTATTTTCCAAAATATTTTGATAAAAGATTTCATCATCATCATTATCATCAGCCTATCTTCGTGGACATGCCTGGACCTTTCTAACGGCATGCCACTAAGCTCGATCTCCAGCGATAAATAATTTAGGAACATTAAAAATATGTGTAGCTAGTAAAATACATACATAATTTCCTGCCTGTTTCTCCGAAGGGGTAGGCAGAGGCATAATAAACGCCTACAATCATAATGTCCAACCCGAACATAGTTAACTCAAATTGTTTTTTTTTGACATTTACGTCTTTTAAGAACTAGATGTGTGATATAGTTAAATTTAACGTGGAAGATGATAAACTACAGGTAAAATGGAGTATGCAAGCCTTTACAGTGCAAGCTCGTACCCTTGCCTTCTTTGGGCACGTATCCCGACGTGGCGAGGATTCCATAGAGCGCCTAGTACAGGGCAAAGTTGAAGGCATCCGAGCACGAGGTAGATCACTCATGAGATGGACGGACCAAATCAAAGCAGCCGTGGACAGTGCTCCACACGTGTATACCAGGAAGGCCAGCATCAGAGAGGAATGACGGCGAGTTGTGAGGCGGGTCACTGCAACTGAAGTGACGACCACGGCCACTCTGCCAAGAGTGTAACGACGCAGAAGAAGATAGTGGAGCACGTAATAACCTAATTTATTAAATCTAGAGGTGTTCTTCTAAAAACCCCTGTTTACCCACAAAGTAAAGCTTTTTTTTTGTTTTCCAAGGTACGTTCCTGGTTTATTACACATCGGGAGTCTACTTCGCAACTTATGGCATCATGGTAGTATTAGTGTATAGGTACCATAATGGACATTTATGGTCCTAAAACTGAGGTTTAGGATGGATGTAAATCCTAAAATTTATACGAGTGTGAAGTTTTAAGTCTCATTATAACAGTCATATCTTTATAAGGCTGATATGATAGTGGAGTTAATGAGCGTGAATGAAGCTAAAAGTTTTTACCAAGATCGTAGCAAGTGGAAGGATGTGATCTCTGCCTACCCCTACGGGAAAGAGGCGGGACATTATGTATGATAGTGGACAAATGGACAAATGTCCACTATCATACATAATGTCACGCCTGCACATAATGTGTACAGTGTAAATACACTGCTGAATATTGGCCTCCCTAATGTATTCCATTCTTTTGAGGGTATTTGCCCTATAATCTGGCTGCCAGGCTGGGCAGTTGGTTTGGTGATCGCTGTTCCAGCCAGTACACAGATGCTGCCCATCATTTATTAGCACTATTCTAAGCATGTACACGGCTTTTAAATCTACAAGCATATAGGGGCTTATGACAAAACAAGATCTAAAGTTAATCCAGGTTTAAAACGAGTGCCGTCACTTTTGTTTGATAAAATAAAGACAGTGACAGCACTAGTTTTAAACCTGGTTAAACCTGGTTAAACTTTAGATCTTCTTTTATAATAAGCTTCATAAGTTTTAAGTCTACAGACGAAAAATTTCCATTTAACACTTCACACAGACATAAAAAATTTCTTACACCTTAGTTTGAGGTTTTAGGACCGTGAGTGGTCAGCTCAAGACCGTGCTACATGCCCTTTGCAACGGTGAGAGATAAGTCTGTCCTGATAACTCGTACCGAGCGTTATCGACTTGTCAGGTCGGAATGTCACGATTTGTATGATCTGACCTAATGATGGTGTCAATTCTAAAATAGGGATCTGACTCATTGGTTGGATATAAACTTCTTTTCTATATAAAGTTATGAGAACCCAGACAAGGTTTATTTAAGGTGATGGAAAATGTTTGTGATCACTATTTACCTACGAGTGAAATAAACGGACTTTTAACTAACACGTCAATTAAAAATACGTAAACTCCGACATTTTGGAAATTCACATGTTCTAAATTAATGATTTTGACTAGGTGGATATTCTCTTTGTATTTCTAGAAATGTCTTGTATTAAGCTCAGTGGTCCGCGTTCGCCTTGTATTGCCTTTTATGTATAAAAGTAATTCGTGTTAGTTAAACTATTTATAACTCAAGAATGACTGAACCAATTTAGCTGAAAATTTATGGGTTTGTAGCTTAGAACCAGGAGACGGATAAAGGATAGTTTTAATCCCATTTCCGTGGAACGTGACATAAAGCGTGGCTAAACAAAACGCAACTGACGTGGAATTACAAAACGCTAACTTTCTTCAATTGGTAGCTGAAGTTAAAAGCTACTTTGAATTTTTCAGCAGGAACTTGATTTTAAAAAGTTATTGTTGGTTAAACGGACGAATGTCACACGCCGCTAGTAATTATATAAAAATATAGTCATCTAGTACTTTTACATTCTTATAAGTATAGTACCCCAATCAGTCTGTAAATTTCTCTTTTCTAGAATAGAAATCTGATTTATAGTCCGTTCATAAATCTAGATTGAGCGGAAGATATTCGACACTATGTCTAGGATAGAATTAATTAAAGCAGAACAGCGTAGGTGTAAAATAATGGCATAGCCTAAAACTTAGAAAGTAGCCCCAACAACCTTCGCAGAACTAGTTGCTCATTATAATGCTTAATAACCTGCTTATTTTATAGATCATCGTTTTCGGTTGCGCAAGAGCTTTGCTATAATTTTAAGAGTAAATAATGTTGATCTACATATTCGACAGGTTGTATGTTAAGGCTCCATTCTTAAATCGTAAGGTTATACGGTTCTATGCATTACAAATTTTAGTGTGTATAATAAAATACATATATACATTCACGCCTCTTTCCCCGAAGGGGTAGGCAGAGGCATATCATAGCATCAGTGTGGGCACTTCGCCAATTATATAGTTGGTATCACGTAAAAGGTAGCTAGCCTATTGCCGCTTACCGAGCACTGTTATGTTCGCCAGAGCCTCGTCCGTTGATCGGCAGGCGCACCACTTGCAGGTGAGGTTGGCTTGGGCTCCTCAGGTGTTGGTAGGATCCCCATACACCCACACATAATAACATATACCTACACAAAAGTTTGAAGTTCTAGTATAAACTTTGCTAATTTAGATTAAAAAAAAAACATTAAAGGATTACTAGAAAACATATCTGTAAATTAATAAATACTAAAATAATGCCATTAGTATGTTTGTAAACACGATTAGTGTGCGATTTGATGATTAGTGTATGGGCGTACATAAGGCACTGCTGGGTAATGCATGCGCCCAGCAAATAGTTTATTTATTAACACTTTGAGAATTAGTCTAGTAATTACATGAGTCCGTAAAAGAAATGAATAAGATTATCATTATATTTTTTTAAGATGGACAAGTGAATGGAAATGATGGGAGGGGAAGATCACAATGGCGAGCAGTTCGAAGATCTATCTGAATGCTCATTTAAAGAGAACTATTAATTTTAGTAGTAGTATATTTCTTAGCATGGCCGCTGTAATCGCAAATTAGTCTAAGCCATTGGTCTGTGGGCGGATTAATACTCCTATCTTTCATTGTTACTAGTCTACGAGGGCTGGCACGTATCTTTCTGATCCAAGCTAAAGTTAATCAGAGGATAGTAAACTGAAATGCACTCAACTCCAAATAATCCCTTGGAAAAACCTCGCCAGCGGGCCAAGGGCAATCCAAGGGTACTCGGCACAAATTATATTTGGAAACGTATCATACGCCCACACTTGTCTCTCATATTTCGGGATAAACTCGCTTGTAATGACTTGCAGTAAGATGATAGAAAGACACCGTTGGCATCTTGTGTAATGGAAGCTTATATTTTTCAACCCTCGCAGCTTTAATCGCTTGATTCAGTCGCTTGTTCAAATGCTTAGTTCAAGCTATTTGGCTGTGGGCGGATTTATACTCCTATCTTTCATTGTCACTAGTCTACGAGGGCTGCCAGATTATCTGATCCAAGGTGAAGTTAATCAGGGGATAGATAAACTGAAATGCAGTCACTTCATTGCCAACAGCATACGGTTCTTCTGCAAGGCATTAAGTATTGCGACAGTTGTAAGGCTAGTTTTATACTGGTGGAAAAAATAATAACATATATTATATCTATACAAAAATGAAATCATATTTATTTGCACATACAGGTGGTACAGGGGTGTTCATTTGTATTTGCTACCCATTGTGGACGGCCGATATGGCGTGGAATACCTGCACTCCGCTCCTGAGGTCGTGAGTTCGATTCCCACACACGACAAATATTTGTGTGCATAAATATGTACATTTGTTCTGATCTGGGTGTTTCCTATGTATATTTAGTATGTATTTACAAATAAAATGTATAGAAGTAGGTTTATCCGTTCTTTAGTATCCATAACACAAGTTAATGATACTTATCTTGAAGCTTAATAATTGATGTGGTTGATGATAGAAATAGTTGAGGATATTTATTTATTTGCTAAAATTTGCTTTACTTCATAATTAGGCTCATGGCATGCAAATATACACAATAATATGGTCAAAATTGTACACCTCGTATATTAATAATTGTTTTGTAATAATGTTTAAGTACCTTTAAGTTTCTTTGCTTTCTATGGGAGAAATAAATAAATATTATTATTATCAAATCTGATTTATAAATACCATTAAAGCGTGTGTTTGTTATGTCAAAAAAGGAGCTTTTTATTAAATGAGTTTGAATCAAATCCAGGTGGATTACATTTTTTTGCAGATTTTTCGGACATAGACTGAACGCCTATCGCGTGAAGCACTTCCATGTAATATAACAAAGATAAATGCATATTTTTTTATAACATAGTGGATTAAAACGTCTAATAATTTGCATTTGGAATGCCCGACCATAGAATCTCCGTTTGGTTCTATTTCTCCAGTATGTACTAGCCTTTACATCACCCTGGCGAACGATTATGTAAATCAAACAAATAATCTTATGTTTATTTATTCACGCCTTTGTTTCAATGAAGGAGTGTGGCAGCCTCCTTTTGTCTGAGATATTATGTATGCACATATCTGTGCTGAATTAATGTATCTTTTTTTTTAAGTTATAAATTAATTCCATGATTAACTGCACGATATAAAATGAATAAATAGTTATAGGCTTTTGTCTTGTAGCGCTTGCTTCTTGAGTTTAGTGTTACAGTAGCGCTTTCAAATACATTCATTCACGCCTGTTTTCCCGAAGGGGTAGGCAGAGGCGTAATATACGCCGCCACTTCGCCAATTATTTAGTGGCGAGCCTATTGCCGCTTACCAGGCACTGTTATGTTTACCAGAGTCTCGTACTTTGAAAGGCAGGTGCCCCACTTGCAGGTGAGGTTGGCTTGGGCTCCTCAGAGCTTGGTAGGATCCCTATATATATACTGCTATATAGCAGTATATCAATATTGGTATTGATATTTTAGCGCTTTCATTAGCTTGAAATAAAAAATAAAATAAAAAATTTAAGAAAATAAAGGTAACATAAAAATTTATAAAATATACTTTATGGTCTTTAAGATCAACAGGATCAAATGTTTATTTAGTAGCGATTAGCTTGCTTGTTTGTTTAGTTTAGTGTTGTAGTATCGCTTGCTTGTAATCATTTATAATAAAAATAAATGGTTCTCTAAGCAGGTGTTCGTTTTACGCTTGTTTGGTTCTGGGATTTTTAAGATTATTGAATACACATACTTTCAAATTTTGATGGTAAGATAATGTTTATTGAAGAGACTTGTGCACAGTAGTATGCTCAATGCAGTCTGTTAAACCTATGTAAATACGTTAATAATAAGGAAAAATATCTTGATAAAACATTTTTGAATTTTGAGTTAACGACTAAAAGGGCGACAAGCTGATGTTCTGAAACCATAGAATAGCTAAAAAATATTCTTTGTAACATTGCGCATAGTTAGATTAATTGCAACTATTTACTATATCTTAGAATGATGTTTAAGTCTTTATGGTAATGCAAAAATGTTACAATGTGCTAAGGTCAGGCAAAGCAATTAGTCAATTGTGCAGAATTTATTTTATACGTAGTTTATTAAAACAAATAACTTTAAGACCTGATAATAAATGCAATTTTGGATATTATGTAAACATTTAAAAGTCTATTATTGTTGTAAAATTTGTAAATTTGTCACGCTGTTTTTTACCTAACTTTGACCTATGATTTTATCGTTCTATTGACCTATTACTTCAGGATCATAAGCATTGTGGCATATTTAAGTCCACTACTAAACATGCATAGAAAGAAATAAAGATTTTATCTTTCGACTACACACAAAAAAAAGAGATTTAAAAAAAAGGTTTAAATCTAAAACTATTAAAAATAATAACAGTGTGCATAGATAATGAGGGGATGAGTTGAGGAATAGCCTCACAATCCAATAAATTCGACGGTCCGACACTGCGCTGGGAATAATCCAAGAAGATGGTCATCATTGCTGGTCTACTTCTATGGGGCTACTGGCCACCAAAAACAAAGAGTATATACAATATAAGAAGTACATAAAAAAGAAAAAGATCATAAAATTTAAAGTACCTACAACAAAAAAATTGACAATTGAAGAAAGAATCATAAATTAAAAGATAATTGCCCGTTCAATCATCTATTGTAGATGTAGTTGATAATCGCCAGCTCGTAGAAGATATACAAATCATCGTACATTAAATATTGCAACGTCCTGGTAATCGATGTCAAATGTCAAAAAGTCATGATATACGAGGCTGACTGTAATTATGTCTGTTTGACGACAGGAAACACATGTAATTTGTTACGCCACTAGTTGAAGTTTGTATCCTGTGTGTCCATTTTATTATCTACCTTCTGAATTGTGTAACTACTTTTTGTATGAATTGTGATTTATTTAATTGTGTGATGAGACGTTGTACCCGATGTTAATTCAATTTAAAATACATGTATATTACGCTTCGTCCTGAAACGCTTGTGAACGTCATTCAAGTCTAAGGGTGCAACACCATTCCATTGAAGTGAGACACATGTCCACAATTACTTTCGCTTGCTGCAATTTCTTTATAACCACAAAATCAAAATCATCTAGTCTACATATGTAAATTTCTGTTTAAATAATATATTTTGATCATTTTTCTATTCTATTTTATGATATTTTGTATGAGTAAATGAAATTTTTATGAATCTGACAATCCCAAAAATTATTTGATTCCAAGATAAGATACTTAGATCGTGTTTAAGATAAGTATCTAAGATAGTAATTTGTAAATACATTATTATAAATAGGATAAAAATATACCAACTGAAACTACTAACAACTGAAATAATTGAGTACCTCGCCAGGTGACGCCTGTATCTTCGATGGGGTAGGCAGAGGCATATTATACGCTCAGACTTCGCCAATTACATTGTCGGTCACACGTAATAGGTGGCGAGCCTATTGCCGCTTGCCGGGCATTCTGTTAAGTTCGCCAGAGCCTCGTCTGTTGATCAGCAGGTGCACCACTCACACAGGTAAGGTTGGCTTGGAATCCTTAGATGTAAGTACGATCCCTATAGTACAGGCTGCAGTGCAGGCTTAGTTCTTCTGGGTATTAGAATTGTATATTTATTCCTTGAGATAAAAACGCTATCAATGTATCAGAAAAGTTGTAAAGTGTCACAGACTTTAGTGTTAACGCAAATGTTTTTAATACTTGTACTAATACTTGTCGGCTACACAGTGTGAACGAAAGAATGTTTAAGACAGTCTCAATACATGTATGAAACCAATAGTTTTATTAGGACTTGTATTAAACTTGTCTCGTAGTGAAAATGAGGGTTAACTTTCTGGGAGACACTTTCGTTTATCATCAAAATAACTAGACGTTCAGTAAAAAAAAAGATATCATCGAACGTTTCATTATTATCTTAATTTACAACTATTACATAGTCCTCCTACATTGCAAGCCGCCGCAGTAATCATTATCAAGATTCCAAAATAATAATTGCAAATAATTTTCGATTGAGCAAAATTTGATGTAAACAGTTATAATCGCGCCCTTTGTTGACCCCTTCGCAGATTGCATTTATTTCTTCAACCCAAGTATATATACTCTGGCAGAAATGCATTTCGCATCGCGTTTCGAAACAACCGGCGTTTTCAATTATTGAAGCAGAAAATACAATCTTGGGCGGAGTATGACCAATTGAAAGGTCACGCGCTGTTTTGCAATGCCATAAGTGCTAATCGCAAATTTATACCATTATAATCGTACTTAGTTTACGTTTGGACGCCATCACTCACATTCATTACTAGTAGACCTATTCTAATAATTTGAAAGTTAGCCGCGGCTTTGGTAACATCCAAGATTAACTATATAATTTAACGAAAGATATGTAGATGATAAAAAATATGTATTAATTCTCATCACCAGCATCACCATCATCATCATCATCATCACCACTACCATCATAATCATCATATAAGCCCTATAAAGTCTATTGCTGAACATTGGCCTCCCCAATAGAATGTTAGGTATCTATTAATAGGGGATATTTGCTGCTTTCCTGTTCTCTCCTTTGCGTCGGGTTGTCTGGAAGAGATCGCTTTTAGCGATAAGACCGCCTAGATTGGCCTTAATTTTTTTTAATATTATAATCTGTAGTTTTTAAGTTTTTTAGTCAATAAAGAGTATCTATCTATCTATTTGCCTATAATCACCACGCTGGGCAGGCAGGTTGGAAATCGCAGTTTAAAACAGTACGCACGATGATGCTGCTGCCTGTCATTCGGTGAGATTTCTCCTCTTCGACTCTTGTCCCCGTGAGATGAGAAGGGGTGGCACTGTTCTAGGTCGATACCACACAGCACCTAAGATATCTAATAATTTAATATTAAGATGACGACTTGAGAAAGGTGGTTCTGCAGAGGACCGGTATAGCGCAATTTGGGGAAGGCCTATATTCATCAGTGGACAGTAATTCGCAGATTGATTGGTTTTAAGTCAAGTTTTGTCTTCCAGTACAAAACATGTTTAATGTGAAACACTAAGGATTAGACAAGGTATGTTCTGCAGTCACTAGATTAAGAACCAAAATCAAATTTTTCGGGACTCGGATAGCTAGAAAGAATGTGCTCATAATCCTCCGTTAATCTAGGTGATCGAAAACCGATTTTGAAACAAAACCGTTTTTAAAAATAGAAGGGTTAATTTAGACCTAATTTCCATTCAGATCTACAGTTCTGTGTTAGGGTATTAAAGGATAGATGTAAGCCAAGTTTTTAGCTTGCCTGAAATTAAAAAAAATCTTTGTATTATTACCTATCAATCTTGCATATCAATAATTTTGATTTTTAATATTCGAACACAATATTTTGTAAAACAAAGAAATACTTCTTTGTGATTACTAACCTATTAATTTGACTATAAGATATTGAAGCACCTATAAAGGTAACCAAGTTGTTAATATTAAATTCCTAAAACCTTATGAACACTTAGATGGCAAAAAATGAATTGAACTGAATTGAATTCCTTATCAAAAATCAAAATATCAAACTCTCAACTACCTACTCAACTCTACTACTTTATGGACTGGATAGTTTCAACACGAGGATATTTTCAAACCATAATGTAACTATTTACATTGTAGATCGTTCTGTCATCGCCATTGTAGGCCCGCCCCTTCGACAGTCGATGTTTTGTATTGTGGTATTGGCAAAGAATAACTAACAGCAGTATGGGGTATTGATGTGATCGACCATTGTTATCTGTGGCCATTGTTGTTTCAAAGACAGATTTAGCATTTGTACTTTTAGATTGGTACTTTGTAATGACTCTCGTATTACCACCACTTGTACCTAACATAAATACTATTAGATTAGATAGTCTTAAATTCAGTTACACTTTTTTTTTTTGTATTGCATGTAAGTGAATTTTGGTAAGGGGATTTTTGTAAATGAAGGCTTCGTGTTTTCATTAAAGTTATGTTTTGATTGGTTTTTTATTTTTTATTTTGACGTTTTCAAGTATGTACTTTGTAATAGTTTATGATATTAAGAATTTCTGATATTCGTGACAATCGAATAGGCTCGCTACTTATTACGTGGGTCCAGGTCCAGAAACAGGCGTGAATGTATGTTATAATTTTATGCCATAATTTCTAGATTCGAAATCTAGAAACTTATGGCATAAAATTACTAATACTTTATTAGTTACTTCAGTTTGTGTGCAATGATTCTAACAGGAGGATCTATCTGTCTTCGCTTATCCCTCCTGTGTCCACGTGGTTGAGTTTGATGAGAACCAGTCTTCCCTGGTCCTTGTACTACCGGTGTCGTAGTAGGCTCCCCTCTCGGTCCCCGGTTGGTGTCTATGGCCGGGAGGCTGTGCGTGAATGCATTTTTTTACCGACGTAAATAAAAAAAAGGTACCGTGTACTTAGTGTAGCTACTATTTAAACAGACTGGAAGTCATGTTAGAACGTCTTTTTTTGTAACGACTATCATATACAGTCTTAACGTGCCTTCTGAAGCAAGAAAGCGCTCAATACCAAAGACACGTATCCAAAACTGACCTCACTGAACGCCACTTAACTTTGGTAATCGTTTCAGTAATCAAGTGATTCTATATGAATAATGCAACTTGTTTTGTTATTGCATTCAAATACCAAGGCCCAGCTTATCAAGACAGTTGGCAAAATATTTGTAAACGTTGTAACTTTACGACCGTATCGGTCTTTGACATGTAATAGTCATTTCTGAAATAATTTATAGTAACCATAGTAACTATTAATCGTAATTAATAAGAAGCATATATTATTGGGGTTTTTTAATTTCAGAAATATTTGCATTATAACCTCCTTCTACTATGCTTTCAATAAAAAGCTTGTTTTTTGCTATTGCATAACCGTCAGAGTTTGATCTAGCTGTGTTTTTTTTCAAAGTTATTCCTTCTCTTTATACAAATTTCGTTTATCGTAAGTAAAATTTGAAACATGTGCAATCCCGCGGCACTGGATCCCAGACTAAAGTAAAAAATCATATTCAAACACACGAATTGCCTGTGAGTCAAGCCTTCGCCATATCCGTAGTAAAGTAATGTAACAATTAGGTCGACGAACGTGACATTCGATATTGATATGGCATCTAATAATTGACCAGGGACTATTAGAAGCAAAAAAAAAACATGCACTGAAAAGGAGTCAAAATTTAGAAAAAATTTACCATTCACTTTTACTATTGATAAGGCATCTATTGACCCGGGTTTATTAGAACTGTAGAAAGAATATTCACCTGCTTACTATCAAAGTAAGCTTACATCAAATCGACGTACGATATGGCGTGGTGGCGAGTATACCCGCACTCCACTCCTGAGGTCGTGGGTTCGATTCCTATACAGGACAAATATTTGTGTGTATAAATATGAATATTTGTTCTGGTCTGGGTGTGTTCCTATATATATTAAATATGTATTAACAAAAAAAAGAAGTATTTATATATGTTTATCCGTTATTTTGTATCCATAACACAAGTTCTTAATGATGCTTATCTTGGAACTAAATAATTGGGGTAGGTGTCAGAAATATTTATTATTATTATAAAAAGTGCTTCTAAAACAATCGCTTCGCCACATCAGTCTTCAATTAATATCGCACCCCCGGTGCTATAACGTCACTTCTGCAAACAATTTAATCTTCCAGGAGAAGCGTTTCCAAATTAAATATCCTGTTATAAAACATAGTTCTTCTTAATTTAAGAAATTAACTAGTAATATTTAAGCCTTTGTTTCAGACTTCATTTCACAGTAAAACGAAACATCTTACGGTTTGGTATATTCGTATTTTTTCTCATAGTCAGATTTATTTTGACAAAATTGCATAAGTGACATTGTAGCACCGGGAGTGCGATATAATAATGTGAAGTTTGCTATTGATAAGGCATCTATAACAACCAAGAAATATTAGAAGAAGGGGGAAACCAGTGCATACTGGTATGGAATCAAAACCCAGGAATATTCACCAGTTTGCAAGAAAAGTGCTGGTAAATAAACCTATTCATTATATCAGGCTTCAAGTAATGTAAGAACGTGACGCTCGCTATTGATAAGGCACGTATTGAGGCAATACGATGGCGATAAATCTATGTGGGCTAGGCGTGTCGATACACAGATATGCAGAACCGCGATGTTTTCAATGTAAAATGGCAAGGTTGCCAAGTTCCTCTAGTAGCACTGGCATGTACTTATAGGGTCTTTTGTAATCAACTTTTTAAAGACTCGGGAATACAATAGCAATGTACTAACATATGTAAGGTAATATAGGAAAATTGTGGTACTTATTCTTTCAAAATAGTAATCACGATATACAAAACGTGTATAGGGATGGGTGTATAGGGATCCTTACCAAAACCTAAGGAGCCAAAGACAACCTCACCTGAAAGTGGTGTACCTGCCAATTACCGGACGAGGCTCTGGCAAACATAACAGTGCCCAGTAAGCGGCAATAGGCTCGCCACCTATTACTTGGGACAAACTATATATTTGGCGAAGTGTGGGCGTATAATATGCCTCTGTATACAGGCGAGAATATGTATAAAGAACGTTACAAATTTTCAATTTTGAAATTTTATCTATTGAAGGAAAAAGAGATTACTATGTGTTGATATTGTTTACGACATACAATTACGCCTGTGTGTTCCCGAAGATGTAGGCAGCGGCATACTATTCGCCCAAATTTCGTTATTTATTTTTGGTGGTGAGCCCTTTGCCGCATACCGGGAACTTTTGTCCTAGCCAGAGCCTCTTCTGTCGATCGGTCGGTGCCCCACTTGGGCTCCTAAGGTCTTGGTAGGAGCCCTTTACACAATTTGTGTTACCTTTACATGAATATCGAAAAGAAAACCAACCTTGACGATTTTCTTGCACGTTCTTTTACGACAGTGAATGGGCGCGTTAGTTTATAAGTATGACAATTATAAGAGCTCTATAGAGCCAAACTTGAAAGAATGAATTTTGCTTTGATTTGATCTAATGTAATGTCGCATAATACCGTAGAGCTAAAATGTTTAGTCGTTGAGAACAATAAACACTTATAGAAAAATATTTAAAATTTATATTGTTTTTTTTTTTAAAGCTGTCCTAAAAAAAATTGTCTCTAATCAGAAACGATGTAAACTAAACGCCCTTAGCGAGAATAGGTCGACTTAACCTGTAACCCTGTATAGTGCTAAAACAGAAATCGGCTAAGCGCCACGATACCCCAAAATAATCACACAAACAACAACGACTTCTTAACTAATATCTCTTAAGCATTTTTGAGATAATTATCTAAATCGCCGAGAGTCGACGTGTTTCACATTCTTCAGTGGCTGCAGTATTGATGATAGCACTGCGATAACGTCAACTCTGCCTGCGGTTTGATAGACAAAGACTATATCTGATACTTTTGATCGACCTGTGGGGTCGAGTTAAATTAAGCAATCATAGAAAAAACAAACTGTATTCAACTCTCAATATTACTTACATAAAAGTAATTATTTACTTTAGACAATTATGTAACAAAGAGTTCTAGAATAGTGCCCCGCAAAGTCGACGAAGAAAAATCCTACCGGATCGGCCGCAGCGTTATCCTGCGTACTGGCTTGAACTGCGATCACCAAGCCGCCTAATACCCCTAAGTATATAAAATGTATTCAACGTTCGGCAGTGTAGTTTATGTGGCTGTAATGGTGATGATATAATAAGAATACATTTTTTAGACTAAGTAACGAATATTTTGATGACATTAGTGTATCATATCATAATAGAGCTTTTATATTTTTTTATACCACAGGGTGTGGGACTAGATGAAAAATGCCTTATGGACTCTCACAGATATTTTTTTTTATCTTTATTTCAAAAACCTTAGACTAAGAATATGCACTATTCTGAGATCTGCGTAACGAGGTTTTAGTTGTTTTTTCCCTTAAAAATAAACTGTCATATATTATAGGTACTCTTCTCTAAACGCCTATTATATCAGTATATAGAATTGTGTAAAATGCTTCTATTCGGGCGTAACTTCACTGGTTATTACTTTCCTAGTCATATTTCGTTCTAGAATCTCGACAATAGTTTAAACCATTAGTCTGCTTATGACCTTAGTTCAATAATAAAATTTAACGGCATCCGGTAAATGTTTCCCTATGGTAGTTATTATGGGCTTCATAGGTATATCTGTATGGAGCTGTATTGCAAGATGATTCAATTCTGCCAATACATTAGTGCACATCACACTTACATGCTTTCTCTATTTTATAAGTATTTTTTTAATTTAAGAAGGATTGGATCCTGTCTCGCTTCTTTTTTCATTTGATGAGGTACTGTCAGTCGGTATAGGTCATGTCTGGTCAAAACAAACTAATTACAAGATATTAAGCTACATATAGACGTCTGATTCTTATTACTAGGCGATAACATACGTAACTGTATTTCGCTAGACCTTTGTCGGATTGTAAGTGAACAACATAACACATAGAACTTTATAGTTGACAATATCCTGTTCTAATGGTTTAATCTCCCAAACCTGAAAAAGGCTATAGATTCCAATTTAATATAGTAAAAGTTTGTTAAGTCAGTTTGGCAAGCGACCTACATGCTCAAGAAATAAACTTCGATAATATTCGCTTTCGCACTTGAGTAGGTAACCCATTGTACTTCATGTGGGGGTACTTGTCATATTTCCCTTTGCTGTTTACCTCATTTACATGATAGTCATGAGTCATGAGTGGTGACAAAGACACTTCGCACCAGATCTTCAACTCATAGTAGCTTCGTCGTTCCGTGCACTGACCCACAAGTTAAAAAAAAAAACCTTTTTAATCTCAAAAAAAAAACTTTCATTTCGTCTTTTTAGGTTATGCTCTCGATGATATTAAACGTTCAACAAGTTTTTATTACGAGCAAGCGCTGAAATGGCTGAGCTATGAAATGTTATAATATCCATAATCACAATTCCAGTCTAGACTGGATCGCAACTGCCTTAGATAGAGTTAATTAAGTTAATAACGCTTCACTTACTTACATTACATCACCGTAAGTAATGCTATGAGTATGTACAAGTTACAGTTATATAGTTTCTGGTTACATAGCGTTTCTTTTACCGTCTCTTTGTAAAGAGTTCGTAACGCCTAGATGACCACGAAACACTCTCAGATATTAAGAACCGTTCATAAAGGTCATTATTGGAATAAAAGACGATTTTAGTGGCTTTTGATATTGAGCGCTACGGATCCAGTATCCTTGTGGTATTCGTTAAGCCAAGATAAAACCCCTTCGGAGCGACTTGAATAATCTAACTGTAGGACGCCACACCTACCTCAGCCAAGTCCCACTGGGTCCTCGTGGTGGAATATGGTATACAAGTTTTTCACCATGGTTTATGAGATGATGTTCTAAGGTAGTAATTACCAGATAAAATGTCCGATGAACACCTACTTATTCATAATATAATTACGAAAGATGACGATTGTCTTCATCGTACCTGTGTGACTCGAGTTCTGTAAATCACGGAGGCGATGATACGGTCATTAACTCGTTACATAACTAACTATTACAACCATCTCACCCTATTAACGTCCCACAACTGAGCACGGGCCTCTATTAAGAAATCAGGGTGAGAGATTGGGTCATACTCCACCGCGCGAACTAACTCTAATATCTTCAAAATAAATACTGACAAATTTAGTTTCAACTACATCCAATGACATATCGGGTTTTACTATGATCTTTTAAGCGGGGCGTGAAACGGTATTTTAGCAGGCCGTTATGAGTGGGTACTTATGCTTATGGGTGCTTATTTCACGGTATGAAGTGCCTCCATTTTTTTGGACTGCATCGACTGCTTACCATCAGGAAGGATGTAGTAATTATAACGTGTCACATTAAAGAAATATATAGGGCTTATTACATAATGAGATCTAAAATTAGATCAGGTTTAAAACTAGTCTGTGGAGGACTGCCCAAGATGGGCGTCTTCTAGAGCAGAACTCGAGGCGGTTATTGGTTATGACCTCTCGCTTCAAACGATTGTCAGCGCAATGGTCCGTAGCGAAAAGTCATGGGAGGCAGTGCACCGCTTCTGCGAGAAAGTCATGTCTGAAAAAGAGGCAGACGAGCGAGCTAGGGAAGAGAGCCCAACAGCGGATTACGTCCTACGACGAAGGAGAGGGCAGCGCCGGCGTGCGTACGCTGGTGCGCTAACCACATAGCCGGGCGTGCGGGTAGAAGTTCGGGGAACATCCTACTCGCGCTTTTTTGCAGCCCGAAGGAGTAGAAAGCGGCACAAATGTTTACCGAATCCAGGGGCAGGAAAATAAAAAACGAAAAATATGACGAAGGGTCTGTTACACAGGCAGGCGTGCAGTGCCAACGGAGGATAAGGTCACTCTGTTACCTCCTTGGCAACTTACGCGGAGCAGGAAATAGTGGGGTTTAGTCGGTAGTCCTGGCCACCACCATCTCGGCCAGGGAGCCCGACATAACTTTGTGCTGTCCCCGCAGTGCAAAGTATGCGTAAATGCATTACCACTTAAAAAAAAAAAAAGGTTTAAAACTAGTGCTGTCACTGTCTTCATCTTATCAAATGAAAGGAATAGGTAAGCCCCTATATATGTTTCTCCGGCTCAACTAATATAATTTGACATATATTTCTGCGGATCAATTAATAAATAGCAATCGTATATAATTTACTTGTATTCGAATTCCTGTAAACATAAAATAGAAGACGGAAGATTGCGTCACACAAAGTACGTTCTTAGATCAGAATCATGTCATTTGCGATATAAAATTGTATAATATTACCTCAGGCCGGCGGACGGACGCCAATAAAACACTGGGTTGTCTAACGACAAACATAATTGGTGGTCTAAGATGTTGCGAAATTTATAGTTAGAATTTAAATTGTATGCAATTGAAAGAGAGAATTGATAATATGTTTTTCTACTAGCTGCCATATTAACGCTGTTTAGCAGTCTGTCCATCTTATGCTATCCATTTTGGTCCTTAAGCGCTTGTAGCTTAGTGGTACAAGATTATCTGAAAATACTACTGATGTAAATAAAGCAGAGTTCACAAAGATGCGACCTCTTATGGGTGAGCGTGATTGTGGCATTTAATAACTAGCGGTTAAGTAGGAAAAACTAGATGAACTACTTCTCTTCTTCTTATTTATTATTATTATTATATTCGTAAGTGATCCATCGTAGCCAAAATTTAATTTACAATTATTTAGAAATACGTAGGTACAACTTTTTAGTCACAAGCAGGAAAAGCTTGTAAGTAGTAAACTTCGCACGCTGCACAGGATATCTTTGCCAACTCCGTTAACTTTAAATATATGCAATGAAGACCTTGAGCTGCCTCAGCATAATAGATACAATATTCAAATAATTTGAAAGATATATTATAATGTTTCCAAACAAGGCTTTGAGGAATCATTAGCTAAGTTATATACTTAGCACAACAAAGAGCCCGTCGAACTAGCATTTAACCTTTTTGCAGTTAATCCTCTTTCGACCTCGGCGGACGGCGTTTATCATTAGAACCTTAGATAGCCCTTTCGAACAATTTCGTGACTGTGTTGCAGGCAGATAGCGTTATCAGGTTTTCTACAAAAAGGCTAAATAAAGCCATCGTTTTTATAGGAATTCTTCGACATTAAATAAATATTTTTGCACATCTCACACTGTGTCGTCGAGTTCTTATATACGCAGTGCTTTTAAAATAAGTACGAATTAGCAGATGGTCATCATTATTTTAGCTATATAAAGTGTAATGCTGAACATAGGCTTTCACAGTGCTTTTCATGCTGATCGATTTTTATTTTATTATATAAATAAATGAGTAAATATTTTCTGACAATTACACCAATTATTTAGTTCCAAGATAAATATCATTAAGAACTTGTGTAATGGATACTACACAACGGATAAACATCCTTTAATACTTTTTTTTTTGTAATACATACTTAATATACATAGGAAAACACCCAGACCAAAAACAAATATTCATGTTCATGCACACAAAGATTTGTCCTGTGTGGGAATCGAACCCATATATAATATTTATAGAATAGAATATATTTTCTTTGGTACAACAAACAATTGTACAATATATATTAATGGTAATTTAATCAACAATAAAATGTGTCATTGCACAACCAGCACTGTTATCTACGACTTACTAGTAAAATAAATTGTTACCTCAGTGCACTTATACAAAAGCCACTTATACTACAAAACATGTTTACACACGCACACACACACGAGTCTGACAATAGAAATGATAAAACGAAGTATAAAATACTAATAGGTTGTTTTAGCAACACAGGAGTACTTCTGTATTTGTAATCTGTGGCTGGGCAGGCGGGTTGGTGATCGCAATTTCAACCAGTACACAAGATGACGCTGCTGCCCATCACCCGGTCGGATTTCTCTTCGTCGACTCTTACGACTCCCCGTGAGATGAGAGAGGGTGGTAATTTTCTAAGCCGGTACAGGCAGCAATCATATGTACATTTGACGACCGATATGGCGTGGTGGCGAGTATATCCGCATTCCACTCCTAAGGTCGTGGGTTCGATTCTATATCGAGTATCTATGTATTTACAAAAAAAAAAAAATTATGTATGTTTATCCGTTATTTAGTATCCATAACACAAGTTCTTAATAATACTTATCTTGGAACTAAATAATTGGTGTAGGTGTCAGAAATATTTATTTATTTTATATATTTATTTATATATCGTTTTTATCGAATATATATCCAATCGATAAGACGTGGAAGCCAATATACCTGCAATCCGTTTCTGAGTGCCTACTCTAATTCAACGAATACGAAACTTCGTTATACTTGTCCCTTTCACTCCCTAGGTATATCACAATCGAGTGTAAGGGATGGGTATAACGAAACTTCCTTTTCGTTGAATTAGAGTAGGCCCTCTGAGGTCGTGTGTTTGATTCGCCAACCTCATATTGTATTCCCTATTCAAATGCGCTAGGTTTTATGTTAACTTTCATAAGAGCTTTTTTAAAACAAACTCGTGTTAATGACCTGTCTGATACTTTGAAACAGTATGTGTTTCCATATTACAATCTATACTTAGTTTGGGGCTAAAAGCTATGTGTGAAATGTCAAAGAATATTTATTAGATTTTGATTTCATTATTTTGTAATCAATAACAAAGCTTGAATTGCGTGTGTAAAACTAAAACAAAAGTTAGTTCCTTACTACATATATCTATGTGTTTTGTAAAAGGGCATAAAATGTAAGCTGCCTGCAACAACTACACCACGATGAGTCATTAGTCAATTAGTAGCCACTCTTATTACAAGCGAACAAGGTTGTTAATAATCTTATTGTTCTCAACTTTATAGGATTGGTTTTGATATAGGAGCTAATACTCGATAAAAAGCGTTAAGCATATTTCTTTCTAAGGTAACATTTAATACTACAATGATTTATTTTTTATTCATATATTAGTTACACGGGCTTATAACTAAGTGAGATATGATAAAATTGTTTAAAAAAAAAACATAAATTTTAGGTCATATAAGTTAAATTTTTAAATTTTCATCGATCTTACTAATTCAGCACAGATACAAGTTGCATATATCCAGTAGCATTAAGGTAACATTTAATACTACAATGATTTATTTTTTATTCATATATTAGTTACACGGGCCTGGTCCTATAACTAAGTGAGATATGATAAAATTGTTTAAAAAAAAACATAAATTTTAGGTCATATCAGTTACATTTTTAAATTTTCATCGATCTTACTAATTCAGCACAGATACAAGTTGCATATATCCAGTAGCATTAAGGTAACATTTAATACTACAATGATTTATTTTTTATTCATATATTAGTTACACGGGCCTGGTCCTATAACTAAGTGAGATATGATAAAATTGTTTAAAAAAAAAACATAAATTTTAGGTCATATCAGTCACATTTTTAAATTTTCATCGATCTTACTAATTCAGCACAGATACAAGTTGCATATATCCAGTAGCATTAAGTAGTAGTAGTATTATAATATGAAACGTAACAAACAGACTCAAATTAGTAGATAAGGCGTCCTCCTGGTACAGCTATTATTTACTTATTTACCGCTAGTGGCCAAGGTATCCCGCCAGTTATTAGGTTTGAATAGACTTCTTGGCGGGAAAGTGAAGAGTCATGTCTGCAGTTTTGTTTTATTTTCTAAAATTTGTGATATTTCGAACATTAATGTGTAATAACGGTGGATTATTAACCGTTAAGTGTTTGTGAACATACATGAGTGTTGGTAAATCAAACAAAATAGTGCAACATCACTTTCAAACTTTCTCTCAAGGAGTCCATGTGAGATCTCAGTATAGTCCCACATCTTTATTGAGGACTCAGGGGGTTTAGGGGAGGGTATTTCATCTTCGATTTATCATCTTGATTACCATTCATTCTCATTTACTATAAATTATATAAAATTAATATATCACTTACTTGACACTGGCTAAATGTGCTAGACGCACGAAGCCAATATTTAAATGGAAGAAGGTTTGAATAAAAAATATACAAGTGTCGAAATGTGGGCAGCCTCTTCGGAGAATCAGGCGTGAATTATGTGCACTTTTCTTGTGATCATCACAGGGGGCATTTCACGTGAAGCGGACAGGGAAAATAAAGTGAGGTTCTGAAAATCGACTATATTCGGCCCACATGTACTTCTAGCAGGTATCTTAATTATCACATATGATTTTTAAATGCTCTCGAATTGCACTTAAGCCCGGACAAGAATTACAGCGTTCATTTGGCGGTGTCTTAGTAGTCATTAAATGACACGAAAGTGTTGGAGTGGGACACATCATCTTGCGAAGGTAATCCTTATAAGATGAAATATAGCAGTTCCAGCTGTAAGATTGGCAATGTCTCCTCCATTCAACATCAATTTAACGTTTTGATGGTAAGTACAAACGCATACAATATGTGTTTCGGAGTCGCCTGCGAGGATACATTGTTTAGGTCTTAGTGTAAAAAACTTTGTTAAGCCTTGATGTTCGGATATTAATATTTAAACTTCTGATAAAGTTCGTCAATGTTACAAAGCAGGAACCCCGGTTTGCGTCTACAATCACCATTCCAGAAAACCAGAAAGTTTCACAGCTTTATTCCAACAACCAGAGGCATTCTTGTAAAGAGGACCAGTTCTGCCATAGAGTCCCATTGTAAAATTGTGAAAATTACAAAATAAACTAGTTCTTGTGTTGTTAAAATGTTGTTTTATTATGTTTTAATTATTTTATCACAGTAATTTATACAAGCCATGTTGTTTGACGCACACTAGCTGATCTAACCAAGCGCCACATATGACCACTCTTGCGACGCGGGTGTATATTATTTAATGTAACTTCTAAACTAATAGAGATTCCATTTTAAATTTTCTAGTCCACTTTTAATATCCTTTAAGCTATAATTTGAATGAAAAAGAAAATAAAATTGGTCGAAGTGACTGTAATTCCGGTTTTAATAGTTCACTTCCGGTTTTGAACAGGATATAAATATTTTTTTTTAAATTTTATTTTATGGTCAATAAGAACAGTATATTTTTAATATGTGCCGCTATGAAAAATATTTATTAATAAATTTGTGGTATTCGAAAAATTACTTAAGAAAAATAGTAATTAAAATCACAACAATTCTTTAGAAACCTATAACTTGGTAAATATACACTATACAAAAAAAATATTTTGTGTACCCATTCATACTTGCTAGAAGTACATGTGGACCGAAAATGGTCGATTTTTAGAACCTCACTTTTTTTTCCCTGTCCGCTTCACGTGAAATGCCCCACAGGCAAAGTCACTAGTAATAATATAAATCGTATGTGTTAGTTGTTAGCTATAATAATTTATTTTTGGTAGTGTGTTTAGTATGCGAGGTGCACTTTCAGTGAGCACAATCGCACAATAGGCGGCAACCAACCATGCGGACCGTTACCTAGGGATGGGACGCCAAGAAGATATCGATTAAATTATTATAACTTAATAATATATTACTTAATAAATCTCTGAACATCTCAGTCTATTAACATTGCAATATTGGGCACAGATTTTCTCTTCATCTTAACCTACCTCTTGGTAGACGGTGATAATCAGGACCACTGGTTTATTGTGCCAAACTAAGCATAAAAGCGCACACAATTTATCCATCCAAAGTAGCACCAACAATATTGAACAAAAGAGTAAAGTTTAATGTAAGGTATCATCGTCATATCAGCGTCCACTGCTGAACATTAGCCTCCCCTAGATAACATTATATTGGTGTATCTGCATGTTGGGCAGGCGGGTTGGTGATCGCAGTTCAAGTAGGATAAAGGTGAAAATTTCCAGATTCAAGTTTTTTTAATCGAGTTTGGCTCAACTATCAGGCCCATTCCTTGCCAGAAATGGGTGGCCGGCGGATCATTCTTGACGAGTGTCTATAGGAGCTTCGACATCTCTCGACCTAATATAATCTTCTTCTAGTGCCGGAGATGATTCATCAGCGTCCAACGTCATCGATAGCTTTATCGATACAACCCTATTATCTAAGCTATAGTGCAGCGTGCAGTGACCGGCAACGGGGCCATCTGTTGCCACACGTCCTCCTATTATACCTAAAGCCCATTATAATATCTACATAACATTTGTGCAAACACATCGACACACAACAACATCAATGGACGTTAAATATACATAGCGTTTTTGGTATCAAGCACGTTTTGTACCTATTACATTATTAGATATTAATATTGAAGCGCTCGTAGCTCCGCGGTGCTAGTAGGTAAAGTAAATCAGAGTTAATTTAATTAAAAGTGTGGCATTTAATATCGAGCGCTTCCGTGCTTCATAAGGCACGTTAAGCCGTTAGTCCCGGTTATCACTAAATGTTATAGTCGTTAAGCCATGTTAGAGGCCTAATTAAGCGGCTTGAGAAATTCTAACAGCAGGACGTCAATTACCTGCCTCTGCCAATCCGCACTGGGTCAGCGTGGTGGAGTATGACCCAATAACCTCGCACCTTGGTATTGGAGAGGCTCGTGCTCAGTAGTGGGACGGCTGAGATGATGCATAATAAAGTAAAAATAAATATGTTTCACTTGGGTTTTGATGGTAATGGTAATGCCATGTTTCAAATGTTAGCGCGTACAGCCATATCTTCCTCCTCCTTCTGTTCTCCTTTTTTTTTTTAAATAATGGCTTATATCTCAACCTTACCTTATCTTACTTGGCCATTAATTAAAAGAAAGAAAACCATGGCGATGACATAGCTGTCAGTCGTTTGACAGTTAGCGCAACTGACAGAATGAACTTCTTCTTCTTCCATTTAAATAATGGAATCGTGCGTCTAGCACATTTAGCCAGTGTCAAGTAAAATAAAAATAAATATATAATATTTTATAGTAAATGAGAATGAGTGGTGATAAAGATGATAAATCGAAGATGAAATCCCCTTCCCTAAACCCCTTGAGTCCTCAGTAGAGATGTGGGACTATACTGAGATCTCACATGGACTCCTTGAGAGATGTTCACAAACACTTAACGGTTAATAATCCACCGTTATTACACATTAATGTTAGAAATATCACAAATTTTAGAAAATAAAACAAAACTGGAGACATGACGCTTCACTTTCCCGCCAAGAAGTCCCAGAATGAACTTAAATAAGACGGGACCAAGGGCTGTCGGGTCAGTTTGTTTATAAAAAAAAAACAATATTCTACAACGTTTAGCGTTTGCCAAAACAAAGAAACAATTTGCAAACAAAAATACTCAGCTGCTTCACGCGACGCCGCCGTTAGTAATTCAAATATAATTTCAGGAAACAAATAAGCGGGCGTATTGTAAAACATACATTTCCTCGTCGAATCGTTTAACGCGAGGAAGTACAAATAAAACAATGCATGTTTTAAACAGTAATTTACTAGTTAACAGCAGCGGGACAAAGTACATTATAATAAAACAATTCGTAGTAGAATTATGCACTAACTAAACGTAAATGTAAGAAGGTATATAAACTTAGATTATCACCTAAATTTAAATAACCTTCTTACATTATTTAAATTTAGGTGGTAACAAGGCAAAACCCTAGAGAATTCGGTGACATTTATATCAATCACGGCACAGTCTTATTAGGTTCGGAATGCAACCTGTTAGTGTTTTGTAACAGAGCATTGCATGTCGACTCGAATGCTCATTATTTTCGAAGTAATTTTAATTGGTAACTACTGTACGCCCTTTACTTTTTTCGATTAAACTACATGTAGAAAAATAACTCACATCTTTCTATATAGTTGAAAATTTAATTTAAAACATTGCTTATTTAATGGACCTTCGACACAACAATAATATACAACACAAACCTAAAATAGAAGTAATTAAATACTATGAGCGAACTTATCACTTAAAACTATCTATTTCAAAAAACTAATAACGAACAGGAAAGTAATGTGACAAAAAAGGTATGATCTTATTTTCGTAAAAGTTGTAATAAATAGTTCATAAAAATATACCTTAAAAATTATAGTAATAATTTAATAATATTAATAATTTATTGCTCATCAAACTTACATTATTATTACAGAGTTATTTAATTCTTACTTCGCGTTTCTTACTTTTACTTACAGCGGAAACACAAATGACTAATAAATTTATTACCTATTTATGAGGTAGAAATACATTCATCATATACCGTTGTTGTCCCTTCTTATTTAAATTAATTCTTTCAATTGCGCTTATTTTTAAACGACTGCCAGCTATAATTAAAACTTTTAAATTTAAATACAAACAATATTTACTGATTTCGCAAAAAGATTAATTATACCTGTGTTGTGTCATTCGTAGTTTATCACTGTCTTACTTCGATTTGGTTAAGTTATCTGCATTTCACTACTATTCGTTCTTCTTCTTTCTCATTATATTCGTATGTATACTCAATACTTTTATTTAAACTTTTTATTCCTAAACTACTTTATAATTATATTTATGATAATTTATTTTTAATTATTTAAATAGAAGCATTTCATAAATGCTGCGCGTAGTAACACTTCATGCCTAGGTGTTCACGAAAGATAAGCGTCGTGACATCCTATGGTGTCCGACAGTGTGCTGAGTGGACACCGTTTCAGTACATGGTTTAATGTTGTATTTTGCTTGTGTAAATTTAATCGTTGCTTTTTTGTGTACATTTTTCTATGTTTATGTTTCCATGTTTATTTGTACTGAATAAATTTATTTTCTTTTCTTTCTTTCTTCTTTCTTTCTATATGAGAGGGAACTATGAGAAACAAACAAGTGACTTATGATTAGCTTTAAAAGACTTAGTGATTCTTTAGTTACGTTTTGAATTATGTATACGAACACCTACTTAGAGGTATTCACTATTTCATTAACAATGTCATATATAAAAAAAACATTTTTTTTCATCTATGAAAATATTCTAATTTAAATAAAAAATAAACCTAGCTGTAACGTTTTAAATAATCATACACTTTTGCAATCATTGTCAGTTCACGAGTTCATGACCAATCATTGTTTCTTGTTCGTCTATCATTAATTATTATTTTAATTACATATCCCTTCAAATAAAAAGACACTGATTGCATGCTATATTACCATATTAAAGATAATTATTGTTTTAACGCCTTTTCATTACGCTGTCATTTATTTTGTAATCCTTAGATCATTGTTAAGCGATAAGGCCAAGGTTCGAGTCCAATTGATTTCTGAATCTCATTTGTTTATCGGAGATGATTACTTTTTAATGGATTTACTAACGGTAATAGTGGGTGATACAGCTATTGGAACAGTAGCTTATTGTTCTATAATTACTTGTGAATTGATTAGTAGATCGTGGTTCAGAGAACTTGTTCGTTTGCATATTAATTTTTGTTATGTCAAAAATGCTGCGCCTATATAGTTTATGTCTGATTTAATAAAGCTTTTTTATATTTATTAACGTCGGTAACAAAATGCATTTACGCACTGTCTCCCGACCAATGGGGGACCGAGAGAGGTATGTGGGACTTACCACCGGCAGACACGACCGCCAGCAGTAATACCCACTATAAAGCTTCCGACGACGCCCGCCGTTTGTTGAGGAAGAGGCGGGGGGCCAGTATCTGGGTTGCAGCTCTGACACCCCGCCCACGGCCATCGTCCCCTGGACCAAAAGCGGGAGGACCTCCTCAGAGGACCTTCTCCAAGGTGAAGGCCAGTCGGTGATTTAATAAAGCTGTTACAACGGCTAAGAGTTTAAGCGGCAAGCGTCGATATACTGCAGACGTGAATCCACAAAGAACAAATGCTTCTGATATAGCTCAAAGGATTTGTCAGCTTAAGTTGGACCGATAACCGTTGGGGTGACGTGTTCTACATTGGAGACAACGTTTTGATGGGCGCAGTGTAGGACGCCCTTCAGCTAGGTGGAGCGATGACTTACGCAAGATGGCTGGCAGCGGTTGAAGACGAAGAGCTGAAGATCGAGCGCTGTAGCATGCCATTGGAGAGGCCTATGTCCAGCAGTGGAGTGAGATAGGCTGATGATGTCAATCCACTTATACACAACAACGCTTACCACGAGGGGTTTATGTGTTATTAATAATGTGACTACAACATTGGGAAAGAGAATAATTATAATTTAGTAAAATACTCGTAAAGTTTTGTTATACCGCCCGGCCGCTGGTACAAAAACAGTAATAACATTTTCACAATTCATATATATAGTAAGAAGCTTTTAAATCTTCATTAATGGTTTTTTTTAAGATGATCATCAAGTAACGAAATCTTACGTATGACAAATAAAATGCTACCTTTGAATCTTCACTGAGATCGAAGCGCTAGGGCCTTCTCTCACTATTTGACATTTCATCTACAGATCTCTGTGCTGTAGTGAATTTTGCTACAACCTTCCCTTCCAAATAATTATTAGTGCAGCAAGGATTCTGCTTAAATAAGATATTATTCTATGGGCGCGAGATTATGTGTGTATGTCTTAATTTTTTGTGTGCTACGCTCGAAAATAAAATGTCAAAAAATTTATTTAACATCTGACATGATTTTTCACAGCGTTACTAAATGGAATAAAATTAGATTTATGTGCAAGAACATTGGATAAACAGGTGGTATGTTACAAATAAAGCACTGAAAATGCGCCGTATACACAAAGGCATGAAAAAAATCTAATAAAATACAGTTCAGGTTATGTGGAAACTAAGGCTATTAAAACAAGTACCTTCCAAATAGGTACCTTCGCATTCACATATAAATTGTCGTTTGACATTTTAGTCTAAGACCACTACTAAAAGGACGGTTTGTCGCAAGATAGCCGCAATTTGTGGCTTCATTAGTTGCTTCACATTCGCAATAGCAGAGATTCCTAAACGGAGCCTAAGCGATATGGTCATAGTTGTGCAATGTAGGTACTAGGAAATTTAAGTCAATTGGTGCAGTACCCTGGCTTTGTATAACTGGCGAACGTGTATGCATTGCGTTCCAAATCGTTTTAAGTAAAATTTAACTTCTTCTTCAACCATTTTTATGGTGATTTGTACATACTAATTAACCTGATAAAGAAATAATATCTGTCAAAGCTAAAATTCATAATGTTTTCCCACAAATTTTAGTTAAATCCGATCCACTCTTACATATTTTATTTTATTTGTGTTTTAATGTCATGTTTAAGTATTTTCCATTTGAAATTGTAATATAGCTAAAATAAATCAATATAAATAAATATTCTCTTACAATCACACCAATTATTTTGTTCCAAGATAAGTATCACTAAGAACTTGTGTTATAGATACTAAAGAACGGATATTCATGTTCATGCACACAAAGATTTGTCCTGTGTGGGAATCGAACCCACGACCTCTGGAGTGAAGTGCAGGTATACTGACCTCCACGCCATATCAGTCGTCAAAATGTGTAATGCCTGCGCAAGGGACGTGTATAAAAGTGTTACATAAGGAATGTTATTAGATACATTACCAATAAATTAATAATTTGCTAAAATTTCATCAGATTTTTGCTATAATTCACTGTTCATAAATTTATGATTGGCATGTATTTTTATAACATACAAAACAGTGCCCGGTAAGCGGCAATAGGCTCGCCGCTTATTACATGGGACTATATAGTTGGAGAAATGTGGGTAATATGCCACTGCCTTCCCCTTCTGGGAAATAGGCGTGAAAGAATGTATGTATTTTTTTTGAATACTTACACATACGCAGTGAATGAGCGCGTTAGTTTATAAGTATGACATTCATAAGAGCTCTAAGAGCCAAACTTGAATCCATGACTTTTTATTTTGATTTTTAAAACAAAAAATCACGCATGTTATACGTCCACATTTTTGGTCCCACGTAATACCTCTATTGCTACTATTTTTATGTACCCATATATGAAGTCTGTATATTATTTAAGTGGAATCGGCTTTCTGGCCCTATTTATTTCATAGCAGGAGGCTCGCGGTCTCAGGTCCAAGCTAAGGGCCGAAGGCTGGGAAAATTGTGTACCTATGTCGAAACCGGGCCTAGGAGCGCTAATTTCGCGCTTTTGTTTAACTTCATTATTGTTATGTAAGTCTTATGGTAATCGGCTGTGAGTAGACGATACAGCCTTCGGCGTTTGTAGATAGTAAGTATGTGTAAATTATTTGAATAAACGCAACGAATAACGTACTAACAGGATCGACTGTGTTAAGTATTATTGAAAAGCGGTTCATACATGTTACAATTCAACAATTGCTAGTGTTAATTCGTCTGATGCAATAATTATAAAAACTAATTTAAATAAAAATTACAGTAAGTATTTGCTTATAATTTGTATATTCTATACTTTAATTAAACCAGACTCAACTTATACCAAACATGAACATTTTATAATTATATTAGCCCTAGTTTCGATGTGTCTGTATTTAGAATTTAATTAATTAACCACTTTTAATTTAAGAAAAACTGAATTTCTCCTATATTTTTCTGACTTCAGTGTTATTAATGTATTTTTTAAATAAGACGTTATTATAGTCACATAAAGCTTATGAACCTTTCCAAAAACCACCAAAGTATTTACTTTGGTGGTTTTTTGAAAACTTTGGAAAAAGTTTGGTTTAAAAAATAACCGAACTATAAAGCAGAGGTACATTTTAGCCGTCCAGCTCGCCGATGGTCCATTTAATGTACGCAAAAGTGAAACGGATTGTCCCTTTCGCTTGACCACCGGCACCGTGTGACACTAACTATAGTTACAGGACTTCGTGAGATTGTGAAACTAGCTTCTATACTCGACTTTACTCGAATAATTATCTTTGTGTGTATCGTGTCTTCAAGGAACTATATATTTTATGTAAAAAAATAGTCTTCATGAGTTATGATTCGATGGGGCGTTAAGGTTCTTCAATAACGAACGCCAACCGGGGAACGTAGTAGTGGACTTCCTCCCTAAAGACCGATGTATTGGGCAAGGCGACGGGAAGCCGGTGGATGCAGGCTACTCAGGATCTCTCAATGTGGAAATCTAGTGGAGGTCTATGTTCAGCAGTCGACGTCATGTGGATATGATACGGCTAGAGAAACAACTAATCCGTTGTTTATAATTTTTGTGTTTTTGGATTCATCTTCGTTTGTACTAGGATTTATAATTCAACGTATTTAATAGTTACAAATTAACAACATTAAATCCGTTTTTAAAGCATATAATTATAATCCTCTCTTCAACTTGCCAAATATCTGTAATGTAAATTAACATTATATTGTAACTGTTTGTTAAGAGTAAAAAATACATTGAGTATTGATATTAAGTCATACAATTTATGTTTTACCTATATATTAATGTCAAAATATTACATGCACATGACTTCTTGGCGGAAAAGTGAAGCGTCATGTCTGAAATTTTGTTTAGTTTCTATAATTTGTAATATGTCGAATATTAATATGGGTGGATTATTTACCGTTAAATGTTTGTGAACGTACATAAAACAAAACAGTGCAACATAATTTTCTAATTTTCCCAAGATATCCATGTGAGATCGCAGTATATCCCACATCTTTACTGAGGACTCAAGGGGTTTAGGGGAAGGGCATCTCATTTTCCATTTATTATATTTATCACCCCTCATATCATTAATATATCTCTTACTTGACACTGGCTAAATGTGCTAAACACTCGAAGCCATTATTTAAAAGAAAAAAAAAGCACATTAATTTACGGTCAGACGGAACTATGTTCGTCGGGTCAGCTAGTATTTAATACACCAAGGCTTCTTGCAATACATAGCCGATATGGATGTTATATCGCAAAGTCATTTAAATCTTTCCTCGAGACAGTTGTAGACACGGAGGACGCAATAATTTTCACGCTTATCTTTTGAAATCGGACTGGTACAGTTGATATTTTTTATTTCATCGTTACATTGTTGTTGAGTTATGGGGTGTATATATAGTGTTTCAACGAGTATATGAGGAAGTCTTAACTTAATTTATGTATCAAAACATTATGGCGTGGTTGGTGTTTCTTTAGGAGCTACTTAAGAGTACTCAAGCAAGTTGTGTTCCTTTGATGACAGTAATATTTTAATGATTAAATGTTATGTTGGACATTTCCATTGTGTGTGGGGGTGGATCCTACTAAGATCGTAGAGACACAAGCCAACCTCACCTGCAAGTGGTGAACTGCCGATCAACAGAGGCTCTGGCGATCATAAGTGTTCCCAGTAAGCGGCAATAGGCTCGTCACCTATTACGTGTGTACAACTTTATTGTTAACGAAATATGGGCGCATAATATGCCTCTGCCTATCCCTTCGGGGAATGAGGTGTGATTGTATGTATGTATGTATATTTCTATAGCGTTATCTATAAAGTGCGCGGAGCTTGTCTTAAAATACATGCTGATGTTACTGACACATATACTACACAAATATAACACAAATATTTATGCATATAAATTTTCTCTGCATGCATATGCATGGAAATCGAATCCATGACCTTAGAAGTGGAGTGCAGGTTTACTTAACTCCATATTGTAACGGTCGTGTGCGCAAGAAATAGCTGTTATCACTTAATAAAACAGCATTAGCGTTTAAATCAAGCGTGACTGGCGTGCGTATTCTTAAGCATTAAACCTAGCCTTGTGATGAGAATTATGGAGTCAGAACCTTCGAAATATAAATAAAAACGTTACAATCAAAGTATTTAAATTTTAAATTCAATGAATAAAATAATAAATTCTCTATCTAGACATCGCGAATTATTCGCTTCATACATCTTGAATGAAAATAATTATTTATGAAGGGCTTGTAGCGTGAGTAAATTTAAGCATACAACCTCTTAAGTCACAGCACTTTTTGTCAGCATTAAAAAAGATACTGATCCAGGTGTAAAATTAGACAGCAGAGCTCATGAGTAGAAGTAGCGGGTTTCATCCTAGCTCAGACTTTCCCTAATAAGTGAAAGTGAAGGTGAATGGGATTCAATACTCGGAGCCAGTTCGAATTGGTCGCATCCTTGAGTTAGATGATTTTAAGCCGCCCAAAGGGCATCTTACTAGATAATACATCTGCTTCACTTTAATAATCGCTTCCACCATCTAGTATCGCGGACAGCTCGCAGCTTTCCCCATAGTTGTTTGTACCATCATCATCAATACCTAGCATTATCCCGGTTGCCCCAGACTTAAGCCCAGGGCCTAGGGTCTGCTCACAGGTCTAACCAGATTTGGTTGACCTTAAGTTATTACATGGAGCGACTGCCTCTAACCTCCACAACCCAAAGGGAAACAAACTTTGTACGACTTTACCAATCTTTTAAAAAAAACTTTCTTTCTTTTACAATAGATTTGAAAAGAACAAAAACCACAGGAACAAAGTCACGGAAGCCAGTACATACAACCAACTAATTATTTTAATGAAATTTCAAAATGCACCATTCACATCGATTACAACAAAGTCTTGGTGAAAAAGCTATGGTTTCACTGGCAGTTCCCACCGCTCGCTCCTTTCCGCGATGCACAAAAACTGCGGTCTCGTATTGCAGAACTACGCATTGTGTGAAACGGAACGCATTACAAGACTTGTTGTAATTCGAATTGTTTAACTCGAACCTTTGTTGTTGATCTGTGGATCGGAGTATTGCTTGATTTCTCTATTTTTCGTTATCTGTGGTTTGTTACTGTAATTCTGTAAAGCAAATTTTTATATTTTGATTCTTGAAGTTTTGAAAAGGGAAAAAGATACATCGAGGTTACCTGTTACAACAACAACAGGAATACATTTGTCCTCTCTTACGTTCTAGACTAGCGGAGGCTTGCTTGAGACAAACAGAAACGTTTGTCTCTACAGAGGCAGACCTTTACCCCGCTGGAGGACAATTATAGGTTACTAAAAAATAACCTACATAAGAAATGACTTGTACTATTGTAATAATAACGATAATATTGCATATAAAGAGTAGGATTTACATGCCGCGTACTACCGGCCTAGAATAGTGCGACCCCCTCTCACCTAACAAGGGCTTAGTAAGAGTCGACGAAGAGAAATATTATCGGATGTTGGGTAGGGCAACAACGTTATCCTGCGTATTGGCTTGAACTGCGACCGCAACCCGCCTGTCCAGGCGTGGTGATTATATAGGCCCAATAGAATGTAATCTCTTGGGGAGGCCAATGTTCAGCAGTGTACTTTATATGGCTGGTATGATGATGATAGATTTACATAGTAATGAGTAGGTACACGTATATTGCCTCAGCCTCAATTTGTATCTACTAGTAGAACATCAATTTGGGTCAACCAGTGGCATTTAGTCTATAGAACAATTCCGTAAAACCTATCTCCATCTACCTTGAAATACCACATTTCATCACCATCAATTAAATAACATAAGTAATCTTAATTAAAATGTAACGGTTCGTTAACCGCAAATAACAAAATCCAACAAAACAACTCACGGTTATGTCACGTAAAATCATAAGTGAACCGATAGCCTCAATTGCCGATACAGTTCTACTAAAGTAGGTACAGTCAGCATGAAATAGATGGTAGCACCTAAAGCGCCATTTATACAGACGCCATATCGCATGCTTAATGGAATAGTGACTTAACTCAAAAAAGACGATTTTGAGGACATCACAAAAGAAGATCTTGTAAAACTTACTTGTCCTACTTGTAAGCGCATTAAATTGATACTGATTTATTAAATAGGAATTTCTGCTTGTGTTTCGGACGTTTGATTAACCGCGATTCGATCTCAGTAAGAAATAGAAAGACTGTATAAGTTCATTACTCAAACCTGACCTATCTATTAATGGGTCGATGTTTCTTTAAGCATGCGTCATACATGTACCATATACAGGGTGTCAAAAATATCCTGATCAATGCCGAGTGTAAGGTATTCTACTTAACATTGGGTTTTTTTTCTTTCAGTCTATACCTTAATGTATAATGTTTTGTATTTAGTTTAGACCTTAAAGAGTACCTTTTTTGTTGCGTCACAATTAATTGTATCTTGGGAAGGAACTGACTCCTATACCACAGGGAAACCTAAAATAGGATTCAGTGTTTGTATTTTAAAGTGAAATTTTGAAAGTATCAAAAAAGTATTACAATTATTACGTTGTAGTATGTTATTGAGGATCCGTGCTTCGGAAGACACGTTAAGCCGTTTGTCCTGGTTATCACTAAATGTGATAGTCGTGAAGCCATATTAGAGGCCTAATTGGGCGGCTTGAAAAAATCTAACAGCAGGACGCCATACACCTGCCTCTGCCAAACCGCAATCGGGTCAGCGTGGTGGAGTGTCATACTCCACCACGCTGACCACGCAATACCTTTGTATGTGAGAAGAGGCTCTTGCTCAGTAGTGGGACGTTAATGGGCTGAGATGATGATGATGATGATGTTATTGAAGGTCAAAGTTAAATATTTTTTTAATATATATTTTATTGGAATAAATTTGAAGCGTAATATGTAAGGCTTTTTTCTTAAAGTCGCGTCAGAGCGCGCGACTCAAAGACGCGGTCCATTGCGCGCATTACATTGCGTGCTACTAATTACACTTTTTTTTTAAATCAAGATAAAATCGTTTGCCAACAAGAATATTTGGTTACGTCACTTGTTATAATAATTAGAATGTGTCTTTGAATGGGCTTTGGCTTTGAGCATGATTTTTGTACATCTTGTATATCAACTGATCTTGGTGCTTTGGATCTTACTAACAATATGAAGAACAAGATAAATTTAAAAGAGCATTCCTGTGAGTTTCTTGCCAGTTCTTCTTAAAGAACGGTGGCTCGGAACTGGCACTTAGATACACTTACACTTAAATTAGATTCAGATCATTGTGGTCAACAAATATCTTTGCTTTGTAGAAATAAAACTGTGGCTAAAAGAACAATAACATTTATACCAAAAACCAATAATCGTTTTGAGAGGTTTAACAATAAATTATTATCATTTAGTTTACCCATGGTAGATAAAAGCAATGACCCTAATATTTTATATAATATGTTTTTTAGCGACTTTTGTAGTAGTTTTCAATCAACATTTACTCCCAAAACGATTAAGGTAAATGATAATGCTGCCTTTAGTGAATGGGCTACTCCTGGGCTACATAAAAGTAGAAAGAGACTGTATGAACTGTATGACGAAAGAAATGTTAACAATAGTGAACAATTTCATAATTATGTAAGGAAATATTCTAAAATATTTAGAAAAGCATGTCATACGGCAAAGTCTTGTTATTTGAGCTATAAAATTAAAAATAGTGATGATACGATTAAAATGACATGGAATATTATTAATAGTGAAACGGGAAGAAATAAGAATTATAATAATAAGTTTAAACTCAACATTGAAAGCAAGACGCTTACATCTGACTTAGATATTGCCAATGCTTTTGAAGACTTCTTTACTAATATTCCAGTGTCTACTACAAAAACTTTAAATTCCTCGCCTACTTTAGCGGAGGCTATTTTAAGAGATAATGTAAACATTTGTACAGAAGAGTTTATGTTTAATCATGTAACACCCATAGATATAATTAAGACATTTAATACTCTTAATGTTAAAAAGACTGCAGACCTCTGGGGCAATTCCATCGTAGTTACCAAGCCTATCATTGTTTCGGTGGCGCACAGTTTAGCTATAATATTTAATAAATGTATAGATTGCGGCACGTTTCCAGATTTAATGAAAAATAGTAAAATCATTCCACTATTTAAATCGGGCAGTACAGCAGACCCAACTAATTTTAGACCTATTTCAGTGCTGCCTACTTTTAGTAAAATTTTTGAAAAACTTATTTACAACCAAATGTTAAGATTTTTTAATAAAAATGGCTTAATGCATTCAAAACAATTTGGATTCACTAAGGGTCGCTCCACAACCGATGCAGGTGTTGAGCTTTTGAAACATATTTTTGATGCTTGGGAAGATTCTTTGGACGCTTTAGGTATTTTTTGCGATCTGTCCAAAGCTTTTGATTGTGTTCCTCATGAAACATTGATAAAAAAATTAGATTATTATGGAATAAGAGGCTCCGCATTGGATCTTCTTACTTCTTATTTAAGTAATAGGATTCAAAGGGTTGAAGTTAATGGAAAGCGATCTCAGGGTTCTGTAGTAAAAATGAGGGTACCGCAGGGCTCGATTCTCGGCCCGTTTTTGTTTTTAATTTATATTAATGATTTGCCACATTTGATAAAGGAAAATCACGAGATAGTATTGTTTGCTGATGATACATCATTATTATTTAAAATAAAGCGATATCAGAACCCAGACGATGTAAACAATGCGATCTCAAAGGTGGTGCACTGGTTTGACGTTAACAATTTATTATTAAATGGGGCTAAAACGAAATGCATTAAATTCGTGACGCCTAACGTCAGACAAGTAAACACCACTATTAAAATAAAAGAAGATGAGTTGACCCTTGTGGATACCACCAAATTTTGGGTGTTATATTAGATTCTAAGTTACAGTGGGGCCCACATATTGGTGAATTGTCGAATAGACTCAGCTCTGCTGCATACGCGGTAAAGAAAATTCGCCAATTAACAGACGTTGAAACAGCTAGGCTTGTTTATCATTGCTATTTTCATAGTGTTATGTCGTATGGTATTCTTCTGTGGGGTTGTGCCGCAGATATTCAAAATATTTTTGTACTGCAGAAGAGGGCCATACGAGCAATTTATAATCTACCATGTAGACATTCACTAAGGGATAAATTTAAAGAAATTGGTATTTTGACAGTGGCGGGTCAGTTTGTTTATGAAAACCTAGTATATGTACACAAAAATTTTGATAAATTGAGTAAGAAAAGTGATATACATAACCTAAACACAAGAAATAAGCATAAACTAGTTGTACCTGCCACTAGGCTCCAAAAAATTAACAAATCTTTTAAAGGTCAATGTGTGCGATTCTATAATAAAATCCCAAGCAATATACAGCAATTAAGCCTAAATAAATTTAAATTAACAATAAAACGCAAGCTGTCTTCAAAGGGATATTATTCTATTAAAGACTATATGGCTGATAAAAATGCTTGGGATTAAACCGCCGTTTCATACAGGCTATTCTAATATGAATGACTTAAAGCATGAATATTGTTATATTATGTTGCATTGTATAGCGTCACAGACAAATGAAGATTGTTACTAACCAATCGATAATTTAAAAGAGCATAGCCTGTGAGTTTCTTGCCAGTTCTTCTTACAGAGCGGTGGCTCGGAACTGGCTTTTAGATTCGCTTGCACTTAAATGTTTTTTGTTTTTTTAAATTATTTGGTTGCAAGTGAATCTAAGCTTCGTGATTTTAGTATAGTTATATTTTATTTGTTTTTGTTATTTTTTTATAATTTTTACGTTTTCAAGTACTATGTAATAGTTTATGAAATAAAGTATTTTTGACTTTGACTTTGACTTTGAATATTTATTTGTTTTTAAATGTTTTTTCTTGCATATAAATGAATCTAAGCTTCGTAATTTCAGTGTAATAATATTTCGATTGTTTTTTATATTAATATTTAGTTTTGAATTTGTCAATTACTAACTACCTAATAGTTTATGAAATAAATGATATTTGATTTGAAGCTGACTGTGCTTACCTACTGCCAAACCGTGACCCGTTATGTCCTTATTACGGATCACATGTCGCACATCTTAAAAGACGAAAACGTCATTTTGTCAATTTTACAGCAGAAAGGGTTTAAGATTTTTTTTTATCTTAGCGACGAGAACATATTCGGTTTGGTGTTTGGCGCTCTCTGTTTGATAGTTTTTGGATTACAAAACAGATCTTTTAGTATAGAGATGCGTCTACCTAAAAGGAAACTTGTCGCATAGTTATCTCAATTTTGGATTTTTGTCATTTACGTCTTTTCAGAACTAGATGTGCAATGTGTCGCTCGGAGCTTTGGATGTTAATAACTTTTAACGCTGACTGTACTTACCTACTGCCAAACCGCAACCCGTTATGTCATAGTGACGTAACGATAATGACGAATTGACAGCACGAACATTTACTGCGCCGCCACAATACAGACAGTGTGGCGACTCAAAACCGTTACTTGGACATTAACTTGGCTCTTCTTTAACCCATTAGGCGTTTCCTAACTGTAATACTTACATAATATATTATATGTATCCTGATTTATTTACCACGGGGTATCAGTATTCATTGTATTACTTAGGTACCTACTTGTTTACTTGGTGCAATAAAAACGACATACGCCACTTATATCTATTACACGAATTTAAGTCAATAATAGATTAATTACAATCGATACAATAGAGTAAAATACAAATACAATAAGTAAATGCTAAAAAAAACAATAAAAAATAACAATAAATAAATTAAATATTTTTGGGATATCTCAAGCGATTTAAGCATTAAATTTAGCAGAGCATGTACTATGGGATTCTAAACATAGTATACTATGAATAAGAAACACATAAATCACGAAAAATAATAATACTCTGTGAGAATCGAACCCCCGACCTTTTAAAACCAAATGCAGTTGTAATGACCTCCACACCAGTTCTTCGATAGAAATCTATTGAAACATTGTACCGTTACGTGTTATCTATAACGATTAAATCATATTGGTTGATCAACCTGTTCAACGGAACAACCGATACACAAACCACACATCTAATCAGATCTTGATAAGGAATCCGTTATTTGTTATTGACAGGTGATGATGAGAATGCGATAGGCAATAGATTGCATAAACAATAGAACATAATAAATATCTTATCTTAACAATTAGTTAATGATTAGTTAAAGTTCAAGGCTTATACCATAAGTAGGTGTTGAAAAAAATATTTGATACAATCTTTTGACGTGACAACGTCTTATAAATTGGTTTGCCGGGTGACACTTCAAGAAACTGCGTTACGCTCCGCTTACGTTATGCGCTCACAATGAGAGCGAGTGAGAGGCACGCGTCCCTTCCACTCGGGCATGGTTATAATTTTCAAATATAATTCTTTGTATAAATAAATGTTTTAAATTGTTACTATTATTTCATCCTTCTTCCTACTATACGAATGAATATTCACATTAAAATTATTTTACCACTCAAAGTCGTTGTCACGTAAAACTTTCGCCCGTATACCGACTTTATAGGCAACCAATTTTTTTGTTTCTCTTTCTGTAGCCATGCGTCTATTTTATTTCTTTGATATGGACTCACTAGTTAAGCGTATTTGCCAGTGTCTAGTAAATAAAGAAATCAAGTTATTTGCAACAATACATAAATAATTTCACGTCTGTTTCCCGGAACGGGTAGGTATATTATATTCTTGAGCAAACGTTCTATGAAATTAATGACTTTATGAAGTAATTAATTCTTAAGATTTATAATTTTTATTGTATTGTGTTATATGTAATTTTATTGTAAGAATCTGAAATGACTTTTTGATCTTTTTTAATTTACATAATAATTAGTAACCGTTAATTTTTATTAATTTCATTTATATTTCGTCATTCAATTGTTATTGACATTTTTTATTTTTACATTATCAATTTCTAATAGTATTGTGATTTAATTGAAATAATTATGTATGTTTCTTTTCGACGTGTAATATTGTATTATCAATAAATAAGTATTTCAGTATTCGATATTCTATATGGTAAAGCAAGTGGACTAGCACAATCTACACTGACATCATGTAAACTCTTTCATTAAATATACTAACTGTTGGAATAACTCTGATGAATGTGATTGTATGACTGTACGAAAAACAGCGCACGCGCCGGTCGTAGAGAAACTCCGCAATCACGCTATCGCTAGAGAAACCGGCCACCCATTCGACTCGGTGCTTAGATGCGAATCATAAGGCAATTATATATCTCGATACTTATTGAGATATGTAATTACTTTAGTGATATAAATGATTGCGTAACAAGTTTCTTTCGTTAATAGATTACACCACATAAGGGGTAGGTAGAGGCATATTTTATGCCCATATTTCTCCAACTATATTTTTAGTCCACGTAATAGGTTGCGAGCCTATTGCTTGGAAACTTGTTTGTTTGCCAGAACCTCGTCTGTTGATTGGCAGGTGCACTACTTGTTGGCGAGGTTGATCTTGGAAGGATCCATGTGCACTTCAATACATAGATTACGCTAGATGCAGAAATATAAGAAATTAATCTTGACGCATTAAAAGATTCCTCAATTACGGAACATACTTGTACGGATTTCAATCGCGGCTTTTTGTTTTATTGACCCGAATTTACTAATACTTAACTTACTTACTTCTACACAGTTACGGGGGAATGAGATAACAATGTCTGAATTGACATACCTACTCGTATTTCGTTATCAGCTTATCAGTCCTCTGCTGGACAAAGGCTTCTAATTGCAAGCCACTGAACCACTCTTATCCATATGAACAATAAATTTAAATATATAACGTGGGAGAAATAGTAGTTGTGATTAATTTATCAAACATATTGACAGCGCTAGATTTACGAAGGCAACCGTCGATCTTATCAATGTATCAGATGCTTCACCTTCAATCACGCAGGGTATGCAGAAGTCAAGGAAACCGTCATGTAGGTGCATGAAGTGAATCGTAATAAACAACCATTTATGATAACATCGACATTGTAGCAACAAGTAAAGATGATGGGTTGTCTTTAGTTGTCGTCACGCAGCGAGCGGTATTTATGCGCGTGACGGTCAGTTTATTTAATGCTATTATGATAACAGTGGACGATGGAATGCGTTAGATATTATTTCGACGTTCATAAGAGCATTAAATATCTGTAAAACAAGTAAATTGTGTACTTCCACTGTTATAGTGCTTGTACTATACCTTAGTTTCAGAATGTTTGGAATAGGTGAAAAATGTACGACGCTTTTATTTTTATATAAAATTTTAATGTAAATAATAATGAATAAAAATAAACGATAGCTTTGCCGTCTCGCTTATTACGTTCTTATTGTAAAATACTTCATTAAATTCAATGATTTATTTACCATAATAGTAGTTATTGCTTTCACTGTCCGCTCAAATCCTCTGTAATTGTCACATATTGCTGAAAAAATATATTTAGCGCATTACATCATTGAAGCAAATGGTTGTATTGTTGCTTAAAAACTATCGCTGCACTACTACTTATTATGATAATGATAACAATTTCAAAAAATTAAGACATAATTATCAATATTTTTTGAATACATTTTAAATGAAAAGAAGGCGTCCACTGAAAAGGACAGAATCATTTTTTAAATAGATTTAGAACTAAACAGGATTAGGGACCGTTGTGCAATACACCCCAAGTCTTCTCGATACTGAGTGAAAAGGAAAAGTTTCTGTTCGGCAATTCGTCTCCCTCGCTTATTTTTTAAAATTTAAATAAAGACGCAAGTATGAGATATATTAGTAGTTTTTCACCTACAAGTTAGATAATTACTAGTTTTATTTTTTCTTAGAAAAATGTATAAACTTTTATTAATTATTATAACCCATTATATTTAATTATACTCTTAAAATTGATAAACTCACGCCAGCAGTCGTCGCTAGCTGTGTGACGAGCAAACCAATTTGATGACGTCGACTCTGTTTCATCAAGTAAAGATTCTGAGCGTGCAAATGCCACCGATGACTTAGTAGGTGAAGGCTGATCGCCTATTACGTGTAAGAGCGTTGTCGCAGCCATCATGCGATCTGTCGCTTATGGATAAATGATTATCGCTATTGTATTCAATGGACGAGATAATAGGGACGATGTACTCTAATTGCGTTTGTCATGGATTGAGTAAGATGCTAATGTGCTGATTATAATTAATTATAAGAACGCCAATCCAAAGCTTGCGAAATGGTTTTGGTAATCTAAATTCGACTAGTGAAATTCGTTGTAATTTTACACTTAGATGAATCGTGACCTGAATTAAAACAAGATAATTTTACGCAGGTAAATTAGAGATTCATGGGGAAAACATGATGTAACAAATTTGGAGTCATAACTACTTATTTCATGATATTAGAAATGCGAGAGTATGTTTGTTTTTCATATTTTACCACTAAAACACTGAGAAGGTATTAATGGAACTTTAAACTCTGGGAAGGACATAAATCACTTGTAAGCCTGAAAAAGTTTATTGCTATTAGTCACACCGCCAAAGGCGTGGAAAATACATATTTTTTCAATTCATATTGTTGAAATTATATTGCGAATAGTATTTACTTCTCATATCTAAATTCTTTTGTGTTACGAGTGTGCACCCGTCTGTGGTATATCAGTGAGGTGTTGACTCGATTCCAATATTTTATTTCACGGAATGCTCAAACAATGACCGTTTTATATAAAAGTAAAACATGTAAAATACATTTCGTTAGGCACTGCGCATTTTATTATCTTGAAAATTATCGTTTAGTTTTTTCTACTTGGTTTAAGATATTCTTCACTAACGAATTTTTTTTTATTACAGGAAATGGAGGAGTTCGACGAACCAATATTCAAAGCAGCAGCCCCAACGCCACCAGAGACTCCCAGTTGCTGTCGGTACTGGCAGCCAGAAGAAGGCAGCTCTTGACTGGCCGACTGGCTACTCACATCAACACTCTTGCAGCATTGGCACATAAGGCCAATAAGTAAGTAGAGTATTACTATTTACTTTGTGTTTTCACGCAGTATTAGTCCCATTAATTATTAGCTATTTCGGACATAATACTATTTAGCTAAAATAAGAAGAAGCAGAACAGATTTTACTTCATTCTTTAATTTTGGCTTATCCAGATAGTTCGCCGAGGTTATACTATGATTTTAGACATATATTAAATGTAATGTTTTTGATTTTTCCAGAAGCAACACCACTTTCGCCCAGTTGGAGATACGTGACTCTAACAGTTCTTTGGTGAAAAGAATAACTTTCGACAACTCTAGCAGTGATCCCGCATCTACGCTCAAACTTGTTACAACCGATGGCTCTAAAGAAATAAGACAATTCGTCAAACCACATGAAATAAGACATCTTTTTATACCTAAAAGTTACCATGAAAATAGAAGTAGAGCGGGTTTTATGAACAATCGTAGAAAAGAACTACAAAATAACATAAAAACTACACCATCATCAGAACCTGTCACGGAAGGTGATGTTGTTTATGTTCCACCTGAAAAATTAGAAGGTTTAGATAAAGAAGTTGATCTGGATCCGGAAGAAGAGTTTCAAGTAGACGAATCAAACCATGGTCTGTACTTGCTAAGTTATTCAGACACAGACAATGCAACGCAAAATAACAGTTCAAATAAAACTAATAATGAAATTAAAGAGACAACTACTTCTAAAATTGACATCTCCACCAAAACGAATGAAGTGCTGAAAGAAACATCCACTATAAATCCCAATATAGATATTGAAGAAAAGACAGAAACAAATGTGATCGCAAACAGCACAGATACTAAAAATACAAAACTTTTAAAAGTAGAAACCGACAAAGAAAACCAAACGTTGTTCATGTCTGACGAAATTTATAATCATTTCAGACCACTTGAAACTGAATTACCTGTGGAAGATATGGCTCCGTTCATATATTTTGGTCAAAAACTTGGCGGACCGGCGATCAGTGATAATTTAACAAACTCCCCGTCTTTGTCTGCGTCTACTAAATCGGTTAATTTTATTGTTGCTCCTCCTGAAAAGCGAAAGTTCAATTCTAGATACTCTGCTACCGAAAAATATAAAAACACTAGTGCCGAAGAGGAAGAAATCAATGAAGATATGGACGTATCAGTTGTTAAAAACATTATAGAGAAGAATAAAATTAGAAACACTGTTAAAGGTCTCGCACCTGCTAGACCTGTCGGCTTAGTCAACGCTTATAGAAAGTATTCAAGCACTACTCAAGTTGCAACTAAATCACCTACGATAGCACAATTGAATACTACTGAACCTATAGTGCTTAATGTTACACCAAGCTCTGTTGACAGAAATAAAAGTCAAAACAGCACAAAAACATACGATTCATCAAAAGACATTATCTTCAAAAATAACGAAACACAAATCGTTAGAGATAATATAAATAGCAGCACCACTAAAGTAAATTTAACGACAACTACTCCAAGAAATTTCACAAGAAACTACTTCAATATAAGAAGGCGTCCACCTAGAGTTACTGCCTCCTCGAGCACAGAAAATACTCCTGTTGTAAATACTACAACTACAGAAAAAGTATCTACATCAGTTTATACTGCCGTTGTAACTTCGGTATCAATAACATCGTCAATGAAAGCGAAAAACGCAACTGATGCTGCTCTTAAAGAGTCGGATAATAGTACTGTAGTGGATAGTAATGACAATAAAAATATAATTACTATAAATAGTAGTCTTGTGACTTTAAACGACACCGAAGCAACTACAATATTGTCAACGACCACGTCCTCGACGACAACTTCAGCTCCTACGTTTAAGCCGCACCGACACAGAATTAGAATAAGAACCACAACTACTGAAAGTGCTCTATACACCAGTCCTAGTCCTAAACCTTTAGTTAACAGCCCGCCAGTATTGCCTGTTGCCAGTGAATTGTCTACACGGAGCTCAGAGTTAAAAAATGAAACAACTTCAAAGTTGCCAGAGAGACTAGCCAATTTATATAGACAGACATATGACAATTCTACTAATAGATCTAAAAATATTCTTAAAAGAAGAAGACCAACAACTACTAGTACCACAACAACAACTTCTACGACTGCGGTACCATTTTATACTGAAAAGACAACCACTCCAAAAGTGTTCTCCAGCAAATCTCCAGTATTAAGTCCTAGCAAAGTTCCAACCCAAGTAACAGAAGTCACAGAATCCACCAACAAGCCATTTATAGTGACATCTCGGACTTCTTCCGAGTCGGTATCAAGACCTTCATATGTACAAAATAAAGGAATATCGAAAAATAGCAATAGTACAGCTTTAAATGCGACAAAAGACAGTGGAAATGAAGAATCCCCATCGTCACAAAATGAAGAGGTAGTAATTGAAGCAGAAAAATCTTATACTGCGTCGTATGTTTTAGCTGGTCTTGGATTTCTTCCAGTGGCTGCTATTATTGCATTTGTATTCAGAAACTTTTTCAATAAGAAAACCAAAGAATTAGATACAGAGTATGAAGGATACTTTGACGATGATGATGTGAAAAAGGAGTCTCAAATTACACCAGTGGCAAGGCCACCGCTGCCGACACCCACAATGCCTGACCAGAAATGGGAATTCCCTAGAAACAAATTAAGACTACAAACATTATTGGGACAGGGTAACTTCGGACAGGTAAGCTTGCGTGAACTTGTTTAAATTTACCGAATTTACAACAACACACAATCGACTTTATTGATATGCAATACAATTTACTCTTCAGGTTTGGAAAGCAGAAGCAGATGATCTTAATGGTCACGATGGCTTAACGCGATTGGTGGCAGTGAAAAGTATCAAAGAAACAGCATCTCAAAAAGAAAAACAAGAGTTGCTTCATGAGATCTACATAATGCAGAAGATAGGGACTCATCCTAATGTCGTTACTCTGCTAGCATGCTGTACTGAACAAGGTAAGTTCATATGAACTTTTATTAATTTCTTACATTTTCTCATCAATTTGTTGTGTGCCAGAATTATATACAAAGGCTTTTGTGCATTACACCGCTTACCTTTTATTTATAATTTACGACGTGACAGACCACTGCTGGTAAATATGAAACTATAGAATGTTTGTACTTGTATATTAAATCGTTTAGCGATAGTTTGAGTAATTTGTATTTTTAAGCATTTCTATTTGGCTCAGAGAAGCAACGAATCTGGCTGTATAAGGACAGCGCTAAAAGTTAATTTACTTCTAATGTTTTCTGATTTGACCTGTTGAATCAAAAACGGGAGAACCAAAATGTTTTGTACCTTTCAAGTCATTATACTCAGATACAATAAAAGTTGTAATGTTTTCTGTACGTCCCCATTTCACTAATTAATTTATTTTCTTAACAACCTTTTCAGAACCATATCTCCTGTTGATGGAGTATGTGATGTGCGGCAAACTGCTGACATACCTGCGCGAACGCCGTTCCAGGCCAGACCGGTTCAGTGGAAGTGGTGCCCTCACTTCTAGGGACCTCACTGTCTTCGCATACTGTGTCGCCAGGGGAATGGACTACATCGCCTCTAAAGGGGTCAGTGTTCACTTTTTATTCTAAAAAGGCTAATTCGTGTAGGCTTAGTTTATTTTAAGCATAAAAATAGGGATTGCTTTTATAATCATCACCTCAGACTATCAACGCCACTGAGATAGACTGGCCTCGTGATGCGTGTGTGGTCTACCTTCTACGTATGCCTGTGTATTTATTGCCGAGAAGTTATAGCATGCTTCAATTTGGCGCAACATGGTGCTGTGTAAAATTTTCAAAGATAAAATTCTATGATATTCACTTTGAAATTCTATAATCTTAAAATTAAAAAGGGTTGTATTTACCGAATCATTGAAATTAATTCATTGCCGACCTAAACTTAATGCCCATCAATAATTCAGCACTTTCACTCCCCATTAAATGATCAATCGTTTTTTCTGATGCACAATCATGTCTTTATAATAGAGTATCAGTATTCTATTTCTTACATAAAAATACCACTTGTGAATGTTGATAGAGTAAAAGTATACACGAGATAAAAGAATAAAAATTACAAGAGTAAAAAAAGCAATTAGATCAAAAATTTCCTCTTTCTGAATTTTAGATCGTCCACCGCGACTTAGCTGCTCGCAACGTGCTAGTGGATCACAATAAGCTGTGCAAGATCGCTGACTTTGGGATGTCGCGGTGCGCAGGCGCGGCGGCGCGGGCTGCTCGCTCGGCGCTTCCAGTACGGTGGATGGCGCCAGAAGCATTGCTATACAATGTCTATAGCCACCATACTGATGTGTGGGCTTTCGGCATTCTTCTGTGGGAGATCGTTACGCTCGGTATGTCTTTTAGTGTCATAAAACTCTTCCTCAAATAATTCAATAAGTGTGACTAAATGAGACTGTCTTCGGTTTCACCTTAAAAAATGTACAAGAAAAGTTACTGCTTTATTGATGTACCTACAACATCGACATATAGCCGATGAACTTGCTCTTAAGCGAGTGATCATTAAAAAATATAATAAGTTAACAAATAAATCACACCAACAAATGAATTCCAAAATAAGTAACATAAAGACACTTTGAATAAAAACAGTAAGGTTGTTCTGAAGAGGAGAACATTTTGACAAAACCCCACCCTCTCTGCTTCTCCCGATCTGCATGTGCTGGTCTAAGACACCACGCTTGAATTTTGCAGTTACCAGCACTTGAACCAAAAATATTGAATGATTAAATCGTTCTTGTGCAAGACGATTCGGTATTGGAATTCTCTACCAACGCATGTTTTCGCATGTAAAGTTCTGGGTCTTTTAAGCAGGGTGTGAAACTATATTTTGCCGGCCGTCATGATTAGGTGCGCTTGTTACCGTGCTTGTTCCACGATATGGAGCCCTCTTATTTTAATGGACTGCATCCACTGCTCACCATCAGGTTCCACAAGACATAAGTCACATTAAAAAAAAGAACCTGTGTTATGGGCACATTTAGTCGTTTATGTATATTATAATTGCTTTGTGTTTAGGCTCAACGCCGTACGCAGCGATGTCGGGTCGGGAAGTGCTGGCTGCTGTAACCGAGGGCTACCGTTTGGAGCGCCCCCCGCACTGCAAACCACAATTGTATCGCGCCATGCATTCCTGCTGGCACGCCGACCCCTCCCAGCGACCCACCTTCGCAGCACTCAAATCCCAGCTCGCCGAACTGCTGGACAACGAGCCTTCGGAAGGGAACTACGTGGACTTAGACTCGTTTTATCAAGAATCGTCGGTGTATAGCGATCCATCGGCTATTATCAACGACGATGAAGGCTTGTCCGCGGAATATGATAGGGAAAGAAGATGTTTTCGAGAGTGAGTATTAAGCATAATAATCATCATCATCAACTACTAGTAGGTTTATCCTACTACTGTGGCGGTAAGTCCCCTCTTTGAGGAGTGGCTAGAGAGGCGCCACGGCGCACTCACCTACCGCCTGACGCAGGTTCTAACCGGGCATGGCTGCTTCGGTAGATTTCTGCACAGAATCAGGCGGGAGGAAACGTCCGGGTGTCACCATTGTGAGGATCGGCCGGAGGACACGGTGGAGCACACCACCGCGGTCTGTCCCGCTTGGGCGGAGCACCGGCGTGTCCTCGTAGCGGCAATCGGTGGCGGCGCCCTCTCGCGATCGATCCTGGTGCAGGCCATGGTCCGAAGCGAGAGGGAATGGGGTGCTGTTGCCTCCTTTTGCGAAGCGGTCATGCTAGCAAAGGAGGCGGCAGAACGAGAAAGGCAGAGTGCCTCTCGTTCCAGCCGCCGCGGTGGGCGCCCGAGACGTCGGGAGGAACAAGGTGACTCCCAGCCACCGTAGGCGCTGGCTTGTGGGCGGTGAGTAATGGGTAACTTGCCGCCCGTCCGCTTTCTATAGGCGACAGGCCGCGTCGACGGCGCGTTCGTGTTCCACGCGCGCCTTAAAGAGATGTCAGCACAGTGAGGGCCCCCAGGGAGGGGTCAAGCCTGCCGGGGCTGCGGGACTGTCCGAAAGGGTTACCGCGGCCTCTGGACGTAGCAGGCACAAGTAGGAACATGGATGGTTTTTAGTCAGTAAAAGTCTGACACACCCTTCCGCTCCACCCACAGCGGGAGAAGGTCATTAGATGATTTTCCATCCGAAAAAAAAAAAAAAAAGGTTTATCCTACTGCTTAAGTTAATTATAAGTGTATTTACTATTAACATAGATAGTTTCAAGTCGTTTAAAACGGGTAATAAGTATTGTTGATAAAGGGGACGATTTTACTATTCCAAACTAACTCGAACTATTCCAAAACAATATTAACTATCTGGATTTTTATCCTAAATTCACATATCAATAAAACACCATAGTTAATAGCAAAATCAGCTTATTTGCTGTGTCCTTAAAATATCTGATACATGTATCCAGTCTAGTTTATTTCGCGCTCTTCCAAGGAATGTGCTTGGGAATGGCACTGACACCTGACCTGGCTTATATTATCTAAAATGGACCTGATAGTAGTACCTGCTGCTTGAAAGTGACTCATTTAGTTAGCATTGCTAGCGCTGTCATGGTCAAAATAAATATGATCTAATGTTATTTATAACTTGTTGTCTTTGCATTTCAGGTTAACTAAAGGTACCAAATTCGAAAATAGATCATCTAACTTTAGAGACGAAGAGTTGAGAAAGAAATTTGGCATTGGAACTCCCAGAATGGGTGGATTCGGCATTCGAGACGTCACATTCAACGACAGAAACTTTTCCGATGGTGAATTCAATGAAAGGACATTCACAGAAAAGAACTTTACCGATCCCAACTTTACGGAGAGGAAAGATGGAAAATTATCAACATCCAGCTTTCATAGAGAGAGGGAGAGGGAAAACCCTCTAGTCAGCAGAAACAGCTTCAATGGATTCCCAAGGCTAGGGCCGAGAGAAAACCACTTCCCAAACACGGAAAATAGAAGTAAAAGGGTTCCAGAATTTGAGTGTAACATCTAAAATAGTCAGCTAAAGTTACTTTTAGTTTCTTCGACTGTTTGTAGGCTATTATCAATTTCAAGTCAAACTTTTTTTAAATCTTTTCGGAATTTGGAAAAAAAGGGCTCGTTATATTTAATGAAATTAATATGCCCAAACTTTTTGCTGATTGTAGTAGCCTTTCTGCTTCTAGCAATAATTTTGATCGCCAAAAGTTAATGCATGATGGATTTTTATGTGGCAGAAAAATATAATAAAAATTAATGACTGACTTGAATCTCTCTATAGTGTGTGGTTTTGTTATACACTGTGAAACACTAGCATTATGTGTATTGTTTTGTAGATATTTATGACATACCATAGTTGGCACTAGTGCACACTTTTTGTATAGATTTAAAGTTTCAATTTCAATCAGATTGAAATTCTGTAACTTCAAAATCTCGTTGATATTTTGTAAATAGTTTGTTAATTTATACTACAGTATTTTGTGTTTTAACTATAGAATAGAATATGTTGTAAATAATTATAATAGATATTAAAAGATGGAATGATGCGTGCAAGAACTGTTTTAAATGTATAAATTATGTTAAATGTAACAGTTTTGAAACGTTTGAATAAAAAGTTTAGAATACTGAATAAAAAATGGATTCAACAGTGTAATTGTGTAAATGTGTTTTTTTGTTATTTAGCATCACTTTGCAGCAATAAAGTTTTATTTGCAATATATTTTATGTTAACTTTTCACATATTTTATAAAAATGAGGGATCAAAATGGTGCTAATAATGTAAATAGAATCTTCCTTCAAGATACAACTGTTTTGTTAAATTTTCATTTACTTTTTCGACTCTCAGTTCATTATTACTTTCTAGTCTTTAAAAATAGTTTAAATATTGGATTTTGTAAGACCTGATTTATTATAAGCAAGAAAGAATTATTTTATTATGAATTAAAGTGATTATTACAATTTATTGAAATCTTTTAATTATTTATACTTATAGTGCATAGGCAGTAATGAAATCAATAATAGAACTGTTGGCAGACAAATAAATTGGAAGTAAGTGATAATTTATATAATTATATATAACTTCAATCTAATTTCCACGCAACTGTTATTTTCCGTAAAATGGAGAATCATTTCAACACGACTAGTGTTTCGCTCTTACACAGGTACATCTTCAGATAATATATCAGACAGCCACAGAACAACGATGTCTTTACGACCAACGCTGAAACGATAGTGCACACTCTCATTAACCATGACTTGCATCCAATGGATTTCCGCAAAGTAACGCCTGCATTAATAAATTATTTTAAATAAATTGGATTCCTAGCTACTTAAAGTTCTTAATGTGGGGTCCGATTATAGTAGGAAGAGAAGGAAACATTAGAATATTAAATGTGTCAGGGTGCCACATTTAGAAATGGGTAGGTATGGATGGTCTATCTGTACTTGTTTGATAGCGATGGAAGTAAGCCTTCCCTCAGCAAAATTGTTGTCGACCAAAATCTGCTTCTAAACCGGTAAAGGATGTCTTGGCTCTTAACTCTTTTACCACCAAGGGTGAAACATAGCCAACAAATACCTACTTTGTTGCGCATTTCGCCAAGGTCATATTTACGGCTAACTACCAGTAGTGTTACATATAAAAATATAGAGCTCAAAATCGTTTATCGTACTGTTACGGATATGCTAATCTGTAAAGTCAAAGTCAAAATAATTTATGTAAGTTTGGCTCAAAAAAACTCTTTGAAAGTGAATCTATACATGTAATTTAATAGGTATGGAATTAATTAAATTTTCCATATAAATATTACTGTATAATAAACCGAATACAATAATCTAAATCTCAACTAATCTAAATATTAAAAGCCAGCATCCTCCTCTCTTCTAAGTTGCCATACCCTACAGGGTCCATATTTTATCTGTGATTTTATAAATAACATCTTTGTAACATATGGAGTGCAATAAAGATATTGAGTATTGAGTTATGTTGTCATAAGTCTGTTAGTCTAACTAGTTTGATTAACAGATCCCTGTGAGTGTTATATTTGATGAACAAGTATTGTTATATTTCATGATGTAGTGTCAGCTACCACTGTCAATTCATTCAAGAACAAGCTGGACAAACACATGCAACCGGTTAAGAGGAACTAGATGCAGATGAATTGGATACAGGCGCCTGTTAATTAATAATAATAATGATAAGTTATTATTATTGTATAGAGGGGCAAACCAACGGGCTAGAGAACGGTGCTTGAGTTAACTTACTTTACACTTACTTACTTGATGAAACCTCCATTAGTTACGTCAAAAGTTACATTTTTAGAATGAAATCTATCTTATTTACATATAAATTGTGCCGAAATGTACGCGTTTTTCTAACTTTCGAACGTATGAGCCACATTGGATAAGTTTTTCTATTTTGTGTTCGGCATTTCCAGGACAAGGTTTGGTTTTGTATATCTTAAATCAAAAATAGTCGAATTAGGGCGGATAAAAAATCGTATGAGAATAAAACAACTAGGCTTCATCTGCAAATAGCTGGAGAGAAGCCAATATCATCCATCAATCAGTAAATAGCTTAGTCTCGATCTTGTCGCAGGTACTTATTACATATTAAGCATTCGTGATAATACCATGATGAATTAGATAATTGAGTAAATTGTGCTATAACATACTAAAAACTTTAACTTAAACATAACTTTAGTAATTATGCCGTTAGATATTTAATTAAACTAAATTATAATTATAATCTATGCACTATGGCTTTGTCATATAAACCGCCATCTTTTGACATTCTGAGAAACTAACTACTTACTTCCTTTCATTTATTCCGATCACATGTTTTCTGCCGTTATAATTGCTTTATATGAGACTAGGTAGCGCTACGTATTGCTCTTGTATATTGATTATTTTATATAGGTAGATAGTTAAAATCAATCCAACGCCAAAAAAAATTCCTTAAATTTTTTAATTTTGAATCAATATAGAGGAACATAAGGTTTTATCAGTTACAATAAAATTTTCAATTCGCTAAGAAAACTAAATATGGCCCGGGGTTTTAAAAATCGTACGCCATTATTAAACTGTTATTATTATAACATTATTTTCATCCTTTCCGTTGATCTTCCACTAAAATTTGATTATACATTCCACTTTTAAAAAAAATTTGTCTTCAATATCTTTGGCTCTCATCGAGAGGAAGTTGATAGGTTGGGGCCTAGTTTCTATAGGCTCCAACTTCCATAATTCTGGACTTAGACCTCCTTTTCAAAGTGAGAGGAATTCAGATTTTTGTCATACAGGATTAGTGTTCTTCGCTCTGCAAACTTGAGCTTTTTTAGAAACTTCAAGACCTGTGTGTGGACAAAGTACAGAATACCGCTAGTCATGGTCCATATCACAAGTGCTCATTCATGTAGTGAGAATAGAGATAGATTAAAATCCAATGACGGCAAAACAGTATTTATATGGATAATAATATTTAAACACATGTTGGTACCTGGGGGCCTACTGCCGAGTTCGATGGCAATCGATTATAAGGCAAAGTGGATTTCGAATTGATTCTGTCGTACCGCCGAACTCATGGAAATCGAAACAAAATGGCGTTCTCCATTTACCTATTGGTCTGTCACGGACTGAAGGTCATGAATGAGAGGTGGCTGTCGGCAGATTCCCGGTACGGATTAATGAACGTAAACAAAATTTGATCTAGATGGATTACCGGTAATCCATAGAATTCGGCGGTAGGCCCCCAGGTTTTGTCTGGTCTTCGATATAGTAGTCATAGCGGAATTGCCTGTAGTTCTGGGCATAATGCTTAAAGAACTCGACAGTGCTTCCCAAAAGATAGGTCTCGAAATGAACGTGGACAAGATGAAAATTATGTCGAATGTCCATGTTGTGCCTACCCTAATAATTTTTGGAGGCTCGGCACTCGTAGTTGTCGCCGAGTATGTATACCTTAGTATACATTTATATGAATGGGTAGGTCCAACTTCGAGAAAGGCTTCCAGTTCGGTTGGGCTGCGTTCGGGAAACTGCGCAATATCTTCTCGCCAAAAATACCTCAGTGTCTCAAGACGAAAGTCTTCGACCAATGTGTGTTGCCAGTGATGACATACGGTAATGAGGTTTGGTCCCTGACTATAGGCCTTATAAGAAAGCTCAAAGTCGCTCAGCGTGCTATGGAAAGAGTGATCGAATCAGAATGCGAAATCCGTAGGAGGACTGAAGAGACCGACATAGCGAGGCGAGTTTGCAAGCTGAAGTGGCAGTATGAGGGGCACATAGCTCGAAGAACCGACGACCGATGGGGCGTTAAGGTTCTTTAATGGCGATCGCGAACCGGAAAACGTAGGGTACCGATGGAATGATGATCTGGTCAAGGCGGCAGGAACTCAGGATCGCTCAATGTGAAAATCTATTGGCGAAGCCTATGTTCATTTGTGGACGTCATTTGGCTGAGATGATGATGATACCTGGAAGTAAAACATATCCCAATTGATGAGAACAGGTGTTAAGTATTGTTAAGGGCTTTTCCTATGGCATACATACATATAGTTAGTTTTGTATTAATTTCATCACTACCTATCATTAGGACGTAATTTCTCCCTTTCATAACAAATACTGCCGCCTCATGATTCCAAATACCTTTTCTGTACGTTACACAATTTCAATTTCGCGAAATGTCTCTTACGTATAACAATATTAAAGGCACAAACTTTCACATCTATAACTCTCACGATAGGGTTCAAGATAGTTGTGCACAGTCATCTGTCACAATGTAAGGAGGAAATCGTTTCTATATTAAAAGCTTGCGGTATGGCGATAATAAGACTTGTTACTTTCTTTGAGATTGAAGCATTGTTCGTGAACCCGATATTCCGATGTACAGAATGTTCTTTATCTGTGATTTTATCTTCAAAGAGTTTATTTATTTTTAACGAAATATAGAAGAAAAACGAGGAGTTCTATAGCAGAATTAAAATCACCAATATAACTCAGACAATTAGCAAGATTGACTGTGGGCTGGGCACAAAAAAGTCCCGGAATAGAGTCTCTTTGGTAGGAAACGTAACATGGAACGTCCAAACGAAGCCAAAGAGTCTGGTTGGCCACAACATGGAGCACGTGGGATGCAGCCCGTCTCCAATCAGTCATAATGGAAAAGTATAGGGGACACCTATATTACCCCGTGGAAGTCCTTGGAATAATGATGGTGATACATCATTCACGCCTGTTTCCCCGAAAGGGTAGTCAGAGGCACATTACACGCTCACGCTTCGCAAGCTATATAGTAAGTCCCACGTAACAGATGCCGAGCATGCAGAGCCTATTGCCGTTTACCGGGCACTGTTATAATCGCCAGAGCCTCGTCCGTTGATCGGCAGGTGCACCACTTGCAGGCTTGGGTTCCTTAGGTCTTTGTTGGATCCCTATACACCCTCCATCCATGATGGTGATGAATAACATAAAAGTATGCCCGTGACAGTTTTTTCTTTAAGTCTAGAATCATAAGCGTGTAAACTATTTGGCTATACGTTTCTTTAACTTGTGTGCTCTCGACTATTACAATGTTTATTTTATATAATTCATTATTTAGCATCGTCTCAACCATAGGAAGTTCACAAACGGCAGATCATCGGTTCTTGGGTGGTAGGCCGTTCTTTTCTATGGTTGCTTTAGAATTTATTATCATATTATAAAACAAGTGTGCTGTGAGGTACGGCCTAGAAAAGTGCCACCCCCTCTTATATCCCATGGGGGCGTCGTAGAAGTCGACGAAGAGACAATCTACCCGATGATGGACAGCGGCATCCGGGCTTGAAATGCGATCACCAACCTGTCTGCCCAGCGTGGTGATATATCCTCAATAAAGTGTAATCTATCGGGAAGGCTAATGTTCAGCAGTGGACTTTGTAAGACTGTTATGACATAGCACGCTAAAGATTCGCAAACTTCAACTACTAATTGTAATGACGCATTTCGATTCGACTTAAAATTAAAATTAAAATTTGTGTCATTTACTGTATGTACTTAATAATAATAATTTATAATCGCGAGACCCGCTGCGCACTTCTTTTTAAATATTACAAATAAATTAAGCTCACTCCCAAACGTATAGTATTGTGTATGTACAATGTCAAAGGTTTGATAAGAAAACCAATTTTTTTAAAACATCTGTTATATTACATATAGAATGATTGCATAAATAGAAGAAAACATTTATAACACTCCTCCAAATAAGCATCAGCCTGTATATAAGCATAGGTACCCAACAAATCAACAGTTGCTCAATATGCGGTCTTAGAAGCTGTGGTTGTCAACGAAAGTGCACAATGTGATTGTGATTTAAAACATTACTGCAATAATATTATTTCTTAGGCAGAGCTGGGAGACAAATTCTATTAACAAAAGAGTTTAGTTGTTTGCAAAATATTTTAGACAATCAGCAGGTTGTGAAATGTATCTACTACTAACTTGGCTTCGCTGGCTCAGACACCCAAATTGGATCTCGGTCTCCGACATTAAAGAACGTCTCATGTTCTTTATGTCAAAATTGGCCAGTTGATCACTTGCAACTAGAGCAAGTCCTTTTTTTTTTTTTTTGTTTTACGTCGGTAACAAAATGCATTTACGCACTGCCTTCCGGCCAAAGGGGGACCGAAAGGGGGTGTGGGACTCACCACCGGCAGACACGACCGCCGGCAGCAATACCCACTAAAAATCTTCCGACGAACGCCCGCCGCTTGTTGAGAAAGAGGCGGGGGCCAGTACCTGGGTTGCAGCTTCTGACACCCCGCCTGCGGCCAACGTCCCCCGGACCAAAACCGGGAGGACCTCCTCAGAGAGGCGCAGTGGACGCGCCCCTCCTACCTCCCCCTGCGACCATAGCGTTTGTGGCCGACTTCCCGGAGGGTCCATGGTTAGACAGCAGGGGCCCCCTGCCCCCGCTGCCTAGACCCTCCTGGCGCTGCTGAGCGGGCCCTCCTGGCCTACCCGCAGCGCCCTCCATAGGTCCCTCTTAGTTTCCCCCCCGGTAGTCAGTACTAAGGGCACCCAGAGTCGTCGGTCTCTGGGTGTTACCTTTTCCCTAGCGCCTCCTGCGCCCTACCGGGAGGTACTCAGCCCCCCCACCACGACAAGGTGGAGACCAGTCGGGGGGGAACTAGAGCAAGTCCTTCATCAACCCAGCGGTACAGTGCAAAATGTACAGTGCCTTAAAAATGTAATACAACCCGTCGCATCCCCTGTCCTATTTGCTGTACTATTTTGACGACCGATATACACAGACAACGACAGAGGTCGTGGGTTCGATTCCCACACAGGACATATCTTTGTGTGCATGAACATGTATATTTGTTCTGGTCTGGGTGTTTTCCTATATTAAGTATAAGTATATTTATTTATTTATTTATTTTTTTATTTATTTATTTTAAATCCTAATTACATTACTTTTACAGAAACTTAATCCTAAGGCAATAATGTAAATAATAAAAATAAAATATCAAATTAACTTAGCTTAACTATCCTATCCTAATAACAACTAACTACCTATAACATAATACCCTACAGATGACCCTTGTGAATTCACTCAAAGAACACGAAAACAAATCTATTTCTCCTGCTACTGCATTAAGTACGCGCAGTGCCCGCGTGAGCGGCGCCAGGTGTAACAAGTTAGTGCGCGCGCGCGGCAGAGCCAGCAGAGCCGGGCGCCGCCGCCGCGCCGCACACGCGTCCGGCGCCATCAGTCGCACCTCCGCTAGCACAGCAGGGTTGTGTATATTACCGCGGATCACTCTTAGTATGTAAATGGCCGTAGCAGCTTCCCTTCTAATTTCTAGTTTAGTGTATCCTACCATACCCAAAATAAATAAAGTAGGATATAAGAGCGGATATCCCGGATAAACTCCATATCTCTTCAGATAAATAAACCTAATAAACTTATTCTGGATACGCTCTATCATAAACTTGTATTTGTCCTCATGCGGAGACCAAACTACAGCGTTGCATTCTAAGTGGCTTTTTACAAGAGCCTCAAATAACGCCTTCAATGCCCCTATATTTGTAAAATCGTTCGCCTGCCTTAACACAAAACCCAAACTTCGATAAGCCTTCTTACATACGTCCACAATATGCTTACGGAAATTGAGGTCAGCGCTAAACCGAACTCCTAGATCTGTAACTTCGGTTACGCGCTGCATTGGCTCGCCATCCATGTGGTACTGGTGGTGAAGCGGGGCACGAGCGCGACTGAACGAGAGTACGGAACATTTAGCAACGTTGAAAAACAGTTTGTTTTCAATGCCCCAACTTACTACTTTGTCGATATCCTGCTGTAACGTGTCATAGTCCGTAGGCTGTTTTATTTCTAATACTAACTTGAGATCATCGGCAAATAACAAAGCGGTAGAGTTACTAACTACTTTGGGCAAGTCGTTCACCATCAAGATGAACAACATAGGACCTAGATTGCTACCTTGGCTTACCCCAGATCTTGTGAAGTAAGGCTCCGAATGATGCCCATTGCAGTCTACATACTGACTCCTGTCACGCAAATAACTAGCGAAGAATGACAGTGTATTCGGCGTGCAGCCCACGCTGGCCAACTTTGTCAATAACACATCATTGTCGACCGTGTCGAATGCTTTTTTAAAATCAAAGTAGGCCACGTCTACCTGCCCGCCAGCATCCACCGCCGGTACCAGCTCCGTCATCAGGTGTAGCAGGTTTCCCGTCGTACTCCGTCCAGGCCGAAATCCATGCTGCGCATCCGACAGCTGACTGCTAAACTGTACGTATAGTGAGCTATAAATCGCAGCCTCAAAAACCTTAGCCGGAGCGCTGAGGACCGCTACCGGTCTGTAGTCGCTGGGTTGCGAACCTCCACTACTTTTAGGTACCGGCACCACTCTGGTCCGTTTCCAACTCTCCGGGAACACCGCGGTCTCAATGCAGCTATTGAAAATATGTAATAATGGTTCCGTTAGCACCTCGCGGCAGTCCCTGAATATATACGCCGGTATACCGTCCGGCCCCGCTGAGCGCTTCGGCGGCAAGCGCGCGAGCGCACGGCGCACGTCGGCGGTACGCAGCGCAGCGAGGTGCGCGCGCACGCCAGGCGCCGGGCCGGGCGCCGCGCCGGCCGCCGCCACGCTCAACACGGCCGGCTCTGAGTTGTATACCGACTGAAAATATTTCGCGAACTCCTTAGCGCATTCGGACTCGGATAGTACTCGTCCATTCATACATAATTTCTGTAAGCAAGAATCACCCCGCCTAGACCTTACATAATCCCAAAACGCCCGTGGTTCCCGAGCAAGGTGATTTTGTACGCGGTCACAGTAGCGAATGTGCGCTTGAGCTATCTCCGCTTTAACTCTCGCCCGGCAACGACTGAACGCTTCGTAATCACTTCGCGATTTAGTACATTTGTATTTTTTGTGTAATTTCGACTTAATTTTAAGATCCGTAATGATTTCGGCCGTATACCACACCGGATAGTTATACCTCGTACTTAATGCACTTATATATTTTAAAGGGATACTACTGTCAAAAGCTTCGTATATCTTGGCATAAAATATTTTTAACGCTATTTCCGGGTTCGTTGATAGATACATTTCATTCCAATCTATTGTAGATAAAAAATAATATAAATGATTAAAGTCAGCTTTATTAAAATTCCACTGTTTACGTGGTGTCATATGAGATAAATGTGTGTGTTGAGTGTTAATGTGTGCGTGTGTATGATCGGAAAGCGCGGAAGAAACGCGGGTCGCAGGCGGCGCGGGCAACGACGCCGCCGCACCGAGCCCGACGCTCACCGCGAGCGGCGGGTGGTGCGCGTCGACGGGCCGCAGCCCCTCGTCAGCGGCCGCCACGCGCACCCCGCGCGCACTCAACACAAGGTCTAGCTGTCTTCCATTAACGTTAGGTATTGTGTTACTTTGAGTGAATTCACAAAAAGCCATGAAATATTCATAATAGTTGACAATGTTAATATTGCACGAAAATAAATTAAAATCACCTAAAATAACTAAATTATGCTTATACTTTATACATATTTTTTCCAATAAACAAAACAATAACATATACTCGCTTTCATCAGTATGCGGTGGTATATAAACAACACAACATGTAAATAAAAATCTGTTTTTAAAATGTACCGTAGCACAAATTAACTCGAACATATGATTGTTTATTATAATGTCCCCTGGCAAGGTCACTTCCCGCAGCTCGAACCGTTGTGTGGCTACTAAAACTACTCCGCCCATCTTGCGTCCATCCGTCCGATCGCAGCGTAATACTTGATAGCCCGGTGGTGCAAATTCGGCATTTTGTATACCTACATTTAGTCCACTTTCAGTTATAGCGAATAAGTCCGAGCCAGACGATTCTAATAAAGTTGAAAACTGTAAAGTTTTTGTTCTAATTCCTCTGACATTTTGGTATAGAATATTTATAAACTTACTGGGCTTGTGATAGTGAAGCTGTCGGTTTGTTTGGTCGACGAAACCACATCCACTCACTATACTCCACATTCAACGGCCACATTCCTGGATCATTCAGTCTCCCAAAACTCCCCTCCTTAACTCCAACCTTGAATGATGAATAATTTCTTTCATTTTTAGTATTCAATTTTTCAACACTAATTTCTATGTCATTTCCCAATACACTTTTAATATATTCCGACAAGTTCTCTTCCGTCGTACATTTATCCAATCTCCATACATGAAGAAACTTCCTACGTTCAACTGCTTTTAATAATACATTTGATGTATTACCTCCTCTATTTATTGGGTTCCTCCTCCTATTAACAATTTCTGTCCATTGGTTACTATCGTTAATAACGCCACAGCTTGTGTTTCCCGTTGGTTTCTTAGCCACCGCTGCATATGCAATAACAGGCGCTTTGGGTGCGAGTGGCCGGGGCTCCGGGCTACTGCGCTCGCTATCATTTCGCGCGCTGGCCGGTGATGCCCGCCGGGTTACACTGGATACGGGCACAATTGTAGATTGATTGCACTGAGATTCCGATATGGATTCGATGAGAATATTATCCTTCTTTACTACATTATTCGGTTTCAACTTTCTTAAATCGTTAATTTCCCTTTCATAAGATAAACACTTCTCATTCGCTTCCTTCAATTCCTGCCTTAACTTACTATTTTCTGAAGCTAAGATAGATAACGTATCTTTCACTTCCTTACTAATATAAGACTCAATATTACTTAGCTTTGCCATTATAACACTATTCACTTTATCCATAATTTCTGCCGTGATATGTTTCTCCAGTTTCTCTTCACTTGACAATGAGTCGGATTTCTCCATCGAAACAATAACTTTAGAAGAAGATTTAGAATCATTCTTCTTCATGTTACCGGCACAAACTCCTCTCCCTGGGGTTTCATCATTTATCCGTATACGTTTCGTGACATTAGAACAGCCACCACAGTTATTTTTTTTACAGTTAGAATCACAATTGCTATCCATTTTTTATATATTAAGTATGTATTTACAAAAAAAAAGTATAGAAGAATGTTTATCCGTTGTTTAGTATCCATAACACAAGTTCTAAGTGATACTTATCTTGGAACTAAATAATTGTTGTGATTGTAAGAGAATAACTACATTTAGGTATATTATATTTATTTTTATATTAGCCAGAACTCTAATTCTACAAAAAAGTGTATACCAGAATTTTGTGGTCTTAAAATCTTTGTATTTGTGTAGAATGAGGGTGGGAGGCCCCTGATAGTAATTCTTCACAAAACTTAGCACATGACGTGACATGTCAAGATTGTATCTTTTCTTTTATATCTAGTGACTAACACTAGTTTTTGAATACATCAAAATGTATTCATATGAAGTAAATTTTCTTTTAACTGTTAAAGTTGCCTTTCTTAAAAGATATTGACTTTGACTTTGAATGCATCAAATACTTTAAGTCCTTTTCTCAGTCCCAAGCGCACGCTAGTAGTCCAAACATAGAAGCTTCATCTACCTTTACGTGTTCGTTAATTAACCAGTGAGCAACTGAGCAACGATTGCCTTACGGTGTCCACGGTCTGTTTGGCAACGATCTTGGGAAGAACATTATCTACAAGAATATAAGCACTATTTAACTGTTATTAAGATGTGCATTTGCTACGCGCCATTGTACGTCAAGATGACAGACATTGTATTTTCATTAGACTGTGTTTAACGAATTTTGATCACTTCTCTTATTAACTGTTAATGCTTCGTTGTCTTTAAGCTTACAATTACTTAATGTGTAGCTTCAGGGCTCCAGTCACAATTAACTGTTCATGTACATACAGAAGATAATAAAAGCGCGGATCTACAGTTGTGGTCAATATGGGCATGCCCACAACCCATATAGAATAAGAAAATTATACAAAAATAGAATGAAACAATATCACGTACTCAATAACAAAATAAAAAACAAACACATACTTTCACGCCTGTTTCCCCGAAGGGGTAGGCAGTGGTATAATATATGCCCACACTTCGCTAATTGTATTGTTGTTCCCACGTAATAGGTGTCGCAACCTATTAATATATAATAAATGTTGAATGAGAATGAGTGGTGAGAAAGATGATAAATGGTAAATGAGATGCCCTCTCCCTAAACCCTTGGGTCCTAAGTAAAGATGTGGGACTATACTGAGAACTCATATGGACTTTTTGAGAGAATTTGAAAATTTGTTGCACTGTTTTGTTTCATTTACCTATTTCACTCATGTACGTTCACATACACTTAACGGTTAAAAAACCACCGTTATTATACATTAATGTTCGAAATATCACAAATTTTTGAAAATAAAACAAAACTGCTGACATCACGCTTCACTTTCCCGTCAAACAGTATATTCCCACTGTCAAAAGCAAGACAATTCAAAATCCATATTTACGAAAAGGTATGATTTGCGTCTTGTAACTCTTGCACATATAATATTTTTTCATACTCATATTTTTTTTTAAACTAGGTTTTTTAAACTAGTTACTCTTTCGTGTCTTGGAAATTATATTCCTCCTTTTATGGAAAAGGGAACTAAAATGTATACGTATTACATTACATAACAACTACATAATTTTGTTCATCGTTATTACGAAATTATTTCCATAGGTACTTTTAGAGGTTCGCAAAATAGGCAAGCGTGTCGAATCTGATGGTAATAACATTACGCTCAATCATCGTAACCTCTACGGTCAAGTTTCATTATAACCGCGATAACGTCTTTTAACTGTGAAAGCATCTTTCACGCATGGTTTTTTTTTATTATCTACGACTTAACAATCTTTTCTTGCGAAAGTAAGTTTGCGATCTTATGTCTTCTTCACTAAAGTCCAACTTTCTTCGAAGATAAGATCATTGGAGTATAGACAATAGTTCATTGAAGCCAATTGTTAAAAAAAAGTATTTATGCAACAATTTGATACGATTGTGATATGATAATAATTATATGGCTTTTTAAGAATGTGACCGATCATCCGACCCATGGAGAAAGTGGCCAGTTCCGGTATAATCTGACACCTGTAAATATGAGAGATGAGAGTATGTTTGTGTGTCCGCAGCGTGCTCACTCAACGCCGAGGCAAGGAAAGCTGCGCGCGCATCAACGCTCGACGCACGCGCACGGCAAATTAAATGCGCGGATTTTTGCTCGCATACAACATGTGTGATATTCAGTGTAACTTATAGGCGAACTATAATATGTTTTGAATAAGCATAGGAAATATTTTAATTAATCAATTGCAATGGCGTCCAAATTTTTGTTTAGTGTTTTCGTTTTAATAGCATTAGTTTCGGGTTCGCGATCGGAAGATGAACTAAAAGACTTTGAGTTTTCCGATGGCAGCGATGCCGATGAAGTGATGATTGCACAGGAGTCTAGACATTATCAGACATTTGTGAAACCACCAGTGAGAATAGTGAAGCCTACCGGTGTTACTAATTCGCATAGGCCTCAGTACAATTTGGATTCGTTCGAAGATGACATTGCTGTTGAAGACTTTAGTGCTTTTATTGAAGCTACTACAAAGAAGCCGTATAAGCCTGCTTACAAGCTGCGTTCAAAAGAGGTTATGATAAAGGATGCGGTTCTGAGAGCTTTGGAGAGGAAAGACCACGTTGGGAAGTTTGCGCAGGTGCTGCCCATCATCAGAGCGATGTCTGGGAGCCAGCGGGTGGCTTTAGCTTCTCTGGTGGCCAGTCAGGTTACCACTCCGCCCGGCAGGACCCCGCTGAACTTAGCACAGGTAATTTGAGTATTTTCCAATTATATAGTAAGATGTTACTAGATATTCAACATTTTTTTATTTAAGTACATTACCGCTGGACTATAAATGCTTAAAATTCATATTAGTATTATAAGTGGAAAGAAGATGTGTATATCTGTCAATGTTAACACTAAATATGGGTACGTATATACATACATACTTTCACGCCTGTTTCTATGAACGGGTAGGCACGCCCACATTTCGGCAATTATATTTTTGGCCTAATAGTTTAGGTGGCGAGCCTATTGCCGCTAACCGGGATCAGTTACGTTCGCCAGAGCCTCGTCTCGTTAAGCAGGTGCACAACTTGCAGCTGAGGTTGGCTAGGGCTCATAAAATGTTGGTGGGATCTATAATTTCTATCCCCTAAAAGTATGCCTTCGGAGTAGCCTCTTGGAAATGATCGTAGAAGTTTGTACGGGCTCCTAAAGTAATAGAGAAAAATCATTTTTTATCTCCATAATAACTTCTTTCAATAATTAATGAATGTCCCGACGCTATATTCTGTACGGTCATGCGGGAGAAGCCACAGGCTGATGCCAGCATATACTACAAGAACTAAGGTTTTAAAACAATATTATACCACATATACTGAAGTAGCATTAAGTTCGCCTTTAGTAATACGTTTAGGAGTGCAATAAAGTTTAAAATACGTAAATAGAATAAGAAACAGGTTAAGTGTTTTCCGACATTTATTTCTGAGGACATGACAACGATTTAATAAGTACCTATGTAGAATAAAATAATGGAAGCGCTCGTAGCCTTGCAGTGCTCGGTGGTCGGAAACGATCACCGAAGTACAGCAGAGTTTACAGAGGTCAGTCCTTGGATGGGTGACCGTTTGTGTGGCATTTGATATCGAGCGCTTCCGTGCTTCGGAAGGCACGTTAAGCCGTTGGTCCCGGTTATCACAAAAATGTGGTAGTCGTTAAGCCATGTTAGAGGCCTAATGGGCGGCTTAAAAAATTCTAACAGCAGGACGCCATACACCTGCCTCCGCCAATCTGCACTGGGTCAGCGTGGTGGAGTATGACCCAATACCCTCACACCTTGATATGTGTGAGGAGGCCCGTGCTCAGCAGTGGGACGTAAATGGGCTGGGATGATGATGATGTAGAATAAAAGTTGTCATAACTAATGATTGAGAACCTTTATTTCTTTTAATTAATTACTTACTGATCACACTTTTCATACTTAATTCCGTTACTCCATGGCAGTAAACTTTAACCGTTTGTGCTACTAGTGCATACTGGGTTCACGTAAGTAGTTGAAGGCGATATTTTATCCTCTGTTCTCTAACTTCGTCTCGTGAATTGATTGCACATTGAAGCCGGTAATTGAGTTTAATTCGTATTTTTAAGCAACAAGCTAGGTTAGGTCGGCAATTTCTTAATTTTGTTAACATGTTCAAAACTATTCCTTAATTAGCACAATAATCGCGGTCCAGATGTAGCGCTCAAATGTAACTTTACATCACCTACCTACATATCTGCAGAAGATACAAAGAAAATAAAACAATACCGAAGTGTTGGCTGCTGAACATTTGATTATATTATTATACCGTCCTATCTCACTATAGTTTTTAAATGGAAGCCTGAGACCAGTAGTAGGACGACTGAGTAATTTCTGAGCGCGGTGTCTTTCTGTTCAATTTTTGCGGCGATAGCCCAGTGGCAAGACCCTTTCCTTGCCTTTAAATTCAGAGAGTCTCAGGTTCAAATCCTGAAGCACCTATGACTTTTCAAAGTTATGTGCGTAATTATCGCTTGCTTCGTGCCTCGGAAAGCACGTTAAGCCGTTGGTCCCGGCTGTCATGAACATCTATGGCAGTCGTTATTAGAAGTCAGTGCCTTCTAACAGACAGCTGGTTTCACCATAGAATGATGTTTCCCTCTGGGTTGCGGAGGTCAGACGGCAGTCGCTCTACGTATTAACTGAAATTTAGTCAAATATGGTTAAACCAGTGAGCAGACCCTGGGCCCTAAGCTTAAGTCTAGGGCAACCGCGATAATGCGGGATAAAAATAAATCATATCGTAATGATGATGTCGAGGGACTCACCTTAATAAAACCTATTGCTTTTCGAATAATCGTTTGCTCTGTGCTTCGGTAAACACGTTAAGCGGTTGTTCCCTGCTGCCATGAATTTCCATGGCCATTAGTTGGAAGCCAGTGCATACTACTATCCTGACAGCTGGTTAAACCATATAAAGATATTTCTCTCTTGGTTGAGGAGGTCAGAAGGCAGTTGTTCCGTATAACAACTGCATTTCCCTTATATTTGGCTACAGCAGTGAGCAGACCATGGGCCCTAAGCATAAGTCTAGGGCAACCGTGATAATGCTTCTAGCTGATGCAGAATGTGATGTGTTGTTTTGCATGCCAAGTGACGTCGATTTCGGACGCTGTCGATAACTTTCTTCGATAATTTCTAGCAAGGTTCATAAACTTCTTCTACCAAGCTGCCTTTTAGGTGAAGTGTGGCGCCTAGATTTAAGTGACGATCATAATGACATGTGCTTCAGAATGAAGACAATAAATGTATTGAATTTAGTATTTTTTTTTAGTTATATTTTTAATAAATAACAAATAACTCTAAATAATCTACTTTCTTACATAATTATTTAAAATAAAAACTAAAAATAAAGATGTCTTCCAACTGTGGGCCCATGGGTACGGTGCCAAGAATGCTGGCAACATTTCCTCTTTGGATTGCCAGGCCAATACGCTGGCAGAAGAAGCTGCAAGCCTTCTTGTCTCCGGAAGCAGCAATGAGATGAGCACTTAACTCTTTCACGAGCTGCTTTGCTTCCGGCCCCCATGGACCCAATGTCTCCACCGCAAACGGAACAAAAATAAAGTTAGGCCCTAGGTTTCCGTATTTGTTGCGTTTGCGATTTTCAGCACTTACCGCAGCAGCCCCGACACGATGTAAAGTCGCGCATACATGTGAGGGAGCCACGGTGTCTGCACAGGTCGCATCCCACACCAGCGGCCTGCCAAGTTTCCATGGGCCGATAGTTATATTTTTTTTTGAACTAGCGCTAACTTCAACACCATACGATTTCATTGTACCATCACATCTTATTTTTTTATCTAAGTAGGTACTTTTATATTCCCCATCATACTATTGAAAAAGTCACAATATAAATTTCGGAGCCTTTAATAGTATGACATGACAAAATCATCATTATCTCAGCCTTGTGACTTCTACTGCTGAACTTACCTGCATCCACCGGCTTCCCGCTACCTTACCCACCGTCGCGTGAGATATAATATTGGTTTCATATTCATTTGACAGCTTCTTCCTACTTTAAACATTTTCTAACTGGTATCTGCGAGATGCTCATCTAGATCAATAATTTTCACACACCGATGATTAGAAAACTCATTAAAGTGTATCGAGATTCACTCTTAATCGTGAGAAAAATGGAATGTTCAAATACAATACTATGCAACGAGCAATGTGCTTTTAAATATTTTTTTATCTTAAAATTTCTATAAATACATTACGTACCAATTTTTTAAGGTATCTTTCCAACTTGTGAGTGCTATCAGTATTTTACATAATAAAAACTTTTTAAAATACAATTGTTTTAAAACTGATAAATAAATAACATGTGTCAAGATGAACTATTTGTGATATTTTTTTTTAATTATCCAAATAAAATAAAATAATTTGTTTTCAGATAAAGATTCTCCATATAAATATATAATAAATTACATCGATGAAAGGCGTCTGCGTGTCGCTTGTGCATCATTGAAATAAAAAAAAAACATTTTGAAATCTAGATAGCTTTACAAATTAATCTAACCTGTACCTATATTACACCTAAATTGTGTATGCACGAAGCTGTTTTCTCACACATTTTCTTCAGTTTCTGTCCACTGTTGGACAAATGCTTCTTCAATACGTCTCCACTCTGCCTTTTGCTAGTTAATATGGTCCAGTCCACACAGTATCTGATATCATCTGCCCATGTAGGTGGTCTACGAACACTCCGTCTTCCAGCACGAGGTTGCCAATTCAACCCACAGTAGCTCCATCTATTATCATCCAGTCGACAGAGATGTCCGGCCCACGCCCATCTCAACGTTGGTACTCTGTGGCCTATGTTTGACTTTGATATGTTCGCATAATGTTTCATTTTGCACTCAGTGGAGCAGTTTTATGCCGAGCATACTGCGTTCCATATTTCTTTGGGCGACCTTTATTTAACGTATCAGACCGTCGTTGAGACTCCACGTTTCGCATGCCATGTCATGGTTGGCAGAACGCACTGGTCAAATACTTTGGTCTTTCTCATACACACTCTTCATTTATACTTATCATCTATATATCTAACCATTAATGTCACTTAGGAGACAAGGACTCCACGTTTCCACCGCGCGGTCGTAACGCGGATTAGAGACAGGTGTCTTGCGAATTTTTCAAGCTGTGTAAATAATAATATAATATTTCTGACACTTACACCAATTATTTAGATCCAAGATAAGTATCATTATTAAGAACTTGTGTTATGGATACTAAATAACGGATAAACATACATAAATACTTTTTTTTTTTGTAAATACATACTTAATATACATAGAAAGAAAAAAAAGAGAAAAAAGGGCCTATGTACCTGTTTATATACATACATTCACACCTGATTCCCAAAAGGGTTAGGTAAAGGCATATGATACGCCCTACTTCGCCAATTGCATTGTTGGTACCACGTAATAGGTGCCGAACCGATTGCCGCTTACCGAGAATTTTTATGTTCACCAGAGCCTCGTCCGTTGATCAGCAGGTGCACCACTTGCAGGTGAGGTTGGCTTGGGCTTCTTAAATATTTGTAGGAACCCTATACCCCTACACTATGTACCTGTTTGTTTGCGTGTTTATGTAACTTTGTATCTAACATAAACACACTTACAAACAGCGACATCTAAATCAAAGATTATTCAAAATTTGTCTTATCATTGTCAATCTGTAAATCATAAAACTTTCTCAAACATATAAAACGTAAAAGAACAATTTTGGCGGAGAAACTTGAATACGCGTCTTTATAACGACATTTTTATGTCACTGCTCAAATAAACGAATAGTGCGTGAAATGTATGTGTCAATATTTACTTAACCATTATTGCATAACTGTTGGCAATAGACTTTAAGTGGAAAGGGATTTGTGAATAGACATTTTTACTAATACGAGTAGAGCTAGAGCACAAATAGATTAAATTTATGAATGAGCCCACTAAACCTCGCGTTATTTCCGCTTGTTGTTGCTGGGATAGCGGAGGTTCGCTTGTGGCATGCTCTCCGATACCCCACGCTTACCAGAGCAGGTCTTTTTTAGCTTAGAACATCAGATAGACGTCTGTACCCACATCTAAGCACATCTAGGTAGGAAACAGGCGGTCACAGCGTCTTCGTCTTCATGCTCCTAGTCACCTGCGACGAATTGGGACAGCCTTTTATTTTTTTATTTTTTTTTTATCTTCGATAAAAAAATGCTGTTTACGCACTGTCTCCCGGCCAATGGGGGTACCGAGAGGGGAGTGTGGGGCTCACTGCTTCAGACACGACCACCGCAGTCCTACCCACTAAAAAACTTCCAACGACGCCCACCGCTGTTGGAAAAGGGGCAGGGGGCCAGTACCTGGGTTTGTAGCTTCTGGCACCCCGCCCGCGGCCAACGTCCCCCAGATCAGAACCGGGAGGACCTCCTCAGAGAAGAACCGGGAGGACCTCCTCAGAATTGGGACAGCCTGAGTATCTGCCAAGTATGAATGAGCCCAGCGCGTGGCGATAATGAGTTTTAAATGTTTTTGTTCAAATCTTAAGTATCTCACACAATAATTACTTACAATAAACTTGATTCACTATACATATTGTAAGACAACATAAGATATTATTAGACATCGATATATAGTGCCCAAAGGGAATGTTGTCTCGACATCTCGATATCGATCTCTCGATCGACTTTTTAAATAGGTAGAAGTTTTACAGCTCTATTTAGTTTACGCAAGAATCAAATTAAAACAACAGTTAATCTCATAATTCCAAATAATCCATCTTGTTGATTTATAGACATGGAAATAAGCTTACGTTTATTTGGAATTTATATAAGCTAAGTAATTGTCACCTAGACTACCCCATACTTTTAAATGATCTCAGATTTAACACTCCTTACAAACTGCCACGATGCTTTAGATATAATTTGTGTAATGTCAAAACTTTTATAAGTGATTAGGGTAATTTCTCAACAGTCAATAGATTAAGCTTGCTTATGATGGATGATGGATTAAAAATATCTTTATAACAACTCCCGCGCTATTATAATTTTCCGAAAAATCGAGAAACTATTCAACACGATACGTGTTTTGCCCTTACACAGGGCATCTTCAGGTAAGATAGGAGCCTCAGAACAACGATGTCTTCACGACCAACGCTGAAACGATAGTGAATTCAATCTAAGTGTCGAGAGTGAATTCTACAATGGATTTCCGCAAAGTAACGCCTGAATCAATAAATTAGTCAAAATATTACAAAATAGATCTAATAATATTCGAAAAGCCTCAGACATTGATTTGTTTTGTAGACCGGTCATCTTTGCCAGGTCTGTGTCAAAGTTATAGCTATGGTGCACTATGACCACGGCAACTGTATAAATAAGTATACCTTGATCCTAAGATACAAATCGCAGGGCTTTACAGTTTTCGTGGCAAAACATTGCATATAAATATTTTTTTAATATTTTCTGACAATTACACCAATTGTTTAGTTCCAAGATAAGTATCATTAAGAACTTGTGTTATGAATACTAAATAACTGCTAATACATACTCAATATACATAGGAAAACCACCAGACCAGAACAAATATTCATGTTCATGCATACAAACATTTGTCCTGCGTGGGAATCGAACCCACGACCATAGGACCGAAGAGCGGGTATTCGCGCGACAATGCCATATCGGTCGTCAAAATATTGTAACTACATATTTTACTTTAAGTTTAACTTTAATTGTACTTATGTCAACTGTTTAATATTTTGCTTGTCGAGGCAGCCTGTCATTAAGGCATTATTTTGGAATGTATCCCGTTGAAAGCTGACTGAATAGAATTAGGTAATGTTTAGTTGGTTTAGTTGTCCTTAAATAAATAAATAGCTTAACGATTACCACACATTGTGACAAACGGGACAAACGGCTTAACATTTCTCGACGCACTCATATCCAAACAAATGGTCACCCATCGAAGGACTAACCTTCATAAAGTCTGCTTTACTTCGGTTATAGCTTTCCGGCTGCTAGAATCGCAGAGATTCGAGTTATAACGTTGCTGACACATACAATATAAATAATTGGACGTAGTGCTGATCAAATCATGAAGAGGCTTAGCCGGTTATGCTCGAGAGTTACCTCAAGTAATATTACACAATACGAAAGTAATTCTTACTTAACGAAAGCGGAACAAGCTAATTAACATCACGGATTACCATTTTCCATAGTGCGTTAGAGTAATATCGGTCATACCATAAATTTATTAAAAAAGTTTTTATTTCGAAGTAATCATCATCATCACAGCCCATTAACGTCCCACTACTGAGCACGAGCCTCCTCTCACATATCAAGATGCGAGGATATTTGGTCATATTCCACCACGCTGACCCAGTGCGGATTGGTGTAGGCAGGTATATGGCGTCCTGCTGTTAGATTTTTCAAGCCGCCCATTAGGCTTCTAACATGGCTTAACGACTACCACATTTATGATAACCGGGACCAACGGCTTAACGTGCCTTCCGAAGCACGGAAGCGCTCGATATCAAATGCCACACAAACGGTCACCCATCCCAGGGCTGACCTCTGTAAACTGTGCTGTACTTTGGTGTTCGTTTCCGACCACCGAGCACCGCAGAGCTACGAGCGCTTCATTTCGGAGTAATCCTAAAAAAAACCCCCGAATGGAATGGCACGGCATGGATAGGCCAGCGAATTGACGAGCGGTGCCATTTGGAGTAGGGCGAATTGGTGGTGTTCCTAATACGTACCGTCCGTAGGATTACTAGACCAGTACATGAATCTTAACCTCCTGCGGAAGGGCGTTAAGATTCGTATACTTTATATCTCCGAAATTGTGCACTGCTGCCCTTGAGGATGTTTTCAAGATGCTGGACTAGGAAATCTACGGCATTAACATAACTGGCCAGTATATCTCTCACAGTAGCTAGTGGATCTGCGGATCTGCCAATCACAATGCTCGAAGACCTCGACAGAGCTTCCCTAAGGATATGTCTCAAATTTCACATGGACAAGACAATAAATTATGACGAATGTCCATTATGTTTATGAAGTCCGGCTTAGTTCCGTTTTATACATAGGTACATGATCATATCCTAGAATAAACCACGCGTTTGTCGGGGGGAGTTTAAGTCTAGGGTACCTCGTCGTGGTGGTGGGGCTGAGTACCTCCCGGAGGCCGGGAAACGATAAGTGCCGCTAGTACTGACTACCGGGGGGGAAACTAAGAGGGACCTGTGGAGAGCGTAGCGGGCGGGCCAGGCGGGCTCGTCAAGCAACGCCAGGAGGGTCTCACGCCTCTTTGAGGAGTCCGGGAGACGATGGCCGCAGGCGGGGTGTCAGACGCTGCAACCTTCTTCTCAACAAGCGGCGGGCGTCGTCGGAATTTTTTTAGTGGGTATTACTGCTGGCAGTCGCTTCTGCCGGTGGTGAGTCCAACACCCCCTTTGGCCGGAAGGCAGTGCGTGAATTCATATTGTTACCGACGTAAAAAAAAAAAAAAAGAATTAAGCCCAGGGCTAAGGGTCTGCTCACTGGTCTAACCAGATTTCGCTGAACTTCAGTTATTACATGGAGCGACCACCACCTGACCTCGACCATCATTCTATAAATAATAATAAATAAATATTTCCTTACAATTACACCAATTATTTAGTTCCAAGATAAGTATCATTAAAACTTGTGTTATGGATACTAAACAACGGATAAACATATTTAAATACTTTTTTGGCTTGCCCTGCACCCAATGTTTTTATTTTTACAATAGTTTTTAGTTTTTCTGTTTGTATATTTACGACCTCTGGAGTGAAGTGTAGGTATGCTGGCCTCCACGCCATATCGGTCGTCATAATATATAGTAACATACCACTACGAATCATTGACACAATCCCAGTGAATATACAATACAGTTTATGAAATATAGTAATTAGACACTGCTCTCAATAGAGACAGCGAAACGTCGCGTGCCCCCGTTCATAACAGATACAAGAGTTAGAAAATTTGTTCTCACATTTGTTTAATTTTTTCGTCGTTTTCCCGGCTCTCGGATACATGGCGCAATTATCCATGTGAACGGAAAATTCTTTTGGATTAATCGCATAAATGAGTATTTTAGTTTTTTTCTTAGTAACAAGCCGCTAATGTCGACAGCATAGAAATCTAAATAATAGTGTCCTAATTATATAGATTACTATACTATGGTTGATCGCAATATTAAAATTCATCGAAGGTGTCGTTACGAAACGGTACCAATTTTTTTTTACCAAAGAATCTACAATTCGTAATAAACACTCATAGAGAGATTGGCTCTTCATATAGTAGCATAAACAAGAACTATTAAAAGGTTATGGAAATTGATAGACAGACAACATGATCGTTTTAAACAAGACTGTTAAATTAGACTAAGTAATGTAGAAATATTATGTTTAAATAATACCTGATATGATAACTAGGACAAGTTGAATTTTTCTTGTGAAAATTTCATCTAGTTACCTAATTTCTTCTTCAATTTTAATATCATCTCAGTCACTGCTGAACAAAGACATAAATGGTAAAAGAACTGTGTGTTGAAATGTGCACGGACATACTATTAAAATTTATTTTGCAGACTAAGAACATTTGTTCATTTTGGATTTTTGTACCAAATAAATAGAAAAATTCTGGAAACTGGGAACAGAGCGCTATTGAAATAGATTGAAATAATATTATAAATAACCTTTATATCTATGACATAAACTTATCATCCTCATTTATAATTTAAAGTCAACTACTGAAAATACAAATAAATTTTATTAAAGCAAAGGTTTATTAAATCATTTTCTTAGAAACTTAATTAAAATTCTTACTAAATATTAACGAAAATTGGTTATTGCAGAAATTGAGATCGAAGAACCATTCGGTAATAAATCAAGGGCGTGAAATGTGATTTGATTCAGTTGCACAAGCTGCCGAAGACTGCCTTGGATGTCGGACAAGTGGAAATCACACCTTAATAATTATAATTGTCCGTAAAATAAAAGCTTTTCAGCAAAAACCCCAATATCGAAACAGATATAAAAATCAGACAGATGTGAACCAACCTCGAACTTCTTCAAGTTCCTTAAAATCCTACTAATATTATAAATGCGAAAGTCTGTAAGTATGTATGATTGTTACTACATGTATGTATCCATACTAATCAAGCCAGTTTCCCCGAAGGGGTAGGCAGAGACATATTATATGCCCACATTTCGCCAGTAATGTTGTTGGTCTCAGGTGGCGAGCCTATTGCCTATTGCGGCGGGCATCGTCGGAAGATTTTTAGTGGGTATTAGAAAGAAAGAAAGAAAAAGAATTTATTCTGTGACAACATCAAAAGAAAACAGATACATTATATTTAAGTAACTATTTGAAGAGTGTCACAGAAAAGGTATCCACTCAGCATAAAGCCGAGGTGTCACGAAAACGCCTCGACGCTGGTCTTCCGTAGATACCGTTTGTAAGAGCACTGCTATGACACATTCATTCTATACATGGTTAAACACAAAACATACGTACAGTTACAGTAAGACATAAACATACAAATGAGACATAAGCTTGCAGGGAACCTGAGTAGCACAAGTAAGAGGACAGCACAACCGATGACAAGCACATACATATTCATAGACATTTCTGTTTGTTCAATAAATATTTCCTATAATTGCAACGGAAAGATCCAACAGTGAGACAGTTTCTAATAGGATATCTAATATTACTGCTGGCGGTCGTATCTGCCGGTTGTTAGACCCACATTCCCTTTTGGTCCCCCTCCTTGATGACGACTTAAAAAAATGGTTAGATAGAAAGCATTTGACATCAAGGGGTCTTTGTGCTTGAGATAGAACTTTAAAACTTTAGTCCCAAATAACACTTTCAGTGGCAGTCGTTTAGCTAAGTCGTAGGCCAAATAAATATAACCTATATAAAAATTTTATAATAAAGCAAATGTTTCTACAAAAAATCCATATAAAAATTGAATAAACAACAAAATTCTTAAGCAGAGTCTCTGGTCGCTTTCAATAACTTGTAGATGATTGGTATGTGATCAGTCATAGCCCATTGGAGACCCGCTATTTGCAGTTGGCCTACTGAATATGCAGCGACGAGATACGAGTCGCCTATTAAACCAACGTTATGGATAAAACTTGTTAATCTTACAATGACCATTCTATCCTAATTATTAACACATTTAATAATTATACATTATTAATAATAATAATCTTTATTAGCAGAAAAATAAATGTGCCAAGGATATTCGTAAACTATGGCTTCTGCACTAGGCTCAACAATAAACTGCTAAAAAGCAGAATAAAATGTGTGTGTGTGTTTGTGTGTGTGTGTTTGTGTGTGTGTTTGTGTGTGTGTGTGTGTGTGTGTGTGTTTGTGTGTGTGTGTGTGTGTGTGTGTGTGTGTGTGTTTGTGTGTGCGCGTGTGTGCGTGCGTGCGTGTGTGCGCGTGCGCGCGTGTTTGTGTGTGTGTTTGTGTGTGTGTGCGTGCGTGCGTGTGTGGTTGCATGGGTGCGTGGATCGCTGTCAATTTCTGGTAGGGATAAAATTTTTGGTTTAATTATAATAATAATTACATTCATAATACTATATTTACTGAATGCCGTATGGTGACCGCCTAGAATAGAGCCACCTGCTTACATCTCATTAGGTGTTTTAAGAGTCAACGAAGAGAAATCGTAACGGATGATTGGCAGCAGCGTTATCCTGCGTACTGGCTTAAACTGCGATCACCAACCCGCCTGCCCAGCGTGGTGATTATGGGCAAATGTGAGGCCAATGTTCTGCAGTGGACTCATAAGGCTGATATGATGATGTATTATCTTAGGCTCTTGTGATAAATAATAATTTAAATATTCTTTATAAATCGTGACAAAACAGTATAAAGATTGTCGCTATTTTTCAGTTTGCAAAATGAATGCATATGCGCATATATGTTATGTTGTATATATGTTGACGTGATGCCGTGACGGAAAAGAATAGCGTGATCGGATCTAGCCATCGTTAGGAAATTGATGTTTATTAAAAGGCATGAATAATTAATGAATGCTATTTGCAATAGAATATGTGTTTGAAAGTAAAATCTGCGAAGTGGCGACAGCCAGGAAACTCTATGCACTTATGGTTTTTTTTGCGACTTCTGAGTCACCAGCCGCTATCTTAAATGATTTATTTGTTATTTCTTTAATTTTAATAAAATGTGTACATATTAGTATAAGTATTTTGTACGTTTTAATACATTATGTATTTTTTATATATTATATATATTTTCAATATATTTGTGTATTTTGTTCATTAAACAAATAGTTTTAGAAAATTAAAGTTTTGTAAAATTTAATCGATATTGTGTTGTTTTAATAGAAGAAGATTGTTATTTTGATTATTTTTACAAACTCTATTTAGTTTGGGACTGTGTGTGATGTCCAAGAATATTTATTATTGATAATAAATATTTCTAAGAGAAAAAAATATAGAAGAATTACTTAAATCCAGACCACGTTGCAACTAGTTTTAAAGTTTAAATAGTTCACTTAAGTAAGGCAATTGACGACCGATAAGGCGTGGTGGCGAGTATACCCGCATTCCACTCCTGAGGTCGTAGGTTCTATTCCCACACAGGACAAATATTTGTGTGTATAAATATGAATAATTTGTTCTTGTCTGGGTGTTTTTCTATGTATATTAAGTATGTATTTACAAAAAAAAAGTATTTATGTATGTTTATCCGTTATTTAGTATCCAAAACACAAGTTCTTATTGATACTTATCTTGGAACTAAATAATTGGTGTAAGTTTCAGAAATATTCTGTTATTATTTATTTATTATTAATCATTGCGAACAGAGAGGAATTGGTTCATAAAATTGTCAAGTTTTGTGCTCAAGCTTTAAATTCAAGAACTCTTTGTTTCATAAACTTTTTAGTTTTTTGAAGAAAAAATAGAAAAAACAAAATATTTAAAAAAACAATCGAAACATGACTACGCTGAAATTACGAAGCTTAGGTTCACTTAGAGTCACTAGATGAAACCATCCATGTTCCTTCTTGAGCATGCTATATCTTGGGGCCGCGGTAACTCTTTCAATTAGTCCCGCAACCACAGCAGGCTTTGCTGCCTCCCCAGAGGCCCCTTGCCTGACATCTCTTTGAGGCGCGCGTGGAATAGTAACGCGCCATCAACGCGGTTACTTAAGGTGAGGAGTTATGTGAGATCTTTAAAATTGGGCTTTTTCAATTTGATTGTTCTTTGTCGTACGGAAAAAAATAGACGTAAATCTACATCATATAACACATGAGAACGTTTGGTTAGAAATTAAATAACCCGTTTTGTTTCTCAATATAAAATTTGCGTCTCGTCTTTTTTTTCGTCTATTTTACTTCTAAGCTATTAATCGCAAGTACTTTTTAATGACTTCAGGTTATTAGTAGATTAAATACCGAAGAGACCGGTTGCTTTTGCCAATTACTTTATTTATTCTTTTTGATGAATTTTTATATGCAATCGATGCACGATATCCATCTTGAATCTCCTCTGCCGCGGGCGCAGACACGCCTTGCTAGTCTTCTGAATCGTCAGAGTCGGCGACATCCACCGCCCCCTTAAGGCGCGCGAAATAGTGAAGCGCCGTCAACTCGGCTACTTGGACTTCTTGGCGGGAAAGTGAAGCGTCATGTCTGCAGTTTTGTTATATTTCCTAAAATTTGTGATTTTTCTAACTTTAATATGTAATAACGGATTGGATTATTAACCGTTAAGTGCTTGTGATTATACATAAGTGGTGGTAAATCAAACAAAGCAGTGCAACATCACTTTTCATATTTTCTCAAGGAGTCCATGTGAGATCTCAGTATAGTCCCACATCTATACTGAGGACTCAAGGGGCTTAGGGGAGGGTATCTCATTTACCATTTATCATCTTTATCATTTCTCATTCTCACTGACTATGAATTAAATATTTTTAATATATCACTTACTTGACACTGGCTAGATGTGCTAGACGCACGAAGCCATTATTAAAAAAGAAAAAAACTGGGCTACTTAAACAAGACTGCTGGCAGTCAATGCAGTGTACTTCGAGTAAGCTACAAAGCGTCCGGTTCACGGTTCCGCTGACCGGACCACTTTCGCTTCTCTTCATGCTCTTTACTCGCTTTAAGAAACGTTAACTATTTACATCATCGCCGTCATTCATAACCAATGCTTTATCAAACCTTAAAAACAACGGGTTCCAATATAAATGTAATTCCATTGTTCCTACCTTATGGCAGTCGTATGCCACCTTACAATCAAAACTTTGGTGTTACTAACTGTTTCATTATATAACTTATAAAATTAGTTACCGACCGCTACTTCGTCCGCTTGAACTGTAGGTATTAATTATTTGGGTAAAGAATTGGTCTAAGTTACTATTTATGAGTATTTGAAAAAGGCCGAGATGAGTTTCTTGAGGCATTCTTATCAATCTCGTTGCCTTTTGGAATCCTTGTTAGAATCACCGACAAACTGACTGACTGACGGACAATCCCCTCCCCCTTTTAAAATCACGACATGCTGACAAATCTTGAGAAATAACCACAACAGACAGAAAAACTGACAAAACTTCACAAATTCTGACAAAGAATTCAATTTGCTTGTTTTTGCATTGTTGTTGAAAAAAATATTGAATTTCTTTTTTGTTTGTAAAAATTTGACGAATCTAAATGGTCCTACAGCCACGTCAACAGAAGTTTTATGATGTAATGTTCTGCTTTGCAGGGTAAGAGTAAAATACTGGCAAAATAAACCTGCCAAGGTTTTATTCCCACTGGTACTAGACACTTAAAAAAACCATATTCTAATCTACAAATTAAGACACATTGTTTACATACAATGTTAAAAAAGTTACATGAACCAAGCATAGTGTGCACGACCACAGCATTGTTATTCATGAATTGTGTAGTGAATTGTATAATAGATAAGATACAATCATAAGATTTATAAGGTCAATAGTACGCTTGTAAACATTAAATTACTTGGTAAATTTAATGCATCAAGTACCTATAGAATATCAGGTACAGATGCCTCGAAAAGTGGAACTAGGTTTTCTCACCGCCTTGACCTCGGATCCTGTTTGAATTAATGTGAAATGTACCTTCTACTGTGTGGTAAAGTATTTATAGCTTGCTCTGTGCCTCGGAAAGCACTTTAAGCTCGGCTGGCCTGAACATCTATGGCAGTCGTTATTGGGAAGTCAGTGCCTTCTAAAGTTGTGACAACTGGTTTAAACATAGAATGATGTTTCCCTTTGGGTTGTGGATGTGAGCTGGCAGTCGCTCCGTGTAATAACTGAAGTTCAGCCAAATCTGGTTAGAACAGTGAGCAGACCCAGGGTCTTGTGCAACCAGGATGATGCTAGAATTTCATGATGACTGTGTCTACTTTCTCATATTGATGACCGAATTAGTGTTAAAGTTGGAATACCTACAGGCTCTCCACTCCTAAAATCGTGGATCTATTGTGCACACATAAATACAACGATTTAATAAAAGAAACGAGATAACGATGTCGCAAATTATTATTTTGTAGATAGATTGATATACTTTTTATTGACCAAAAAACTTTAAAACTACAGATTGCATTATGGAAAAAAAATTAAAGCCAATCTAGGCGGTTTTATCGCTAAAAGCTTCCAGACAACTCGACGCAAAGGAGAGAATAGGAAAGCAGTAGGCTGTTTGTATTGCTTTTTGTTAATTTTATTTTAAGTTACCGCAGAATATCAGCGTCGTGGGTCAAACTGCGACACATGCTGAGCGGTGACCTTTTTGGTACAGATCATGTGGTGGTAGGTAAGACAAGTTAAAGGTTCTATTGGGAACTATTATAAATATTGGGTTCTATTGAGTTAAGGTTCTTGAATGGCGACCACGAATCAGCAAACGTAGTAGAGGGTGGCCCCCAACGCGATGGACCGATTATCTGGTCAGGGCGGCGGGAGAAGGTGGATGCAGGCCGCAAAGGATCGATCTACGTGGAAAGCAATTGGGGAGGCCTATGTTCAGCAGTGGACTTCAAATGGCTAAAATGATTATGAGAACCTAGACACTGAGTCAGCTTGCTGCTTGGGATATGACTACGGTATCATACAGGCTATTGAATATTGTAAATGTTATTCTATTGCATTGTATAGCGTCCCGGACATTATGATGATTGCAATTTAAGTACCTAACCAATTAATAATTTAAAAGAGCCTGGCCTGTGAGTTTCAGGCGGGCCAGCCTTGCTTGTCAGTTTTTTTCACAGAGCGGTGACTCGGAACTGGCAGTTAGATTCACTTACACTTAATTTTTTTTGCATGTTAGAAAATCTAAGCTTCTTGATTATAGTATAGTCATATTTTGTTATCTTTCTATTATGACGTTTTCAAGAACAATGTAATAGTTTATGAAATAAATAATTTCTGATTTCTTGGAGTATGTATCCAATATCTCTCAACTTAGCCTCTGCTTTGACGAGACCGACCAAAGAAAAGACCTGACGTTTATAGGCTGAAATCAACTCCCCTTTAATAAATAATAACAAATGAATTTCAGAAATATTTGAGTGTATTCTCACCTATCATCGTTTAGGGTAGGTAAGGTAGATGACACAGACCTAATTCATTTTAAGTACTGCACCATTATGTAAAAATTTGTAGTTCTAAAAATTAAAATTAAATTTTTTGTAAGCGTGTTTTGTGTAACCCACTATGTGCAGGATATTTATGCCTACGTTATATCTTATCATCTTCGTTTTCTATGTCGCATAGTGTTTAATACTTCATATATTTCTATTACAGGTGAGGTCCATGTTCGGCAACAACGCCAACACGTCCACAGACTTAATGTTACCAATTCTATTAGACATGGCAAATTTAATTCGACGAGCTGTTAGATCAGGCAAGCAGTCGAGAGAAGTAAGACAACCTCCACCATCAGCGCAAATACTTAGAAGATCCTTTACAGAAGATGAGACATACCTTGACGACACAGACACAGACACTGAAGAGACCATTGAAAAAGCTATAGTAGAAATAGCAGAAACTAACACAACTCAACCAACACATATACGAAACCGCAGAATCATACCACAGAAAACAAAAACTAATAAACTCACTGTCAATGTTAAAACAGCTGAAGACCGCAATATAACGGTCGGTAATGACAATGCCACAAAACAAGCAGAATATCTCACTGTCACGACAGATAAAATAAAGAATGACGATGTGAGTATACAAACATTAAATTGAACTCATGTAACGCACAACCTTCACTTTCAAGTAATCACCACATTGAATCATGTAGGCTCAAATTTGTCACCTCTGACGCTCTGTTACTAACAACTTTTGTAGAAATCTTAGCGGTGACTTGCGTTAGTAAAAATTTGACTTTCTAATACCTACGTTTATACATTTCATACTTCACACTCGTAACAATCTATTTATGGGAATATGGTTGTAAAGCACAATTTAGGTTCAAAAATTGCTCGTAATTATCAGGTCAGTAAATTTATTTATTGTGTAATGAAGAAGTTTAGATGTATAATAGACCTTATAATATTGTACTCTGACATCAAACATCGTAACTATAATTTGCATTGTTTGATCAATTAAGCAAATTTTGTTGTTAGTCAAATTTTATGTACATAATATAAAAATAAATCAACCAGGTCAATCATATTTTGAACTTCTTCACTAATAATAAAAGTAACACAACTTGTATAATTTTGAGAACTTGGATAAATTGCTAAATTTAAGCAAGGACTGGACGTAGTAAACCAGGTCAGTTATTTTATTCCATATATACATGTAGTTCATGAAAAAGCAGAACCCATAAGCGACCTAAGATTTAAACCTAGTTCTTTTAAACAAATTACAATTATGCAAACTTTTGACTTTGATTTTTGCAATTTTATACACTGTAATGTTAAAGTCCCAAAATATTATAGTGTTCTCTACACAGTCCCATTAAGTTGATCAAAAGCAGCCGTGCTACCACCATTCTCTCGAAGTTAATCAGTACCAATTATAAGCTTGATCTTAAGCTAGATTTCCATTATCAAACAGAATTATAATACTTTAAATTATTCATTCTCACTTTGCTTTTCTCTTTGAATTTGTAGGGCAACGTTTCAGCAATAATGACAACAGAAACAGCAGTGCCTAAAGCGAGATCAGTGTTCAGGACATTAGACAACACTTCGATGGATCTAGCAGCAGATGCCACCAATCAGACATTGACACAAGACATCCCTATAGCTGAGAAATTGAGAGCTATTAACAGATACGTGGATAGAAAAAGTATGTTGTAATTTATGTCATAAACTATAATTATAAGCTAGGTTTCTACATTGCCTGAGAAAACGAGGTGAGAATGCTTCAGATATTTGTGTTTAGGGATTCACTCCACGACGTAAAAGGGTGGACAAGTTAAAATATTCAATCTGCTCCTAACGACCTAAACAGCCCTTAATTAATAGATGCTTATGTAAATTAAGTATTTAGTCCAAGTAATCTAAGAACTCTCAGAAGCGCAGCCTGGGACCGTCAGGTAGCAACCGGGACAACGCATAGATAAAATAGGAGAACATGAGAACTCTTATCCTTTTGCTATACTTGCAAAGTTCTTATAAAAAATATATAGTATAGGAACGATCCCTACTACTCAACCTTTGTACAAGTTTGTTAGCGAAAGAAAAAAAACTCTTACTTGGGGGTAGTCTCTTTATCAACGAATTTATTATTGAATAAATGATTTATTCAGGTTTTACTTTGCGGAAACCCATTGTAAAGATTTGGTGGTATGTATAATTACTCTGTTCTAAGACCCGCGTAACTGTTATTTCCCAAAAAACAAGAATCAATTCATCACGACTCGTGTATTGCCATTACAAAGGGCATCATCAGTTAATATATTAGACAGCCTCAGAACAACGATGTCTTCACGACAAACGCTGAAACGAGGGAGTCTCTTTTCAGCGTGTTATATATTATATTTTTTTAAGTTTGATAAGTAGAGTACACAGATCTATCTTTATTTAACTTTCAACAATGTTCATAGTTTTGATATTTCGATTATTTAAGGCCCCATCCGGCGCGGCCCCTTTCCACCCAAGGCTTCGACTCCACGTCGCACCGTTCCTGAGGCGACTGTGAGCCCGATCGCCCGCAGAAGACCAGCTCCTCCGAGGAAGTTGCCTACATTATCCACTGATCAGGCGAAGTGCGAACTCTTTACCAACACGTTATGTCTGCATGCGGAAGACTATCCTACGTAAGTAAGATTTTTATATTTTTTCGACAATTCAAAACATATTAAAGGTCAGATCTACCATGTCACCTTTTTCCCAGTACTTCAGCTTCTCAGATTAGACTAACAGAAACCTCTTCACCAACGTTTCTTCTTGGAAGATGAAATATGTATTAACTGTAAGAATAATGATATCAAAATATTTTATTGGAATCGTGAAAACTTCTCTGATTGTTGGACGTGTTCGTACTGTGATGCCTGGGGCATGGAAAACTATTAAAGTTAATGTTGCACACTAAGAACATATTATGTTAACTTGTAATTTTGTACTAAATGAATAAAAATAAATTAAACCAATAATTTTATAAGACTAATAAACAAATTTTATCCACCGCCATGTTTTCAGAGAAGCTATAGTGCAGTCCATCAGGAGGAACAAGGCAGCAGCCGGGGCCCTGCTTGCAGACTTTAGGGACCCTGGGGAAGGGGCTCTAGACGGCGTCACCGCAGCACAAGAAGCCAAATACACTGCTGAGCACTACTTGGTTTCGAACAGGTAAGTCGTGTTTCTATAAAATTCAATATTTAAATTCCTTTATTTGTATGTTTGAGCTTGTGACATCTTGCACATGTGAAAGTGTAAACTTAAATCTATAAGCACCTAATAGGCTTCAAGTATAGTTAAAGAACAACGGTTATTAAATAAATAGACCAGTTTCTGTTTGTTTAATAAATGTACATAAATACAGTGAATGACCACTTTGACAAAAAAATCATGTACAGTATTTCCTTTTATTGGGCTGCTTTTAAATTAACTAAAAAACAATTTAAATAATAAAATAACTTCGCAGGATTTATCTGTTAGGACAGCTTCGAAATAAACTAAAAAGACAGTATAATAAAATTTAAATGCATCTTTTTCTAAAAGTGGTACTGAACGTTTTTTTTATTCCTTTAAAGACTTAACTCCGAAGAAAAAAATTAAGTTGATAGAAGTTGGAATTATCTGTCTGTTTATATGCCTGTGGACCATAGCTCATAGAACAAACAGATTGAGAATATATACTAATATACGGTTTTATTTCTTATCGTGCGCCGAAAAAAAGAAAAAGTGTTAAAAGTTTACAGTGAGATTTATCTCCTAAACAATGAAGCTGATTATGATGACTCAATCTTTCTTTTACAGACGTGGCGACACAGCCAACAGGGACTTTGCGAGTGCCGGTGAGGCTGGCTTCATGTGCCCCAGCACGGTGAAGTACGCCCGCCCACAGCGAGCCCGGGCCACCTCCGGCCAGTGGAAGTATATAGTCAACACCGGCGAGCACACGCAGACCTTACGACTGGAGAAATGCTTGTGAGTATAGATGGAAAGAAAGAAGGAAAAAATAATTTCTGCAGAAGGCACCTTAAGCCAATGTTTAAGGCCCTACTGGGCAGTTCCCAAGTTTATAGCAGCAGGAGGTTTCCCGCTTGCGGGACTTTTCGCAAGGGTAACCGCGGCCTCGGTACGTAGCAGGCTCAAAAGAAGGAACATGGATGGACTGATTTCTAGTCAGTAGAAGTCTGATACACCCTCCCGCTCCACCCACAGGGAAAGGTCTTTTAATGATTTTCCAAGACAAAAAATAAAAGAAGGTTTTCCGCTGCTATAAGTTTGTGAAATCGTATTTTACGATCAAGCTCCCGCCCGCAGTGAATGGGCGCTCTCGTTTTTAAGTTTTTCATTTCGACTTGCTTATGAGCTCTATTAAGCCAAACTTCAGTAAATTATTTTGAAGAAGGGTTCTCCTTTGTCAATTTATGTACTGGTGGTACAAAGTATGACCTAACTTCATCGCCCCTTGGTTCGTGAGAGAAGGATCTTGCTGAATAGTGGGACGTTATAGGGCTGAGATGATCATGATGATAGCTTTTAACTTAGTCATGTGGCACCAACTGGCTTTCTCACTTTATGCTAGGGTGTCACTATTGCACTGCAACCCTGGTTTTTCGTACAAGCCTATGAGTATTTGTATCAGGGTTGTGTTTAACGTAAAATCAACGTTTTATAATAATGAATTGTCTACCTAACTAAGAATTCGTGCTTGTAACTCACCATAGGATCTACCATCCGTATTCAAAGTTAAAATCATTTATGCAAGATTGGCTTAATAAAGCTCAAATCAATGAAATGAAATTAAAGTCAAAATTACAAAACTTAAAAATTTGCGGGCCCATTCACTGCAAGGGGGAGCTTGATCGTAAAAGAAACTGGCAAGAAAATCGTCAAGGTTAATTTTTCTTCCGCCACTTACAAGAAAATTTACTTAATATTAATACAATTTGACAAGTCTACAAAAACCTGTGTGCTGCAGACACAAGAAGTAAAATTAAAAAATTAAATTAATATATTATGTTATATAAATATTACTGATACACCTTAAAGTATTTTTATAAGATCTGGGAGGATAAATAAAGTAACATTTGACAAACACGTTTATCAGAAGTATTAGTAGTATTGTTTTTATTAAGAAATAAAATTACTTACAGGAAACCAAAAGATTCGTGCACCTACCTAACAGACAACTTTAAGTCGAAATGTGTACAAGTATACAACTATCATAGACTTCTCACTTGGGATCAACAAAATGGTCTACACATGGATATTTTTAAGGTAATTCGAAATCTACTTCAAAAAACCGCATTTGCAAAACTAAATTTGTTTAAATCCAGACTATTGCAGTTTTCAGAGCAGAGCTTACTGTTTGTACGTTGGAATTGGCAATACCGTACCACCAACCATTACTTAAATTTAATATTTAAAAAAGTTATAATGCAAAGAAACTTTTCTCAATTGATTCGAAATTTAAAAATATTACTCTGTCCATACCGCTTAAGGTCACACAAACAATGTAGTTACATAAATTATTTATTTCTAGGTCCCGACATGCTGTTCCTGTCACATTGAAGGCTATAGCGTGTCTTTCCCTCCTTTGGGACACAGAGTACACGAGACCTCTTCTGAACAATTCCCAGGAGATGATCTTTCACCAGAACACGGCAACCATGCCTTTGAATCTGTGCAGTCATCGAACCACCGACCAAGTATCAGTAAAAGTCCATCGTTCACCCATGTGAAGCCTTTGGAATCATTTCCGCCATTTAGTGATAATCATAATTTGATTTCTGGAAGCCCATTTGGTAATGGAAAATTTAATGACAATGAAGAATTAAGCAGTGCAAACATGCCTCCTTCAAGCCCTATTGACTCTTATGGTAACGCTTACTTCCCAGACTCTTTTAATCAAGCAAGTTCAGTGCGGAATGTAAAAAGACCTATATCGTCACGACTGCCTACTGCTTCAAACAACTTTGATACGATAACGCTGCCAAGTTATTTAGAGCCACCGACTCCAGCTGGGCCTAATTCTTTTACTTTCTTAAAAGAAACTTCAAATAAATATAAGATTACAGGAAGCCAATTTAAAAGAGGGCCCGTGAGACAGAATCGCAGACCTATTAGAAAGAAGATATCCGGTGGACCTGAAGACTTGATATCTTCGGGCACATCTGCTATAGATTCATTTACCAATACACACGTTGAAACCATGGAAGATTTTAATGCCGACTTAGAAGAGCCTGATGTAGGACAGGCTACATCAATAATTAACCATCCAAAAAGAGCAACAATAACACCTAAACTTCAAGCAGTAACTACTGAATTGATGCAAACGACAGCTAAGTCCGAAGATAATGTAGATAATGAAAATTTTACATCGAACGGAAAAAGAGTAAATTATAATTATCATCCTATTATTGACTTCTTTGGGAATGACGAGAAACATCAAAGGAATGAATCAATTGACAGAGAAGACATTGAACCGAGCTACACTCCAAATGTTCAATCTGAATGGAAGCCTATTAATAACCCACCTTCTAGAAATACTCAGAGTTCTAATATAGCTAGGAAAAAACATAAATAGAACAAACTTATTGTTTATGGTAGCAATTAATATAAACTTAATCTATCTCAAAGTATTAATAATTTATCAAATACTCGAATACATTAATGTAATTTAGTTATTTAAGAAAATCATTTTTTTATACTTTCGTACTTTCAGAACAGAGAATACCAAATTGATATTATTATTTATTACCTTAATTTATTTTTAACTTATTATGATTAGAGTAGTATAAAATTTACATGCTCAACTATTAAGTGATGTAAAGAATAAAAAGACTTGCCAGATTGAATATAATAAAAATAAAATGTTTGTATTGATTGTTTTCTTTTAAATTAATAAAAATCATCGAAGTTGTTTCTTGGTTTTCGGACTAATAATGCCGAGTCTCGACATTCACTATGCGCAGGAGTTTGAGTGGTAAGAATTGGGCAAGAACTACATCATATTTGTTTTTCCGTCAACCTGTTGTGATAAATTACAGTATAATTCTTTATTGGAAATTATTTATGAGATTTTCAGCAAATATACTTGTTTTCATTTCATATTAAAAAAAAACTCTTTACATATTTATTATCTACACTTGATGGTAAGCAGAAACTATGCTCTACTTAAGGGTTAAGCTGCCATATTTTGGGCTTTATAAAGTGAGAGTTTCGACTAAAAGTGCCTCCAACTATATTTTTTTACTGTAATAAAGTGTCCATAAATAATTATAATTATATAAGCCATGTATGACGTGCAGCTTATGTAAGAGACACAACTGCTTATCTGTATAGAAAATCCCAATTAGCACCGCGCTTGTCATCCGAGACCACGGGTATTAAGTCTCATTTGCTTAGTCATATTAATAGTCACAACAATACTTATAGTTTAATTTATTCTTTCTCCGTCTAGCTACGAAATTGCAAACCTTGGTAAAGAGTTACCTAATTTTTTTTATATTTTTCATATGACTACTAATCTGCATAATCAGTCATAGTTTCAGTACCAAAAAATTAAATTGTTTATTTATTGATATACGACATTTTATTGCTTAATAATCTTCATATTTATATTATTTATTAAAATTAAAATATTATGCATTGTATAGCGTCACAAACAAATAAAGATTGTAATCTAAATACCTACCTAACCAATTGATAATTTGAAAATAGCATAGCCTGTGAGTTTCTTGCCAGTTCTTCTTACAGGGCGGTGGCTCGGAACTGGCATTTTGATTCCCTTACTTTCACAATTAATTTGCTTGTATAAGCTTTGTGATTTTAGTGTAATCATAATGTCGATTGTTTTTTATATTTCTTTATTTTAAATAATGGCTTCGTGCGTCTAGCACATTTAGCCAGTGTCAAGTAAGTGATATATTAATAACATATTAGGTCGGGGAAAAAGTCTTTTCGCATAACGTAGGTATAAACTTATTATAAATTTTTTTTGACTGTACTATTTGTGTCTGGCTGGTTTTGGTAACATTAAAAAGGTTTCATTATAAAGTAAAGAAAAATATAAAAAACAGGTTTTTTCCCGCTATTTTTCATTTGTTTTTCTCTCCGTAAAAATGAGTGAATCTAATGAAGAAATTCGATACATTTTAAAATTTTATTATAAAAAAGGCAAAAATGCAACTCAAGCAGTGAAAAAAATTTGTGATGTTTATGGACCTGATGCAGTGTCAGTAAGAGTAGCACAAATTTGGTTCAAACGTTTTCAGTCCGGAAATTTTGATGTTAAAGATGCACCTCGCTCTGGTCGCCCTGTTACGAATAAAATGGACGCCATTTTTGAAAGAGTGGAGCAAGATCGGCATATTAGTAGTTACGATGTAGCTGAAGAACTGGGAATTGACCACAAAACAGTTTTGATCCATTTGAAGAAAGCTGGTTATACAAAAAAGCTCGATATTTGGGTGCCACACGAGCTCACTCAAAGAAACTTAATGAACCGTGTACTCATTTGCGATTCATTATTGAGACGTAATGAAACCGAGCCGTTTTTGAAGAGATTGATAACTGGCGATGAAAAGTGGATCACGTACGACAAGAACGTGCGAAAAAGGTCGTGGTCGAAAGTTGGCCAGGCTTCACAGACTGTGGCCAAACCTGGCCTAACACGAAATAAGGTGATGCTGTGTGTATGGTGGGATTGGAAGGGCATTGTTTATTATGAGCTTTTACCGCCCGGCAAAACCATCGATTCTGATCTTTACTGCCAGCAACTGATGAGATTAAAGGAAGCAGTCGAGAGAAAACGGCCGGAATTGATCAACAGGAAGGGTGTGGTCTTTCATCACGATAACGCTAGACCACACACATCTTTAGCCACTCAGAAAAAATAAGAGAGTTCGACTGGGAGGTCCTAGTGCATCCACCATATAGCCCTGACCTTGCGCCTTCAGAATTTCACCTGTTTCGGTCTCTGCAGAATTCTTTAGGTTCTGTAAGGTTGACCTCAAGAGAGGACTGCCAAAACTATTTGTCCCGTTTTTTTGATCAGAAGTCCCAAAGTTTCTACAGTAACGGGATAATGTCTCTGCCCACAAAATGGCAGAAAGTTATTCAACAAAACGGTACATATATATTGTAAATAAATGTAAATAAACTTTGAAAAAAATGTCTTGACTTTTCATACAAAAATACGAAAAGACTTTTTCCCCAACCTATTATAATTCATAATAAATGAGAATGAGTGCCAAAGATGATAAATGGTAAATGAGATACCCTCGCCTAAGCCCCTTGAGTCCTGAGTAAAGATGTGGGACTATACTGAGATCTTACATGGACTCCTTGAGAGAAAAATTGAAAAGTGATGTTGCACTGTTTTGTTTGATTTACCAACACTTATGTATATTCACAAACACTTAACGGTTAATAATCCACCGTTATTACCAGAGGTCGGAATTAGGTAGAGTTATTCATGTACTTACACTGATTTCACACAGCGAAAGAATATAGTGGATATGCCTCAAATCCCGGGATTAATTTTAAAGAATAGAAAAAATCCCGTTACTTTTTAATAAAAAGTTATTTACTTTTACTTTTTTAATTTAGACTACTGCACGCGCGACGTTGCCAAACTTACATCAATGATATTGGATGACCGAAGTTGCAAAATTCCAATACGCAATTTGTTGTATGGTATGTGTATCTTTGTTTTATTTGTCTATCTATGATGTTTTTATTATTATTTATTTGTAGTATTGTTGGCCACACGGGATTGTCCATTTGAAATCCCGGGAAGGTCCACATTAATATCAACATTTCGATGCAAGTACATAAATAACTCTACCTAATTCCGACCTCTGGTTATTACACATGAATGTTAGAAATGTCACAAATTTTAGAAAATAAAACAAAACTGCAGACATGACGCTTCACTTTCCCGCCAAGAAGTCCTTTTATATTTAATTTTGACGTTTTCAAGTACTATGTAATAGTTACTGGATTTTTTTTTATTTATGTTTGATGTCAGTTTCATTATGTAAAAGTATTATATCAAAGAGCTTTATGGAAATATAATTTAATTTATCGATGACATAATAGCATCTTTTTTGCTAAACTGACTTCACAAAATGTAAATGAGTGAGCACCAATTTAATGTTTACATTATTAAGTTATAAAGTTATATTAGCTAAAGCTGTAATCGAAAATAACTTTGTATAAATTGAATATCGATTGTGATTGCCGCCGAAAGTGAAAGTGTGGACTGGTTCTGGTTGTGATAATACACTTTGTATAAAGTTGATTGTCTGACCATGGAAGAATATTCTCGTATTTTAATCTTTAATATTGCAACAATGAAATGTGTGTAACATTACTAAAATATATTCAATTTAGTCTGAATCTTGAACAGAGCAGTGTTCTATTGGTGGGGAAGTTGCATAAACAATAATATCAATAATCTTGGACATTCTTGCTGATTGAGGAAACGATGTCAAGGTTTTTGATGAAGACGTGTTAACGTTTTCAATATCTCAGTTGGATTGTTGGAAATAAAATAATATATAAAAATTAAATATATATTAACACTTCTACAACAATAAAAAACATTTAAATAAAGTAAAGTATAAATCTATCACAGAGGGTCCGTTTACATTTTAAATTATAAAAATAACAATAAATCTTTTTTATTTTAATATAATATAACGCACACTATGTAATTTGTGCGTAGCAATATATTTTCTGGCACTTTCAAATGTTTAACAATAGCGCTATTGTATTTTTTGTCAATCCACGTAATAGTACATTCGTTTGCTTGGGTCCAATATATAGGAGGGAGTAGTTGTTAAAACAGGCACTGCCTGAGCAAAACTATTAAGCAGTTCTGCGGAATGCATTGTGACATCTTTAGGTTTTTTTACTTTGATAGCTTCTACATCCTCTTTTGTATCCTTATTTTCGACGTCTGGTACAGCTGGTTTAGTATTTCTATAACTTCCACTTTGAGTGTGCTTACCTCTGATATGTAATCTATTGTTTTGAGGTTTTGATGTTGTCGTTTCTGAAACATGATCATTTAGTTTTTCATTTAGCTCAAGTTTTTTTTGGAATCTTTTACTCCCTCGGCGAGGCGTCCTTCGGTTTTCAATTGACTTTTGAGTTCCTGCATTATATTGATTTCTTTTGGGGTTTCTTACATTCTTTGTTAATTCTTTTGAACTTTTATTATCAATGTCTGATAAAGCTTTTAAATTTCCGCCATGTAATGCTATACTTTTTGAGTCATCATCTATTTCTATTGTTTTTTTATTCTCACTATTTGATGTTTCTGCATCATGATTTTTATTATTAGCGTTTTGAAGAGCTTCAGGAGAATCTCTGGTTTCTAGATCAGGGGCACGTTTATAGTTTCCACCATGCTTGGGACTGTTTTTCAAGTCAAAATTATGACTAAAAACTTCTACGTCACCTAATTTATTTATTTCAGCTGCTAAATTATCGTCTTTATACAAATCTAATGCTTCAGAATGTTTGTTATCGTTCTTTGGTTTTTTCTTTACAGGAACTTCTTTTGTAATTTCTACTTCTTCAATGTCTTGTTTAAACTGTGTGAAATGAGGTGAAGATTTATTCACAGGCAGCTCTTTGTGAATTTCTATTCTTCTCTTTGACACAATTGGCGTATTTATATGTTGTTTCAAGTGTTGTGTTTTATCTGTGATAGGAGGAACATAAGTTGTAGTGGGTATGCGATTTGGAAATATTTCAGTGGTAACAGTATTTTTTTCAGCTTTGGATTTATATTTTTTTTTGTCGGCATTATCTTCTTCATAGTCTTCATCCACCTCGTCCATATCATCTATTTCTTCCACATCATCGTCTTCTTCATCATCATCTTCTTCTTCTTCTTCTTCCTCAATATCACCACTTTCTGCAGAATCATCCTCATAACTTTCGTCTTTTAAGCCATCTTCATCAGATCCAGATTCGTCTTCTTTAATATTTTTTTGAGCATCTTTTTCATATTGAGGAATGTAGTCATTCATATCATGCTGCACTCCGATAAGAGCATCGATTTCTGCATTTCTCATGTCTTCTTCACCACCACCATAGCTTTTCGTATCGGTAACCAAGGTGCTATTAGTACTTTTTTTTTTCTTTTCTTTATATTGTGTTGGGGAATCATCATAATTCGTTTTAGCCCTGGGTTTACTCTCTGACTGTTTATTTGTTTTTATATGGCTCTTATCAGATGGTGCATTCCTAAATCTAGTGGCAAAATGGAGTTTTGGCACTTCCTCATTTTCTTTTTCTTTGATCTGTGTTTTAGTATTTCTTCCTCTTATTTTAAACATTGGTTTATAAGTGGTAGTTGTTGTTGTGGAAGAAGTCGTTGTAAGAACTTGTTCTTTATCTTTATCTACGTCATCTTCATCATCATCTTCTTCATAATCGTCATCGTATTCTTTGCTTTCATCTTCATTACTCTCTGTTTCTGTTTTAGGGTCGGTTTTAGTTTTTTCTAAAGTATCGGGTGCTAAAGTAGTAGCGACCGTACTTTTAATGTCGTTAGAAGCTGCAAAACTCTGAAGTTCATCGGATTCTTTAAAACTATTTTTAATGTTATATAGAGAAAGTGGCGATGGCAATCTTCTATTAGTCTGCAACGTGGTTTGAGACTCATAGTCTTTAAGGGATATAGATTTTTTGTTTTCAACTGGAGAGTACTTCAGCTTATGGTTTATAGGTCGAAGTTCATATCTTGGTTCCCCTCTACGACTGTCAGTATTTACATTTACAAATGTTGTATTAGAATCGGCAAAGTCTGGATCTAGGGATGTTTTTCTTTCGTTTTTTCCGATATTTTTATAGTTTTTTAATCTAACATTTCGCTTAAGTGGTTGCTCATTTTCATTTTTTGAATTCACCACTACATCTATAACTTTGCTTGACTGAAGTTGTTTTATAAGAGGGCTTATATTATTCGAGGTTGTCGTTTTTTTGGACTCTGTTATTTGACCGTCTTTTATTATTTTATATGGTTCATACTGAAAGATTGCTGAACGTTTTTGTCTGGCATTATCAGGAGTTTCGCTTGAATTAACTATGTCTTTACCTAATTGAGACTTATGTGGAGTATTCAAATTGACGTCGTGAAAATTAAGAGTTTTATTTGTATCTTGGATAGATTTAGAGTTATTAACAAAATCATTGAAATTATTCACAACATCTGGAAATTTTGTTGAAGGTTGATTTAAAGTTGAATTTGAAGTCTGTGCACTATCGGATATAAGCTTATTTTGTAACAAAGGATAGTCAATGGCTAAGGATCTTTTCAACATGTCCTGACTGTTTTTCAAATCATCGAAAAACGAATCAGTATTTCTTATGCTATCACTTCTTAATTTTTCATTTAGCTTTTCTATGTTACTGGAAGCCGATTCAAGGTTTAAAACTGCTTTGGGTTTTTTGAGTGCGAATGTAAATATATTTGGAATGACAAATGGCTCCGGATTTTTAATAGTTTCCTCTTTGAAAAATGGACTATCCAATGGATTAGTTCCGAAGTATTTAGCTTTGAAACAATCGATTTTATCTCCTAGACCACTTAGTCTTGATTTTTGTTCTCCAGAGTCGTCTGAACTATTGTCTTTATTTTTGTCGTCACTTTCATCGGGTTCATCAGGATGACCTTTTTTTTCAAACTTTTTTGGTAGGACGTTAACTTTATCATCTACTTCAGAACATTCTAAGCCAGACCTAGAGTCGTAAAACTCTGTACCACCATGGGTTTTTTTTGGAATTGATTTCAAATCTTGGGCATATCTTAACGGTGAATGTTTACTAATATTTGTAAAATTATTAAAAAAGTATGGATACTTTTCTGTTAAATTATTCGTCGTGATAAGAGATTCTTTTGCTATTTCCAAAATGTCCTTTTCATTTAGCTGAGTAGTGTTTAAATTAATTTCAGGTACTTTAAAAGCAACTTCACGTTTATTTACATCATGTTGAATTGACAGGTTTTCAGAATCATCGTTAGTGTTGTTTTTTTTTAATATGCTTTGACTGGATTGTGAAATAGCTTTTTCTTCATAATCATAATCACTTTCATAGGTTACATTACCTTGCCTTTTGTTTCTTTGGATTTCTTCATTTCCAGTGGGATTTTCTTCATAGTCTTCCAATTTCTCAGAATAATCACCTTCGTCTGATGTATATTTTTCTGAATCATTGTTTTGATATGTGCTCTTTTTATCATCATCCCACTTTTTACCGTCTAAAATTTTATCTTTATATTCTAATCCACCACTATCATCGTAACTACCACTTTCTGAAGGTATTGTATACTTTCCGCCACTGAGTTCTTTTTCTTTAAGTAAACCAGCATGTGCTTCGTGGTCTGATGCATGTTTTTGTTCACCTGCATGATCATATGCGGTATCTTCATATCCTTCTTCTGTATATACTATTTGGGCTTTTGTACTTTTTATAGCTTCCTTTAAACGCGGCGCATTTTTTATTTCTTCATAACTTTCTGCCTCGTCAAAAGCTGCTTGCTTAGGTACATGACGAGTTATTTCTGTTTTTCTAACCTGTGCATAATTTTTTACTGGAACAAATTCCTGCTCTTCGTCATTTTCCAAAGAATCGTCACTTTGGAGTTCAAGATTTTGAGAAATTGCAGGTCGGTTTCTTAAAACAAGATTATTTACCGAGTTGTCTAAGTTATTTCTGAGTCCTATATATTTCTCTTTACCTTTTTCAAAAATGTCATATCCATCAGATGGTTCCTCATAGCCTTGTGGGGGGTTTAGTTGAGGATACTCGTTTAAATCATCACCATAAGTTAATGCATGATGTTGTCTTAAGTTATTGAAGTGTTTCTTAAGCGGACGATAGCTCATAGGTCTTATTTTATAAAAGTTTTGATGCCATGGGTGCTGAAATCTTTGATTTAAAATATGATCACGATTTGGGGGCCGGGGTACTGGTCTATAATAAACCGGTCGTCGTTGAGGCCGATGAATTTCATATGGTGCAGGTATATTTTTTTCTGGTGTTTTTTTGAAGTCTGTTTGATCTAGGCTTTCTAAATACTCATCTTTATTTATGTTTGCTTTTCCAGCCTCTATTTCATAATTCTGTAATCGTTGGCCACTATCTCGAATATCACTTCGAATTTTATCTAAAAAGGGATCTTTGTATAATTCTTTTAAACCTGGCTCTTCTGCTTTGTATGGATGAAAAACGTCATATTCGGTAGACACGGGTTTTTCAATAGATACCAGTGGCTGATTCTGGTTTATATATTGTTGGAATTCATGAAAAACTGGTCTGTTTGGATCCTGTAGTCTGTGTTTACCCAATTCGGGTTTCTTTTTATCTGTATATGGTAAAACAGGGTACGATTTGTAATGATTTTGAGGAGAAGGAACACCGTGAAATTCAGCAATATCAACAGCAAATTGTGGTTTTTTTGCTGTATATTCAAAATATTCCACTGGCACTGGTTGTTGCGTGTTGTATGCTACAGGTTTGAATTGATCTACTGAGAATTCATCATTGGGTTGCACTTTACTGTCATCACTGTCCCACGTAACTGGGACTTTTATAAGCACACATATTTCACAACACTGGAGCGCGAATATTGCGATGGCTAGACGCACGTGCATCGTGGCAGTAACATCACGGCGGCTGCTGTGGTTGACTGAACTGGGCCGGTGAGTTGTCGATTGTATTTATCTCCTCGGTTTGCCGTTTCGGATCAATTGTTCTGTGAACGTTCGCTTCGTTTGCCAACGTGTGGCCCAAGGTATAAGAGATAATAGAAAATTTTACACTATATGTATATATTTTGTTTTATAATAATAATATTTTTCCTTGTGATTTCTTTAATTCTATTAATTGATGAAACCTTCGAGCCGTTCTTAATGGTGATTATTTTGCCTAATCAAAAAGTTTATTTTGATGATAGCACAATTTCGTCTGCTATTGCATTCTTCATTTAATTTACAGTATTAACTTTTTATGAGTGGGTTTTTGAAAATAAAGCACGTTAGGAAATCTATTTCAAGGTGCATTCTAAATTTAAAAAAACGTGTGGCGTGAATAATTTTTGTTGTTTTTTACTAGCGCACTATTACTTAAATAATTGTTTGGGATTTTTAACACATTTTTAAATTAAAATAAATTAATTATAATAATATGTTAGTTACATGTATGTTACATTGTTATTATATTGTTTTTATTTATAACTTATTTAATAAGTATGTAAAATTTTTAATATACCAAACAATAACAAACAGCCGCTTGTTACTTAATCTTTGAGAAATGAGATCGACTTTTGTTATAGAAAAGTAAATTACGATGCAATGATAAGATCAACGGACAAAGTATTTTCTCATAAAACCCCATTACCACACTAAATAACACTCCATTATAAATGGAATAAGACTTTTTTTTGATAAATATGCCTGTCAATAATTTATATAATTTAATTAAATCATCTGCAAATCATAATAAAGATCATTAGTTACCAAGTCATATTTTATGCCTAGTGGTGTCGCTACTACCTAACGCCTACCTAATAGATAAATTAATTTAAACTAATTCTAATTCCAGAACCAAATATTTTGTGTTGTTCGGTTGATACTTCGTATAAGTTAAAGTCAACAGTTATTAAAATTAATACAGTTTTCACAAGAACCTTGATGCTATTGAAAATATTAAGCAAACAAATTCGTACGTGTCTAATTGTGAATAATTGGAGGCTTTATCAACCAACGCAACTCCATTAACAATCAATAGTTGATAACGTGTTTATGCAATTGTACGAAGGGGTATTTCTTTATATAATTTGGTTCAGCAATCGGTTAGAAATTGAGCTGTTGTCTGGGTTGATGTAACGTGGTTCTGTGGCTGCAGTAGCGCAAGCGTTCGGCCCGATTCTGATACAAAAAAGTCATGTTGATATTTGTAATGGTGTGGTCATAAGAAATCAATTTGTTGCAACACCTTCGTCCAGATTTGCTTTGACAAAACTTTGATGGATTTTGGATCACGTTTTGTGGATTGATGATTACAATAAAGATGATGTTGGAACGCCTGAAGCGACCTACAATTTAACAAAAGAGAATGGTTTCTTTTTTTTAACCGTTTTGCATAATGAGCAAAGAGTTCATCTGATAGAAAAATATGCGTCCAACCGAAGCGCTACTAAAAACGAATATCTCAATCAAAAATGCACTGTATTTACCATCTCGAGATCCGCTAGGAGTGAATTTACTTGTGCAGTGAATCGATGAGGCTTAAACTAAGTGCCTCTTGGTGTATGTACCTGCGAATAAACTTTGTAGTTCGAGAAAGGTCTCAGAAAGTATTAATCTGGGTGGGGCAAAAAGTATTTTAAATCGTGGAACCTGTAACCGTACTGCCTACACGACAAGCACTACACGGACCCTCTATTGAAAATTTTACAGGACGAGCAGATGCAGACCAACTAACGGTTCAACCTGAGAATGTGAACTTCGTATTACTTTTTTGTTATAATATAAACTTACCAACTGATAGGAAGTGGTTATTGCAGCCTTTGTAAGTTTGAACATTTAAGCTCTGTCGTACATGGTGTTGCAAACTTGTAATCACAATTTAGAAATCTGCGACAGAATATTAATTACATACAAAACTCCTATTCAAATTCATATTCATTGAAACACTATACCCTCCTGCCCGCAGTGAATGATTGTGTTAGCTTTTAGTTGATGTTCATAAGAGTTTTATTGACCCACACTCAAACTATAGATATTGGCTTTGACTTTACCCTAGTTACAAAGTTTGTGGATATATTCGCTGCACCTGCCGATCAACGGACGAGGCTCTGGCAGACACAAAAGTTCCCGAAAAGCAGCAATAGGCTCTCCACCTATTACGTGGGACCAAGAATATAATTGGCAAAATGTGGGCATACAATATGCCTCTGCCTACCCCTTCGGGGAAACAGGCGTGATATTATGTATGTATGTAAAATCTAAATTACACGGTAGACGTTTGCTAACATAGAATAATCCACCATTCACTCATCACGTTATGAAATCCAAATACATATAGGCGACCAAAATATTTAAAGATTATCAAGCAAGACATACTCTCACTTGTTTGCCAAAGGTTAACTTTTTTTCTTGTTTGCATAAATTTGTTATTATTATCAGCCTAATCAGTCATCATGCAGGCGGATTGGTGTTTGCAGTTCCATCCAGTACGCACGATGACGCTGTTGCTCATCATCCGATAGAATGTCTCTTCGTCGACTCTTACGACTCCCCGTGAGATGAGAGGGGGTGGCACTATTCTAGGCCGGTACCACACGGCATAAATTTGTTAGCACTTCTATTAAACAATTGGTGTGTTAAAAAATATTGATTGCCTGTAAAGTCGGTATACGGGCGAAAGTTTTACGTGACAACAACTTTGAGTGGTAAAATAATTTTAATGTGAATATTCATTCGTATAGTATATATATAGGAAGAAGGATGAAATGACGCGTGCCTCTCACTCGCTCTCACTGTGAGCGCATAACGTGAGCGGAGCGTTACGCAGTTTCTTGAAGTGTCACCCGGCAAACCAATTTATAAGACCTTGTCACGTCAAAAATAATGAAAACTTGTGAAAACGAATTACATATAAACAATGAATAAGTAAATACTTCCTTGTCGATTAATAGCAGAAGTCGAGCCTCAATTGAATTTTATTTTTATAAAGTTTTTTTTGCTACATTATATGTATTGGTGATGTTGATAGCACATCTTATATACTTGTTGTTATAAACTACTACTACTACTAGTAATTAAAAAAAATTGTGAAAACGAACGTAACAGAAACAGTTAACAATTGGAATACTTTCCTTCCTTTTCCATTGATGGCAGACAGCAGGTCTCAGCCGATTATAAAATGTACTTACGTCTTCTAAGTGATAATCTTTGTAATGAGCTGTGAATCAAGCGGCGTTTTTAAATCTAAGTAAATAAGTAGATGTCCCTGAGATTTACAGTGTAGTCAAAGTTAGTTGCGAAAACCGATCGCAAATATTCTAATGAAACTAAATATTTTCAAGCCTGTTTTTCAGCTGGTCTTCGCGGTTAATTTAGTAGTTTCAGCGGTACTAATTTCTAGAGTTTTATTTATTTTATTAAACTAACTAGCATACTGTTTTTGGGATCACTTTTTGGCTGTTGCTTTGCCTGTTTTAAGGGTGATATACCTATATCAATAATATACATATATAAGGTTGGAATATTAAACAACTATCTTGTATAATTATTTGAAAATCAGTTAATAAATAAAAATACAGTTCTTATTTATAAACTTCTATAAAACTTTTAAGAGGTTGAATTAATCTTCAAATAACTACAACTGTACAATTATGAACAGTAAATTATTAAAACATAAATAAGTATATAATATTATATATTTTTTAGGTCTATAGGGATCCTACCAAGACCCAAGTAGCCCAAGCCAACCTTACCTGCAAATGGTGCACCTGCCGATCAACGGACGGGGCTCTGGCAATCACAAATGTTTCCGATAAGCGGCTATAGGTTGGCCAACTATTACGTGAAACAAAAATTGTAACTGGCGAAGTGTGGGCGATTAATATGCCTCTGCCTACCCCTTTGGGGAAAAAGGTGTGATTGCATCCTATCGTAACCAATAATCCTATAATAACCAATAATCATCATCACGAAAAAACAGAACTTTTGCTAGCTTCAGTGCCGTAACTAGGGCGGTGCCAGCAGTGCCCAGACACAGGGCGCAAACCCTGGAGGGGAGCAGAAATGACCAGACTAGTATCAAGTTTTATGTCATGCATGGTGGCTAGTAGGTACATTTTTTTATTGTAAACATGGTGTAGACGCGCCCTACTGTGCCTGGCCTGTATTTTCAGAGCCTGGTCAGAGCATTTTTGAAGGGCGCAGTTTTGAAAGCTCGGGTGCATAAAAGGCTAGTTACGGTACTGGTTTTCTTATAGTGTTTTTACACCTCTTTTGTAACTAATAAAATTACTACTATGTAAGAAAAATATTTTCCTCTTCCTTCACAATAAATTAGAATTAACAATAAGATAACAACTGAACACGTCTTCTAGAATCTATCGACCTTTCCTTGTCTTATTGCCGCCATCTTACCTAAGAGTCGAGCGCATCGCTTCATTCTAAAAGGCGTTGTGAATCAGACTATTATCTTTGATTGTGTTACCTTTTCTTTTACGCAAAAAGTTAAGTAGCCCTTTTTATGGCGAAACCATTCAATTTAACCATTACAATCAAAATAAATTTAAAACAACTGAAATAGTTGTTTATTTATTAATTAAGCACACCAACAACATCAAATAACCGTCATTGTTAAAAAATAATTTTAAAATTTTTCATATGGCAATAATAACGAAATGTTTTGCATTTTAATCAAAATACAATATTACAATAATCTCACCTTTAGGATCTCTCAATTGGTAAAATTGAAATTTGAATGACGTTCACAAGTGCTTCTATAAGTGTATTTGAATTTTGAATTTTAAGGCAGTCGGTTCGATTTCCACGTAGAAAATATATTTGTAGGTATAATAATGAATATTTGTCTTGGTCTGAGTGTTTTCTACATATTGGGGCGTTTCCGTAAGGTTGGAACCGAAATCTCTTTAGTTCTGGAAATTTTGACCTCCAAAACAAATATTGTGCACGGCCGGAGACCCTAGTTGTCAAAGCGATCGTGGAAGCGGATCCATCTAAAACTATGTCAGAGTTGAATGATATAACCATGTTGGTTAATTTAAAACAAATTGGAAGAGTTAGGAAGCTAGATAGAGGAAAGGTACCACATAAATTAAGAGAAGCAAACCAACCCAAACACGCATCTACTGCTGCGTCACGTTACTCAACCGTCACAATAACGTGTGGATTTGGTAAAGAACGAAATTGTAGCTTTTTTAATGGCAAAAATTTCTCTGTTTGCAGATTTTTTGTACAGTGACTATTCGGCGAGATATAGCCGATTTACACCTACATTTACGAACGTCGCCTTATTCAAGCGCTTTAAACTCTACCTTTTTTTTAAATTAAGGGATCATAAGTAATTTATTTCAAATAGTCTTATAGCTCTTGAAAAGCCCTAGAAAATCGTTTCGAAAAAACATTTCTATCACCTCAAATCATGGAGTGAGTGATGAAGAAGTGCCAAAACAGACAAGTAGTGCTTTCTCAGTTTACCTTTGAACGACACAACTGATGGACTCTCACTGATGGATCTGAGAGGGAAGACTGTTCCACATTTGTACAGCACGGGCTGAGAAGGAGTTACGGAAAAACTTTGTGTTAGTGGTAGGGGAAACAAGGGTGTTAGTTACACAGGATCGTTTAGGGCGGGATGTAGAAGGTAGAACATTGAAACGAACACGTAAGTAATGGGGAAGCTGAGTATGGTAAAGGATTTTGTATAACAGATACAGGAAATCTCTGCGGAGCCTTACAGGAAGCCATTGAAGTCTTGCCCGGTACTCAGAAACGTGAATTTCAGCGTAGTCGAGAATAGAAAGTAAAAGCACACGAGCAAGCATAATTTTATAAAGCATATGTATGTATGTATGTATGTTTTTAAAAAAAATAATATTTCGTATGTTTTGTTTCATCTAAGTATCAATATTTTACATATACATATCATAATTATAATAATTAATCAAATTGTTATAAAATTTAAAAGGTACAATTATTATTGTCTGTTATTATCTTTGAATTAAAACAAAGCTGCGTTTAATAGATGAAGGTCAGAATGGAATTGGCGAGTATTCGCTAAAAGCCCTTATATTTGAATCGGTAGAATGTTAAAAGGTTTCTTACACGCAACCTTTCACTCCATTCTAGCTGAAATTAATTGGTGTTGTAATCAAGGACTTCTTGGCGGGAAAGTGGAACGTCATATTTCCAGTTTGTTTTATTGAGAAAAAAAAATGTGTTTCGAAATTGTTTAACTCCTTCTCTGGGTCACACAGACACATTTCATGGATAATTTGATACAGATTGGAAGAGCTACAAAACTCTAAATATTGACATGATCAGTCAATCGAAAAATAAAATAGGAACGGTGTTATAGATGGAATAATGTGAAAGTACAATTTGCACGATTTTTATTAATAACACCTTAACTAAGAATGTTCAGACACAAAAAGGGCGAATAGAGATCCTACCAAGATCTGAGAGCCCAAGCCAACCTCACCTGCAAGTGATCAACGGACGAGGCTCTTGCGAACATAACAGTTCCGATAAGCGGCAATAGGCTCGCCACCTGTTATGGGGGACTAACTATATAATTGGCGAAATGTGGGCGTATAACATACCTCTGCCTACTTCTTCGGGGAAATAGGCGTAATTGTCTATCTATAATATAGGCGTAATCTACTAAAAACCTGAATGATAACCATTATCTGACGCATTACTTAGCCAAAGAGTGTTAAATTTTTCTTTTCGACCAATAAACATAGTCAACCGTTACATAGTAAATCGTCAACGGCCTCCCCACAAACACAACGATGAGGGTGGACTACCCTGGCGCCAAGGCGGAGACAAACCGCTAGAGTAAGAGACGGCCCGTCCAACAAGGTACCGACATTGGCAGACGGTAATGCCTGGAGCCAGTGACCTGACTCTCTTTCGGAGACTGCAGTGAGACGAGCAATTTCTGCTGAATTGACAGAAAAAGACAGAAGTCCATCAAATTTTTTTTATTAGAGGCTCGTCCCAGTGCCTCTGCGACTGTGGCAGTAGAGGGAAGTCGGAACTTTGGCAGGAGGATTGCCAGGCGTTTTTAGCATCTGCCCTGCACGACAACTCTACGGAACCCAAAGAAGGGTTGATAATCTTCCGGTAGAGATTGTGCGTACTAAGAACAGAAGACAAAAACGCCTGCAGTGCCACGCTAGATACATTTCTTACACTTAGACCTCCGAAGCGTACAGGGAGGGAAGCCTGACTCCAAACGCGGTCATTCATTGAACAATTTAGAATTTTGACTAAAGTATTTCTTATCAGTTTATCCAAATTTGATAACAAAGAAGGAAAACGCCAGAATTGAGCGCATCGGAGAACATATGTAAATTTTTTGAACGAATAGACAGAACCGTACAACAAATAACGCCATGTGTGAATTAATTTGGAAGAGACGGCATGAAGTAGAATTAAATTTTGCAATGACATCTTGAGCCACGGTATCTGCACAGGTCGTATCCCACACCACCGGCCTGCCAAGCTTCCACGGTCCGATAGTCATACCGTCAGGTCTTCTGCCATCGCTGCGAGAGATACCAGCTGGCTCTAAGATAGCAGTTATTTATTTATTAATTTTATTTTTTATCAGTAACACTTTTTCTTGAACTTTTACGTACAACTATTTGGTTTACAACTGCTAGGGTTGGCTGGTAGAGATCTTTTCTAGAGATAAGCCCACCTTTATATATGTTATTTTATATACCTCACTTAATATTTAAAATAATTTTTGTTCAATAAAGGATTATTATTATTATTAATGTAAGTTTTAAAGGAGTTTAAAATCTATAAAAATCGTTTCAAATCAGTGAATTTCTAGTGGTTCAGACATAAGTTACCAGACAGATCACGATTGATATAAGTTACAAACAGAGAGCGCGTGGCTCACTCCCGCGCAGCCGTCAACATGCTCACGATTAAACAGGTCAGTCGCCTATCGTATATAATAATACTATTTTTAATACTATTGATCAAAATACTAACTTTTCAATTAAAATTTGTGTATGTACGAATTCTTAGAACTAAACCGATTTAAAGTTTCACTTATTCACATATTATGGTTATATATATATAATAGGTTGGGGAAAAAGTCTTTTCGTATTTTTGTATGAAAAGTCAAGACATTTTTTTCAAAGTTTATTTACATTTATTTACAATATATATGTACCGTTTTGTTGAATAACTTTCTGCCATTTTGTGGGCAGAGACATTATCCCGTTACTGTAGAAACTTTGGGACTTCTGATCAAAAAAACGGGACAAATAGTTTTGGCAGTCCTCTCTTGAGGTCAACCTTACAGAACCTAAAGAATTCTGCAGAGACCGAAACAGGTGAAAATCTGAAGGCGCAAGGTCAGGGCTATATGGTGGATGCACTAGGACCTCCCAGTCGAACTCTCTTAATTTTTGCTGAGTGGCTAAAGATGTGTGTGGTCTAGCGTTATCGTGATGAAAGACCACACCCTTCCTGTTGATCAATTCCGGCCGTTTTCTCTCGACTGCTTCCTTTAATCTCGTCAGTTGCTGGCAGTAAAGATCAGAATCGATGGTTTTGCCGGGCGGTAAAAGCTCATAATAAACAATGCCCTTCCAATCCCACCATACACACAGCATCACCTTATTTCGTGTTAGGCCAGGTTTGACCACAGTCTGTGAAGCCTGGCCAACTTTCGACCACGACCTTTTTCGCACGTTCTTGTCGTACGTGATCCACTTTTCATCGCCAGTTATCAATCTCTTCAAAAACGGCTCGGTTTCATTACGTCTCAATAATGAATCGCAAATGAGTACACGGTTCATTAAGTTTCTTTGAGTGAGCTCGTGTGGCACCCAAATATCGAGCTTTTTTGTATAACCAGCTTTCTTCAAATGGGTCAAAACTGTTTTGTGGTCAATTCCCAGTTCTTCAGCTACATCGTAACTACTAATATGCCGATCTTGCTCCACTCTTTCAAAAATGGCGTCCATTTTATTCGTAACAGGGCGACCAGAGCGAGGTGCATCTTTAACATCAAAATTTCCGGACTGAAAACGTTTGAACCAAATTTGTGCTACTCTTACTGACACTGCATCAGGTCCATAAACATCACAATTTTTTTTCACTGCTTGAGTTGCATTTTTGCCTTTTTTATAATAAAATTTTAAAATGTATCGAATTTCTTCATTAGATTCACTCATTTTTACGGAGAGAAAAACAAATGAAAAATAGCGGGAAACAACTTTTTTTTATTTTTTTCTTTTCTTTATAATGGAACCTTTTTAATGTTACCAAAACCAGCCAGACACAAATAGTACAGTCAAAAAATTTTTATAATAAGTTTATACCTACGTTATGCGAAAAGACTTTTTCTCCGACCTAATATATATATCTCGACGGTAGCATTAAACAAATTTAACGACTTATCACTTATGATATTGTTAAAACCAACGACTTTTCACTTACGACATTGTTAATTGCTATCATCGATATTACTTACATTAAATAAATAATTAGTATTAAAAAAGTACTTAATTTAAAGTTCTTCATTGAATTGCCAAAAATTGGTTCTTACGTTCATATTTTTAGTAGGGACAACAAAAAAAAAACTGTTTTTATTACCTCTTATCTAGATCGACAAGATTTTATTGTTGTATATCATGTTCTGTGCCTCAGAACAGAACAAATATTCATGTTTATGCACACAAAAAGTTGTTCTATTTGGGAATCGAACCTACGACCTCAAGAGCAGACTGCGGATATACTCGCGCCGTGCTATATCGGTCTTCAAATTAATCATCTTTAGCTGTAATAATTCTCTCCACTTAGTTAACTCAGTCTTGTAATCTTTTGTTTACAAATCGCTCTAGCGTTAAACTGTCGTTTTTAGGAGCTGTCAGTCCGTTTTGTTTCAATGTCGAAATCTACTGTCAAATTTAACTTGTTCCGCTTTATTTTTGTCTACTCACTGGTCTCACCAAATCCAAATCTAGGCTGAATTTCAGTTATTTCACGAACTATCGTGACAAAGTATAGAACTTATTGTGAAAAACTTTAAGGTTTGGCGAAATTTAAATATTTTTTTTGAATATCGACGACCGATATGCCGTTGTGGTTAGTGTACTCGCTTCCTTCTGATGACGATTTTTGGTGTAATTGTCAGAAAATATTTATCATTATAGAATAGTGTAAGCTAAGGTTGTATCAGTCTGGAGTAATCAGCAAATTTCAATAATGGAGCTGTTAAAAATATAACATCAAGTAAATGTAATGTGGTATGTGGTTCGTAAGACTCTATATTATTTGGTTTTTGGTTTATATTCAGATCCATAACCATTATATTCATATCCAAAAAAAATATATTCATATACATAACAATTACATTGATATCCATAACAATTATATTAATTTGCATAAAAAATATATTCATATCCATAACAATTATATTCATATACATTACAATTATATTCATATGCATAACAATTATATTCATATACATAACAATTATATTCATATGCATAACAATTATATTCATATGCATATTTTTATATTCATATTCATAACTGTCCTCATTACATATCCATACCATGCCAAACGTTTTGGAATTTCTTTTCAGTCACAATTGCTACTTTCAAATTAGGCGAATGTAGTCTGCTGAACATTAGCCTCCTAAATAGACTACATCCTATTGGGGGTGTTTGCCCATTCATACCACGCTGGGCAGGCGGGTGGGTGATCGCAGTTCCATCAAGTACGCAGGATGACGCTGCTGTTTATCATCCGGTAGGATTTCTCTTCGTCGACTCCTACGACTCTCCGTGAGATCTGAGAAGGTAGCACTATTCTAGGCCGGTACCACACGGCACTATCATACTACCTCTAACATATTAATTCCTCGTTTTATCCCTTCAATCTTGTTCCTATTTCCATCATCATCCTATCAGCCTTATAAAGTCCGCTGCTGAACATTGTCCTTCCCATTGGGGGGATTTGCCTATAGTCATCACGCTGGGCAGGCGGGTTGGGCAGGCGGCAGGCAACAGGCTTCGCAGTTCAAGCCAGTACGCAGGATGAGGCTGCCGCCTATCATCCAGTAGTATCTTACTTATCTCCATTACATGCAGTAATTTAAGTAAAATTTAACATCTGTTTGCAATATGAAGACCATTAAGCTCTGGGATTCTCTGCTGGCTCATGTGTTTTCTTGTTCCTATAATACCGGGTCTTTCAGTCTGGTTGCGCTTTCTATCGTGCTTACTTCTTGGTATGAAGCGTCTTTATTTTTTTGGACTGCATCGACTGCATAATATTGGGCTGAAAGTAGTCGTGAAACGAAAGACATTAAAAAAAATAAGACTCTGTAATAATTTCTAACTGGCAATTGAAACAGTAATAGACACGAACTGATTGCTATAATAATATAGTTCTTGACACAGTAAAATAGATCTATGGACCTTTTAGAGTCAACATACAATGCGTCGACATAAGGTCGTCGATGACAATATTGTTCCACTTGAGTTACTTGATAAGTGGTATTTACTTACCAACCTTGAATGACATAAGTAGGTTTCGATAACATGTCTTTTTTTGTGTAACATTAATAAATATTTCAAACACTTACACCAATTATTTCGTTCCAAGATAAGTATCATTAAGAACTTGTGTTATGGATACTAAATAACGGATAAACATACATAAATACTTTTTTTTTTGTAAATACATACTTAATATACATAGAAATCTCCCAGACCAGAACAAATATTCATATTTATACACACAAGTATTTGTCCTGTGTGGGAATCGAACCCACGACCTCAGGAGTGGAATGCGGGTATACTCGCCACACGGTCGCTACGGTCGTCAAAAATTGATATATCTAATAACAAAGAATAGTACATTAACAATTACTAAGAATAAATAAATTATTTTCTTTATTCGGCTCTCCACGCAGTGCCAGGAGGTTCTTAGGGAACGAGGACAGAGGGGCCCTGCTGTCTAACCATAGACCCTCCGAGAAGTCGACAAGACACTCTATGGTTGTTTAAGGAAATAGGAGGGGCGCGTCCACTGCGTCTCTCTGAGGAGGTCCTCGCGGTTTTGGTCCGGTGGACGTTGGCCGCGGGCGAGGTGTCAGAGCTGTAACCCAGGTACTGGCCCCCCGCCTCTTTCTCAACAAGCGGCGGGCTCCGTCAGAAGTTTCTCAGTGGGTATCTATTACTGCTGGCGTGCCCCGTTAGCCGGGAGACAGTGCATAAATGCATTTTGTTACCGACCTAAATCAAAAACGACGTAAATAAAGTGTATTTATTTATGTCTGTATAATTATAGCATAATTGCATAAATTGGATTAGTTATGCAGTGCATTTGAGTGGTAGCTACGTAACTAAATGACACACAAACGTTCTTAACATTAATAATCTTACTTCCTAAGTTTGTGAAAAAAATGTTTTTTTTAAATTTGTTTTTATAATAATAATAATAATTTATTTGCACATGGTACAATAGTTGTTGTTACATTGATGTACATAGGCGTCTCACATTTTTGCCAAAATAACGTGCAAATATTTTACAATTATAGCTCTTAGAATAAAATTGAAAGCAAGTATACAATGTCAAACAGTCTACCTAACTAATCTATTATTATTCCAGTCATAAAATTCATTAATAGAGTAGAAGCATTTGTTCAGCAACCATTCATGAAGTTTTCTCTTGAATTTGACCAAATTGAGATTATGTATAAGTAGTTAGATAGATGTTTATGTAGTTATTTTAATATACTTTGTTATTTTCTTTTTAAAACTGACCCTCATCAAAATGTAATGCAATAATTATAAACCAATGATTCGTGTTAGAAGTGCTTTTTAAATCCATTTTCTTGTATTTTTTTAAATTGGTACTAATAAATAAAATTAACACCTTATCTAAGTATGAAGTTTGAGACTTAAATAATGAATAAGTCTAAAAATCTTTACAGGTCTAAAACTGAGGTCTTGGACGGTCCTCAAACTCCCGAAACTAAGGATTAATTCTCGTGTATATTGAGATATCTTACTTAGTGCTTCTAATACAATATTTACCGTTTCGTAATCTGCCTGTATTGGTCTGTATCTGCATTACTATATTTCACAAATAAAATACATTATATAAATTAATGCATTGGAGTAAATGTCATGCATGACAGTCAGAATCAAACCCGACCGACACGGAAGATATTTAACAAATTAATTTTCGCATATACACACTATCTTCCGCATGAGTTAATCAGTTCCTTATTTTAACTATACTCTCAAGGTGAGTCTTTATGCGTGTAGCGCTTAAAAAAAGTCTACGCGAAACTTATAGCTGTAATAAAAAACAATATCTTATTGCCCAGAGTCAAAGAGATCCGAATTGGTTGGAATTAGACTTATAAGACGAACAAAGAATGCTCTTTTAGGATAGATAGATAGATAGATAAAAAATTCTTTATTGTACACCAAATTGAAATAAAACAAGAAAACAATTGCATAAGAAAAGGGATACAATTGGCGGCCTTATCGCTTACAGCGATTTCTTAAGGCAACCTTAGGATGGAGAGTGATTAAAATTAAAAGAAAACCGGGGGTGTAAAAAAGAATAACAAATATATAATTTATATTACATTTGTGTATATATATTTTAATATGTATACAAATAAATACTATTACTTAAATAACATAAAAATAAACCTACATATATAAATATGTACATGGCATAGGAACATTGAGCAGCAGGAATACCTTATGTACCTATATGAAAACTTTAAATATATATTTACTGATAGTATGATTTTATAGAGGTACCGCGTACCACTATTTGTATGGAAAAGATAATAAAAATAGTTATAAATTTCTATATGAATTCCCGGTGTGTGTAAGCTAATGTAAGAAACTGACAGTCTGAGTTTATAATCCTGCTCTTTCGTAAAAGTATCTTCGAAGAAAAGGTAAATAACTGTGGAGACACTTAAAATAAATAATAAATATTTTCTGACAATTACACCAATTCTTTAGTTCCAAGATAAGTATCATTAGGAACTTGTGTTATGGATACTAAATAACGGATAAACATACATAAATATATGTTTTTTGTACATACATACTTGGTATACATAGGAAAACATCCAGACCATAACAGATATTCATGTTCATGCACAAAAAGATTTGTCCTGCGTGGGAATCGAACCCACGACATTAGGAGCGCAGAGCGGGTATTCTCGCCACCACGCTATATCGGTCGTCAGAAACTTAAAAGTCAGCATCATCTTAGCCATTCGAAATCCACTGCTGAAAAGGCCTCTTCCATTGCTTTCCACATTGATCGATCCTGTGCCGCCTGCATCTACCGGCTCCATATCATTTCGATATAGATAGATAGATAAACTATTTATTGCAACGAAAGACACACATACATATAAATCAATACAAACAAAATTACAATAATTAAAAAAAATATAACAACAAAAAAAAACTAAAAGTAATACATTCGCATACTGTGTGTCGCAGCGCTGCAGAATGGCGACGGCTCAGTAGGTTTTTTTGCTCTGAGAGAGCAAAACACTGATTTAAATATACCTACTGGAGGTAAAAAAATAAAGGTCATCCCCTAATATAAAATGTATATAGATACTGTCAATAGGTGACGCCTGCTACTTTATTGGGTTAATGACAAGGCCATAGGATTTTAATTTATATAGTCTGAGAATATTGTTACATTATGCTTACCATATATGCCTATTCAAGCCTTACTCATTCACGCCTGTTTCCCCGAAGGGGTAGGCAGAGGCATATCATATATTGTCCGTTGCTCGGCAGGTGCACCACTTGCAGATGAGCTTGGCTTGAGCTCCTTAGGTAGAATCCATATACACCCAATTATATTTGTTTTATTCTAGAATTATAATTCCAGATCGTCTTCCTGTTGTGCCTGGTGGGAGTAGCGGTGGCCAGACCAGACAGCGCTGGCAGTCCGCCGTTGCCGGGGCCTGGACTTTCCTATGGTATGACTGCTTCTTCTTTATACCACCTATATACATACATAACTTCACGCCTGTTTTCAAGAAATATAGGCATATCATACGCCCACACATCGCCAATTATAAAGCTGGTCCCACGTAATAGGTGGCGAGCCCATTGCCTCTTATCGGGAGCTTATGTGTTCCCCGGAGCCTTGTCTGTTGATCGGCAGGGGCACCACTTGTAGGTGAGGTTGGCTTGGGCTCCATAGATATTAGTAGGATCCCTTTACATCTTGATACTGAGTCATTTTATTTTGTAAAATTTGTGATATTTCGAACATTAAGAGCTTTTGTACATTTTAATATGGGACCTCTTTGCATTCAGCGATATGCACAGGCTATTTATTTGCTTGCAGTCGTGAACCACAATCTGTGAACGTTGAAACTATAGTGTCATTGTTGTTACCTTACACTTGGTTGATTTCCAGAAAGTAACGCCTGAATCAGTAAAATATTTATAAAATAACTTTAAAATTGCATTTAATTTCTTGTACACAACATTTTTCAAATATTTTGAAATATACAATAGGTGTTACCTAATTTTGATTAAAAGTTTCCACAAATTTCCAGGTGGAATCCCCTACGGCAGTGTAAGCGGTAATGTTGCAGAATACTTTCAACGTCAAGCGCCATCTAGCGCTCGAGCACGGAGCTTCGCGCCAAAGCAGGCATTTGGAGACGTCGACTTCGCACCTATTGAACAGTGGCTCTGATAGATAGCGCTGTTGTCTGTGAGCAATATTAGTTTTGTTTGTTGCCGTAAGATGGCCATATGTAATTACTGCTAGTATTGTTTTCTATGAATGTAATACTCAATTTTGATGATTGGTAAAATCTGTAATACATATAATTCTAATAAAAGTAATTATGTAATTCGTGATACAGCTGTCTTAATTATGTAAGTAAAGGTAAATCCTCGTGATTATTCATAATGTAAATTATCAGATCAGCCAAGTGGCATTCGCTAACTTTGGCAATTTAATAAAATTTTATAAAAATTTGACTTATTAGATACAAATACAAATACTTGTAAGATAGAGGGGCTGTTCTGTAAGTGCATTAAATTTAATAAAAACAATATGGTTGGTACGAAACTTGAAAGTGTTGTGCAGTACTAGTGAACTGGCAAAGTAATAGGTGGCAAGCCTATTGCCGCTTACCAGGAACTTTTATATTTGCCAAAGCCTCGTCTGTTGATCGGCAGGCTCACCACTTGCAAGTGGTTGGCTTGGGGTTATTTGATCTTGATAGGCCCCTACAGTGCCGTAACTAGCCTTTTATGCACCCGGTGCGAGCTTTCAAAACTGCGCCCTTTAAAAATGCTCTGAAAATACAGGCCATGTACATTAGGGTGCGTCGACACCATGTTCGCAATAAAACAAAATGTACCTACTAGCCACCATGCATGACATAAAACTAGATACTAGTCTGGTCATTTCTGCGCTTCTTCAGGGTCTGCGCCCCTTCGGGGTCTGCGCCTTGTGCCTGGGCACTGCTGGCACCGCCCTAGATCCGGCACTGGACCCTATACGGCCTACTAACAAAATAATAATTATACTTTTCTGTCAGTTCTAAATCCCAGATGCAATCCTAAAATACTAAAATTGATAGACACAACAAAGTACGGGTACAACTAGAAACATCACAAAAGTGTTCAGTGACATATCAATTTGTGAGCACTGGGTCTCCGGTCACGCATGGCGTCACCCTAACGTGGAATTAAAATTGAATACTAGCGGTAAGTAGCCATTATCGTACGTAAGTGTGTCACCGAGAAGTTTGCGAAACGACTGACAGATCTATCGACTGTTTATGTTTTACTTATCACCTTGTAAGTAATTATACTTGTAGAGCATAAATTATTGCTGGTTTTGTTTGATAATACTATGACAATCTACATAGTACTTCTTTGATTCCCAATCAGAATTAACACGTTGTATGTTTTCGTGTTAGAAGTAAGCTGGATGGACGCCGCAGTCGGCAATGTAACTACATTGGAAGGCTAGTGTCAATTGATAAATTTAATTAAAAAGAGCATAGCCTGTGAGTTTCTTGCTAGTTCTTCTTAGAGAGCGGTGGCTCGGAACTGGCACTTAGATTTATTTACACTTAAATATTTTTGTTTTTTTAATTGTTTGGTTGCATGTAAGTGAATCTAAGCTTCGTGATTTCAGTATAATTATATTTTGACTGTTTTTTACATTTATAATAAATTTTGACGTTTTCTAGTATCCTGGTTGCCTGGAAGAAATTGCTGTTAGCAATAAGGCCGCCCATTGTACCATATACTTGTTTATGTGATTTTATTACTTTTTTTTTATATTTAGTGTGCAATAAAGTGTTCATTCATTCATTCATTCATTCTACTATGCAACAGTTTATGGACAAAAAAGTTTTAATGTGTTCATATATTTGAGTTTTTTAAATTTTTCCTACAACGTTTGCGAATGTTAATATAGGATTCAGGTAGCCTCATAAGAAATCTGCAGAAGACCAGCGGTAAACGTCTTTATTTTAAGTAGGACCATGGTTACAAGGCTTCTAAAGCTAGGAAGCGCTTGATATCAAACAACGCCTGTACGGTTTCCCATTCAAGATCTTAAATCCCTTTTCTTTCCTTGAAAATATTTTACGCACCACCATAACATGCACTCGATATGCGGTATATAGTGTCGGTCTCTTAGGGCTTTGACTTAGTCGAAGAAATGAAATGTAATTTTATCTGATTCTTGGATTTTAATTATAGATTATTTCTTTTTAAAGTAGGTACATTGTTTGGCTACAAATAAAATATAATTCCATAAAACTGTACAAACAGTTTTATTGTGTATCGGGATCCTCCAAGGTCTTAGGAGCCCAAGCCAACCTCACCTGCAAGAGGTGCCGATCACGAAAGCGGACGGACGCGGCTCTGGCGATCACAAATGTTCCCGGTATACGGCAATAGGCGCGCCACCTATTACGTGGGACCAAAATTATACCTGGCGAAATAAGGGTGTTTAATATGCCTCTGCCTACCCCTTCGGGAAAAAAGGCGTAAGTGTATGTATGCAGTTTTATTGTAGAACCAATAGTTGTATCTATTTATTTATTTTTATTTAGGTACACGGACAGATTATTATCATTAAAAATTAAGTACGACTAATTAAAAGAAAAGAAAAAATAAGGCTAGACAATAATCCACAATTAGTGTACACAGCATGACTTATAAATTAACAGTAATTAAAAAAAAAAGATGCTAATATGTAACAATTAAATACTAACAGGAAAATATAACAGACAATATAATACAAACAATACTACACACGGGAAAAAAAAAAAAAAACAATAATATCTAGGTATTAGCTAAAATATTGTTGGGAAAGAAAATAATTTATTCTGTGACACATGATATGATGGTTACCAAAAGTATATTTAGCATATGCCGAGGTGTCACTATGACCGCGGCGCTAGTATACCGTACAAGCACAGAATGAACTATGTGGTATAAGCCTATAAATACTATTACGAAACTAAACATACAAAATAAAAAATAAATAATAACTAATTTAATTTATTAATGTTTCTACCGAAAAAGTAAATGCAAAAGACACAGCTAATAACCTTTCTGAAAACATAATAAATGACTTATAAAACGAACGGAATGTTCTCAAAGTGATTTTTATAGGTGGGGGGGATATTATTCCAGCAGTCCTTGGCTGCACAGGGGAAGCTTTCACGTAACGCTGCTGAGGTGTGTCTTGGACAAATAAGTCTCGATGCCATCCGAATCTTACGATAAGAGAACATTTATTTGGTATACAAGTAGGAGGGTGACCCGGTTTGCATAATTCCAAACTGTAGACAGGCGACAAGACCCTACAGTTAATAGATTTTTCTGGTTAAGGAATGGTGTATGAGCTCTTCGAGGGACGTAAAAACAGAATCGCTAACAAGAATTCTGTACACGTTGTATGATTTCTTCTTCTTTTATTTTAAGTCTTGTGACTGGAGAACACAGATTTATGTAGACTTGCAAAACTGTTTTACTTTTAAGTAAATTTTCTTGTAATTGGCGGGAGAAAAAACTTACCTTGACAATTTTCTTGCCAGTTCTTTTACGAGCAAGCTGCCGCCCGAACTGAATGGGCGCGCTAGTTTTTAAGTTTTGGCTTTGATAAGAGCTCTATTGAGACAAACTTGAATAAATGATTTTGACTTTTACTTTCGACGACCGATATTTCGTGGTGGCGAGTATACCCGCTCTCCGCTCCAAGGTCGGGGGTTCGATTCCCACACAGGACAAATATTTATTATTATTTCTTATTTGAGAAAATGAGGAGGCTCTGCTTTTTGCTTCATCATAGTTTAGTAAATGTTTTATGTACAATGTATATTATATTCTTGACGACCGATATGGCGTTGAGGTCAGTATACCTGCACTTCACTCCAGAGGTTGTTGGTTCGATTCCCACACAGGACAAATCATTGTGTGCATAAACATGAATATTTGTTCTGGTCTGGGCGTTTCCCTATGTATATTAAGTATTTATTTACAAAAAAAATAGTATTTATGTATGTTTATCCGTTATTTAGTATCCATAACACAACTTCTTAATGATACTTATCTTGGAACTAAATGATTGGTGTAATTGTTAGAAAATATTTATTTATTTATTTACTTAATGATCTTGTTGACGATGTTTAACACGATCTGTGAATAGATTTATGCGAAATGAAAATAAAGCGATTGGTTCCCAATGAACAGATATACCGACCTCCACGCCATACAATTTCACCAGTTTAACATTTTAAATTAGAATAAAAAGTCAACCAGACCATCCCCTAGTGTACAGGCTTAGTTTGACATTTAATACTTACTTGGCTGTGATGAAGAATGTTCCCTTAGTGCTACTTTATTGGTTAAGGCTTTTGGGGATCCTTTCAATATCTTTAAATATTCACTGTGTGTTTTTTGTATTCTTATATTTGATTGATAATTTAAAAGAGCATAGCCTGTGAGTTTGTTGTCAGTTCTTCTCACAGAGCGGTGGCTCGGAACTGTCACTTAGAGTCACTTACACTAATTTTTTTTTGCATGTAAGTGAATCTAAGCTTCGTGATTTCATTGTAGTAATTACTTTAACTTTATTCGCATCGTCAAATGTCAATTTCGTAGATGTTTTGAAGGTAAAGGTGACAGATGACAATAGCATTCCACCCGCCGAGGTCGCCATTCGACCCTTGCAATTCAGTTTCGTCCATTTTAATTACATTAACTATTTTCACGGCATTCACAAACGCTGACGCGTGTCGATGTTGTTTATTGTGCATTTGATATGGCAGTAAGCGTCTATTGGTCTGTGTACTTGATTAGAGATAGGTGCTCTCTTTACCGGTTACCGGGCTCTGTTATATTCGCCAGAGCCTCGCCATTGATCGTTGATATAGGAGGGGCGTGTCCACTGCGCCTCTCTAAGGAGGTCCTCCCGGTTTTGGTCCGGGGGACGTTGGCCGCAGGCGGGAGACAGACGCGGCAACCCAGGTACTGGCCCCCGCCTTTTTCTCAACAAGCGGCGGGCGTCGTCGGAAGATTTTTAGTGGGTATTACTGCTGGCAGTCGCGTCTGCCGGTGGTGAGTATCACACCCCCTTTCGGTCCCCCTTTGGCCGGAAGGTAGTGCGTAAACGCATTTTGTTACCAACGTAAACAAAAAAAAAAGTGTGGTTGGCTTGGGCTCCTAAGGTCTTGGTGGGATTCCTATATTGTAACGTAGGTTACATAACTACTATTAACTATAATAAAATATATAGATAATTTATCTAATATGTAATACCTTAATTATAATAATCAAACAAAGTCTAACCTACTTGCATTCTATAACTACTAATATTTATATTAATACTCGCTCGCTCGTACTTGTCGTGTGACGTAGCTATGTGCTCGGAAACCGGTCGGCTACGGAGCCGAACGAACCCGCCGCGCCGCGAGCGCCGCTTCCGTCATTACCACTTCTAAGCCACTCACGTCGAGTAACTTATATTACCAAATATTATATTAGTACATCTAAAGTACTTATTGTGGTATGCTATAAACCACAATATAACAATCAAGGAAACAATACTGATTGAAGTGTATAAAGTGATACTTAGTTGTTATAATCCCGTGCTTGGGATCACCCTACGGTTTGAAGCACGGGCTGCCCTTGAGCCCGTCTTTTAACTGCTCTCAACGCGCTGGTGGCCACCCCCGGGACCGACTGACAGGGGAGTTCGCGTGTGAAGTGTTGCCAAGAACAGTTTGAGACAAATGAACTTATGACCCACTACCTGAGAGCCTGACTTTTATATATTAGTTTTATTTTTTTTGTTAAATTAAACGTATGTTATGCATAATTGTTAATTCTCTTTACCTTGTTCTTTTTAAGTGCACTTTTTACCCACCCTTGGGGCTAAAAACGTGACAATGGCGCCCAACGTTAGTTCCTTCATAGTTCTGGCTCTCAAAAGTCTTGGCAATATTTCTTAATCGCATTTTCTTTCGCTTTCTGGTGTCGGGGTATCCTTCTTGAACAAAGGCTTATTGTGACAGAATGGATAGAGGTTTTTAATTTATTGTTTTATTTGCTAACAATAGTTTTTATGTTTTTTATCTTTATTTGTTCTGCTTAGTTTTACTAAATAGTATAAGTTCCACTTTTGTTATCACTATCAGTGCACAACTTACTCTAGCACCATGACTTACCCAATAAAATTTTTACACTTGCAAAAATCAGAACTTCAGTACGAAGTTATTATAAGAGGTGATGAACCGGCATGTACAGTGCTCGACCTGAGACGTCAAGTTTGCAAATTAACCCAAATTTACCCGTCAGAAGACATTTATGAATCTTGTCTAGATATTTCTGATGATATTAAGGGGATAAAAGAAACTTTAACAAAGGTCAAAGTTAATTTAGATCAATTACACAACGCTGCTGATTCTGCACTATCTGACCGAACCTACTCTTTCTTAAACCACTTGCACTATCGTTTCCAACGTATAGAGGATCCCTCATCCGTGGAACAATCTAGGATTATAGAAACAATAAAAAAAGTTTTCACAGGTTACTACACACATTTTATGGAAACCTATCGTTCCAGTGCGTCCGCTCTAAAATCTAGTACTTCTGATTTAACTAAACTGACATCTGACGTAGGCAATCTTAATATCCAAGTTAGTTGTGACCGCGGTATCTCGACAGACGTTTCCAAAATTAAATACGATGGGAGATCGTGTGTCAAATCATTTATTGAAAGATTAGAGGAGCTTCGAATTTCTAAAAATATACCAAAAGAAAAAATGTTATCATTAGCTACTGAATTTTTCATAGCCGATGCACTATTTTGGTTTCGCTCTGTCCGAGATAATATCGATTCTTGGGAAGCATTAGTGCTCATGCTAAAGGATGCATTTGAAGTCGCCGACTATGACTACCGCCTGGATGCTGAAATACGCAATAGATCTCAGGGTGAAACCGAGAATATTGTCGTGTATTTGGCTATAATGCAGGGAATGTTCTCACGGTTAAGTATCCCAAAAAGTGAACACGCCCAATTGGAAATCTTATTGCACAATATTCGGCCTTGTTATGCTCATGTATTAGCTAATCATTCTAATATTACTTCTATAAAGGAGTTACAAAATTTGTGTAAAAATTATGAGCGCTTCAAGAGTCGTTCAGATAACTTTAAAGAACCTCCCGCCGTAAATTCACAAACTCTCGCACCTGAATTTGCATATCAATATCCGACTAGAATTTATACTAAAGACCACTTAAAACTAAATTACAAACAAGCCACCAAACCTTACCAAAACCCATATTCTAAGCCATTTTCTAACCTTAAGTCTTATCCCATAGATTATGAAGACAGTAATGATACAAATCATGTTGCAGCGCTAAACAGACCTAACCTTTATTGTCATCGTTGCCGTGTAAATACACATAGTATGCGAGATTGCAAAGCTGAACGCGACATATTTTGCTTCAAATGTGGAATGAAGGAAGTTCGTACTCCCGAATGCCCTAAATGCAACCCAAATACCTCTGATCTCAACCAAAAAAAACTAAATATTAAAAACTGTTGCAATGAGGTATTCAAATATTCAGCTCGCGCGGACTGGGAAGCTTGGATATGTACCTTACGTAATTTTTTCTTGACTTACAAGATTGCTTCAGTTTTTAATACAACGCCTACTAACGATCCGCGACCATATCTAAACATTACTTTAACTGGTTCAACAGATTTACATATGATGGGTTTGCTTGACTCAGGTTCAGTTGTTAGCATTCTAGGAAGAAACTCTCACAAAGATTTACTTAAACTCAGTTTTCACTTACACACTGATAAAATTATCTCAGTTGAAGCTGCTGGCGGACAAATTTTAAAATCTCATGGGTATATTTACTTGCCCATTAGTTTTAATGGTCTTTCAGATAAAATCGAAGCTCACGTCATACCGGAAATTGCTTCTTCCTTAATTCTTGGCGTTGATTTTTGGAAAAAATTCAAAGTTTTTCCTGATCATATCTCTGATATTGTTTACTGTGACAACAACGACCCTAAACTTCTTGAAATTTCACCATCATCTGAGTCATTTCTACAGTCCTATGAGAGTCTGGCTGCAGCAGATAGGGAAATAGCCGACAATATAGTGTCTAAGTTTCAAGCTATATCTTATGAGGAAAAAGGCTTAGGTCGAACTACATTGATTAGCCATAATATTGATACCGGAGATGCTGAGCCTATTAGACAAAGATACTATCGAATGTCCCCTGAAAAACAAAGAGTTGTAATTGAACAGGTAGATGAAATGCTTTCACTGGACGTCATCGAGACTTGCGAAAGTCCTTGGTCATCTCCTGTCCTTGTTGTTAGCAAAAAAGATGGCAAGCCCCGATTTTGTCTGGACAGCAGGAAGCTCAATGCTGTTACCAGAAAGGATGCATATTGCCTTCCGTATGTTTCAGAGATCCTAGACAACCTTAGAGATGCTAAATATTTATCTAGCATCGATCTCTCGAAAAGTTTCTGGCAAATCCCTATTAAAAAAGAAGACCGTGAGAAAACTGCCTTCTATGTACCAGGTAGAGGAACATTTCAGTTCAAAGTCACCGCCTTTGGCTTAACAAACGCTCCAGCTACTCAACAACGATTAGTTGACGCTTTATTTGGTCCAGAATTTGAATCCAACGTCTTTGTTTTTGTCGATGATGTAGTAGCCATAAGTAAAACATTTGAGGAACACGTATCTCTTCTTTCACGCGTCCTTGACAGATTACGTAACGCTAAATTGACCATAAATTTAGCAAAATGCCAATTTTTCCGCAGCCAATTACGCTATCTTGGTTATATTGTCGACAGTAAGGGCTTACGAACTGATCCCGAAAAAGTAGATGCTATAATAAAATATCCAACTCCAACAAATAGAAAGGGTGTTAAGCGCTTCCTTGGTACGGCATCCTGGTACAGACGTTTTATACCGAATTTTAGTTCTATAGCTGGTCCCTTGAATAAATTAACATCGACGAAAAAGAACACACCGCCTTTTAAATGGTCTGACGAGGCTGATGAAGCCTTTATAAAACTTAAAAACTTACTTACCCAGGCTCCTATACTAACATGTCCAAATTTTAATTATCCTTTTGATGTTCATACAGACGCTAGCAACTTTGGCGTTGGAGCCATGCTTTCGCAGACAATTGATGGATTTGAACACCCAATCGCATATATGAGCAAGTCCCTTACGGACGCAGAACGCAACTATAGCGTAACTGAGCGAGAGGCACTTGCTGTGCTGACTGCTCTGGAATATTGGCGTTGCTATTTGGAAAGTGGAATTCCATTTAATATATATACCGACCACTCTGCTCTTAAATGGTTTCTTACATTATCTAACCCTACTGGTCGACTGGCCAGGTGGGGTATTAGGCTTTCTGTCTTTAATTTTAATATAAAGCATCGACGTGGTAAGGATCATATAATACCCGATTTTTTGTCAAGAGCCATTCCCGTGGGTTCGATTTCTGATAGCCAAACACAGCCTGCAACCCAAGACACATGGTTTTTAAACATTTACCACGGATGTCAATCATCTCCTAGTAGCTACCCCAACTATCGGATAGAGAATAGTAAATTATATAGGTTTATGTCTAATAAAAATAATCTCACTGCCGAATTTGATTGGAAAGAGGTCGTATCTCAAGAAAACCGCCAAGCAATAATTTCTCTTTACCACTCTGAACCAACCAGTGGCCACTTTGGTGTTTTCAAGACTTTCAAAAGGATAAGCCTTAGATTTTACTGGCCAAAACTACACTTAGATGTTTTAGATTTCGTCGCTAACTGTGATATTTGCCTCGCATATAAATTGTCTACCCAGGGCACCCTTGGAAAAATGGGTAGGCCCAAAGAATGTTGTAGGCCTTTCCAAACAATTTCTATTGACCTCGTAGGACCCTTGCCTGTTTCGAGAAAGCAGAACTCTTACTTGTTTGTGGTAACTTGCTGTTTTTCTAAATATTGTCTACTTTTCCCCTTAAGGAGAGCCACTGCTAATAATGTCGTTAAACACCTGGAAGACGGCGTATTCCTCATTCACGGTGTGCCTCAGACAGTCATACTCGATAACGGAGTCCAATTTACAAGCCATGAAATGGATAATCTTTTAAAAAAATATATGGTTCCAAACGTCAATTTCACTCCAAAATATACACCACAAATTAACACAGTGGAAAGGTACAATAAAACCATTGTTACTGCTATTTCTTCATTTGTCAATGACGATCATCGATCCTGGGATGTCAATATTGCAAAAATTCAGTTTGCTATCAATACTTCAATCAACGAAACAACTGGCTATACACCAGTTTTTCTCGTCCACGGTAGGGAACTAGTTACTTGTGGGTCTCATTTTATCGACAACGATAACCCTAATGAGTTAATTTTTGCACCTCGTGAAATCTACGCTGAAAACCTGGGTCACTTACGCAAATATTTTGATAAGGTCCAGACAGAGATATGGAAGGCTCATGAAAAAAATTCACAGCGCTATAATTTAAGGCGCAAAGAAGCCGAGTTTCAACCGGGAGACATTGTATGGAAGCGTACTTATTTCCAAAGTGATAAGGACGCCCACTATGCTAAAAAACTGACACCCAAATATATTAAATGTAGGATTAAAGTAAAGCGGTCACCCTTGGTTTATGTTTTGGAGGATATGACTGGCAACAATTTGGGAGCTTGGCACATCAAAGATTTAAAGCCTCAAAGTAATCGTAGCAATGTTCTGTAGTTGGTTTGAATAGTAGATTTGAATAAGATAAAATCTTTTTTTTGGGGGGGGATACTGTAACGTAGGTTACATAACTACTATTAACTATAATAAAATATATAGATAATTTATCTAATATGTAATACCTTAATTATAATAATCAAACAAAGTCTAACCTACTTGCATTCTATAACTACTAATATTTATATTAATACTCGCTCGCTCGTACTTGTCGTGTGACGTAGCTATGTGCTCGGAAACCGGTCGGCTACGGAGCCGAACGAACCCGCCGCGCCGCGAGCGCCGCTTCCGTCATTACCACTTCTAAGCCACTCACGTCGAGTAACTTATATTACCAAATATTATATTAGTACATCTAAAGTACTTATTGTGGTATGCTATAAACCACAATATAACAATCAAGGAAACAATACTGATTGAAGTGTATAAAGTGATACTTAGTTGTTATAATCCCGTGCTTGGGATCACCCTACGGTTTGAAGCACGGGCTGCCCTTGAGCCCGTCTTTTAACTGCTCTCAACGCGCTGGTGGCCACCCCCGGGACCGACTGACAGGGGAGTTCGCGTGTGAAGTGTTGCCAAGAACAGTTTGAGACAAATGAACTTATGACCCACTACCTGAGAGCCTGACTTTTATATATTAGTTTTATTTTTTTTGTTAAATTAAACGTATGTTATGCATAATTGTTAATTCTCTTTACCTTGTTCTTTTTAAGTGCACTTTTTACCCACCCTTGGGGCTAAAAACGTGACAATATACCCAAACATATGTAATAGTATCATTAAGAGAAAATATTTGATTGTTTGTTTACCTAGTATGCTCCAAAACCCGACAACCGGAATAGGAAATTCTTTCACCAGTAAAAAGCTACATTCTCTGCGAGTATCTCAATCAATTAAAATTAGGGATCCTTACAAAAACTCCAATGATGAATCATATGAACGTCTAGGTCTCGCGGGCGATTGCTAGAAGCTAGTATCTTAGTATCTTCATTAACCCTTTGTAAATACTTTTAATTTCTATGACAATATGAAAAGGCATCGCCAAGGACCCCAGCTAATAGTTTCCCATGGTGTTCACATTGTTATGTCAGGCGTCGTCTCCACAACACTCGCGGCCATTAATTTATGACCCCATACCCATTCTATTAGCATCGAAACACCGTTTAGTATAGTTCACTAAGATTTACTGTCAAACGTTTGTCTCATTTATAATTTCACATAGCTACATATATTTTTTTGCTATTATTACATACTTACCTGCTTTAGGGGACAATATAACAGATATTTAATAATTGTAATAAAATAAATTTATATGTCTTTAATTATTACAACACAATAATGAATATAATGCAAATTTCTTAAACAAACTTAAGTATAGACAGAGTGGCTTGTGACTCAACCAAAATACAGCTAACCTCACATTTTAAAATTAATTGAAGTGACTTTTGTTGGATTTAATTTCTAATTTGTTAATTTTAATTTCCTCACCTATTTTATTATTTAACTTTAATTATTTATTGCATATACATTTTTGCTCTTTAATTTTAATAATGATTTTTTGTAAATTTATTAATCTCATTATTTTTTATAAATAACGTCATAATTTATTTTATATATGGATCTTTTTTGACATTTATATATTCTATCTAATAGACATATTTAATTGTTACTAATATAGATTTTGAGGCTATCTTCTTTTTACAAACACAAAACTATAGACTGATGGTCAGAAATAAAGAATGTTTTTTTTAACTATATTTCTTAAACATGGTTTTCACATGGTTTTTAAACACACAATAAATCACAGAAATTTGTCCAGATACATAACACTTTAAACGAAGATTGAACGCAATTAAGGCGCACTTAATTAATTAAAAATCTATTGGAGCCAGATTGTTTTATTCTTTATTTGTAATATATTGTTAATGTCAAATTAAAACATCAAATTTGTACACTTATAACAAATGATTACGTGCTAAGCCACACGATTTGGCCATATGGAAAAGAAAAGCGAATTTTACTCACACGTCGCGTCTCTTATCTCCAACTGCGCCAGCGTCGCTTCTTCGCTCGAGGGTAATTAAACAAGCTATTAACCAAAAAGTAAAGGTATACAAACTACCTTTATTTAAATTTGACTCAATACAGTTCTTGCTTAAGCAGGAAATAAAATACCTTCTTAATAAATGAATATCAACCTATTGTAATTCTGATGAGAAAATAAGAATATTCTTTAACCAAAGAAATAATAAAGCAAGAAACTAGGCAAGTTGAAATAAACTGAATATTAAAACCAGTAAAGGATTTCATTTAATTGCTCAAATATGTATTTTGCAGTCACTAGATTTAAAAAAAGAAGAAAAGTCTGTAAAAAATATCACTTTCAAAATGTTCAAATTAGTCGAAAGACCAATGTTATACAATTTGATAAACATATGCTATTCAGTGTCTGTTTGAGTCGCTAACAACTACCAGCAAGGATCGGCCAGTTACTTAGCATGACGGTAATAATGACAGACACACCGACCTTCGAACCTTTACAGGAAGGAAGGAGAGATTATCGTCCGTTACGTAACCGACGACGACGATATCTGCTAATAAAAGTTATTGTTAAAAAATATGTGTAATTAACTAATTTCAATGAAAATAATACTGGGAAGCAATTATTGGTATTACAGTATGTAATACTAGCTCCTTACATATGAAATTGGCGTTTTATCAAACTGGCCACGTTGATTTATTTATTTATTTATAGGAACACTTACAGCTAAACATATACAACATGGCACAGAATTAACGCACACCCTCAGACACCCCAATTAGAATATTTAATTATAATTAAAAAACATGCAAAATAATTTTACTTTTATTTAATTAAATATGGTTTATTTAAGTTACTAGTTATACTCATCGAGGGCAAATCGTATGGGCATATTAGCGCTTTAGCCTACCGACCTACACACACAGAGAGACACGGACGCACACATCGATAAGCACCGAAAAGTGCCGCAAAAAAAAAACAAAAAATAAAAAAAAAAATTTTTTTTTTAAATTACCTATTTTTTTAATATTTTTAATCGATTGAGTAGCCGATTTATAACAAACTACTTTCTTGGTGTAACCCTTATTCTGTTACATGTTGTATATTTTACATGCAACACTTAAAATCAAAGGACATATATGCAAGCCATTAAAAGGATATATATTACATCATTATTTTTTACTTATTTCTACTTAAATTTTTTTAAACTTATGACTAATAATCAATATAATTTAGGAAAATATGAAATTTTTTATATAATCACTAGGGATGTGGGTCATTGAGCAGCTTCAACAGGGTGTCCTTGAACACTTTTTGCGAGACAGAAAAGATATCCAGGTCGGGTGACTTCGCATTCAAGCTGTTGTAGGAGTTGCAAATTCTTGCTAAAGACTTCTCAAATCTCAAAACTTCGGCGGTTGGCTAGGAATAACAAAATCAAATTGATTTCAATTTAAAAGCTTGTCTGTTCGAGTTCTGAATGTGATAATTCGCACCGATTAATTTCGTTTTAACATCGTTCTATGCTCAATATGGAAAATTTTAAATACTTACTGCATTACTTTTGAATACCAGTTCCACCGTAGCACGAGCGCAAAAACAGCTGGAAGGATTAAGATGTGTATTCAGAAGCCGCTATAAAAAGAAACACGGTACGTTTTTGGTTCAAACGATTTTGTTCTGAAAATTGTAACCTCCAGAACAAACCTCGTGGACGGCGGGGGATAATTGTCAATAAGGAATTGAATGCTATCGTGGAAGCGGTTCCATCTCAAACCACGTCAGAGTTGGCTGCAGGCTTCGGTGTGAATGATAAAACCATCTTGGAAATGTGAAGAGGCTTGACTGGCTTGAGAGATGGGTGCCACATGAATTAAATGAACGTTAAGTCACGTTACTCAACCGTCACAATAAAGAGGAATTTGAATCATATAAATAATTGTAATGAAAAATGGTTGCGCCCGGGTGCACCAGTCAAACCTTTTTTATTGTTTTCCGACGGTAGCAAAATACGTTTACGCACTGCCTTCCGACCAAAGGGGGACCGAGAGGTGGTGTGGGACTCACCACCGGCAGACGCGACTGCCAGCAGTAATACCCACTGAAAATCTTCCGACGATGCCCGCCGCTTGGCGAGAAAAAGGCGGGGACCAGTACCTGGGTTGCAGCATCTGACACCCCGCCTGCGGCCAACGCCCCCCGGACTAAAACCAGGAGGACCTCCTCAGAGAGGCGCAGAGGACGCGCCCCTCCTACCTCCTTGCGCGACCATAGCGTGTGTGGCGGACTTCTCGGAGGGTTCATGTTTAGACAGCAGGGGCCCTCGCTGCCTAATGATGATGATTAATTTTAATTGATTAATAAAAAAAAATGTTTCCATGTATAACATCAATTTCATATGTAGGGACCAAATATAATCTTTCGAGTAATATTAGCATATGTTTTACAATATTTAACAAAACGAAATATTCGGTTCCCTGCTTGCCTCTACCACTTAGTCCCCGCTAATATAAGTAATAAAATATCCTCAATAATGTAATGACTTAGGCGTTTTAATTTGTCGAAGTCCTTTGTAACTAAATAAAGGTTAAAATTTACATTAAGAAAATTTCCGCAAAATCGGAATCCCCCAAATTATTAAGAAACCACTACACAACACGCCCCACACAGCCTTGTGTTCTTCAGGAAAAAATGTTATACACACCACCAATATTAACCACATGCTGGGCAGGCGGGTTGGTGATCGCATTTCAAGCCAGTTAGCAGAAAGACGCTGCAGCCCATCATCCGGTAGGATTTGTCTTCGTCGTCTGTTACGACTCCCCGTGAGATTACAGGAGGTGGCACGATTCTGGCCCAGTACAACACGGCCTATAAAAACTATACTGTTTTTTAAATCATCATATTAACGCTTCCTTCTCGTATTATATTGACAAAAAATAACGCAAGTAATTAAAACAGTAGACGGTGTTAAAAGCGTATAATTAAATTTCCTTGTCATCCACCTTAAAGTTTTTAAAAATCACGACGAAAAATTGCCATGTAACCATGACGACTAGTTCACGGGAAAAAAAATAACGATCTAGTGCCATAGCGTTATTCAGTGTAAGATAAGAATTTGGCGATAAGCTCATACTAGCTACGTCTAAAACATAAATGAAACGAAACAAACTGATCCTGTGAAATCCTTAAAAAAAATTCAATTATGTGGTGCTGCATCTCCGAAGAAGGAGGTCCCGTCAGGCTTCGCCAGGAGGGTCTTAGGCAGCGGGGGCAGGGGGCCCCTGCTGTCTAGCCTTGGACCCTCCGGGAAGTCGGCTACACACGCTATGGTCGCACAAGGAGATAAGAGAGGCAGGTCCACTGCGCCTCTCTGAGGAGGTCCTCCCGGTTTCGGTCCGGGGGACGTTGGCCGCAGGTGGGGTGTCTGACGCTGCAACCCAGGTTCTGGTCCCCGCCTTTTTCTCAACAAGCGACGGGCGTCGTCGGAAGATTTTTAGTGGGTATTACTGCTGGCAGTCGCGTCTGCCGGTGGTGAGTCCCACACTCCCGTTCGGTCCTCCTTTGGCCGGAAGGCAGTGCGTAAATGCATTTTGTTACCGACGTAAAACTAAGAAAAAAATGGTTAAAACTAGTGCTGTCACTGTCTTCATCTTATCAAATGAAAGTATATACTTTTTTTTTGTCAAAACCTTATTAAAATTTTAAGAAACACCCAAACTAGAACAGATATTCATGTTCATGCACACAAAGATTAGCCTGTGTGGGATTCGAACCCACGACCTCAGGTACTGAGTGAAGGTACAATAAACCCCACGTTGGTTGCTCTCAAAAAATATGTACCAATTACCAACAAGAACACCACCATTATTATCGTCATAGGTTTAATTTAACTCCGCTTGGAGCTCTCCAAAAGGGGCGTTTTTTTTTAATGTGACACGTCATAATGACTACATCCTGCCTGATGGTAAGCAGTCGGTGCAGTTAAAAAAAAAATGAAAGCGCTTTATATCCTAAAATAAGCACGGTAGAAAGCGCATCCACTCATGACGGCCTGCTAAAATGGTTAAATGCGTAAAACGGTTTTAAAGGGTCAGGACTGCGCTGGTGATGCCTTTGGAATTATAAGCGTCATTGTCAGCAGTGACCACTTTTCTGGTGACCCATATGCTTGAAAGCATCTTTGTGAAAATCGTTTTATTTTATATTTTTTCGGGTGGAATGTTCACAATTCATCGTCTCCCGCTGTGGGTGAAGCAGGAGTTTGTGCCGGACTTTTACTTACTAAAACCATCCATGTTCCTTCTTAAACCTGCTATGTAACACTTTCGAATAGTCTTGCAAAACTTTGTGATAAACCTATCGAAAAACTGACAGTAACATTAAATGCACGTATATCGTGCCATGACAATAAGTTATCTATTTAACACAATTGATGAATGATTGTCTTGTGAATTAGCGAATCAATTGAGTGGAAAATTAAGCGTCAGTAAATTACAATAATTGTGTGATTAAGGAAGAATTATGCATATTTCTGCTTTTTATGTTAGTTTGCTCTTATGCACTTAATTTTTTTTATTAACATAATTTTATTTTAGTGTAGTAAAAGTATTTTAAAGTTTTTTGGAATTTTTTGAAATCAATCACCATCAGCTATTTTCAATTTTATAGAACTCAAGAATGCTTTTGATCAGAAACTTATCCCATTTATTCCTTTCTCTCGATTCTTAAGCCGAATGACTTACTTTTTTTTACAAACTTTTATTTAACTTGCAATGTATGTTTTTATGTTCGGGTCCAATCTTACAACTCAATTTTAAGGCACTTACCCTCAATCAATTGAGCTGAAATTTTATATATACGTTTTAAGTAAGTCAATTAGTAAGACTTTGTTATAGGACACTTATAAATAAATAAATAAATATTTTCTAACAATTACACCAATTATTTAGTTCCAAGATAAGTATCATTAAGAACTTGTGTTATGGATACTAAATAGCGGATAAACATACATAAATACTTTTTTTTTTGTAAATAAATACTGAATATACATAGGGAAACACCCAGACCAGAACAAATATTCATGTTCATGCACACAAATATTTGTCCTGTGTGGGAATCGAACCCACGACCTTGGAGCGGAGAGCGGGTATACTCGCCACCATGCCATATCGGTCGTTATAAATGTGTATACCTCTCATTAACCAAATGAGGATGTATTGGTGCAGGTGGAGGATCGTTTCCGACCACCGAGCACCGCAGAGCTACGAGCGCTTCCTCTGCCTTACTAAACGTTAAAACGTTCCGTCCCAACATAAAACAAATGACTAAAATGCATTGACAGTTTAAATCAAATTTACTCGCCAATTCAAATCTTCAGACAGTCCAGTAATTACCCACCAAATCTCTTCTCCTCAAGGATGGCTAATCATATCCCTACACCCCATAATCCTGGGGTCAATGGCATACCATTGTGTAGTATAGGACCCAACGATCCGTGCAGCTCTAGGACACGTTATGGTATAAAGGATTGAGTCGACGACAAGTTGGTCAGTCACTAACGCACTTTGTTACCAAACAACCATGGCTCGTGCTTCGGTAAGTACGCGAATTTTTTGCCTATTAATCATTTACTAAAATGTTATATACGACCTTAAATACGACCTCATACAGTAGGTAATAAGATGAAAATAGCAAAAAACGGTTAAAGACAGTGAAGTTTTTCGAAATATAAAACTTGGATTATGTTATTTACGATTTCTTCAAGAAAAATTCAATTGTGTTTTTTATCAATAAGTAAAGGGTATATAGATGTTTTTATTAGTTTTCTTTTACGATATTTTATAATTAAAAAAAAGGAAATATAATCGCTGTCAAAATTATCTTTCTGATGTACCAGTAAAACTCATAGATTTTATAATTAACTTTAAATTCTTTTTAAAGAGTAGAAGTTTGTCGGTTTCAAAAACAGATTAACATAATATGTAACATGGTTTGTGGTAATTAAATAAAGCTCAATTTAAAAATGTTACGATATGTTTAGAAAGAGATAAGATAATTTTAAGAAAAATATTCCTAACATTGAATACAATCAATTTCTCAGCAAGAACTTTCTTCCGCAATTTGTTTTGAAAACTTTTGCCAAATGTTTGAAATTATAAAAAAAAAGTCATTCTCCTTTCTGATTTAGTGTGTCTTGAAATAACTATATTATAGTTATACGAGTATAAGTTAAGTTTCAACTTGTTGTGTACGGGGATAGAACTCTCAATAAACGTATCCCCTATATACTCAACAGTTTACCTGCAGACATCAGATATGAATTACATTAAATAAAATTTAAACGTATACCGAGAAAGTACTTATTAAATACGCTACAATAGACGATCTCCGTAATTATAATTAATATAATCTAATTGCAACAAAATTAATAGTTTATATTAATTGTTCCATCAGTCAAACTGTTAGAATTTTTACAGGAAATTTTTGAACTTATATACAACACAATATACTTTGTAAATAATTCGTTAATTTATGCGATATAAATATTTTATTTACTCTCTTACTTGTTTATTTTTACGTTAACTTGCTAATTACTGAAAATCTCTACCAATCTCCCTCTGAATAAATATTGTATCTATTTTTTTATTTGTACTTTAAGGCCATCTTTTTAATACCTTTTTAATAACTTGATGAAATTAAAAATACAAATGGTCATATATTTTCGTTTATAAGTTTATAGGCTTGCCACCTATTACGTGGGACCTATTATATAAATGGCGAAGTGTGGGCGTATAATATGCCTCTGCCTACCCCTTTGGGGAAACAGGCGTGATAGTATGTATGTATGCAATAAAGAAAATAATAAGGCAGAATCAATTCAAGTTGAAAATAGGTCATATTAATTTTATTCTCTGCTTAACACAATGAGCCTTATTGTCGGTCCGTGGGAAACTGTATGTAAAAAACTTGATTACTAGTATGGAAGTATGTACGCGTATTATAAAGTTGCGTGCTTTATGAGATTTGATAATGGTCTTTTTGTCCGGATTATGTTTGTTGGCGTCCAATAAGGCATGAGTGTTTAGTATCAGTGCTATGTTCCTGTGGTCGTGGTTTCGATTCTCAAACACAACAAATATTTTTGTGCTTGCATATATGCTTAGTTTTGATGTAGTAGCGCTTTGTAAGAATCTAATGTGTATGTATATTTATTAAATAAATATTTGTTTAAATTAAATACTCTGTTTGAGACTTAATTAGATTTTAAAACATGTGTTAATTGTTGCTCCGAGTTAAGTATTTTAATACATACATACATAATATCACGCCTGTTTCCCCAAAGAGGTAGGCAGAGGCATATTATACGCCCATATTACAACAGTTACATTGTTGGTTCCACGTAATAGGTGGCGAGCCTATTGCCGCTTTCGGGACCTTTTGTTCGCCAAGCCTCGTCCGTTGATTGTTTAATGTCAGGAATATAAAATGAAGCCACATTCTTAATGATTTATTTACATATAGTGTCACATTAAACCTCTGTGATAAGCCGAATACTATGAGTTTACGTCTGAGATAAAATTTTATAACCTTAAGCTCTTATATTACCTTAAGATCTTTTAACCTTAAAATCTTATAAGATAAGCTTCAAATGCTTTAATAATAATAAGTACAAATTCACAGATCGCCTTCCTTCTCATCAGCCTCTGCCTCCTGGTAGAAGCCCTAGCAGCCCCCGCAGAAAAACAGCCAGCAGAAACCCAGAAGCAGTCTGAGAGAGAAGACCTGGTTTCAGCCACTGATGACTTGAAACCGGCTGCATCCCACTGGGGCGGAGGCTGGGGCGGAGGCTTGGGCGGCCACTATGGAGGCCACTACGGCGGTTACTACCCCTATTACGGCAGTTACGGATACGGCGGATGGCCCGGCTACGGTTACGGTTACGGCGGTGGTTACGGTTACTGGCCCTACGGTCATCACGGCAGCTATTGGTGGTAACCGAACAGGAAGGGATTTACAAGCCAATATTAACACGTCGAATGCCATAAGTTGCAGACTCAGAAAACTTATTATTTGACGGTAAATGGCGTTCAAAGATTTAACGATGATTGAATGTTTCGGATATTTCTGTCTAAGCTTTGGATCTAGTTTTTTGTGATATTCTTTAATAAACTAGTTTATTTCAATTCTTAATAAAATACCAAATTTACAGGTAAATTTATATATTTTCTGTTTTGAGTTGTCGTTTTTATTATGTTTATTTAATATCATAATCCTATTGACATTAATTGATCTGTCATGTTTGTGTGTCTTATTTTACCTGGCATATTCAGGACGTAGGAGGGGATTGATTTGAAGTCCTTTAGAAAGTCGAAAATTACCTTTAATGTTTAAAGTTATCACTTAATAATATTTCCTGGGAGAAGTTCTGTAACGGAAAGGAAATTTCCAATGTACATAAAGTTCACAAATGAAAGAGTTTTTTAATTGGTACTTTAAATCTAGTGAAAATTTCATTAAAATTATTTTACTGATGAAAAAAAAAACATTTTTAATGTCTTTAATTATATTTCGTTTTAGTAACTATTACACAAAACTCGACTTAATGCTTAGACATTTTGAACTTTATGCAAGTCGATAACTTATTGTGACTTAAATTGTTAATCAAACCTTTACAAATATAAAACTTTAAAGTCTTTCAAATACTGGGACGTTCAATTCCAATAAGTATCTGTTCAAGTATTTACAACACGTAGACCAAAAAATTCGTTACCTTACACCTGGATAGTCCGTTAGGATGTATTTTTGCACATGATGAGAATATTTATTATATATATATGTGTGGAATAAAATCTGCAATTCTAATTGTTTGATGGTGTAAAGCCCCATAGTGATAAGTGTATTTATGTTGGTTTGCTTTAGGCATTCTTATAAGTAGAGGCTTTAAGTTCCAATTCTTTTTGAGTGACATATGAATTTTTTAAAAAAAAAACTAAAATATTTATTTTACTTTTTTTTTGGTTTTTTATGTTGTGTATAATCTTTTATGACTATATTTATTATAATTTTTGACATGTATTCTTATGAGTATATTTTGATAATAACGTATTATTTTTGTTTAATTCGTTTATCGTTTAACTTGTGGTTATCATCAAAATTAGATAAGTTACGTATCAGCTTACTTAGAACATAAAACCACTCATCATCATCATTATAAAATCACTATTCATCTCTCACTTAGCACGTTTTCATTGATTCATTCCATTTCTATAAAGTGTATTTACAAATATACTAATGTATAATGTACTTTAAGTAATGTTGTATGTATGTATACCTGTATAATATGTACATATATCGTAAATAAAAAAAATAAAAAATAATAATATATCATAGATAAATGTTTACATATTTTCTGACAATTACACCATTATTGTGAAGCGCTCGTAGCTCTGAGGTGTTCGGTGGTTGGAAACGATCACCAAAGTACAGCAGAGTTTACAGAGGTCAGTCCTTGGATGGGTGACCGTTTGTGTGGCATTTGATATCGAGCGCTTCCGTGCTTCGGAAGGCACGTTAAGCCGTTGGTCCCGGTTATCACTAAATGTGGTAGTCGTTAAGCCATGTTAGAGGCCTCATGGGCGGCTTGAAAAATTCTAACAGCAGGACGCCATACACCTGCCTCCGCCAATCCGCACTGGGTCAGCGTGGTGGAGTATGACCCAATACCCTCACACCTTGATTTGTGTGAGGAGGCTCGTGCTCAGTAGTGGGACGTTAATGGGCTGTGATGATGATGATGATGATGACACCATTATTACACTCAAAGATAGATGATATGTAGCAGGAACAGGTTTCTGTTTCAATCGTATTACGAGTTCGATTCTCGATCATGACATTTACATTCGACATATATCTTCTCATCATTTTCTTATTTAATATGTTTTTTTTAATAAAGATATGTAAGTACAATAAATTAATTTTATACACTTTCACACTTTTAGTCGTTTTTATAAAATGTATATATGCTACTAGTTTTTTTTTAATAAAACTCTGCGTTGGAAGCGTTAAGCGTGTGCTGAAAAATAATATATTATATATATAAGTTTTCACCGATTGTACCAGAAGTGTAAAAAACACGTTTGTACTTATTGTATTACAAATACAAAAAAGGGACTTGTCTTTTATTTTCATAAAACTAAGAACCCTGTGACTTTTCTGCAGTCTATTATTTTCCTGGCGAGATAGAGAAAAAATAGTGTGGGACTATACTGAGATCTCACATGGACTTCTGGAGAGATTTTGAACAGTGATGTCGCACTGTTTTGTTAATAATATACCGTTATTAAACATTAATGTTCGACATATCACATTTTTTTAAAAATAAAACAAAACTGCTAGCATGCCGCATCACTTTCCCGCCAAGATCTCCGAACAGTACTTTAATTGTGTGCACGTTCTTTTTATTTAATTGTTTCCTTCATTATGACCACAGCCTAGCTGATGGAAAGCAATCTATATATTATATAGTCGATATAGATACTCCATACCCTTGAACAGACATTGCAATATGTGCACCTACTCATGACAGGCTGCATAGCTACCGTTTTATACCCTGCTCTCTCTCCAATATTGTTGTGCTTAACAGAGTCCATGGATAGTGCTAACTATAACTTTCAGATCTTCAAAGTCAAAGTCAAAGATATATATTGCATTTACTTGGTTAACAATAAAAGTTACAAATTTTATTTTCCTATACTAAAACATGAACCCTGCAAGGGTACCGCAATATATGCATTACGATTATGTAAAAGAATAAAATATTGCAGTAAAAAGAAACACTAAACTGACAGTAATAACATTACATCAAATCAAATAATACACATACATACATACGTTCACGCCTGTTTCCCCGAAGGGGTAGGCAGAGGCATATTATACGCCCACACTTCGCCAATCATATAGTTGGTCCGACGTAATATATGGCGAGCCTATTGTCTCTTACCGGGCACTGTTATGTTCGCCAGAGCCTCGTCCGTTGATCGGCAAGTGCACCACTTGCAGGTGAGGTTGGCTTGGGCTCCTCGAGTCTTGATAGGATCCCTATACACCCATATCAAATAAATAAATCCCAAAAATCGAAAAAATGAATACAAGTTAAATTAAATCAAAGTTAACTAAGAAGCTAAATTAGCCCTAAGAAGCCCTAAGAAGCTAAAACAAAATGCAATAACCCACAATACAAAAATAGACGTGTGGCACTCGGAGACTGTCGCGGTAAAGCTATTGCATAGCATTTTTGATCAACTTATGCAATTATAATTATTTATTTATGCAGTATTTTTTTTTTTTATATTAATTCAAGTTACACTTTGAGCGTGGTGACCGATAAAAAAACAAATTTTAGCCTAAATAAAACTAAAAAGTATCACCGCTGTGCCGGTCGGAGTGGGGGGTGTTAGATTTTTTCGTTACGGAATTTCTGGATTCGGTTTCCACGCTAGGCCCATGATAGAAGCTATGCAATAGCTTAATAAAATACTAAATCAAACTAAAATAATTTAGAAGGAATTTAAACGAACATATCATTATTAATAAATGTAATTCTAGTACCAAACTAATGGACATATTTAAAAGAGCATAGCCTGTGAGTTTCTTGCCAGTTCTTCTTACAGAGCGGTGGCTCGGAACTGGCACTTAGATTCACTAACACTTAATTATTTTTTGTTTTTAAATTGTTTTGTTGCATGTAAGTGAATCTAAGCTTCGTGATTTAGTGTAATATTATTTCGATTGTTTTTTTCTTCATTTGTAATCATGACGTTTTCAAGTACTATGTATAATAGTTTATGAAATAAATAATTTTTTACTTTAAAAAAAAAATATATATATATTATTATCTACAATTCTTTCATTCTACTTATAATCGAAGTAGGTATTCTTGTAACATATAGAAACTTTTCATTATCAAAAACTGTTTTAACAAGTTCTTGAATTTATTGCTGCAATATAGAAGGAGTGGTTCCACATTTTATCAATTGGCAAAATAGGTTAAAAAAATTCATTGGTTTTAACTTGATATTTTTGCGTATATCGAACAGTCAACGATTGGTCCACGACTCTTTAAAACAAGAAATTATATTTCCTGCCTCATTTGAAAGAAATCAAACTGATTTCAATTAAGGCTGTATATTTATGTCTGAAAATGTTAAAATTGAAACGCCTACTGTTTTATTGTTATCGAATATTTATTTCAGTATATTTGCACACTTAAGCATGATGCTCCACCTGACGTCGATAAAAAATAAAAATATGCTGAGATCAAATACATTCGGAAAACTGCGATATATTTTTTTGTCAAAAAATACTTGTATTACGTACGATCACAGCAATTACTTCTGATATTATCACGCTTCAGTCGGTCTCGGGTTAAAACCCTGGTGGCCGTAACTTTGCACCTGTAACTTTTCAAAGTTTTTTGCGTAATTATCGTTTGATTCGTGTTTTGGAAAACACGCTTGGTCCCAGCTGTCAAGAACTTTACAATAAATAATATCCTGAAATGAATACCTCTGTGTTTAGGAGTCAGATGGCAGTTGCTCCGTGTAATAACAGAAATTCAGCCAAATCTTATACCAATAAGCCGAAACTGGGTCGTAATCCTAAGTCTTGGGCACCCTGCAAAATATTCAGAATATGAGGAGTAGCTCCTGACTATGCACCTGATAAGAAAGCTCGTGGATGTCCATAGTGCATCTTAGGTAGTGTTCTGATATTCCTTACGAGACGGAATAATCAGAAATACGTAGGAGATCTTTTTTCCCGCTGTGGGTGAAGCGAAGAGGGTGCGTCAGACTCTTAATGACTATAAACCATCCATATTCCTTCTTAAGCCCGTTATGTTTAGGGAATAACTCTTTCGAACAATCCCGCAAACACGTAGAAGACTTGAAATGATCTTTGTTGCTATGTCATCAAGATAACTTTTGAGCTAAAGTAGAGCTGGAAAATCCGAGGTCCGGCAATGGCCACCGCGAACCAACAAACGATAATATATATCGATGGAAACTCGCTGAATGTTGGCATCAAAACTGTATCGACGTGTAACACAATTAGAGAGGCCTTTGCTTAGCAGTAGGCTTGAAGTTGATGCTCATAATCAAAGTAAATGCCATTTGCTTAAAATTTTACTCCTTGTATTTTGTTGATAGCAAATATTTTTTGTAGTAAAAGCACCTATAACTTATCAATTTAACAACATCTGACGTTGAGGAAAAAGAAAAATAATCAATTATTCACAAAACAGTAAACTACTTAAATAACTGCGCTTAAACCCACGGCTCAAGATGGCTCCTAAAATAAGGAAATTCGGTATCAAATGCCACGGTCACCCATGTAAGGACAAGCGTCTAGAAATGTTGCTTAAGTTAGGTTATTATTTATGGCCGTCTAGTCACTCTACCTACTCTAAGTTCCTAGGCTTAGTAAATGAGTGTATTAGTTTCAAAAATGGCGTTCATAGGACTAACACTATTGCGCTAGATTTAAATTTTTTTTTGTCTTTGACTTTACCTTTGGTTATATTGATCTAGCTCGTGATTTCGGAGACGAAACTGCCTAGGTATTCTGTTTGATTCATCATCGTCTACCTGCTGAGAAGGTTCACTTCGTTTCACGCGCTTCACGTTTCATGATATCCTAGCATTATCCCGGTAGCCCTAGACTTTACCTTAGCACCCAGGGTATTCTCAATTTTTTTTATGTCTGTAACAAAATGCATGTGCGCACTGCATGCCGTTTCCAGGGGGGCCGAGAAAGGTATGTCGGACTCACCTACGGCAGACACGACCGCCAACAGCAATATCCACCAAAACCTTCCGACGACAACAGTCGCTTGTTGATAGAAAGGGGCGAAAGGCCAGTAACTGGATTTCATAGTCTAACACCCCGCCCGCGGCCACCATATCCCGGTTCAGAACCGGGCAGAAGCTGGCGTGATTGTATGTATAGATGTTCATAACAGCCGGTACCAACGGATTAACGTGCTTTTTGAGGCACGGAGCAAGTGATAACTACGCACATAACTTTCTAAAGACGTAGGTGCCAGAATCAGTGGACCAGAGTTTAAGCCCAAGACTCTTTGATTCTCACCCAGTGGCCATCGCCGCTCTTCAGCCGTCAGTTCTAAATTCTAATAAAAAAATCACAAATTGTATTCATAAAAGATGAGCCTAGATAATTTATGACAATAATAAAACTAGTAATCCTCTAAACCAATTTATAATGTTAGCAAACTTACACAAATAATTTACATATAAACGTTTGTTATTAAAATCTATCTGCTCAATTAATTTAGAGATGAAATATCGCGCTTTGATGGCATTATCATTTATTACATAGTGTACTTAATAAAGAAGTACAACAACTAACAACTCTAATTGATGCATTTGTGTGCTAGCCACCCTCTGTTTAAAGTCAGTGTATTTTTATTTTTGTACTTCATATTCATCTTAGCAGCTACTACTCCATTACTACTACAGTTAGTACTCGCTTGTGTACTCGACTGTGTAATCGTCTGTGTATTCGCCTGTATACTCGCCTGAGTATTCACTTATGTACTGGCTTACGCACTCTCTTATGTACTCGCTTATGCACTTATGGTAATTTTAATCATTAGATAGCGACGACAATCTATAGTATAGGAATTCAATCAAGATCTAAGGAGCCCAAGCTAACCTCACCTGCAAATGGTGCACCTGCCGATCACCGATCGAGTCTCTGGCGGACATAACAGTTCCCGGTGAGCGGCAATAGGCTCGCCACCTATTACGTGGGACCAACTATTTAATTGGCGAAGTGTGGTGTGGCAACCTACATCATATCAGCCTTATAAAGTCCTTTGCTCAACATTAGCTTCTACAGTAGATTACATTCTACTGGGGGTACAACTCACCTACACATATCACTCTTATATAGTACACTACTGAACATTAGCCTCTCCAATAGATTTTGTTCTATTGAGGTTATTTGCCCGTAATAACCACGCTGGGCAGGTAAGCGATTAAGCCATTACGCAGAATGAAGCTGCTGCCCATCATCCGCTAGGATTTCGTTCGTCGATTCTTATGACTCCATTGCGATCACGGCACATACCCCCAATATGATGTCATCTATTGGGGACCCTAATGTTCAGCAGTGGAGGCTGGTACGATGATAGCGTGGCGACCTGTTTATCTGCACTCTGCTCTTAAGAGAGTGTTGGAATGCCACACATGTCCAATTGTAATATATGTGCACTTGAATTTGATTGGGAATTTGGGGGCTTAGTTATTTACATTAATATGTTAGGTCTTCAGGAAACTTTGACTATAAAGTCTTAATAATAAACTCGTACAAAAAATGTATCTGACCTAAAAATAAAATTAGTCAATAAATTATAAAAAACCTTTTACTGCCAATAAGTATTTGACTATACATACTCCTAATAGGCAATAAAATAATATCTCACTTTGTAGCAAGTGGACCCCTTGCCTCACGGCGACCTTGCCTCGACAAAGGTCACGTGAGCGACCTTTCCACAACTGACCGGCAACAAATATATTCTCGTTGTGTTTGTGTGATCTTAAATTCTCATGATGACACCTATTTGAAAATGCGAGTTGGGTTATTCTGTTACACGATAGAAACTAATGTTTTAATTTTTGTAGAATAATAATAAATAATGTTAAATATGTTCAGACAATTACACCAATTATTTAGTTCCAAGATAAGTATCATTAATAACTAGGGTTATGGATACTAAACAACGGATAAACATACCTACTTAAATACTTTTTTTTTTGTAAATACATTCTTAATATACATAGGAAAACACCCAGACCAGAACAAATATTCATGTACATGCACACAAAGATTTGTCCTGTGTGGGAATCGAACCCACAACCTCTAGAGTGAAGTGCAGGTATACTGACCTCCCCCCCCGACTGGTCTCCACCTTGTCGTGGTGGGGGGGCTGAGTACCTCCCGATAGGGCGCAGGAGGCGCTAGGGAAAAGGTAACACCCAGAGACCGACGACTCTGGGTGCCCTTAGTACTGACTACCGGGGGGGAAACTAAGAGGGACCTATGGAGGGCGCTGCGGATAGGCCAGGAGGGCCCGCTCAACAGCGCCAGGAGGGTCTAGGCAGCGGGGGCAGGGGGCCCCTGCTGTCTAACCATGGACCCTCCGGGAAGTCGGCCACACACGCTATGGTCGCAGGGGGAGGTAGGAGGGGCGCGTCCACTGCGCCTCTCTGAGGAGGTCCTCCCGGTTTTGGTCCGGGGGACGTTGGCCGCAGGCGGGGTGTCAGAAGCTGCAACCCAGGTACTGGCCCCCGCCTCTTTCTCAACAAGCGGCGGGCGTCGTCGGAAGATTTTTAGTGGGTAATGCTGCCGGCGGTCGTGTCTGCCGGTGGTGAGTCCCACACCCCCTTTCGGTCCCCCTTTGGCCGGAAGGCAGTGCGTAAATGCATTTTGTTACCGACGTAAAACAAAAAAAAAGGTATACTGACCTCAACGCCATATCGGTCGTCAAGAATATAATATACATTGTACATAAAACATTTACTAAACTATGGTGAAGCAAAAAGCAGAGCCTCCTCATTTTCTCAAATAAGAAATAATAATTTCTCAAATGCATTAGGCAAAAAACAGTCAATGCAGTCCAGAAATGTAAGTGCTGCATATCGTGGAAAAGAACGGTAACAAGCTCACCCACTCATGACCAAAAAAAAGTTTAAGTATGTTCATGGGTAGTCCAGTATCGTGATTGATCATCATATCCTAACATTATCCCGGTTGCCCTAGACTTAAGCTTAGGGCCCAGGATCTGCTCACTGGTCCAACCAGATTTGACTGAATTTCAATTATTATGTGAACCGACTGCTGCCTGACCTCCACAACCCAGAGGGAAACATCATTCTATGTTTAAACCAGCTGTCAGTCTGTTGGAAGGCACTGACTTCCTAATAACGACTGCCATAGATGTTCATGATAGCCGGGACCAACGGCTTAACGTGCTTTCCGAGGCACATTAATTCATTCATCATTTCATCATGATACAAGCTTTGTCTATTTTGAATTAATAAGATTAAGACACATATTCATATTCACGCACAGAAATATTATGTTTATATTTGTGTACATAAATACGAATACTTGCGCACACACATAAATTACACCGCACCAAATTAGATCATTATATTGGACATTCAGACAATCAACGGATTAAAATACTTTCTTTTGTATAATAGGTTGGGGAAAAAGTCTTTTCGTATTTTTGTATGAAAAGTCAACACATTTTTTTCAAAGTTTATTTACATTTATTTACAATATATATGTACCGTTTTGTTGAATAACTTTCTGCCATTTTGTGGGCAGAGACATTATTTACTGTAGAAACTTTGGGACTTCTGATCAAAAAAACGGGACAAATAGTTTTGGCAGTCCTCTCTTGAGGTCAACCTTACAGAACCTAAATAATTCTGCAGAGACCGAAACAGGTGAAAATCTGAAGGCGCAAGGTCAGGGCTATATGGTGGATGCACTAGGACCTCCCAGTCGAACTCTCTTAATTTTTGCTGAGTGGCTAAAGATGTGTGTGGTCTAGCGTTATCGTAATGAAAGACCACACCCTTCCTGTTGATCAATTCCGGCCGTTTTCTCTCGACTGCTTCCTTTAATCTCATCAGTTGCTGGCAGTAAAGATCAGAATCGATGGTTTTGCCGGGCGGTAAAAGCTCATAATAAACAATGCCCTTCCAATCCCACCATACACACAGCATCACCTTATTTCGTGTTAGGCCAGGTTTGGCCACAGTCTGTGAAGCCTGGCCAACTTTCGACCACGACCTTTTTCGCACGTTCTTGTCGTACGTGATCCACTTTTCATCGCCAGTTATCAATCTCTTCAAAAACGGCTCGGTTTCATTACGTCTCAATAATAAATCGCAAATGAGTACACGGTTCATTAAGTTTCTTTGAGTGAGCTCGTGTGGCACCCAAATATCGAGCTTTTTTGTATAACCAGCTTTCTTCAAATGGGTCAAAACTGTTTTGTGGTCAATTCCCAGTTCTTCAGCTACATCGTAACTACTAATATGCCGATCTTGCTCCACTCTTTCAAAAATGGCGTCCATTTTATTCGTAACAGGGCGACCAGAGCGAGGTGCATCTTTAACATCAAAATTTCCGGACTGAAAACGTTTGAACCGAATTTGTGCTACTCTTACTGACACTGCATCAGGTCCATAAACATCACAAATGTTTTTCACTGCTTGAGTTGCATTTTTGCCTTTTTTATAATAAAATTTTAAAATGTATCGAATTTCTTCATTAGATTCATTCATTTTTACGGAGAGAAAAATAGCGGGAAACAACTTTTTTTATTTTTTTCTTTTCTTTATAATGGAACCTTTTTAATGTTACCAAAACCAGCCAGACACAAATAGTACAGTCAAAAAAAATTTATAATAAGTTTATACCTACGTTATGCGAAAAGACTTTTTCCCCGACCTAATATAAATATTTTGGATGCAAAGGAAGAACCCAGACCAAACTAAAATTTCTTGTTTACGAATATTATATTTGTCTTTTATAGGAATCTAAACAACCACCTTAGAAGCGAGTGCTATATCGGTTGCCAAAACAAAAATGTTTACAAATACCTCTAACAAAAAAATGCGCCTTGCACCTCTAACAAAAACATTTGAGAATAGCCCCGCCTCCGCTACTAAGAGTAACATATTTCGTAACACGGTATACCGTAGTCTACCCAATTTGAATAATTCCGTCTCATCCAACGGTCCAAGGCAACTCGATACCCGCGCGACAATTAACTTGATTCACTTAATTTAATTAAGGCTTTAACTGCGGCTGTTGAAGCCTTGCTATCAACGAGGCAGATGCTTGCGCATTCCTCTCTCACGTACCGAACCTTATATGGTATTGTGTATTTTGGGAGGCTTTAATGTCTTAAGAAGAATGTAATGAGGTAGTACGTAGTTCGACAGGCTATAACCAGGATACTTTATTTTATTTCTTACGTAGTTTTATTTATGTAGTAGTTTTACAGTTTGATATTTTTATATCGACGATCGATACCTATAGCGTATACAAGAACTCCGCTCTTGAGGTCGTGGGTTCGATTCACACACATTTTGTCATGTCATGTCATCGTTGTGTGCATGAACACGAATATTTGTTCTGGCCTGGGTGTTTTCTATTTATATTAAGCGTGTACTTACAAATAAAAAGTATGTGGGTATGTTTATCCGTTACTTATCTTGATACTAAATTAAGAAGAGATAGCAGCATATTATTAGGGTGTATGGGAATCCTAAATAAGCTAGTGTATCGGCCGATCAAGCGAATTAGCAAGCCACCTTTGATTCTCATAAAAATAATGGTATTAAAATGTGTCAAATGTAAACATATAGAGTGTATAGGGACCACGACCTAAAGACACTAAGCAAACCTTACCTGCCAATGAACGGACGAGGCTTTGGCGAACAGTGCCCGGTAAGCGGCATTAGGTTCACCACCAATTACGTGGGACCAACTAACCTGCCGTCTGACCTCTGCAACCTATAGGCAAACCTCATAATATGGCTGCTAATACAAGCTGTCAAAACATTAGAAGACAATGTCATTCTAATTGGTCGCTTGGCGGGAAAGTGAAGCGTCATGTCTGCAGTTTTGTTTTATTTTCTAAAATTTGTGATATTTCTAACATTAATGTGTAATAACGGTGGATTATTAACCGTTAAGTGTTTGTGAACGTATATGAGTGTTGGTAAATGAAATAAAACAGAGCAACATAACTTTTCAAATTCTCTCATGAAGTCCATGTGAGATCTCAGTATAGTCCCACATCTTCACTGAGGACTCATGGGGCTTAAGGGGAGGGGATCTCATTTACCATTTATCATCTTTATCACCACTCATTCTCATTTACTATAATTTATAAGATATTAAATATCTCTAACTTGACACTGGCTAAATGTGCAAACCGCACGAAGCCATTATTTAAAAGAAGAAGAAGAAGACATTCTAATAATAATAATAATAAATAATAATAAATAATAACTTATTACTAATTAATAATAATAACCAAGCGAGCGATAATTGCGGCCATTACTTTAAAAGTCATAGGATTTAGCACGCGAGACCCTTCTGAAATCGCTGCTGGTAATAAATTCTTGGCATCAATGGCTTTGGTATAGAAAACAAAATAAAATGCCACACAAGCGGGCGTCACACAACTTTCAGGAAATACGAGTAGCATGTATTTTGGCTAACATTTTTGATATTTAGTAGATTAATATCACTAATATAACATCACGAGCGCTTCCTAATGAATATTTTAAATTTAAAGTCTTAAATGTAATAAACATGCACTTAAAATTTAATTTGCTGATTATATTTATATGCTGTATAGCAATGTTTAACTGTTGTATTTAAATATATTAATACAAGCTAAGACCATTTGTATGCGGATGATTGCTTTTGAATTTGAATTTCATATAAAATCCTAAAATGTATAATTTATAATGCTTTATATCAATCAATTGTTTTTACATTTGCACATTCATAAATAAGTCCATAAGGTCAACTTTAAAAAAATATTCGATAGGAATACACTAAAAATAATTTTAAATATATTTTATAACATTATGTATACAAGCCAATACAAATTCTTTTTTAATATTAATTTTGAATTTAAAATAAACAAAAATAAAGTAATAAAAAGTGCTCATATTAGTTAAAACAGTTCTTTTTTAAAACCCTAAGAAGCATGCAATTGATGCAGCAAAAATCGTCTGTACGCAGCGTATGGGTCAGTAAGAAAACTTTTTTTTGTATTACGTCGGTAACAAAATGCATTTACGCACTGCCTTCCGGCCAAAGGGGGACAGAAAGGGGGTACGGTGCTGACCACTGGCAGACGCGACTGCCAGCAGTAATACCTACTAAAAATCTGCCACCGCTGCCTAAGACCCTCCTGCCCGCTGCGCCCACCACAGGTCCCTCTTAGTTTTCCCCCCGGTGGTCAGTACTAAGGGCACCCAGAGTCGCCAAATCTGGGTGTTACCTTTTCTCTGTCTCCGGGAGGTACTCAGTTCCCCCACAACGCCAAGGAGGGACAAAATATTAGATGTTTTTTGCCCAATTATTTTTTTGTCAAAATCAGACGGGCACTGAATTGTGGTGGTGGTTAAGTTAAAGTAAATAAGAGCTTTTTTGGAACAATATTATAATAAACTATTTTGACATCGATTATAATTATTATTATTAATATATGTTGAAAATGTATTTATGGACAATTTTGAATGAATTTCATTGTTATATAGTATAGTTAGAAATTCTTTGAACGAATTTCTTTTATCAACAATTGATAGTTATTTTTATACAAGAATAGATTGAACTATTCTTTTTTTAATAAACTTATATAACATAGATTATACCTGCCTTACTTGAAGACATTAAAAATAATTAAGCATATAAGCGGTGTGCCAGACGATGCAACCCAGTTACCTCCGCCTCTTTCGGATTTTGTTTTAGTGGGAAATCCTTATAAAATTACATGTGAATGTTTTAGTATACTAATTCGTATTCGCTACCCACTCTGTCTATTACGTCAAGCGACGGATGTCTAAAACCTTTTGTTCAATATTGTGACAAAGTTAGAAACTGGAGCTGGCTGATAATTGCCTTTTCGGGCATGTTTTGTATGAGCTGTCCCCGTTTCTTTGTTACCAACATTATCATATACATTACAACTAGTTTTTAGTTGAAAGTATGCAGATTTTAATGCGGTAGTGAAAAAATATTTAAGACTAATTGTGTTGAAAAGTTGTGATTTACCATAAAGCCACTGTAACACGCATTTCTTTAGTAAAAAGAGGTTTTAGCCTAGTGTTTGTTTATGACGCTCAAGGATATTATGTGGTTGGGAACGAACACCAATGTTAAGCAGATTTCACAGTCATCAGTCCTTGAATGGGTGATCGTTTCTGAGAAAGCACATTGAAGTCTTTGTCGAGATTCTTTTGAAGCACCTTCCAACTATATAAAGTAATCCTTCAAGCTAAGTATGTAATTCTTCCAATGTATTAAGTTGATACGTATGTATATAATAACGATTACTGAGAAAGTATTTAATAAATATGCTACCTTAGACGCACTCCGTAATTATAATTCATATATTCTAATTGAAAAAAAATGTTTATTAATTTTTAATATATAATCATAGTTTATAGAAATTGATCCTTCAGTCAAACTATTTGAACAGTTTTGTTGGAAAATAATAAATTAATTTTGTCAGTAATGTAATGCTTAGACCATCGCATATCTTGAAAAAACATTGTCTTTTTATTGCAAATTTCCTATAGTTCTATTCCAGGATCTAGATATCATAGGCTGAAAATTCATAGGGAACCGAACCCTGGTCGCACCTATGACTTTTCAGAGTTATGTGCGTAATTGTCGCTAGCTCCGTGTGTTGGGAAGCACGTTAAGCCGTTGGTCCCGGCGGTCATGAACATCTATGGCAGTCGTTATTAGGAAGTCAGTGCCCTCTTATGTCCTGACTGCTGGTTAAGCCATAGAATAATGTGTCCTTCTAGGTTGCGGAGGTAAGACGTCAGTCGCTCTGTGTAACTATTGCAATGCTGCCAAATCTGTTTAGACCAGTTAGTAGAATGTAAGTCTAATGCAACTGAGATAATACTCGGATATTGATTCTCTTTCATTACATATTCCATTACCCTTTAATAATAATAATACATAATAAATATTTTCTGACAATTACACCAATTATTTAGTTCCAAGATAAGTATCATTAAGAACTTGTGTTATGGATACTAAACAACGGATAAACATACTTAAATACTTTTTTTTTGTAAATACATACTTAATAAACATAGGAAAACGCCCAGACCAGAACAAATATTCATGTTCATGCACACAAAGATTTGTCCTGTGTAGAAAGCGAACCCACGACCTCTGGAGTAAAGTGTAGGTATGCTGACCTCCACGCCATATCGTCGTCATACCTTTGTATTGTTATATTTGATTAATTATTTAAAAGAGCATAGCCTGTAAGTTTCTTGTCAGTTCTTCACACAGAGCGGTAGCTCGGAACTGGCACTTAGATTCACTTACACTTACACTTTTTATTTTTTTGCATGTAAGTAAATCTAAGCTTCGTGATTTCATTGTATATTAAGTTTTTTTTTTAATTTATATTTTGTTTTGACGTTGTCAAGTGCTATGTAATAGTTTATGACATAAAAAACTTTTTACTTAACCCTGTTTAGCTTTATTACTATACATTACAAAACTAGCCTCTTTATAGTTAACCGGCTTTTTTTCGACTATGACTTATATAGAAAGTAAGAATGTTTTCTTTTGGTGTCCCTGAAACGACTACTGTTACAGTCTGGGCTTGGATTTGGGTTTAGACTAAAAACCAGCGCCGAGTCCATCCTGTGTGCCTGGCATATGCTAAGGCTGACACCCATTGCCAACACCTAACACCAATTTTTTTGTTTAATATATCTCTTGATGGGACTTATGTGGCATTAAATGTCTTTTTTTTATTTCTTTATAATTTTTCAAACAAAAAAGCCTTAAATGAATGCCAAATAAAAACACTTCAATGAGTTTATTTGGGCATATAATTATGTAACCTTAAGAATCTTGTAACTTCAACACTGTAGCAGTTTTTCATTAACACAAAAGTGCTATACTCACTCAATGGCTGTTGATACGTTGGTTCAAATTTCCTATCAATGACTTTCATACGTAATTTTGGCTTTGTTTATTTACATATACACTGTTGGATCACGATATTTTACGTAAATAACACACTGTTACAATAGTAATGCACAGCAATAAACAAATTGTTTGTAATGTTTAACGTTACTTTTAAAGTGAGTGAGTTAATTATTTCAGATTGAATGACCTTTTGCCAAAAATTTTAGATTTTAATGAACTTTTCTTTCTTCAACTACACTTGCTGGTCTTAGTGGTCACCTTTATGTTGCAGTACTGTTCCGAAGGGTAGCCGCGGTTACCTATATATATATAGCTCTTCCCCGACGGGACACAAGATGCCGTTCCAACCATATATCACAAGAAAAGACGAAAAAAATACATTCTGACAACACAAAAATTTCTTAAATATTTATTCATTTATAAAGTTCTAAGGTAACTAGGTTAGCAACTGACCCTGGGTTGCACTACACATTCCTATGATATACACATTCCAATGATAATTCGAGCTTCTAACTTAAATTATGTACGTCCTTGTAAATGAATACTTGAAAATGACTTTAAATTATGCGATTGTCGATTTCATATGCATAAAATAGACTAAAAACTGTTATATATTTTTTAAAGTGCTCGCAAATGTCGTTCACTCCTTTTCACCAGAAAATCATTCGCCAGAAACCATCATCATATCAGCCTAATAAAGTTTTTTTTTAATGTGACACGTCATATTGACTAATCCTGCCTGATGGTAAGCAAAGTCCACTGTTGAACAATAGCCTACCCAATAGATTACATTCCATGGGGGTGTTTGCCCATAATCTGGGCAGGCGGGTTGGTGATCGACAAAGGATGTACATTGTACATATTAAAAAAAAAACTATTTACATACTTGGGACAACACTACCATTGGAGCTAAGAACGAATAATATAATTTAGCCTATTTGTCTATAAAATGAAGATATTACATTATTTTTTTCTGTAAAACAAAGAACAACCACAATTTGTGTATATATATATACATATATACGTACATACAATAACGTCAGTTTCCCGAAGGGGTGGGTAAGAGGCATATTATACGCCCACATTTCGCCAATTATATTGTTAGTCCCACGTAATAGGTAGCAAGCCTATTGCCGCTAACCGGGAACTTGTATGTTCGCCAGAGCCTCGTCCGTTGATCGGCAGGTACACCTCAAGCAGGTAAGGTTGGCTTGGGCTTCTCTGATCTTGATATTTATATATTACTAGATGGCCGTGAGGACATCTCAGACATGCATATTGTGACCTATTTGTTGGTGTGGAATTTGTAAAAAACTGGATATAATTGCGTAGGAGTAATTAAATGCTGGCCATATATTCCAAATCCATAAAACTCGTATTAAAACTAGTCTAATACTCAAACGAATAATTATAACACAAACGAGTTGATCGTCTTCAAAATCAGCTTGTATGTTGAAGTTTGTTCCGTGGAAATGTTTAATACAAATACTATGTATTGCAAAACCATAATGTGTACATAGTTGTTATACAATTTGAAGATCAATGTTATGGACCCTGTCGGGTATGTAACTTTAAGGGTAAGAGGGGAGTTTCAAACATTTATAAGAGAATATTTTTTTATTGAATAAAAACAGAACTTACTTCGCTTAACTGTCCAAATCTAATAATTTATTTGTTTGAATCAGAAACCTATATTATATCTTCGTGGTTAAATAATCTCTAACATGTTTCTTAGTTTTACTATATAAATAAATAAAATAAAATACATTTATTAACTAAAATATATTTTTCAAATGTTGCCAAACGGCCTCTCTTTATTATTGCATCGCTTGCCATCAGCAAAGGGTACAATTTCACAATAGAAATTACAAGCGCGTACTGTTCATTTCAACGGAAATTTCCTGCCGCGTACCTATCGCTTGTTGATTAAGCTCCTTGGCAAGATTTTTCCAAAAAATACAATATAGGACTTTCAGAAAGGGCTTAAAATAGATTTACAAAGAGTTTGCAAGGCGCTAGTGATTACTACGTAATATTTTATGTGTCTATCATCATCTCATCACATTAACGTCCCACTACTGAGCACGAGCCTCTTCTTATATACCAGCCACCAGGGTGTAAGGGTACTGGGTCATACTCCACCACGCTGACCCAGTGCGGATTGGCGGAGGCAGGGCTGTTAGAATATTTCAAGCCGCCCATTAAGCCTCTAACATGGCTTAAAGACTATCACATTTAGTGATAACCGGGACCAACGGCTTAACGTGCCTTCCGAAGCATGGAAGCGCTCGATATCAAATTCAACAAAAACGGTCACCCATCCAAGGACTGACCTCTGTAAACTCTGCTATACTTCGGTGATCGTTTCCGACCACCGAGCACCGCAGAGCTACGAGCGCTTCTCATATTATCATAGGTGTCCATCCATAGGCTTTGATAATCATTTTTGAAAAAGGTAAACGCTCTTGTGGTATAAATATAATTATATATCCGTAAGATAAAATGATTTCTACCTACCAGTCTTTAATACGTTTTATTTACTGAGAGCCAAAGGTCAGAAGATGCCAGGTCAAATCAGACAGAGCTTTCACTTGTGTGTGCAAAATAATTTGAATTTAAATACAAAATGTTTGATAGAAGTCTGGTATTGCATCTACGTAGATATTTGCAAAACTTTTAATTCAATGTATTCGTAATTAATCTACGATGTAGCAGACTGTGGATTACTTAAGATGTTTGACCTGATACGCTAGGTCTAGGTCTGCGTTGTGGAGACCGCGTGTGGTGTGCCTAATTTTTCGGATGGAAAACTATATCTATATATATGACTTTACCCTGCAGTGGGTACAGTGGAAGGGTGTGTCAGATTTTTACGAAATAAAACCATTCATGTTTCTTTGATTCGATGTTCGGGAGCCGCTGTAGCCCTATTGAACAGTCTCGCAAAGGTAACTGTCCTGCATTTACAATTTTCAAGGCCCTTAATAGGGATCTGACTTAGCTAAGCGACTCGACATGGTTTCTGGCGATCGATGTTTCATAAACGGTCACCCATCCAAGGTATGAACTAAATTAATACTGCTTAACGTTTGTGACCGCTTAGGTCAGGTTCAAGTAACATTAACAACGATAAATTAATAATATAAACATACAGAACTTCATCCAAGCATTCTTAAGTCGGTCGCAGACGTAATTAATGATTGACTAATGGCTTACTAAATAAATTTTTAATTGCAGGTCATTTATTAAAAAAATACCAGACCCATTTAAGATGTCTTCCTCTTTAAGACAGAAAAACAAGCTCTGAACAGTTCCTTGCGTTAAATAAATTTTAAATGATTTATTGCTTATTCTAATTATGGTTATTTTAAAGTAGGCAAATCGTTTTTTATCGTTTACGACTGATTTTTAGGATAATATTATTTTAATGCAACGTATACAAAAATCCTTGCTCGATCCACTAAGGCAATACATCACTGTCGTCAATTTACTAATACTGTGTATTTTCAGTTAATAATGTTAGTTAAGATTAGATTTTATTCATTTAGTTGCTCAAAAACAAAATGCAGTATAATACATTATGTAGACCTTACATCTTATTACGCATATATTTAGAGTAAGTTTTTATTTCTACCAAACATGTTTTAAATAGTAAACAAGCTGAAAAGTAGTTGGCTGTGCATATATAGCAGTGAAAAGCAGACTGTCAGTCCTACATTGAAGCCTTCGTGGGACGCCTAGCGGGACCGATGTTCGCGCGGGCGGATGCGTCGGGCCATGAGTCACTTCGTGGCCTGGCGCCGCTGCACGCGCGACCACCGGATGCTAAGGCATATGCCCGAAGCCTGATCCCTCGAACGACGTAGGATTGACCAGACCACGAGTAAAGGAATGACTACACGCTAGCTGATCGCCCCAGGGCCAACTGCCTAGGGGCTTGATCGCAGCCACCACCGGACTGACACCCCGGATCACACTAGGCTCTTTGAGCCGCCACAACGACGCGTCCGTCGCCACGGACGCCGCAAGAAAATGCGGTCAGGGGGCACTGCCCCGACACCGCCCCGTGACCCTCCTGCGGGGGCTCACGTCGACAACCACGATCGATCGATGTCAGTCCTACTACACCTGCGTCCTTTGAGCTAATTATACGCGGCGTGCATATGGGGCATTGCGTGTCTAGTACAGTGATACTTTCAGGAAGTATTTTGGCACTGTCGCGGCTCTGCAGATAGTCTGCAATGTTTTCCGAAGACCACATAGACTGATTCCAGTATTATTCGTAAGTGCAGTGCTTCGCTGCTGGGCCGCTGGCTAACCAGTACGAACCCCATCCTAAAATGCAGTCTGACTGGTGGGACTCACCATTTGAACACCATTCTGAGAGTGCTATCTGACCGGTGGGACTCACCACTCGAATACCATTCTGAAAGTGCTGTCTGTCCGGTGGGACTCACCAGCTCACCACTGCTAGAGCGGTGGTTAGGCCTGCATTCCACTGTAAAGCCTAGCAGATTTTAGATTTTAACTTTTTCTAACTTACCTATTGTAATACTAATCTTATTTGCTATCAAAACTAATCTTTTTTTGCATACTACATTCATGTTAGGTGTCACGATAAAATAGTACTTAAAACTTAGTTACCACAGACAGGGCATCGCAATAATTCATTCGTACGTCAGCAATATAACATAAAATTTATATTAAAACAATCTACATACAATTTGATTTAATAATCTACTAATAACTTGGTAATTTTAATTAGATTAAATAAGAATAATTGTTACTATCACTATGGGCGCTGTTCTAAAATTATAAGTATATAACACGTGGAACTGACGGCCGGAATGCAATGGGAATGAATAACCCTTCACAAGAAACGTAGCATGGAATGTCCTGCAAGATGAAAGGACGATCTAATGATGGTTTAAAGATCAATCTGAATTTATACAGCCTGCAATCAGTCATCCTGGATGCTTATGGGGGGGCCAGGTCCTTAGGCTGATGATTAAAGATAATGTTAATAAAAAGGTATCTATAAAGGTATGGGGAAACATAGTTATGTAGCACAATTTTTTTTTCTTTCTGCCTTTTACACCAATTTTTTCGTTCCAAGATAAGTATCATTAAGAATTTCTGTTATGGATACTAAATAATGGATAAACATATGCAAATACTTTTTTTTGTTGTAATTATATACTTAATATACAAACGAAATTACCCCGATCAATACAAATGTCTATGTTTATGCACACAAAGATTTGTGCTGTATAGTAAGCGAACCCACGACTTCAGGAGCGTAGTGCGGGCATACTCGCCTCCACGCCATATCTGTCATCAAAGTCATAGGTATCTAGTCGCAATAAAAAAAAAAATGTTTTGTCTCCCGGCAATCGTCATCTAACCTACTAAATGTAAACTGAGTTTCATATTAGCAAAATTTACAGCGAGGGGTATAAAGTATTTTCATCAAACATTACAGAGGATTTAAAACCACCGTTCCATGAGCAAGCCGAAATAAATTTCTTTTTTTTTATCTTAAGTTATTCTTATACCTTATTATTAAACAGTTTCTATTACTATTTCAGTTTCAATCCACCCATCTAACCTCTAAAAGTTAAAATATATGAACTTACGCAATAAGAGATTACTCATAAGAATTTCTAGGTCGAAGAATAAAGGATTATTGACGTTAAATTTAAAATTAACTCAAGTTTGCTTGAAACTTTTATGCAACCCGAAACCTTTAGACGTCTGTTTTGACACGCCCACGCCGAGTTAGAACAAAGTGAGAAGTAACCTTAAATATAATACTGTTATGTGTAGGGTACTGTTACTTGTATAATTACATTATAAAATAAATAAAGAAAAGAATAAAATCATTTACTCAAGTTTGGCTCAATAGAGCTCTTAAGAAGGTCAAACTTAAAATGTATTCACTGCGGGCGGGAGCTTGATCGTAAAAGAACGGGCAAGAAAATCGTCAAGTTTGGTTATTTCTATTAAACTAAAAACATAGTTAACAAAAAATAACTTGTTTTTTGCAGTTACAAAATTTTAAAAAAAGAAAAAAATTATGTTGAACATAATTTTATAAACATATCTACAATAGACTCTGTAATTATAAAAAAAATGAGTTAAATTTATTTAAAAAAAGAAAAAAGTGTTCAAGCTTAACTCCCATCCAGGACACTTGTAATACACATGTAAATAAACTCGCGAAGATACAGTCTTCCGCTGAAATATGTGAAAAAAAACAAGTATGTTCTTATGTACAATTAAAAGACTTACTGAATACGATATGTTATTATTACACACTTAACGAATATTTTGACGACACACTCCATTAAAAGCCTATAGTGATTTTTTATATAAATTATAGGCATAAGTTAATGTTATATATAATAATAATAATATTGTATAAATATTGCTATTTGTTGTTTTTTTTAAATATTTATGTATAAGTTAGAGTCTATTAGTTTATAGAATAATTAAGTATTCAGTTTTGTAAATGTTGAAGTTCCCTCTCAAATTGCAGTGCCCCTACGGGGTATCAGTATTACTTAGGTACCTACTTGTTTACTTGATGCAATAAAGATTTATGATTTTTGATTTATTTTCGTGACTATTTGTATTTTAATTCCAGAGATTATCGTTTAAAAAAATATAACTTAACCCTAAGTGGCACTCAAGATACAGACATTTGCAATTATAATGAATTATTAAACAATTAAAACATGTTCTAATTTTATATACACAGTTATAAATACTACACGATAGCAATAACTGATTGTGTAAACAAAACTAAACCCCAACAGTCGCACCGACTGAAAACCTTACTTTAAAATTGACACATTACAGCTGCTGTGTCAGGGTTATGAGCGTAGTATAGAGACAGTTGTAATATTTATATAAATAACTAGTGTATTTACCATTAACGGTTTTTGCCATAAGGTATCGGCATAGAATAGTGTCGCGCCCTCTAATCTCACGGGGAGTCGTAAGAATCGACGAAGAGAAATTTTTTTTTTTTTTCGGATGGAAAATCATCAATCAAAAGACTGTTTTCCGCTGTGGGTGAAGCGGAAGGGTGTGTCAGACTTTTACTGACTAAAAACCATCCATGTTCCTTCTTGAGCCTGTAACACCAAGGCCGCGGTAACCCTTTCGAACAGTCCCGCAACAGCAGCGTCAACCTGCGTACTGGCTTGAACTGCGATCACCGACCCGCCTGCCCAGAGTGGTGATTATGGGCAGATACACCAATAGAATGTAATCTATTAGGGAAGCTAATGTTCAGCAGTGGACTTTATAAGGTTGATATGAGGGAATAGGCTCCCGGACTTAATTAATGAAAATACTGTAAGTCAAGAGCCCGTATTACGATAATTATGAGAGTAAAGATCTATGAGAATAGCCACATTGACATTGCTAGTTGAACAGCTATTAAATTCCTAAATTCAAGCATAAATGTGTACAGAAGTGATACAACAAGACTATAAAACATACAATATATGGCATAATTTCACAGTTGAATGTTTATGCAGCAACCATCGAACGATTAGCACAAATATACGTACACTGCACCTAAAGTCAACCGGCAATGGTCATTAAAGTGATATATTATAACTTACAATATAAGAATATGAAGCGCTCGTAGTTCTGCGGTGTTCGGTGGTCGGAAACGATCACGAAAGTATAGCAGAGTTTACAGAGGTCAGTACTTGGATGGGTGACCGGTTGTGTGGCATTTGATATAGAGCGCTTCCGTGCTTCGGAAGGCACGTTAAGCCGTTGGTCCCGGTTATCTCTAAATGTGGTAGTCGTTAAGCCATGTTGGAGGCCTAAGGGCGGCTTGAAAAATTCTAACAGTAGGACGCCATACACCTGCCTCCGCCAATCCGCACTGGGTCTTCGTGATGGAGTATGACCCAATACCTTCACACCTTGATATGTGTGAGGAGGCTCGTGCTCAGTAGTGGGACGTTAATGGGCTGTGATGATGATGATGACAATAAAAGAAGGAATTATAAAATTAAATTTTTGTGCAGCAACTGTCGAACGATTAGTACAAATAAACATACAAGTAAGTGATAAATTATTAAGTATATGATAATCTCCGTACAATCAACTATCTGTTTACACATTTTTGTTATTAATAAATAAATGAATCATGAAAATCTACAATTTAAAATTAACCATAAAATTGTCAATAAGTAAGGTTTGTGATATTTTGGTATGAAGTAGCTGTTTGTTTAACTCGTATTAAGTGGCATTAAAGGAAAATTGATGATCCTTTTAGAATATCTTATGGCAAAGGTCATCATTTGAAATACAAGTTTTTTTAATTTAATTTAATTAGATAGAGCTCTTACATAATTAGGCGACAAACATATGAATATGTATAGCTAGAATAATGTTTTTACTTCACCATCATCACCTCAGACCATTCACGTCCTACTACTGACCACGAGCCTCCTCTCACATACCAAGGAGCGAGGGTACTGGGTCATACTCCACCTGACCCAGTGCGGATTGGCGGAGGCAGTTGTATGGCGTCCAGCTGTTAGAATTTTTGAAGCCGCTCAGTTAGGCCCCTAACCTGGTTAGTGATGACCTTCTTCGGAGGGCACGTTATGCTGTTGGTCCCGGCACGGAAGCGCTCGATATGAAATGCCACATAAACGTTCACGCATCCAAGGACTGATCTCTGTAAACTCTGCTTTACATCAGTGCTCGCTTCCGACCACCGAGCACCGCGGAGCTACGAGCGCTTCATGTTGATGAGCTTCATGATGTTTTTATTTACATGTGATATTTTCGAGTGCACATAGCACTAAGATCTGACGGCTGTTGGGGCAGAAAAGTCCTAAGATGAAGATTGGAGACTTATGAACAGAAAAACTTCGACATTTAAAATAAATAAATCATATCACCCTAGCATTGTCCCGGTTGCCAAAGACTTAAGCCCTGGGCCCAGGGTCTGCTAACTGGTCTAACCAGATTTGGCTGCACTTCAGTTATTACATGGAGCGACTGCCATCTGACCTCCACAACCCAAAGGGAAACATCAATCCATGGTTAAACCAGTTGTCAGAATTTAATAAGGCACTAGACTTCCTAAGTAACGACTGCCATAGATGTTCATGACAGCCAGGACCAACGGCTTAACATGCTTTCCGAGGCATAGAGCAAGCGATAATTACGCACATAACTTCGAAAAGTCATAGATATGGTCACCATGGTTTGAACCCTAGACCCTCTGAATTAGAAGTCTACGGGCTTCGCCACTAGGCTATCGTCGCCTAATATATATAAATAAATATGTTCTGACAATTACACCAATTATTCAGTTACATGTTAGCATCTTTAAGAACTTGTATTACGAGTACAAAATAACGGGTAAACAGACAAAAATACTTTTTCTTTTGTAAATATATACTTACTATCTCGTTGCCTTTTTGGAAGCCTCGTTAAAGTCACCGACAAACAGACTGACTGACGGACAATCCCCTCCCTCCTTTAGAATTACGACAGGCTGACTGACAGATCCCCCCGATATGAGGCACCGACAGACTGACAAATCTTGAGAAAAATCACAACAGATAGATAAACTGACAAACCTTGACAAATTCTGACAAAGAACCCATTTGCTTCTATTATGGTACCGCTTATATATCTCTTTCATTGTTGTTAAAAAAATATATCGAATTTCCATTTTGTGTGTGAATATTTTACGAATCTAATTGATCACGTTAATCTTAAAGACAATAACGTATATTTTATTTTATTCTATATAGGGAAACATCCAGTCCAGAATAAATACTCTTGCTCATGCATCTAAAGATTTGTCCTGTGTGGGAATCGATTTCAAGACCTTTGGAGCGAAGTGCGGGTGTCTCCACCACGTTGTCATGTAGTGTGAGATGTCCACCCGCTGAACTGATGATCTGATGAATGTCGAATGATCAAGCTGAATGCAACCTGTACCCCTATATCTAATTATTTTTTGAACGAGCTATTAGGTCTTTTATGCAATAGCATAGCTTCTATCGCGGGCCGAGCGTGGAGGAGACTGAATCCAGAAATTCCGTAACGAAAAAGAACCTAACACACCCCCCCCCCCCCCCCCCCCATTCCAACCGGCAAAGCGGTGATACTTTTATTTTTTCCATCCATCGATAAAAAGCAGAACTTTTAATGACTTTTTGAAATATCACGCTTGTCTCTTTAGTCCAGCAACCCGTCAATAGGTGGCATTGGTAGAATCGGCGTTACTGCGCATTTTTTTTATGTAAAGGTAACACATGAATGCCGCGCAGAGAAAGTATATATGATATTATGTCTATATAAATGTATATAAAAATAAATAATTATAATTGCATAAGTTGAGAAAAAATGCTATGCAATAGCTTTACCGCGGCAGTCTACGAGTGCCACACGTCTTTTTTTAATAAAAATTATCTCAGTATCGTCATAATGCTACGTGTGCTTGCCCGCACATGCACGCACACATATACACGACTTATAATATATATGAATTTACACGAGTACTTCTTCTAGTGTAATTTATAAATATATAATATATGCACATACACATATTTTTGTTTTTATTTCTTTTAATTATATTTTTGTTAGTTGTTTTCATTAATGAGTTGAGTCTATAAGACTGTAAATTGGGCCGGAATCTTGTAACACAGTTTATCCTAAAACGAGGTTTAGCTCAATCACATTGGCTTCCTTATACACATTATATACCGATATAGCGTGGAAGTCAGTATATCTGCACTTCATTCCAGAGGTCGTGAGTTCGATTCCCACTCAGGACAAATCTTTAAGTGCATGAACATGAATAATTGTTCTGGTCTGGGTGTTTTTCTATGTATGTACAAAAAGAGTTTTTAAGTATGTTTATCCGTTCTTTAGTATCCATAACACAAGTATCTTTGAACTAAGTAATTGGTGTGATTATAAGAGAATATTTATTTATTTATTTAATATTTATTTATTTATATCATAAATAACTTGTATTAGCATGTAAGTCAGTGTGATGGAAATAAATGGTTATTATTAATGTTCGCGTACCTTTGTAAAAATATGGCGTTCTAAAATAGAATAATGTTATATAGCAAACTCTACTTACACGTTATCATCTACTTAAAATTTAAATTGAGGGACGGTAAACAAATTCATCAATAAATGTAACGTTTTTAAGTAAGGTAAAATTTGGATTATTATCATAATAACAAAGTGACTGCATAATATCTTAATTATTTTAAACTAATTAACCATGCAAGGATAAAATTGTTAGTAGCCTCGCTTATGTTCCATTGCATGTATTATATTTGGTTAAACGTATGTCTGTATATTGTTGAGGTTTGAACCCGGTGCCAACTGATTTGTTATCAATCAACCCATGCTGCAGTAAAAGTGTCCAAGACAGGGTTTAAGGAAATCTGAAAGCTCTTAATATTACTTTTCATAAGAAAGACATCAACGCGAGCTATGTACGACCAATGTCATCATCATCATTTCAGCCATTTGAAGTCCACTGCTGAACATAGGCCTCCCCTATTGCTTTCCACGTAGATTGATCCTTTGCCGCCTGCATCCACCGGCTCCCCGCCGCCCTGACCAGATCATCGGTCCATCGCGTTGGGGGCCGCCCTCTACCACGTTTGCTGATTCGTGGTGGACGACCCATATAGACGTCAATATATCTGCAGTCTGCTCATGAGGACTTGGGTTCGATTCGCACTCATGACAAATCTTTGTGTGCATAAAAAGAAGTATTAATTTTGGTCCGGGTGTATCTTTTATTATTATTATTTATTTATTTATTCAGTAAGTACAGGTTATAACATATTTATAACATAGTCCCACAAAACCGTGAGTACGGTTTAACTGCGGGGTCTGATTCATAAGTATGTATAGATACTTATTATACTTTTTCTATGTATATTAAGTATGTATTTACAAAAAAAAAAAGGAATTTATGTATGTTTATTCGTTATTTAGTATCCATAACACAAGTTCTTAATGATATTTATCTTGGAACTAAATAATTGGTGTATTTGTCAGAAAATATTTATTATTATTCACATATATTTATTTAATTTACACATAATAATATATATTTTTATTATATAACAAAAAAACACAATACTGTAAAAAAATATAAAAAATATATTAGGATCATTATTATTTATGTACTTAAAAAAAACTTGGTTTTTTTTGCATGGCAATAGTATGGCCGTTATCAGGAACTCAGAATAATGCTGTATGATCAACCATATAATGATGTTTCTCTCTTGATTGCGAAATTTCAGCCAAATCTGATAAGATCAGTGTGAACGGAGGGTCTAAGGCGGCGGGGGCAGGGGTCCCCAGCTGTCTAACCATAGACCCTTCCAGAAGTCGGCCACTTACGTACTTAGTCGCACAAGGAGGTAATACTGCGCCTCTCTAAGGAGGTCCTCCTGATTATGACCCGGGGGACGTTGACCGCGAGCAGGGTGCCAGACGCTACAACGCAGGCACTGTCCCAGCCCCTTTCCAATAGCGGTGAGCGTCACCGGAAGATTTTTAGTAAGGATGGTCGCCTCTGCCAGCAATAAGCCTCACACTCTCCCTTAGGTCCCCCCATTGGCCGGGACGCAATGCGTAAATATGTTTTGTCACCGACGTACAAAAAATATAAGTGAGCAGACTCTAAGTCCCTTAAGTAACTTTAAGGCTCAGCTGTAATAAATACTATACTATTAATTTTTTTTAAAATTTAATACATAATCTTCTAGTTTGAATTATAACGGATTTTAATAATAAAATATGACTACCAAATTGAAATCAACCAACCAAAAAAAAACCAAATGTCTTTTATTTAAATAAGGACAGAACAGATTTATTTATTTAATCTTTATTGCACACAGAAAAGTAATACAAAGGCGAACTTAATGCCAAAGGCCTTCTCTACCAGTTAACCATAGGGTTAGCAGAGAGGGTTAAAGGTCAAAGTAAAAACAAGAAATATTAATAAACATAGGCAAGATGATAGTAGGGAGACTTAAACCGACGAGCACTCACTTAAATAGCAATCACGCAACATAGTTTCAAAGATATTAATATAAAGTTATATATCAGGTAGGCTAGTTTATGTTATATTTAAATAATATTGTAGACTGATAATTAAAAAGATAGAATATTGTATTAATTATAAGAATTGCTATGCTATCGCATTAGGTTAAGACACCTGTAATGGTAGCATAAGATTATAAATAAATAAATATTTTACAGATTCTCACCTTAAAGTCGACTACACGTTACACACGATTGCCTGTATTAAAAACAGTGACATTATTAAACATCCCAAACTGATGGCATACCGCGTTCGTTTACCCGAGACACGAAGTGCCACAGATTGTAAATTTAATACATTTCCTCTCTCTAGTAATTTCTCCATAAACTGCAGCGCCTTTTAAAACCGGAAGAAAGTAAAGCTTTAAACATATTTGACAGTAGATTCTTTGACTTATAATAAATATCTGTATGGATATAACATGTTGTATTTAATGTTTAAAATAAATTTGCGGAACCGATAACTATAGGAAATTTAAAAAAAGCAAATTGTGAACCATCAATTACATATATAAAATAATAAATATTTTTCTACTAATCACACCTATCACTAGTTCCAAGATAATTATAATTAAGAAATTGTGTTATGGATACTAAATAACGAAAAAGTACTAAATAACACAAATCTTTGTGTGCATACATATGAATATTTGTTCTGATCTGGGTATTTTCCAATGTGTTTTAAGTATGCATTTTCAAAAATAAATATTTCTGTTTGTTTATCCGTCATTTAGTATCCATAACAAAAAATTCTTAATTATACTATCTTTATTATATAATTATAACAGCCATTTTACGCTTACTGCTTAATATAGTATATATATAGTATGCCTCCGCAATAGATTTCCACATTGGGCGATCCTTAGTCGCCTTTCCACCGGCTTCCCGCCGCTTTTACCAAATCATCGGTCCTTATCGTACTTATGTTGGAACTAAATCATTGGTGTAACTGTCAGAAAATATTTATTTATTTATTTTGGAAATTCATACCTAAAAAACATAAGACAAATATTCACATTTATGCACATAAAGATTTATTTTATATGGACCTACAATCTAAGAATCGGATTGCAGATATACTTAAACCTTTCTTTATCACTTGTCAAAGCAAAACACACTATCCAAGACTAACAATGTTCATCAAACGAAGATAAACTAACCTTTAAAATTACAATACAAATAAATTAAAACCAAATAGCAAGCAGATTGTGAAAACCACTGACTTTGCTATAGCATAATAAAACACGAAACATAATTATGGATTGCAAAGCTGTTGTTTCAATTTTCATAAGAATGTAACGCTTCAGGATCGCATAGGTTTAGTAAAACTGTAGAGTGCGAAGCTATATATTGTCGCCTTACCGACCGGGTCGGGCTCATAGTGCATCGGCGCGCGCGCAGACGAACGCGCCTCGAGTGTGTGGTATGAAGTGATTGTGAAAAGCAGCTTTTAAAATGGTAAGCTTAATTTATTATGTTTGCTATAATATAATATGTAAATTAGGTTGGTATGTATAATTATGTAAAGCGAATAAATTTGGATGAAATAATAAGAATTTTAAGTGAAAAATTTATGTCGGTTAAATCATTATTTGAAGTGAAAAGTTTGTAAATAAACTACTACTATTTCTAAGTAATAACTACAATTTTTATTAAAAATTGGTTGTTTACAATTATTAATCGCTTGTAGGTAGCGGGTGAGATATACAATATGTTAATTAAACCACTAAAATCATTTTTTTGGCTGTGAGCTATATTTCGCATTTGAGACATTTTAGCCGTAGTTTATTTATTTATTTATTTATTTAATCTTTATTGCACACAAAAAAAAAGTGATACAAAAGGCGAACTTAATGCCGAAGGCATTCTCTACCAGTTAACCATAGGGTTAGCAGAGAGGGTTAAAGGCGGTGCTACAAATTAAAAATATTAATAAACTTACATAAATCAACATACTAATCAAATACACTACATATACATAAATATACATAATACAGGCAAGATGATAGTAAGGAGAATTAAACCGACGAGGACTCACTTAAATAGCATAGTTTATTATTTATTTTGTAAGAAACCTTACAATTTTGTTAGTAAACATAAAAATCGTTTTAATTATTATCGCTCTAGTTTCTGGTTCAAAACATATGTTAATTAATTGACAGAATATTATTATTACATATAATTATTTTTTAATGTCAAAATTTTCGTAGAAAACCTAAAATAATTAAGTTTAAGTAAAAACTCATTGAATCATCATTAAAATAAGCTGCATTTTAATAATAAATTCAAGCACTAATGACTTTTAGCTTAACACTGCAGACTGCTACCATAATTTATTTTATGAGCTAAGCGCAATTTTCATTACAAGATATATTATATATAGCAAAAACTATTCTACAATTATGTTGTCTTAATATACTTTGGGCAGTTAAGAGTTAAATTTATGATAAATTACTTTAATAGTTAACTCACTAAGGCGGTATCTGCCAGGATTGTCATAATGTTGTTCAACTATTTGGCAAAGGTATGATAGTATTATTAAATAATAAATACCCCGCGAAGGCTCTCCTTGAGTTTTCACTTCGAAGTCGAATCAGAATTGAGAAGATATTGAAAGAACTGAGCTCAGAGAATTTGCAAGCTGAAGTGGGAGTAGGCTGGGCACATATCACGTAGAACTGACAGCCGTTAGTCAAAAAGTTCTATAATAGATAGATATCTTTTGGCAGGAAATGTAGCATGTGACGCTTAACCGCAAGATGAACGAACGACTTGATGATTATAAAGGTGATGCATGATTATTATGGATGCAGACTTATTACTTAAGCAGTTCGATAACTTCTAGAGCTTCCTTACTTCCCTTCCATGATTCTGCTGAAGACGTTGCTCGTGCTATTGTTTTCTTTGCACATACATTCATATGTACAATCACGCCTGTTTCCCCTAAGGGATAGACAGAGGCATATTTAAACGACTCCATTTCGCCACCACAATATAATAGATATTGTGGTGGCGAGCCTATTGCCGCTCTCCGGGAACTATTATGTCAACCAGAGCCCGTTCCACTTCCAGGTGGCTAGGGTTCCTTAGGTCTTGGTAGGATCCCTATGCACCTTTTATTACTTTATATTGTTTGGAATACATAAATAAATATCCATACAGTTACGACTATGCCAGCTTCAGCTGATCTTCATAAAACTCTTTCGATATTTAAACTAACTTTTGAATAAGTGAATAAAAGTAATATAGAACCATTTAGTTTACTACTCTTAACCTGTAAAGCCTATTTTGCTGTGTTAGTTAATTTTTTTAATTAATTAGCAATGCACGCACGCATCCACCGACTAACTGCAGCTTAACGGCACTGTAAATGAGTTAGAATGATCACCGAATTAAAGCAGAGTACACAGAAGTCAGTTAGAACCTTAGTCAGTTAGAACCTTTTTATTGAAAAAAAGGTTCTAACATTTTTAAGAAAACTATCCAACATAAAGACGGAAAGCAAAATCATGCATCCCAACTTATACATTCGTAATATGCACGATTGCACGTACGACATATGAAGCAGTAGCAGCTTGTGCAGCGATAGCTCAGTGGTGAGACCAACAGACTGCTATTCAGCGGGACTTGGGCTCAAACCCAGGTTACAGGCAACGACATTTTCTTAAAAAGTTATACGAACTATATAAACAATAGCGATAGCCCAGTGGTGAGTTACATAGAGGGTGCAAATCCAAGTAGCGCACATATGACTTTTTGTACTTATAAGCATAATTATAGCTTGCTCCGTGCCTCGTTAAGCCGTTGGTCCCGGCTGTCATGAACATCTATGGCAGTCGTTATTAGGAAGTCAATGCCTTTTAATATCCTAACAGCTGGATGAACCATAGAATGATTTTATCCGCTAAGTTCAAACGGCTCCATTATTTTCGGTCGAATCTGGTTAGAACAGTGACAGATACTGGTCCCTAATTCTAAAGCAACTGGAATAATACTAAAATAGTAATGATATGAAGTACTCCAAAGACATATTATTTGCCTACATTTTCTATTATTCTGTCGAGTGATTAACATTCAATTATGCCTGTTTTCCCGAAGCATAATGTCTCTATACATGTCATTGGCCCATAATTCGACACTTATATCGTTGATCCCACGTAAAAGGTGACGAGCTTATTGCCGCTAGCAGGGATTGGCTTGAACACCTTAAGCCTTGCTAGAACCCTCAAACACACATCATGATTATCATGATTGTCTGATTGATGATCTTTGAAAAATACAGTTTTCTAGTAACAAGAGTATTTTAGCTAGGGCGCAAACAGTGAGGTGAACGGACATGGCGAAACTTCCTTCTTGTCTACGAAATCCTTAAAAGTAACAGATAAACTTTTGTAACATCTTAACACAAACGTTACTGAGAGTGGAACACGCAATTTGACAGTAGGTTTCTTACAACATAAGGTACTAAAGTAATGTTAATTAATAATTTTTAATCGTTTACAAAAATAAAATTTAAAATTAGGCTGACGATATGTATCGAACAAACATTAAAAGTATCTGAAACCTTATAACCGAAGTAATTTATTATCGTAATACTGTTTCTAATAAAAACAAGCTGGTCCCACAAACTTTTTTTAATCATTTGTCGGTTTATTGAAGATCTGTCTATTGGCAAATTTACTTACAAAGTCTTTACTTTCGCGGGCCAGGAGGAAGGATGGTATATTTCTCTATGGAATCATCTGTGCCCTGTATCAAATGTTTACTACTGTTAGCTTTTTTTTTATATAACTATATACATAAATAAATAATACTGAATTCAATATAATTCTGAATTCTTAAATTTCATATTACGAATTTGTTTTGTTCATTTTATTGCATTTTTTTTTATAAAAACAAGTGATTTATCTGTCAAATGTTCAAATCAAAAAAAAAACTATGTAAATGTCGCACACAATTTCATAATACAATTTTTTTTTTATTTCGAATTTATTTAAATTTTTTCTTCAATCCAAACTAATGTTTTTATAATCAAACGTAAAAGTATTTAATGTCGCACACATACAATTGATGTATTTGTAATAGTTAGCAATAACATATTGGAACACACAAACCGCGTGTGCTCGTTACGCGCCACACGGCAGCGAGCGAGAATCGAGATGCGCCGCCCGCGGGTCTGTGTCGCAATGCAAGGCCGCGTCAAAGGTCAGATGGCTCGCCAGAATCCTAGTTCCAGCTAGATTCTGTATACACTATTTGTTTTTCAGTTAAAAGGCATAATATTATTTAAGTCTATAATAGGCTCAACAATAACCTTAAGCTGGGGTATCCCTAGTTACACCAAAAGAAAATTGACAAATTATCACTTCCCAAATATTGTTTTGTAAAATTTCATTTGCCAAATTATTACTTGGCAAATAAACTCTTCACAAATAATTGTATCGTAAACGTAATGCTTTCCAAGTGAACGTTTCGACAATAACTCAGTTAGTATTACATATTTTACGCAAAATAAAATAAGCCAAATAATTCGTCTCGAAACTTTTCAAATAACCATTTCTATTTGCATCTTTACTATTAATACTAATCTACAAATATTGGCCATACATAAATCAACAGTAGTATTTTCTGGCGCTTCGCCGGCCGCTACCGCGGCACGCTCGCTTCGCTCGCTCGGCTCGCGCGCTTTGTGGTCACTGTTCTAACCTAACCTAACCAATATGTATCTAAGCCCCACTCATCATCATCACGTTAATTTAAAATTATGAACACATATTAAACAAACATTCCTTATACTATTTTATTTTTAGTATATATTTAGTATTAATATCTTAGTTTGTGATTATTTAAAATAATAAACGTAAAACTTTATGTCCAAACAAATCATTTGATTAAATGTTATTTGTCTAAAGTTTGTTTGCCGTAAAAAATTACTTGTTAAAAAACCTAATGCCATAATGTCATTATCCGTAGTAATATACTGCCGAGTAAAAATTTGACCAAATGAAAATTTGCGTACTAAAATAATTCGCAACGTTGCATTGGTGTAAAAAAAGTTTGCTAAAATTTGTTTGGATTATAAATTTTTGTCAAAATAGTTTTGGCAAAACGGCAGGATCCCCTTAAGCTGATGCCTTTGAACAAATTTAAAAATCATTTACAAAAATTGCTTGTTGATAAATGTTTTTATTCACTGAGTGAATATTTTGAATAATATATTTTTGATTGTTATATTAAAATCTTCTGATTATATTTTTGCGTACCAGTTACTGGTGAAATATGCGGACTGTATTAAATTTTAAGACCACTTATTCTTTGTCTTAATAATTCTCTTACACTTACACCAGTAATACAATTACAAGATAAGTATCATTAAGAACTTGTGTCGGATACTAAATATGAATAATAAGTAAATATTTTCGATTCCCACACAGGACATAAATTTGTGTGCATGAATATTTATTCGGGTCTGGGTGTTTTCCTATGTATATTAAGTATGTGTTTACAAAAAAAAAAGATATGTAAGTATGTTTATCCGTTCTTTAGTATCCAAAAACTTCTTAGCGATACTTATCTTGGAACTAAATAATTGGTGTGATTGTTAGAGAATATTTATTATTTATTTTTAAGCACGAAGTGTTTCTATTAATTTTCTGGACTAATTAGTTTGATACATTCACGCCTGTTTCCCCGAAAGGGTAGGCAGAGGCCTATTATACGCCCACACTTCGCCAACTTTATAGTCCAACGTAACGAGGTGGCGTGCCCATTGCTGCTTCCGGGCACTGTTATATTCGCCAGAACCTCGTCCGTGGATCGGCAGGTGCACCTAAGGTCTTGATAGGATCCCTATACGCCTTATAATAATTTCAAATAGCTATTCAATATTATTGAATAAGTATAGGTTGAGATATTAGCAGAACATGTAGTCAAGTTAACCTTTTAAAACTGTAAAGATGTGCTTTGTATGTTTTTCGAGTTAAAAGAGACCCGATCCTTATGAGGATTGCGTGGGAAGGCACCATTTTGCTGCTTAAATTTATAAACACAGTGGGTATTGTATCCACTATGACATAGCTTTAAATCACAGTATAGACCTATTGCATAATAATCATGATAACATGAAAGCTTTGTTAAAAACTATGGAAAATTAAATCGACACTTTAACCCTGTATTATTCCATTATTGCAACCTGCCTCTTCCAAAACACAATGGCTTTACGCGCATTGGTGGAGTATGAAAGCCTTTCGCCTCGGTTTGTGCGAGGAAACCGTTGGGCAATAATGGGACATAATAAGGGTTAAGGTGTTAATTTTACTTTTCCATAGTTTTTAAGTGTTTATAACAAAGCTTTCGTAAAAGAAGAAAGAATCGCTCATAGCTCTGCGGTGCTCAGCAGGAAGTACAGCAGAGTTTACAGAGATCAGTCCTTGGATGGGTGACCGTTTGTGTGGCATTTGATTTCGAGCGCTTCCGTGCTTCGGAAGGCACATCAAGCCGTTGGTCCCGGTTATCTCTAAATGTGGAAGTCGTTAAGCTATGTTAGAGTTCTAATGGGCGGCTTGAAAAATTCTAACAGCAGGACGCCATATACCTGCCTCCGCTAATCCGCACTGGGTCCGCGTGGTGGAGCATGACCCAATACCCTCACACCTTGATATGTAAGAGGAGGCTCGTGCTTAGTAGTGGGACGTTAAAGGGCTGAGATGATGATAAACAAAGCTTTCATAATATCATAATGCTTGACGGTCCTGACCCTTGTAGACGGAAGTTTCTGAAATAATGATAACATATAGGGAAGTCTAATGAGGATATTTCTGCAGTACTGATTTGTTGAAGCTGATAACATTTAGCTTCTTAAAACACTTTAATATGTGTAGTCTAAAGTAACTTTTATATAACGGTTAAGGAAACGGACAGTTTTATTGTTGTCGTGGAAATTTACGATGTTCGCGTATCGCGTAGAAAGGGTATTTGTGAACTATGAAAATAAATAGCATGAATTTTTAATCTAATAATTGTTCATTTATGATCTGTACCATGTACGCGACGGGTTTGCTGACAAAGAATTTCCTTTTATATAGTTTAGACTTAAGGTCATTGTATCGTAAGAAAAGAAAAGGCAACTTAACTATTAAAATAAACAGCATTAATTTATTACTTTAAAAAACGGGTTTATTTTTGTTTCCTTCAACAACAAACCTGACGTTCTCAAGAAGTAATTTTAAAATATATAGACATTTTGATTTAGCTCTCTTATATAACAATGTAATTTATAATAGGGTGTATAGGGACCTACCAAGATCTAAGGGGCCCAAGCCAACCTCAACTGCAAGTGGTACACCTGCCGATCAACGGACGAGGCTCTGTCGAACATAATAGTACCCGGTAAGCGGCAATAGGCTCGCCACCATATTACGTGGGACTCTATAATTGACAAAGTGTGGGCGTATAATATGGCTCTGCCTGCTCCTTCGGGGAAACAGGCCTGAATGTATGTATGCATTTCTGTTATTACGCGAAGCAACTGCCGTCTGAGTTCCGTAACCTAAAAGAAGAATATCATTCTATGGTTACACCAGCTGTCAGCATATTAGATGGCACTGACTTCCTAAATAACGACTACCATTTACACATTTTATGAAATACAATAATTAGCTCGTCGTGATAAAGTTTACCAAATTAGTTCTTCGCATAAAATCAAAAGTACTATATATAGTTTACCAAATTAGTTCTTCGCATAAAATCAAAAGTACTATGTACGTAAAGGTTAAACTAAAATAGATTTTAATGTTCTACAAATAAAGTGAAAGGTCAGGGGTCAGACTTTATCTCGTTTGGGCGATTGTAGATAGATTTTTCTTAAACGTAATCCACGCTTTAAATGTCTACTAAACAAATGGCCACAACTGTCCATTTATGAACAAGAGCCAATTCTTTATAGAATAGGATGATATTTTATTACTAAGTGTTCAAAAACGATAATGTGTTGATGTTTTTGAGGTTTGACTTGTAGAATGTTGATATTAGATGATACAAAACGATCGTAAATGTTCAACAGAGTTAATTTTGGTAGCAAACAAAAAAAAAATATACTGAATTGTCATTGAGATCTGAGTGTTAGTAAATCAAACAAAGCAGTGCAACATCTTCATTGAAAAGTGTTTCAAATTCTCTCAAGAAGTCCATGTGAGATCTCAGTATAGTCCCACATCTTTTCTGAGGACTCAAGGGGCTCAGGGGAGGGTATCTCATTTACAATTTATCATCTTTATCATCACTCATTCTCATTTACTATAAATTATATATTATTAATATATCACTTACTTAACACTGGCTAGATGTGCTAGACGCACGAAGCCATTATTTAAAAGAAAAAAAGAATAATAGGAGTCTTGAAAATTGTCTACCAGCAGGAGGCCAAACTCCATCTTAAGTAAATTTGTAATGTACCCGCGTGATGCTACCGGATGCTACCGATGATCCGTGATGCAATGTGACCAAAAATCCCTCTTACCATGACATTTGATAAGCTTATGCCCGTGCTCGGTAATAAGGCGATATTAGGCTGAGCTATGACTGATACTAGATCAGTTGATACAGTTGCAAATGCAATCAATCTCTTTGGTGGTTCACTTGGCAAACCGCAGCCCGATTTCACATCGTTTTATGTGGCAGAGGACGCATAGTACCACCACTGATGTGCCACACAGTCTGCGGGACAATAGCAGCGCTTTACGCATAAAGAAATAAAATAATAAAAATTTTAAAAATTCAACAAACCACAGAGTAATAAAGACAAAGAAATAGAACTTTTTTTGCACTTAAACTGACTGTAAAGTTGAAGTGTTATAAGAATTGGCCTGTAGAACCATCGGCTTAACGAAGACGAATGGTAGACATAATTAGAATTGACGGCCAAAGGAACGTACATGTGCCGGGCATATTGCAGCATTACTAACAAAACAGTGGTTGACGAGGCTATTAACAACGTTTCTAACTTCATACATACATAAATAATATCACGCCTGTTTCCCCGAAGGGGTAGACAGAGGCATGTTTTATGCCCACATTTCGCCAATTGTATTGTTGGTCCTACGTAATGAGTGGCAAGCCTCTTGCCGCTTTTCGGGAACTTTTGTGTTTGAGTCTCGTCCGTTGTTCGGCAGGTGCACCACTTGCAGGTAAGGTTGGCTAGGGCTGTTCAGATCTTGGTAAGATCCTTATACACTAACTCTATCCATAAAAATAATACAAATTTTATGATTTTTTAGTATCGTCTGTAATCATTATATTTTAGCATTATCCCGATGACCCTAGACTTAAGCTTAGGACCGCAAACTAGTCTTTTGTACTGCATTTTTTTTATTAGGTACATTTAACGACTGCCTGACCTCCGCAACCCTGAAGGAAACCTCATTCTATGGTTAAATCAGCTGTCAGGATATTAGAAGGCACTGACTACCTAATAACGACTGCCATAGATGTTAATGATAGCCGGGACCAACGGCTTAACGTGGTATGTGCGCGACTAAGGTATGAAATATCGAAGTTATGAGCGGAATAATCGCATTCTCCGAGCCACGGAAGAACGTCAAGCCGTTGGTCTCTGCTGTTATGAACATCTATGGCATTGGGTTAGAACCCGATACTCTCCTTATTTATAATCTATAGGTACTATATTTTTATAGTTAGCATAATTTTTTAGGTTATTTGTAACTTAGCTGTAACTGGGAGGGTTCAGGATTTAATTTAGCATTTCTTTGTTTTGTGTTAATTAAATATTATTATAATAATAAATATACAATCACACAAATTAATTAATACCATAATAATTATCATTAAGAACTTGTGTTATGGATACTAAACAATGGATAAACATAAATTTTTAAAACATATTTAATATACATAGTAAAACACACAAATATTTGTCTTGTGTGGGATTCGAACTTACGACCTCGAAGCGGAGTGCAGGTATACTGACCTCCACGCCATATCGGTCATCTCAAATTTTTTTTGTTTCCAATTTTAAAATAAAGAAGAAATAAAACTTTAAAAGCAGCAAGTACTTAACCAAGTTATTGTAACTTGAATAAATGAGTAATTAATATAACACATTTAATAAGCTTTAATATGTCGTCTAAAGGTTAAAGTCGACGTTTAAATAGCACCGTTAATACAGTAGTGATGACATAGTTTATTTGCTGTGTGTATGTTAATATTTACAAAAGTAATGCCGTACTTACTGACACGGAAAATACGCAAATTATTTTGTTGGATTGCAAATAGAATACATGTATGCCAGACTTCGCGACCAACCAGTCGAATTATGGAATACAATAAGTTAACCTTGTTATTCCCTTTTTAACAAGTTTATTTTAACCCTAGGATTATCGAGTTCCATTACGTACACTAATTGGGAAACCTGATCTGCTTCTAGAGAGAGGTAGGCTGGCTGGAGTGAGCAAATATGGCCGCAAAGGCTCACGCCCAGAGGTCCATAGTAAGGACTAAATGCAGAAACCAGCACCACTAACATAGAACATAGAACACCCAGGCCGAAAACATTTTGTTCCTGCCCACAAAGATATGTCCTGTGTGGGAATCGTACTCATGATCTCAGAAGCGGATAGCAGGGGTTTTGATCCCAACGCCGCTTGTATTGTGAATATGAACATAATTACAAACGATGGTGATGATTATTCAACAACAAGACACTGATGTATGCAGGAAAATAAAAATAAAGTTACTTCATTTATTACACATAATAGAAAAAATGCAGGATACTCTTTAAATGGGCAGTACAACATAACTTAACTATAAATATAAAGTCATTTCTGTACTTAAGCTACGAAAGTATTCTAAGCACGTATTAAGTGGTGATCAATAGGTTACTTACCTTATAGTTGTAAAGGATTTTTTCGCAAAGTCTTTAATGATGATACATAATAATTAACTGGGCTACTGCGACAGCAGTATTATTAATTATAATTAAGTCGTGTTTGAATTATTTGTGTTAGAAAAATGAATTGTAAAAAAATATTTTGAAATGGTATAAGATGTTCTGCTATTACAATTTTTCAATGCCTCAATCAATCAATCAATTAAATTATTATCTCTTACCGATTATCTTCAATAGGGCTTATTTTGGCTGAATGACTACCTCATATATAGCTGGGACAATCATAGTATGCTTTCTAAAGCACGGAAGCGCTAGATATAAAATGTTACACCAACGGTCACCCATCCAAGGATTGACCTATATGAACCTCCCTTAACTTTTATAATCGATCCTACCACTTCGTCTCACGGTACAATTAACGTACGTACTACGTAAAGTATTTATTTTAGTATGCATTTCCTAAGACACAAGTAATTAATACACCTAGTTTTTGGTTTAATTAACTGCAGTACTAACCCAATTTATGTTTGTGAAATAATGTACCCCTTACATAAGCTAGTTATTATACAAAACTTTGACAAATTCTGACAAAGAATTTTGGGTTTTATTAAATGGTTAATAAGAAATATTATTGAATATCCATTTTGATTGTAAAAATTTGACAAATCTAAATGAGTCTGTTGATCTTGAAGACAATATATATTTTTTAATTTTATTTAAGAAACAAAATATTATTTTCGCTTATATGACAGTTCAAAATAAAAAAAATATAAATACTTAACTAATTAAATGTCACCTACTTACAAAAGACATTTAATGCTGCCAGTGAACTGGAGTCCTTGACACATATGGGCAACGATTTGAATATTTCGTGTCATTTGTAAAATCTTTTCATGTCAATAACTGACATCTCAGTGTCCACCCAGTGCGAAGGTAGTGTCAATCTGAAGTGTAATCTCATTCAGTGACGTTCAAAGACTAGGTGTAGTCAGATGCACGTGGGTTGAACCAAAATGGCGATTGTCAAAATGGTACAATCGTAGACAAAAGTAACTAAACGTTTCACCGCGAGCGTAGCGTCATCGCGTTGCCATCGTTACGCGTCACACACTCCCCCCCCCCCATGCCGCACTTCGATTGAGACCCGAGAATGTTTCACTGTGTGAACATGACAGTTATTACTATCCAGCATTGCGTCTTTATAAAAGGCCTTGAAATTTGTCTTTAGTTGTAGGCGACGCAATAATCATTATATCCTAGTATTATCCCGCTTGCCCTAGACTTCAGCTTAGGTCCCAGGGTCTGCTCACTGGTTCAATCAGATTTGAATGAGTTAGATAGAGCGACTGCCGTCTGACCTCCGCAACCCAGTGGGAAACAACATTCTATGGTTAAGCCAGCTGTCAGTCTGTTATAAGGCACTGACTTCCTAATAACGACTGCCATAGATGTTCATGACAGCCGGGACATGCTTTCCAAAATACGGAGCAAGCGATAATTGCGCACATAACTTCGAAAAGTTATTGATGCGCCACCAGGATTTGAACCCGAGACCCTCTGAATTAAAGGCAAGGGGTCTCGCCACTGGGCTATCGTCGCTTTGAAGACGACGCAATAATGATGCCCTGGAAAACATCCATGAGCTGCTGTGACCATTGCCCATAATGTAGGCCGCATGCATGAATGCCACTATGTGGGTACACATATATGTACATTTCAAAATTTTGTCATTTATTCGATTTTACTCTGTAAAAATATTACTGATACTTTTTTCAAGTTGAGCCCTGATGGTAAAATTAAGCTGCTACATGTCACAATTTAGGGACTTTCCAAATAAAGTACTTTTAGACTGTTTTTCTATAGACATAATCCCGGACACGAGCTATCGCTTCCCATTTGGCACACTGTTAGATTTCTTGCTAAAAGTTTTTAATTTTAATTGTTTACCTCGCGATGCGATGCTAACATAACAGTGCCCGATAAGCAGCAATAGGCTCGCCACCTATTACGTGGGACCAACTATGTAATTAACGAAGTGTGGGAGTATAATATGCCTCTCCCTAACCCTTTGGGTTATAGTAAATAGTATAACTTAAATAGACAAATTTATATCACTTTATTAGTCTAGACTCACCTTAACACATACATAATATATAACAAATTTAGTATTTTTTGTAACTGTAGCACTATAGATTAACGTATATTTGAGATATAAAAGTTATATTTCTTGGACAAAAAAGTGATTTCGCAGTAAGACAGGTGAATCCACAGAAATATTGAAGAATGTCGTTATTTTGTCTTATTATTATGAATTTATGCGCATTCAACTCACGTCATGGTCATATATTTTAGTTCAATTTTAACCTTTATGTCAAGGGCGTAGGAACCTCTCCGGTTGACACTAAGTAGGAATTATTAACATAATTTACCGTACATATTGCTCAAGATGCGTTTGTGGAAAAAATGTGAGGGATTTGTTGAATTGCGCTGTTTCAACATTGAGGCATTACAATTATTCATCGATTAATCATCTTGCTATAGTTATAAGGCCTTAAGGTCACGGGAGTAAGAGCTAGAGTGACCGACTGCAGAATACAACTTATTACAGATTTATGAGATCTTAGTCTTACTATGATTGTCCGAAAGGGTTACCGCGGCCTCGGGACGTAGCAGGCACAAGAAGGAACATGCATGGTTTTTAGTCAGTAAAAGTCTGACACACCCTCCCGCTCCACCCACAGCGGCAGAAGGTCATTAGATGATTTTACATCCGAAAAAAAAGAAGTCTTACTATGTTTAATTTTAAGTATGTAGGTAAGTAGGCGTGTGAGTACCACACCAGCAGGCCTAGAATAGTGCAACCTACTGTCATCTCACGGGAAGTCGTAAGAGTCAACGAAAAGAAATCCTACTGGATGATGGGTAGCAGCGTCATCCTGCGTACTGGCTTGAACTAAGATCAGCAACCCGCCTGCCCAGCATCAGATTATGGGCAAATACCCCCAACGCAATATAATCTATTGGGGAGGCCAATGTTCAGCAGTAGACCTTTGATGGTCAGCCATTCCTATCAACTCAGGATGATACAGTATGCGGGCGGGGTGCCGGAAGCTTTAAACCCAGGCACTGACCCCTCGCCCCTTTTTAACAGCGGTGGGCGTCGTCGGAAGATTTTTAGTGGGTAGGACTGCGGTGGTCGCGTCGATAAAAAAAGGATAATACAGTATAAAAATATTGTCGGTTGGAAATGGGTCAAGAATCACTGAACACAATTTGAGCGTAAAAAGACTACTGCCTATGGAATGCAATAATCCAGTTAATAATTAATACATATTTCTCAAGATGAGTTTGTGCAGAAAAAGCAACGAATATTTTCAATTGCGCTGTTTCAATATAGTGGCAGTACAATGATTAATAGATTATACTCATCGGGTTACAATTCTATTACAATTCTATTACAATAAAGTGTTGATGTTTAGAAGCTTTATCATAAGTTCTGCTTAGTTTGGGGCTAGAAGCGCTGTGTGAGGTGTTTATCTTCTTCTACTTAGCATTATCCCGGTTGCTGCCTTACGGGCTCGGGTGAGCTGTGTGAGATGTCTATAACCGCTTCCAATAATTTACTTATTTCAATTACTTGAAATGAACGGTAAGCGGCAATAGGCTTGCCACCTATTACATAGGACCAATGATATAATAGGTGAAGTGTGGGCGTATAATATGCCTCTGCCTACCCCTTCGGGGGAACAGGCGTATGTATGTATGTTGAATGCAGGTAGTCAATATGTTTGTTCATAAAACAATGGGCCGCGAGTCAAGCTAGTTGTCTGGTTGAACAGCAGCCGCTTCTGTGATTAAACGATTTTTTCTGACTACATTTTTTAGTACACAATGGTGTGTTGGAATGTCGCAAATGCACGCCCTTATTCGCATTTTGTTTGGTACAAGTTGCAAGCTAACGACTTTAATTATATTAATGTTTTTTTGGTCTTTGAATTCAATATACCGTTTAATATAGACTATTTACAGATGCATACATATGCGATCTTGATTTGAAAAAAGTACTATTTATTATTTATATGTATAGACCATATACATATTTCTGGACTAAAAGGATATTCAACAAATTTTCATTCATTATTTTAATACACTACAACAGTTACTGAAATTCAGCCAGTAAGAAAACTCTGGGCCCTAAGCGCAAGTGTAGGGCACAACCAGGATAATGTTAGAATCATGACGATTTTAACACAATGCAATGGTTCGAAGACTTTTCATCATTTGCCAGGTCACAGTCTCATTGATTTCGTTACTCGATAACCAAAAAAAGTTTGTATAGCTGTTACGAAAATCTCAGTAAAAAAAATGGAGCTTTTAAAATAATATATGCACATCTGATGGCTAGATCTTGACAATAAAAATTAGTAACGTGTTTAAAATTGTGTTTGCATATACTTTATATTCAACGTGTTTAAGTTAAATGCAGAGCTATGGAATGCAAAAGGTATGTGTCCTTTTTAATAAGCTTTACAATTTTTTAATGTTCCTATATTATGCACATAAATCATTTGACTTTATAACTATTTACACGTGTAACTAAAATGAATTTAAGAAGATTCATCCGCTGATGTGCTTTCGAGGTTAGGTAAGGTTGACAGCTTATTTTTTTACGGCATGTTGCTACATCTATAGCAATTTAACAATTTTGCCAAATTTTGAGCTATCCTCAAACGGGATATATAGGCGTCAGATTGCAGTATAAACATTATGATTTCGTGATTTTAATGACATTATTATTTTGTAAAAAAACGCGTCGCATCAAAAAGATGGGGAAAAGCTGAACACGTTTTCATACAAAATTGTTGTTTTATTTGGATACCCGGTGAGTAGAGCTGGAAAAGACTAAGTATTCCCTCTTGCTACAATTAGACATCCAAAATCTCACGCACATGTAACCCATCTCCTATGAATTAAGCCGCTGTCAAGAAATGTGTGCGTCGGTACGTCCCATGGAGATTCAGTCGCAGATAGTTTTGTGTTGTATACGCTTTGTTTAGTTATCTGCTGCCGTATGTACTGTTGTAGTGACAAGTCATTGCATTTTATATCTTTTTCATTTTACTTCTATGAAGCCGAATTTAGTTCATACAGATTTATTAGACGTTAGTTTACGATACATTTATAGTATTACAGTGAATATCAGATATTAGCATTAGGACGTGAAACGGTGTAAAACGCTTGTGATTTTATAGTTGGAAGAAAGCGAGTTAAATTTTTGAAAAAAAAAAAATGTACTAGAATATTCATTCGTTTAACTTACCCTTAGTCAAAGATATTATCATTGATTAGTGAAACTGAACAATATTTGCAAAAAAAAGTATTATATAATTAAAAACACTTTTGTTGCTGTCTGTACAGTTAAATGTTGCACTCCCAATTTCACATGGGAATCAAATTAAAGCGACAACTTTGTTTCCTAATTAGTTTATTACAATTAAATTACTTTTAAATTACAGTACTCGGGCGATAAATATTACACAGTACCTATGTCATCGCGTTTTTTCTGATGAAAACGTTATGTAAAAATTGTATTTTCTTATACTTTATTTATTCCAAACCTTCAAACGTAAAAATAAATATTTGTACAAATTACAAAGCAATATTTATATGACAACGCTGGAAGCTGTATATCGTTTTGTGCTTTATTAAGACTTCTAAATTTTTTTGTGATGACGCACCCTATGGCCTTTAGAATAATGTGTACACACAATGTACACTGGAATATAGGGATCCTACCAAGACCTTAGGAGCACAAACCAAGAGAGAGAGAAACCAAGTGAGGTTTCACCTGCAAGTGGTGCACCTGCCGATCAACGGACGAGGCTCTGGCAAACATAACAGTGCCCGGCAAGCGGCAATAGGCTCGCCACCTATTACGTGGGACCATTTATATATAAAATTGGCGAAAAGTGGGCTTGTAATATGCCCTGCCTACCCCTTCGAGGAAACAGGCGTGAATGTATGTATGTACAATGAACATCTTCTAGATATTGATATATTTGTACCATCTGAACGCTCTGTCAGAAGAAACATAATTAATAAATTTCCCTGTTCCATAAAACCCCAAGAGTTTGTAGTAAAGTTTTGGTGGGTAATACCACAAATACCTATACAAAATGACCATGATTAAGTAACGGCAAAAGTTAATAAGTCATTTTGTAAAGAGACACAATAATGACTCACATACTTGTGAAACAAATTATCGGAATATTGCAAAAGCGATGTTCAACGAAAGTTATTTGATGGTAGCCAAGAAACCTGGTAGACCTTGAAATCGTCTTCTTGTCAACAACGTCTTGGTGTCATTGACCAGGTTCCATCTTTATTGAAGAATCTTTATAAAAAATAACTTTTGTAATGACTTCGGGATTTTTTTTAACTTACAGACTTCGGGTTTCTTTTTTTATAGTGTTAGCGTTAAAGCTTAAGAACATTGGATTATGCAGCAAAATTAAAATAAATACATAATTCCAAAAAACTATTTTTTGATAAATTGCATTTTGCCGTTTGTCTCATGACAAGCAATAATAATTTTCTTTTAAACAAGTTATGCTAAGAATTGTATATCGAGAATTATATAATATTATGACTAAAACTACATTTTAGTATGAGTAATTGTCTGGGCAGTGACGCTGGTTTTTCAGATGCAACCGGGTTAGGAGTAACATAATAATTATTATAGTTTCATGCCAGTTCTTCATACAGAGCGGTGGCTCGGAACTGGCACTTAAATTTACTTACACTTAAATATTTTTTGTTGTTTTGTTGCATGTAAGTGGATCTAAGCTTCGTGATTTCAGTGTAATCATATTTCGCTTGTTTTTTATATTAAATTTAACGTTTTCAAGTGCCATGAGTGTATAAATTGAAAAATTTAATTCTCATTTGTTACCCCAAGTCAAGTTGTTCTCAACATAAGACTCTTATTAACGTCCACTTAATTTAAAAGCGCCGATTCCCCGCGGGCAGTATCTAAAGAATTGGGCATGTGGTTCTCTCATCAGCACAAACATTAAACATACATACATTCACGCCTGATTCCCCGAAAGGATAGGCAGAGGCATATTATACGCCCACACTTCACCACTTATATTACTGGTCCCACGTAATAGGTGGCGAGCCTATTGCCGCTAACCGGGCACTATTATGTTCGCCAGAGCCTCGTCCGTTGATCGGCAGGTGCACTACTTGCAGGTGAGGTTGGCTTGGGCTCCTTAGGTCTTGGTAGGTTCCCTATATACCAATTACAAGGAATACATAGTTTAAACTCTTAAATAAAACAAAAGTAAGAATTCAAACATGCACGGAACCCTTTATGTGGAAGTCTAAATAGCACTTTACTGATTTTATTTATGAAAGCACCAAAATTTTAAGCGTTGATTCAATTTGTTAAAAAGATAATCGTCTTTTGTAACCGGTTTCATTGGGTTTCTCGTCTCATTTAAAACGAAGGTAAAATGTATTAAGTAGCAATTTATATCTCCAAAGCGCGATAGTGATGATATTCCCATGGGAATTTATTTTAAAGAGTAATGAGTGCAGAGCTATAACAACCGATATGTCATGGAGGTCAATAAACTGCCACTCCACTCCTGAGATTCCCACATAGAGCAAATCTTTGTGTGCACGAACATGAACATTTCTTCTGATCTGAGTGTTTTATATCGCACCTTCAGAAATAAATAAATAAATAATTTCTAAAAATTGCACCAATTACTTAGTTCCCAGAAAAGTATAATTAAGAAATTGTATAGTGAATACTTAATAACGGATAAACATACTTAAATACTTGTTTTGGGCAAATACGTACTTAATATACATGGAACAAATATTCATATTCATGCACACAAAGATGTGTCCTTTTGGGGAATCTAACCCGCAGAGCAGAGTGCAGGTATACGTCGTCATATCGGTCGTCATAATATAAGGACATAATCCAAAATTTATATGTTTCGACTTTAGAGTCATGAATAGACTTTGAACAACAATTCTCAAAGACTTTAATTGAAGTAGTAGCATAGAAAGAGACACTGACACTTCTTGGCGGGAAAGTGAAGTGTAATATCAGCAGTTTTGTTTCATTTTCTAAAATTTGTGATATTTCGAACGTTAATGTGTAATAACGGTGGATTATTAACCATGTAATGTTTGTGAACGTACATGAGTGTTAAAAAAAAAAATTTAAAAAAAAAATTAAAAATTCAAGTATTCAAGTTTGGCTCAATAGAGCTCTTATGAATGTCATACTTATAAACTAACGCCCGCAGTGAATGGGCATTCACTGCGGGCGGGAGCTTGATCGTAAAAGAACGGGCAAGAAAATCGTCAAGGTTGGTTTTTTCTCCCGCCAGTTACAATTAAAATACATAATATTAAAACAATTGTGTTCTGCAGTCACAAGATTTGAAAAAAAAGGGAGACAGAACTCTTTTTTTACCAATATTAACATAATTACGGATAAACATAATTACGGATAAACATAGTAGACATTGTTGGTAATTGAAACAAAATAGTGCAACATAAATTTTCAAATTCTCTCAAGAAGTCTATATGAGATCTCAGTATAGTCCCATAGCTTTCAAGGGGCTTAGGGGGAGGGCATTTCATTTATTATTTATCATCTTTATCACCACGCATTCTCATTTACTGTGATTTATATATTATTAATATCTCTCTTACTTGACACTGGCTAAATGTGCTAAACGCACGAAGCCATTATTTAAAAGAAAATTAAATAGACACTGAAAGTTCGGCCTATTCCATTCCGCTCATAATTAATAGACTTATAAATCTCGTTTTGACGAACCCAAAAACCAATATTTTTGAGATTTATGTCTATTTAGTTTTAAAGGTGCGTTGAGGTGAGAAGGCATTCGCTTCATGTCATGACTGAATCTGAGCTATGATCTATATAAGCCAGCGAGCAGACCCTGGGCCCTAAGCTTAAGTCTAGGATCTAGGGCCATTAGGATAATGCTAGGATATGATGAGTCAAAAGGTTACCAGTGCTGGTTGAATCTTCACTATCAGTTCTGGATCTTCCAAAATCTTCTCGTCCAAATACCTCAGTGTCTCAAGACGAAAGTCTTCGACTAGTGTGTGTTGCCAGCGATGACTTATGGGACTGAGACGTGGTGCCTGACTATGGGCCTCATAAGAAAGCTCAAAGTCGCTCAGCGTGCAATGGAGAGAGCTATGCTCGGAGTGTACCTACGTGATCGAATCAGAAATGAGGAAATCCGTAGGAGAACTAGAGTGACCGACATAGCGAAGCGCGTTTGCAAGCTGAAGTGGCAGTGGGCGGGGCACATAGCTCGAAGAACCGACGACCGATGGGGCATGAAGGTTCTTGAATGGCGACCACGAATCAGCAAGCGTAGTAGAAGGCGGCCCCCCACGCGATGGACTGATGATCTGGTCAGGGCGGCGGGGAGCCGGTGGATGCAGGCGGCAAAGGATCGATATACGTGGAAACCAATAGGGGAGGCCTATGTTCAGCAGTGGACTTCAAATGGCTGATATGATGATGATGATGATCAGTTCTTGTTGTATACGTGAGAAATAAACTGCACAACACGCCTAGGCTTCTAGAAGTTTTTTTTTTCGTTTACAAACGCGCGACTCTAAATTTCTGTGCTAATAATATTTGCAATGTGATAATGAAAAAAAAAATTGTTTGACTTGTCAGTCTTGGCACGGACATCACCGTTACCCAAATTAATTATATTGATGCTTGTTTTTTAAATCGTTTTTAACAAATCTGCAGTTCAAAGTACGTAAATAATATTTTAATTCTGAATCACTTAATAAAACATGCAAACATATACATAGTTGAAATAATTAAGTGCCAAATCTCATCAGAGATCATTAGCAATTTTGTAGAATTATCTCTGACCTTGACATTAGCATTAATGCCTAAAGTTTAGCCAAAACCAGCAAATTTAATTAAATCTATGATAAAAACACAGACTGTGGTATATTCTTGCATATTTCATATGTAAACATGGAAATTGTGTCTTGATTTTTAATCATAAACATCAAGGTTACATAAACTTATTTATATAAACTGCTTTGACTACTTACGAGTATCATCAAGCAGAATAAGTCTAGTACGTAATTACTTATAAAAAATCACATTTTATATAGAAAAATCTTAAATAGCAAACTTTAAACATAACATTAATACCAAGTTTTTTATAAACTAGGCCATATTAATTTTAAACTTTCTTAGCTCCGCGATTTAACAGAGGTCAGTCATTCTTAAAACTTCAGTCTTCAAATATTTATTGCGATCATGAGAAGATATATAGAATGTTCTAAAAGGTAAAGGTACATACATGATACCCTGTTAGGGCGCAGCAACACAATTTTAATATAAAATTACTTACATACTATTTAATTAATCTTATATTATATTATTTATCTATTTATATATTATTATACTCATATGTAACTCTATTATTATTTTTCCGATATATTTATATCACTTACTTTAACATTTAATAATTGAATTATTATTTATCTTATTTATTTATTTACTTATATTTTACACTGTGTTACAGTTTAGTTCTGGTCCATTGAATGAGTGATCGTTTGTTTGACATTAAAAATCACTCGCTTCTGTGCTTCGGAAGCCACATTATACCGCTGGTTATCACAACAAGTGATAGCCAAATCCGCTCTGATCCGCACTAACAGTGAAGAGGAGTATGACCTGAATCTCTTATTACTTCTATTCTCATCTCTATAACCAGCAGTGTGCTCAGCAGAGGGACGTAAATAAGCAGAGATGATGATGATGATTAAAATGACATAGAAAAGGAAAAGTATTAAAAGCATCTAGAAGAATTGTTGTATGCAATAAGAATAAACGGTCAGAATACCGAGATAAATAGTACCCCACATGCTAATCCCGGTTATAAACTACCTGTGTGCCAAATTTCATTCAAATACGTTCAATAGTTTTTGCGTGAAAGAGTAAAAAATACACATACATCTATAGAAATATGTTTGCACATTACAATCTTTTGCTTTTATATTTTAGCGAGAAATTTTTTTCCAATTTTTTATATAAGATGTTCATTCAACCAACAGGAAAATACTAAAAAAGTTAACGCGTGACTTATGTGGCATTTATAATAATATACAGATCGTACAAGCCGTCAATTAGGTTTTATATAACATAATATTGCATATTAATTGAATCATTAAGTTTTAAGTAGATATTTTAAATATTTTTTCTCAAATGAAGACGTATTTTTTCAATTAAAAATGACATATTCACATAATGGACGACTGATCTTTTAATGATTACCGAAGTCAAGCAGGTTTTTCAAAAGTCAGGTTGAGTAACCGTTTGACACCGAGCGCTACCTAATCTAACAAGTCTCTAGATGAAACGTGTTAAATGGTGTATAGGGATAGGATCCCTAGTAGTAGGGTGAATAGGGATCCTATCAGGGTGTACAGAGATCCATAAGGGTGTATAGGGAGTATAAAATCAGTAAAGTGCTATTTAGACTTCCACATAAAGGGTTCCGTGCATATTTGAATTCTTACTTTTGTTTTATTTAAGAGTTTAATCTATGTATTCCTTGTAATTGGTGTATAAGGAACCTAACAAGACCTAAGGAGCCCAAGCCAACCTCACCTGCAAGTGGTGCACCTACCGATCAACGGACGAGGCTCTGGGGAACATAACAGTGGCTGGTAAGCGGCAATTGGCTCGCCATCTATTACGTGAGACCGACTATATAATTGGCGAATTGCGGGCGTATAATATGCCTCTTCCTACTCCTTCGGGAAATAGGCGTGAATGTATGTATATTGCATAATAATATTAATAAAAGAGCGAAGTCTCCAAAATAGTAAAAAGACTTAAGTTTAGAATCTCGAGACTATGTACCTTTATAAAAAATATATAGGCACTTTATTATTAATACAACAGTCTAGCCAAAAATTCATCGATCTCCAACAAGGTCGCAATTAATAGAAAATGGTAAGTATTTAGTATGTGGCACACTATGTTGATATTAAATCGAGTTCCCGTTTCCGCGAAGACGCTTTATCGACCTTTGACGTATTATATAACCATTTGCTATTTTTGAAGACTCTTAACATTGAATTTTAATACTTGAAATATACTGCCGTCGTTTTTGCTGTTTGTGTATGTTATGCTTGTCAAGTATTTTTATTTATTTTGATGTTTCATACGTGGGAGTATTAAAACCTGTATTGTTTTAGAGTCACATGTGCCCAAGCGGCACCTCTATAGAAATTTAAGTAGACTTAATATTGAGATTTTTATGTGCACCATAGATTAGTGCAATCTCATACACATACCTATTGCCGCTTATCGGGAACTGCTACGTTGGCCAGAGCCTCGTCTGTTGATCGGCAGATGAGGTTGGCTGGGCTCCTCACAATATGATTTTATATATTTCTTTATTAATACAAAACAAGCAAAATATATCGTGTATTACAAAGCATTTTAAAATTATTAAACACTATTTTAGAATGATAACCAATGACAATATCCACGAATTGAACAAAACTTTATGACGTATAACCGATATGGCGTAGAGGTCAGTATACCAGCACTCAGCTCCTGAGGTCGTGGGTTCGATTCCCACACAGACTAAATCTTTGTGTAAATTAATATAATTATTTGTTCTGGTCTGGGTGTTTGCTTTGAATATTTAGTATATATTATATTTAGTATTTATTTGCAATATAAATTTATTTAAGTATGTTTATCCGCTATTTAGTATCCATAACACAAGTCATGAATGATACGTATCTTGGAACTAACTAATTGAATTGAAAGAGAATGCACGAAATTTTTTAAGAAGGCGACTAAAGGAATGAGACCTAGTCTATTATTAATGTCGGCAAACCAAATTTACAACGATTCATCAGCGATCACAGTAAATAAATAAATAAATATTCTCTTACAATCACACCAATTATTTAGTTCCAAGATAAGTATCATTAAGAACTTGTGTTATGGTTACTAAAGAACGGATAAACATACTTAAATACATTTTTTTTAAATACATACTTATTATACATAGAAAAACACACAGACCAGAACAAATATTCATATTCATTCTCACAAAGATTTGTCCTGTGTGGGAATCGAACCCCAACCTTAGGAGTAAAGTGCAGGTATTCTGACCTCCACGCCATATCGGTCGTCACAGTGCCTTTTAAATATGAATCATTTTTTTTTAATTTTCATCAACGCTAAATAAGGTTGCAAGGGCCCGCTACTCTTAAACCAAGTTAAAAGTATATTCCGAGGCAACACAAAATCATCGATCACCGTTAAAGATGTCCGTTTCTATGAAATAATTAATTAATATTCGTTTCGTCATGGGCGGCGCCAAGTTAAGGTCAACAGAAATCATTATACTAATTGATAAAAGAGTATACCATTAAATACTTTGATGATTTAATCATCGTCATTAGATTTAATGCGTATGGTTTTCAGTAGCGATAATCGTTAACTCTTTTACTCGTTGAAGACAGCTCAATGCCTCCATTTTGGAAGACCTATTATTTCCGTAATATAATTCTTTGAATATAAAAGGTAATAGTAGGTATCATAGTGTACTTAATTTTAGATATAACACTTACTTGAACTGCAATACCTACTCACCCGATTTATTTACATGAAAACAATGAAATTTGTCTATAATTAAAGTAAAGTAAAGTAAAAAGTTCTTTATTTCATAAACTATTACATAGCACTTAAAAACGTCAAAACAAAAATACATAAGAAAAAAAAAAATTAATACTCTGAAATCACGAAGCTTAGATTCACTTACATGCAAATAAATGAAAATTAGGCGTAAGTGACTCTAAGTGCCAGTTCCGAGCCCCCGCTCTGTGAGAAGAACTGACAAGAAACTCACAGGCTATGCTCTTATATATAATTTTTTTTACAAAACACACACAGTGAAAATTTGAAGATATTGAAAGGGTCCCCCGAAGCTGTAACCAGTTGTAACTATATAGAAATAGTTTATTATAATTAATGTATATTAAAATAAAAAGAAATATTTCGTTCTGTTATATTCCTACATCTGAAATGAGTTTTATGGACTGTGCCAATGTATTGTTATTTTTTGTATTATTTTTGTAAAAAACACGTTAATTCAATTCTACACTTTAAAATAGACTGGTCAAAGTATTGATTGAAATATTATTGCATGACGTAGAATCTTTCTGCCAACACCAGCGTTTTAGATATTTTAAAAATTCTATACACATAATATTACACTATAATATCAGTTCAGGCCCGTATAGAATGGGCAAAAATCTTGCTAGCAATATTTAAAAAGCACTGTGACGACCGATATGGCGTGGAGGTCAGAATACCTGCACTTTACTCCTAAGGTCGTGGGTTCGATTCCCACACAGGTTAAATCTTTGTGTAAATGAATATTAATATTTGTTCTGGTCTGTGTGTTTATCTATGTATATTAAGTATGTATTTAAGAAAAAAAAATTAATTTAATTATGTTTATCCGTTATTTAGTATCCATAACACAAGTTCTTAATGACACTTATCTTGGAACTAAACAATTGGTGTGATTGTAAGAGAATATTTAACTACTGTGATCGCTGATGAATCGTTGCAAATGGTGATGGGTTTGCCGACATTAATAATAGACTAAGTCTCATTCCTTTAGTAGCCTTCTAAAAAACTTTTGAACAAGACGTGGGGTAGTGTAGGTTTTTGATGGTGTCGCATCAACATGGCACTAATATTACATACAAAAAACATTAACAATTTCAATATTTTAATCTGTAGTATTTAAGTTTTTTGGTCAATAAAAACTATATCTATCTATTAATATTCATGTGACGTATGACACAAATGTAATTCAAAGTGTGTCTGAATACACTTACGTTAAAAGCTATTTGTAATGAGAGAGTGGGGCATTCGATAATAATGTTTTTGTACTCTTTACATAATTAAATTCTGATTCTATGAAATAAAAAGTTATTAAGAACGTCAAGAATATATTCCAAGCTTATAAGTATATAAAATTCTCGTGTCACAGTTTTCGTTCCCAAACTTCCGAAACGGCTTGACCGATTCTCATAAAATTTTATGAGCGTGTTAAATAGGTCTAAGAATCGGCCAATGAAATTACTTGAAAGTTTTTTATATGGCAAAACAACGTTTGCCGGGTCAGCTAGTTCTTTTATAACATTTCACTGTCGACCATAAAATTTACTTCACTTATTCCCTTCTAAACAATCCATAATACGTAAGAAATATCGTACGAAAATGAAGTTAAACAATCTTTAGTTAAACATTCAAACATCATTTCTTTACGCCACGTAAAGTTGCTCTGCGAGATAAATTATGCGCAAATGTTAGAAAATTTCAAAGAAATTCTTAAGCAGATGGGGTCAAGTTTACTTTAAGCCGAGGATGTTGGTCAAGACAACAGTACAAGTATGACACAACGTGCATGCTGTCTGTTAAGTTATATAAGTGATGTATCGTTAATTTCGATCCTTAAAGGTCAATACGTCCGATATTGACCAACTGCACATATACACTATAAAATATGCTAATAGCATTGATGAGGAAAATTTAAAAAATAGTTGTTAATTTGGAGTTTTAATGAAAACTCTTTTTTCAATGTAAAATTATGTTAGTACGAATAGGGTCGTACTGGTGAGATGTACAAGGTATATTTGCTTTTTATCAAGTTGTTAGCAAAGTTCAAATGAGTGAGAAGTGAGATCTTTTTCCAACAGGTATAAGATAGACCTGGTCAAAAAAGTCACCTGCAACGTCCGGACTACGATCGTGTCGGAGGCTAAGATCCACTTCGGATCTCTGAGCTAGCGCTAATTGATTGATTTGTAATAGATTCCTATATACATCACCCTGGTTGCCTTAGACTTAAGATTAGGGCCCAGGGTCTGCTCACTGGTTCAACTAGATTTGACTGAATTTCAGTAATTACGTGAAGCGACTGCCGTCTGACCTCCGCAACCCAGAGGGAAACATCATTTTATGGTTAAACCAGTTGTCAGTCTGTTAGAAGGAACTGACTTCCTAACAACGACTGTCATAGATGTTCATGACAGCCGGGACCAACGTCTTTACGTGCTTTTCGAGACACGGAGCAAGCGATTAAGGGTCCGATACAACGAATAAATTGGTATCGTAGTCACCTAAACATAATAAACAGGATAACGCAAGATTAAATTTTATCAGTTAAATTGTGTACAATAAGTTGGAACATAAGTAGTACAGATAATTTAGATCTTTCATCTAAATAGTGACACAGAAATAGAAACTTTTTGAACAAGATTATTTTTTTATTATTATTTATTATACACACCATGCACATTTTTGCAGAACTCTATGTTTGGAAATAATATAAATAATAAATAAATATTTCTAACACTTACACCAATTTTATAGTTCCAAGACAAGTATAATTAAGAACTTGTGTTATGGTAGACAAAATAACAGATAAACATACATAAATACTATTTGTTCTTTTTTTTGTAAATATATACTTAATATACAAAGGAAAACACCCAGACCAGAATAAATATTCATGTTTGCACACTAAGATTTGTCCTGTCTTTGTAATCGAACCTACGACCTCAGGAGTGGAGTGCCGGTATACTCGCCACCACGCCATATCTATCACAAATTATTTTTAGTCTACACTAATATTCCAATAAACAGTCCTAATTTGATTATGTATGTTGATTAGCTAATTCAATTTTGCCGGAATGGAAAAATGGTATCATAATATTTAAATACACATTTTCAAGAATACAGAATTGACTGTTAATTGTTTTGTATATTTATTACGAAATCAAATAAAATGTCACCGCGTGTGGGTTTTAATGTCAGTATCGTTTGACATTTGCATTGCACTAAACGATATTAATTTCAATAAATTGATATTGAAACCAATAGCAGTGTTTACTGAAAATGTATAATTCAGAAACAATTTCATTTAGTACCACACAACACACAAAATGGTTTCATAGTTGGTCTCATACAAATTAAAAAATATTTAAATAAACTATACTGCATATTGAATTAAAATATAAAGCAAACTCAAAGTCATCAGAAATTTAAATCCTGTATCAGAAAGCAATGAAGTTCCGGGAAAAAATCTAATCGTCATACTGCTAAAACTAATATTATTATAAATTGACTATGCACGAAATAGTTAAACATTCAGTTTGTAAAAACTAAATTATAACGTCATTCATGATGGCGGATCTTGCGGTTTTATTATGAAATGACTATTTATTAGATTAGGTAAGTACATATGTATTTTAAGAATATTTTGACTACACTTTATTCCTACATACATGGCTAAAATTTATTTAATGGACGTATTGGAGGAACTCTTATTCAAATCCAATAATAATAGCCTATTTTATTTTATTGTAGCTTTTATTAGTAAAATATAAATGTATACTCTTTCAAAGAGCTTTAATTATGCTCGTGGTTCTGTAGGAAAAATTATCACCTACAATTTTTTTCTTTATTTAATGTAAACTCATATGTACTACACTTAAAAATAAACTGGGTTGGGTTAATATTAGTTGGCTTCCATGCTTTGGAAGTTATTAGACAGCTTTGAAAAATTTTAACGGCAGAATGCTTTACACCTGTTTCATTCTAGGTGCCTAGATGTGCGTGTAGTTTGTATGTGTTTGTATGTGTGTTTTGGATCACAAAAACACTTGAGTCAAACTTTTTAGAATACATTAAGAATTTAGTATTATAATAAGCCGGTTACTCTTGTGCTACGACACTGATTTTAAGCTGTTTATCATATTCATATTTTACTATTTCGTAGTGTTATCTTTTATAAATGTAGTTATTTTATTTTAGTACTGTTTTTTATGATATATAGATATCAAATTCAAAGTCAAACTCTTTTATTTAATGGCTCAATAGAGCTCCTACGAAGGTCATACTTAATAATTTATTTAATATTTTCAAGAAACTTATATAATGATGTCACAATGAAACATTATAAGCTGTTAATATAATTGTAACTACCAGTAATTGCATTATTCTAATAGGTTAATTTATAAATAAACGATAAACTTTAACTCTTAAATGTATAATTAAATGAATGAATGAAAAAATTAATCTTTATGAACTTTTTGTCATTGAAATCTTACAAGTATTGTAACGCAAATTATATTCCAATCATCCTACATCGCTAAGCATAGCGTACACACTATTTATAAAATGTCGGTCACACACAAGAAAAATTTACATTTAATTGGAGTTACAATACAAAATGTTACCAAACACTTCAGACGGTGATCAACGCGAAATCATCGTCATCAAGCTGTCAATGTCATGATGGGAGTCATCGACATTGAGAGCTCGTCTAATGCGTAGGTTGAGGATGTGATTATAACGTATAAGGTGTAATAGATGCATCAACACCTGGGTTCAGCTTGAGATGTGTCAATTCTGATTGTCGTGAATTTATTCTTTGTTTGACATTAACCACATACCAAGATGTTTGCTGCGACACAGCAGTATATAAAAATAAGTTAGAAAAATACCATCTTGATGATTTTGATTCTAGCTGTTACTAACCTTTTGTGGAAGAATAATTCTGTTTATTAGCATGTGATTTTAAAAGCAACATAATAATTATATATTTAAAAAAATGCCTTATATTCGCCATTAAACTATTATGTGGTTTAGCGATAGAGTTGAAATAAATTGTTTTTCTGGATATTCACATTTTAAATGAACGGATGATTCTATATTCGACGACTGAGCAGATGAGGTCATATCTGCACTCGAAAATAAGACTAAGTAAAAAATAATTGTTTATTTCATTGCACAATTCTTTCCTATGCTTAATATGTAAAAGAAAAAAAATATGTTTCGAAGTTTTGTTGCTATAATTTTGTTGCTATAAAAGCCAAACGTAATTATCTACAACTTCGCATGCATAAAGAATATAATAAATATTCTTTCACAATCACACCAATTATTTAGCTTCAAGATAAGTATTATTAAGAAATTGTGTGATGAATACTAAAGAACGGATAAAAATACATAAATACTCACATATTTTGTTATATACTGAATATACATAGGAAATACTGACCTCCACGCGAATCGGTCGTCAATATTCATATATTTTGTTTAAACTTCGCTAATCTAAAAAGTTTCCAAACGCTTTAGAAATCTTATTGTTTCCTGTTTGCCATCGATAGTCCACCTACTTACCGATATAATTTTTAACTGTTTTCTTTAAAACAAGCTAAAACTATGTAACTACAGTTTGTGGCGCTGATTCTTGGGTTGTCGAAAAAGCGCCCTGGCGAGTTTTACCTAAGGGAATTTACAACGTGCGATTCTTCAGAACGTGCGTAAATGGTTTTCATGTGGTCAGCAACGGGTTTGTGATGTATTGCATTGCATGCGTCCAAAAAATCAAAATCAAAGTTCATTTATTCAAGTTTGGCTCAATAGAGCTCCTATGAATGTCATACTTATAAACTAACGCTCCCGCCCGCAGTGAATGGGCCACTGCGGGCGGGAGCTTGATCGTAAAAGAACGGGCAAGAAAATCGTCAAGGTTGGTTTTTTCATACTGCAGTCACAAGAATTGAAAAGAAAAGAAGACAAATTTCTTTTTAGCAATATTAACATAATTACGGATAAACATAGTAGACATCTAAACAAAGACTGGGGTGACGATTATTACTACCTAATTGCATACTTAAGGCTCAGTGTATGGTGATCATAAATATAGTAACGAGTAGCTTATAAGGAACTAAAATAAATAATAATATACTCAAAATCAAAATTATTTAATCAAATTGGGCTTAATTAAGCTCTTATGACTGTCACCTTAAAAATTAACGCGCCGTTCTTCTACACATATTATTATTTTATATAATGAATTGGCATCTTAAGTAAATATAAATGTACAGTGAATAACATTAATAACTATGACGTTGTGATGATGATAGCATTGCATCTTCTCAAGTTAGTTTGACAAAGTACAAGACAATAGGTATTGAAATTGAATTTGTTGACCATTATTCTAGAGCTTTAGAGCTGAAGTCGGAAACCGGTTATATAAATAGAACCGGTTTTGGGCCTTTATTTTGATAGAAATAAGGTGTTCGAATCGGCAACTGGTTGGTTAGGAAACTGATTTTGAGCAATAGTTCCAATTTTGAACCAAAGATTCAATCAATATTAACCAAGTTGCTTTTGCAAGCAACATACAGCAATTGAGCCTAAATAAATTTAAATTAACAATAAAACACAAGCTGTCTTCAAAGGGATATTATTCTATTAAAGACTATATGGCAGATAAAAATGCTTGGGATTAAACTGCCGTTTCATACAGGCTATTCTAATATGAATGACTTGAAAACATAAATATTGTTAAGGTTATGTTATATTGCATTGTATAGCTTCACAGACAAATGAAGATTGTAATTCTAGTACCAAAATAATGGACATATTTAAAAGAGCATAGCCTGTGAGTTTCTTGCCAGTTCTTCTTACAGAGCGGTGGCTCGGAACTGGCACTTAGATTCACTTACACTTAATTATTTTTTATTTTTAAATTGTTTTGTTGCATGTAAGTGAATCTAAGCTTCGTGATTTAGTGTAATATTATTTCGATTGTTTTTTTTTTCATTTGTGATCATGACGTTTTCAAGTACTATGTATAATAGTTTATGAAATAAATAATTTTTTTACTTTTTACTTTTACTTTTACTTTGCATTTTCAACTAGTTAATCACCTTGTGTCTTAATCAATCTACTCTAAAACCGGTTTTGTTAAATTTTTCCGGTAACTAAGAATTATTAATAAAAACGACAAATAAAATAGTATGAAAAACCGCGATTTAAATCCGACAAAATGTATATTATATACTATACATAATTGCGTAAATAGGAAAAAACATATATAGATTATTTATATATTTAGTACACACACAGAAATAGACATACAGAAAAAATAGAAACTAAGAAACATTGGGTACAGGGCACAGCTTATTCCAAAAAGATATCTGCCAGCTAGCCTGCGAAAGGAAATCGATTTTTATCTATATATAATAAAAAAATAAATAAACAGCTGATTAATGTGTTACAACCGGTTAGTGAAAACCGGGACTGATCTTAGCACTAAAACACTTTAAACGGCCTCGAATTCACTGACATAATTATAAAGCGCACAATAAGTTGACATCAAGTGCCTTCGAGTCAAGTTTCATCAGTAAATTTTACAAATATATTCATTAGTTTACTAACCACTTAAATAACAATATTTTGATTACTATTTTCTTTGTTAAATAATTGAACAGAAATTGTATTAACCTGTTATTGTATTTTTTAGAAAAGGTTTTAGCTTTATTTATCATTATCAGCTTTATAAGTCCACTGATAAACATGACCTCCCCTATAGTTAACATTCAATTGGGGGTATTTGCCCATAATTACCACGCTGGGCAGGCGGATTGGTGATAGCAGTTTGAGTCTTACGTAGAATAACGCTGCTGCCCATCCGGTATGATTTCTCTTCGTCGACTCTTACGATGAGGTTGGGTGGCCGGTACCACACGAGCAGCAGTGGAAGCCAGCTGGGCCTGTAGATTGTTTTCTTACTTTATATTGTAGCTTTCTTCACATAAACAATTTGACGACCTATATGGCGTGGAGGTCAGTATACCTGCACTTCACTACAAAGGTCGTGGGTTCGATTCCCACACAAAACATATCTTTGTGTGCATGAACATGAACATTTGTTCTGGTCTGGGGGTTTTTCTATGTATATTAAGTATGTATTTACAAAAAAAATATTTAAGTTTGTTTATCCGTTGTTTAGTATCCATAACACAAGTTCTGAATGATACTTATCTTGGAACTAAATAATTGGTGTAATTGTCAGAAAATATTTATTTATTTATACAACTATAGTATTTTTTGAATCACAATCAGTTTGACCACGCACAAGATTACTCTCGTGAACCCAGGCTAGAGTGTCGGGTCATACCCCATCACTCGCACCCAGTGCGCATTGCCGAAAGAAGACGTGTTTGGCGTCCAACTTTTATACCGCTTAATGGCACATCTAACGATTATAAAATGACAAATAGTACCAACGGCTTGATGAGCCTTTCAAAGCTCGAATGCAATAGATATTAAATTAAAATTTTAAAGCTACAGGCTCGAGTTTCTGTCATAATTATTTTACATATTTTTATAGCCCATTAGTAAATTTGATTAAAAACATACGTATATACACTCATGCCTGTTTCCCTGAAGGGGTAGGCAGAGGCATATTATACGCCCAAACTTCGCCAATCATATAATTAGTCCCACGTAATAAGTGGCGATCCTATTGCCGATTACCGGGCACTGTTATGTTCGCCAGAGCCTCGTCCGTTGATCGGCAGGTGCACTACTTGCAGGTGAGGTTGGTTTAGACTCTTTAGGTCTAGTTAGGATCCCTAAACACCCTACCCTTTACTTTGCTTCGGCAATCGTTTACGACCATCTAACATCTCAAAGCAACAGGCTCAAGTTTCTGCTAAAGTTATTTTACATAAAGCCCAGGCGTATAATATGCCTCTGCCTATCCCTTCAGGGAAACAAACGTAAATGTATGTACGTATGTTTTTAATCAAATTTACTAATGGGCTATAAAAATATGTAAAAATATTACACCTGAAAATTTTAAATACGGAAAAATCCTTCGAGCTTTTTCTCTTCTAATGTTTATTACATCGTTGGTAAAAACCGTAGCTAATTGAGCCCATTATTGAAGTCTGTACATCTATAGAAACTGTGGCTATTTAAGGTTTTTGAATGAACTTTGGACCATTCAAAACATTTTAATATATTTTTAATGTTCCATTTGGCTTCGGCAGTTATTAAAGTCAAAGTGTCCGCAACTTCACTGTCAGGGCCATGGCAAGGTGACGCTGCTTCTCATCATTCGTTAACGCAGCGTAAGCAATGAAATAATAGTTATTATTTTCAGTCTTTGCGAAGTTTTACATTGATCTTTTTAAAACGTAATTTTACATACCCAGGGTTCCGCTAGTTTAACCAGATTTGGCTGAATTTCAGTTATTACATGAATTACACAAAACAGAGGGAAATATAATTTTATTGGTTAATCTAGTTGACAGGATTTTGAAAGGCACTGCCTTCCTTATAATGACTGCTATTGATGTTCATGACAGACGGGACCAACGGCATAGCGTGCTCTCTGGGGAGCAAACGATAATTACGCAAATGACTTTGAAAAGTCAAGCGGCCAGAGTTTAAATCAGGGATCTTGCAACTGGTCTATCGCCGCTCTCAATGTGATGTCACCCTATACAAGACTATCTTGCCTTAATAAATAAAGTATCAAACACAACTTGTTTTCAATTTGATCCAATAGTCGCGGAGTTTTGGACGTTGAACCAAACGAACTAACTTTTTTTTTTTAAATAATGGTTTTGTGCGGTTTGTACATTTAGCCAGAGTCAAGTAAGAGATATATTACTAACATATAAATTATAGTCAATTAAAGTGAGTGGTGATAATGATGCTAAATGAGATGCCCTCCCCTACACCCCTTGAGTTCTCAGTAAAGATGTGGGGCTATACTGAGATCTCACATGGACTTCTTGAGAGAATTTGATAAGATATGTTGCACTGTTTTGTTTCATTTACCAACACTTATGTATGTTAACACTTAAAGGTTAATAATCCACCGTTATTACACATTAATGTTCGAAATACAAATTTAAGAACATAAAACTAAACTGCAAACTGACGCTTCACTTTCCCGCTAAGAAGTCGAACTAACTTTTCAGCTTAACAGATATATCACCCACAGATACCAATACAGTTCATGACATTCAACATTCCATATTCAAACTGATCTCCATAATCATGTTTATTATTAAAGACGAAAGCCAACCCGGACCTGACGCTCTATGGTCTGATCTAATTTACTTGATAACCCGACCAAAATTCGGTTTAGGCGCATTAGGGCTAATTCTCATTATGGCAACCGACTCCCTAATGGACTACTTCTCATTATGGCCACTTCTCATTTTGGCTACTTCTGATTAGGGCTACTTCTCACTTGGGCTACTTCTCACTTGGGCTACTTCTTACTTGGGCTACTTCTCACTTGGGCTACTTCTCATTAGGGCCATTACTCATTAGGGCTACTTCTCAAAATTTGGGAATGTTTATTGAAATAAGTACTGTCTTTATGTATATAAACATGTTTATTCATTCATAAGAGATCAATTACATTATTTTAAGGATAAATCAACATTAATAGGTAAGTATACAATATTATAAGTATTACTTCTTGTAATTACTTTAGTCTGGTTTGAAATTAACATTTATTTATTTAAAACATACACAAATCAATAGTTAAAGGATAGGTAAACATTACTAGGTGTTACTTCTTTTAATTACTTTAATTTCAATAAAATCAACATAAATCCACATAATAACCAACAAACAATATTAATTAGGTATATCGTTATATAAACATAAATGAACACAACAGTTAACAATCAGTATTAATTAGATTCCTTTATATAAGAAGCTGGTAATAAGTCATTTTCTTTAAAAAATTAATAACTGTTATTTGACCATTTTTTAGTTTCTTAAGTACTTTTTTGTACTTTTTGTCGAAATGAATGTACTTGTTATGCCGTTTTTTTTTTGGTTGAATATGGCTGTTCTTGAGTTTGGAGTCAAAATGCTTGGCTTCTTTTCGGAGCTTCTGTAAGAATAAAAATAAACTTGGATGCTTGGGAATTTTCACATTTATCCGATGGTGCCACCCCTCAAGAGCGTTGTTAGTGCGGTGGCGTTCTCCAGAGCAACTAAGAAGCGCAGGGTTCATTCTTGGATACCACTGTTTTGCAAAGTATTTTAAAAACGTTTCAAACAATGGCAACAACGATTCATTTTCAATAATCTCTGTTAGTTTTTGGCAACCCTCTGGAATATTTTCTGCGGGTAAAAGTGGTAAAATAGCTATTTTTCTTTTAATCTGTCTTGTTTCTTTTCTTTTAGTCAAATTTAATTCTTTCGCCTTCTTCCAGATAGCTTTTTGATAGTGAAAATAACACCCGGTTATTTGCGCATCAGGGTACACGGTTTTTACCGCGTTCATTATACCTAATTCATAGTCACATTTAAAGTAGGTAATATTTACTTTCAATACACTTTTCATTATGTTGAGAAGCCTTATATACGTCTCTTGATTTTTATTTGGAAGTAACGCATACACTACAGGTACAATTTGTGTGCTTTTGGAATCAGAACATAAATCCACATGTAAGGTAAAAAGTTGGTAGAACGGCTTGGGTACAGATTTAAAAGTGCCATCTGCAAAATATCGGCGGTTATGTTTACGTCGAGCGCGCCGCAAAAATTTTTTGGAAATATTTGATGCGAAAACCAATATTTTGTCGCTTTCTCCATTATCTGCCACTAGAAAATCATCGCTTAAACCTTCAGGTATGGACACTTGAGCCAAATCTTGAAAAATCAGATGATCTGCATGTAAAAATTTTTTTCTCGCTCGGTACAAACAATCCTTTTTTTCATGAAAAGTCGGAATTGATGCTTTGGATGTGCTCGGTTCAAAGGTCAAATTTTCTAATTTATTTTCAAAAATTCCTTTAATGGGTTCTAAATTTGTACATACCAATTCCTTGAGTGTACACATTTCTAAATATACAGCATTTTTATCATAATCTGCCTGACAAGTATGTTGGGACTGCCTCATGATTTGGTTTTCAGTTTCATTCAAAGTAACAGATGCACTGCATTCCCTTTTGTTTGTACAACGCCACAAAACACTTTTATCTTGGTTAACTTTTTTAGTTTTATTGTATCTATATCCATTATGCAATAGAGCGTCGTTACCTCTTTGATTTTTCACAAACACAAGTTCTTCTTCCATCTTTTCGGATAATAAACAACAATAATTGAGACAATTCACCGTTTTACGATCGATCAAAAAATAAAATTAAGGCACCCACATTTTCGATAACATAAACACTTAGTACCCACATTTTAATCCTAGTCAAGAATGTAACGTTTTATTTTTTAATAATGCATTAATAATGACAATTATCACTCTCGTGTATCTAGAACTAATGAATTATCAAATACAATGATTTCCTGGTGCATATACTTTATTATCTATAACTTATATTTATTGTGGACGTATAAGATGGATGGCAGTATTGTGCCTTTACTAGAAAATCGGGTAGGAAATAACAGATGGCGCTACGTGTACTACGCGCTGGCATATTGATTTTTGTTTGTTATAAATAAATAAATGTTAATTTCAAACCAGACTAAAGTAATTACAAGAAGTAATACTTATAATATTGTATACTTACCTATTAATGTTGATTTATTCTTAAAATAATGTAATTGATCTCTTATGAATGAATAAACATGTTTAAAGACAGTACTTATTTCAATAAACATTCCCAAATTTTGAGAAGTAGCCCTAATGAGTAATGGCCCTAATGAGAAGTAGCCCAAGTGAGAAGTAGCCCAAGTAAGAAGTAGCCCAAGTGAGAAGTAGCCCAAGTGAGAAGTAGCCCTAATCAGAAGTAGCCAAAATGAGAAGTGGCCATAATGAGAAGTAGTCCATTAGGGAGTCGGTTGCCATAATGAGAATTAGCCCTAATGCGCCTAAACCCAAAATTCAAATCAATATGTCAAGGTTCTTGGTAGCATCGCTATTTCGTCTAGTGTTGGGAAATATTTAAGTCTTTTTATAGCTAATCGTTTATGTTTCGAAGACTCAAATTATAAAATAGACTGTAAATATATTAAACAATTATACTAAAATTCAATACTTCTGAATATAACACACAACATTGGAACAAACCAATTACGCATTTATATTTGTTTCTTTTTTAATTTAGTAATAGTACTGCAGTCTGGACTAAGACAAATATTTGAAATATATTAAATTCATAAAAGTAGGCATTTATTCCCTGATTCAATAAAATGGACTGGCTGTTGGTCAAAGCGCCCTAAATGCCAATTTTTCGGTCGACTAAATGTAAAATATTGTGTTAGATGAGACTAGGCTAGCCCTTCACGCACATAGGCACTAAACGAGATCCTTCTAGGTTGTCCTTAATCGCCTTGTAGGTCGTCCTCAGCCAAGACATAGAGTTGTGGAACGTGGTCTTTCAAGTTTCCGCTACCACAAAGCACTAATACTAAAATGATTTTAAATTGCAGAAGTTGATTCACAAAACACAGATCTGTCTCGCACAATAAACTTTTAATGGCTGTCGTGATATTCTAATAAGTTTTTAATGCGACATAGACAACCTTTGCCATTTCGTAAAACATTTAAAAATACAACTTTATAAACCAGTAGTGGCGTGTCCCCGCGAAACATTGGGTTACATTATTGGAGTTTTTGTAAGAATCCCATTTATTTTTAAGTAATAAATATAGCCTGTCTTATTTAGAGAAAATATAGCGTTCTAATGGTTAAAAAATGTTTGAAATCGGTTTGGTAGTTTCTGAGTTTGCAGGTACATAAAAACCTTCAAAAATGTTTTTATGCGCTTTATGATAATAGTTTGAAAAAGAACTTTACGCGATCTGGTTTCGTGATATTTTTGGACATTATAAATCAAAGATGTAAGACATAAATTGCAGATGTTAAATCACCGGTTTTTGTGTCGGATAGTGCGTTATGTCATCTTTGAAACAAGTTCCTTTAGAAGTTTGGCTGTTTCGTCTTTCGCATTGCATTCTACTACAATCTTATTTGTACAAGAATGTCAATATCATGTTTTGGTTAAAGACATCGTAGATTATACAAGTAACTTTTTACTAGATTACTGAATCTTGACCTAACGTCTAATGAATTAAGGTCTACTAAAGATTAAAATAATTCTGCCTTTATATAAAGAGCCTATCTGATGGTTTTAATAAGATAAGGTTGTATATATTTAGGATAATTAAATTTCAAAGAATTTTACACAATTAGTAAAGATTTATGAATAATGAATATTCTTGGGGCATCTCGCACGAGAATTACTACCTAATTGCATACTTAAGGCTCAGTGTATCGTGATCATAAATATAGTAACGAGTAGCTTATAAGGAACTAAAATAAATAATAATATACTCAAAATCAAAGTTATTTAATCAAATTGGGCTTAATAAAGCTCTTATGACTGTCACCTTAAAAATTAACGCGCCGTTCTTGTACACATTTTATTATTTTATATAATGAATGGGCATCTTAAGTAAATATAAATGTACAGTGAATAACATTAATAACTATGACGTTGTGATGATGATAGCATTGCATCTTCTCAAGTTAGTTTGACAAAGTACAAGACAATAGGTATTGAAATTGAATTTGTTGACCATTATTCTAGAGCTTTAGAGCTGAAGTCGGAAACCGGTTATATAAATATAACCAGTTTTGGGCATTTATTTTGATAGAAATGAGGTGTTCGAATCGGTTACTGGTTGGTTAGGAAACTGATTTTGAGCAATAGTTCCAAATTTGAAGTAAAGGTTCAATCAATATTAACCAAGTTGCTTTTGTCATTTTGAACTAGTTAATCACCTTGTTTCTTAATCATTTTACTCTAAAACCGGTTTTGTTTAGTTTTTCCGGTAACAAAGAATTATTAATAAAAACGACAAATAAAATAGTATGAAAAAACCGCGATTTAAATCCGTAAAATGTGTATTATATACTATATATAATTGCGTAAATAGGAAAGAACTTATATAGATTATTTATTATGTATATGGTTAGTACACACAGAGAAATAGATATATAGAAAAAATAGAAGCTAAGAAAAATTGGGTACCGGGCACAGCTTATTCCAAAAAGATATCTTCCAGCTGGCCCGCGAAAGGAAATAGATTTTATGTCTATATATAATTACAAAATAAATAAACATCTGATTGAGGTATTACAACCGGTTTGTGAAAAACCGGGACTGATCCCAGCACTAAAACACTTTAAACGACCTCGAATTCACTGACATAATTATAAAGCGCACAATAAGTTGACATCAAGTGCCTTCGAGTCAAGTTTCATCAGTAAATTTTACAAATATATTCATTAGTTTACTAACCACTTAAATAACAATATTTTGATTACTATTTTCTTTGTTAAATAATTGAACTTTGCACAATAATTGTGTAATTGTAATTGTGATTAACAGAAATTGTATTAACCTGTTATTGTATTTTTTAGAAAAGGTTTTAGCTTTATTTATCATATCAGCTTTATGAGTCCACTGCTAAACATGGCCACCCCCATAGTTAACATTCAATTGGGAGTATTTTCCCATAATTACCACGCTGGGCAGGCGGGTTGCTGATAGCAGTTTAAGTCTTACGTAGAATAACGCTGCTGTCCATCATCCGGTAGGATTTCTCTTCGTCGACTCTTACGATGAGGTTGGGTGGCCGGTACCACACGAGCAGCAGTGGAAGCCAGCTGGGCCTGTAGATTGTTTTCTTACTTTTTATTGTAGCTTTCTTCACATAAACAATTTGGCGACCTGTATGGCGTGGAGGTCAGTATACCTGCACTTCACTACAAAGGTCGTGGGTTCGATTCCCACACAAAACATATCTTTGTGTGCATGAACATGAATACTTGTTCTGGTCTGGGTGTTTTCCTATGTATATTAAGTATGTATTTACAAAAAAAAACTACATAAGTTTGTTTATACGTTGTGTAGTATTCATAACACAAGTTCTTAATGATACTTATCTTGGAACTAAATAATTGGTGTAATTGTCAGAAAATATTTATTTATTTATACAATTATAGTATTTTTTGAATCACAATCACCTTAGCCATTAAACAGCTCATGACCACGCACAAGGTTCCTCTCGTGAACCCAGGTGAGAGAGTCGGGTCATATCCCATCACTCGCACCCAGTGCGCATTGCCGAAAAAAAATGTGTTTGGCATCCAACTTTCATACCGCTTAATGGCACATCTAACGATTATCAATGACAACCAGTACCAACGGCTTAATAAGCCATTCAAAGCTCGAATGCAATAGATATTAAATGCATTACAAAACATTTTAAAGCTACAGGCTCGAGTTTCTGACATAATTATTTTACATATTTTTATAGCCCATTAGTAAATTTGATTAAAAACATACGTTCATACATTTACGTCTGTTTCCCTGAAGGGGTAGGCAGAGGCATATTATACGCCCAAGCTTCGCCAATTATATGATTGGTCCCACGTAATAGCTGCGAGCTTATTGCCGCTTACCGGGCACTGTTATGTTATCCAGAGCCTCGTCCGTTGATCGGCAGGTGCACCACTTGCAGGTGAGGTTGGTTTGGACTCCTTAGGTCCAGTTAGGATCCCTAAACATCTACACTCTACTTTGCTTCGGTAATCGTTTACTACCATCTAACATCTCAAAGCTACAGGCTCAAATTTCTGTTACAATTATTTTACATATAGCCCATTAGTAAATTTGTTTAAATATTACACCTGAAAATTTTAAATACGGAAAAATCCTTCGAGCTTTTCTCTTCTAATGTTTATTACATCGTTGGTAAAAACCGTAGCTAATTGAGCCCATTATTGAAGTCTGTACATCTATAGAAACTGTGGCTATTTAAGGTTTTTGAATGAACTTTGGACAATTCAAAACATTTTAATATATTTTTAATGTTTCATTTGGCTTCGGCAGTTATTAAAGTCAAAGTGTCTGCAACTTCACTGTCAGGGTCATGGCAGGGTGACGCTGCTTCTCATCATTCGTTAACGCAGCGTAAGCAATGAAATAATAGTTATTATTTTCAATCTTTGCAAAGTTTTTCATTGATCTTTTTAAAACGTAATGTTACATACCCAGGGGTCTCCGCTGGTTTAACCAGATTTGGCTGAATTTCAGTTATTACATGAATTACACAAAACAGAGGGAAATATAATTTTATTGGTTAATCTAGTTGACAGGATTTTGAAAGGCACTGCCTTCCTTATAATGACTGCTATTGATGTTCATGACAGACGGGACCAACGGCATAGCGTGCTCTCTGGGGAGCAAACGATAATTACGCAAATGACTTTGAAAAGTCAAGCGGCCAGAGTTTAAATCAGGGATCTTGCAACTGGTCTATCGCCGCTCACAATGTGATGTCTCATAGCCCTATCCACGACTATCTTGCCTAAATAAATAAAGTATCAAACACAATTTGTTTTCAATTTGATCCAATAGTCCCGGAGTTTTGGACGTTGAACCAAACGAACTAACTTTTTTTTTTTAAATAATGGTTTCGTGCCGTTTGTACATTTAGCCAGACTCAAGTAAGAGATATATTACTAACATATAAATTATAGTCAATTAAAGTGAGTGGTGATAATGATGCTAAATGAGATGCCCTCCCCTAAACCCCTTGAGTTCTCAGTAAAGATGTGGGGCTATACTGAGATCTCACATGGACTTCTTGAGAGAATTTGAAAAGATATGTTGCACTGTTTTGTTTCATTTACCAACATTTGTGTATGTTTACAAACATTCAAAGGTTAATAATCCACCGTTATTGCACATTAATGTTCGAAATATCACAAATTTTAGAAAATAAAACTAAACTGCAAACATGACGCTTCACTTTCCCGCCAAGAAGTCGAACTAACTTTTCTGCTTAACAGATATACCACCGACAGATACCAATACAGTTCATGACATTCAACATTCCATTTTTAAACTGATCTCCATATCCATGTTTATTATTAAAGACGAAAGCCAACCCGGACCTGACGCTCTATGGTCTGATCTAATTTACTTGATAACCCGACCAAAATTCAAATCAATATGTCAAGGTTCTTGGTAGCATCGCTATTTCGTCTAGTGTTGGGAAATATTTAAGTCTTTTTATAGCTAATCGTTTTTGTTTCGAAGACTCAAATTATAAAATAGACTCTAAATATATTGAACAATTATACTAAAATTCAATACTTCTGAATATAACACACAACATTGGAACAAACCAATTACGCATTTATATTTGTTTCTTTTTTAATTTAGTAGTAGTACTGTAGTCTGGACTAAGACAAATATTTTAAATATATTAATTTCATAAAAGCAGGCATTTATTCCCTGATTCAATAAAATGGACTGGCATAAGGATAAATAAACTAATATTATAATTATAATATAAGCAACTTACTGAAATACAATGACATTTTAAATCAAATTTAGCTTAAATCATATTTAGAACTGTTGGTCTAGGGGCCCTAAATGCAAAATTTTCAGTCGACTTATTACATTTTTCAAATGAATAAATGTAAAATATTGTGTTAGATGAGAGGTGGCTAGCCCTTCACGCACATTGACACTAAATGAGAGCCTATCCCCTTAATCGCCTTGTACGTCGTCCTCGACCAAGACATAATAATAATAATAATAAATTTCTTTATTTCATAATCAACCTGGTACATTAGAATATCTAGTAGCTGGTGCCTTCTTTTAAGCTTGTGTCAGGAGACACCACTCTTCAATAACATATAATCAAAGTTTTGGTTTGAATTTTATATTAGTGTTAGACAAACAGTTTTACTTACGTTATTGTTAAATAACAATTTTATATAAGAAATTATAAAATACAATTTAAATTTAAAAAAAAAAGGGGAGTGAGTAAGTGGGTAGGTACAATCCACAGCACGGCAGGGTACACAAGATGTCGACATTGAGTGGTGGAACGTGGTCTTTCAAGTTTCCGCTACCACAAAGCACTAATACTAAAATAATTTTAAATTGCAGAAGCTGATTCATAAAACACAGATCAGTCTCGCACAATAAACTTTTAATGGCTGTCGTGATATTCTAATAAGTTTTTAATGCGACATAGACAACCTTTGCCATTTCGTAAAACATTTAAAAATACAACTTTATAAACCAGTAGTGGCGTGTCCCCGCGAAACATTGGGTTACATTATTGGAGTTTTTGTAAGAATCCCATTTATTTTCAAGTAATAAATATAGCCTGTCTTATTAAGAGAAAATATAGCATTCTAATGGTTAAAAAATGTTTGAAATCGGTTCGGTAGTTTCTGAGTTTACAGGTACACAAATACCTTCAAAAATGTTTTTATGCGCTTTATAATAATTGTTTGAAAAAGAACTTTAAGCGATCTGGTTTCGTGATATTTTGGACATTATAAATCAAAGATGTAAGACATAAATTGCAGATGTAAAATCACCGGTTTTTGTATAGTATGGTGCGTTATGTTACTTTTGAAACAGGTTCCTTTAGAATTGTGACTGTTTCGTCTTTCGCATTGCATTCTACTACAATCTTATTTGTACAAGTTCATAATGTCAATATCATGTTTTGGTTAAAGACATCGTAGATTATACAAGTAACTTTTTACTAGATTACTGAATCTTGACCTAACGTCTAATGAATTAAGGTCTACTAAAGATTACAATAATTCTGCCTTAATATAAAGAGCCTATCTGATGGTTTTAATAAGATAAGTTTGTATATATTTAGGATAATTTAATTTCAAAGAATTTTACACAATTAGTAAAGATTTATGAATAATGAATATTCTTGGGGCATCTCGCACGAGGCTTCAGGTCCCACCAAACAATTGTAAATACATACTTTTAATATCTAGGAAATACTCAGACTAAAAAATATCACGTCAGTCTTATGTTGGGTCAGGACGCCCTCCAGCTCACGACGCGGGCGAGAGCTCACGCAAAACAGCTTGCATAGTTGAGACATATAAAAACTAAAATAATATAACCCATACTTCCATACTAATATTATAAATGCGAAAGTAACTCTGCCTGTATATCTTGCTTTCACGACAAAACTACTGCACCAATTTAAATGAAATATGATACACATATAGTTTATCGCCTGAGAAAGGACATAGGCTATTATATGCTAAGTTTTTATGCGACAAATGTTAATGAAAAATGTTTCTGTTGTTTTCTGGAGGAAATTCCTTTAGTTATAAGCAGCTCCATTGTACATACAAGTTTTGTTTTACTTTTTTATGTCATTTTGTGTGTGTACATAAATCGTTGCATGAGTTTATATAAAAGATTAAAAAAAAATATAGCGTTAATAGTCCTGTTTAAAATTACAAATTCCTTAATTTAGTATTCCTAATTGTGCTTAGAACAAAGAAGGTTAAGTTTCAACACAAACTCACGGACAGTAAGAACAAATAAAGGACTGTGATGACACAAGGGAACGTCATATACGTACATTCCAATATATTACGTCTAGGTTATAACAGAGGATTAACGATTTTCATACAATGAAAACAGTAATAAAGAATTAATTTATTTTATATGCGCATTACTTATAAGTGTTCAACGTCTCATCATGATGTTGAATTGAATCTGATGTTCATGACTAAGGTATTATTATTATACGGATGATGATGATTGATGGCACCAAAAACATAAAGGGTGTATAGAGATCCTATCATAAGATGTTGAGCCCAAGCCAACCTCACCTGCAAGTGGTACAACTTTTTTTTTGTTTTATGGCGCTAACAAAATGCGTTTACGCACTGCTTTCCGACCAAAGGGGACCGAAAGGGGGGTGTGGGACTTACCACCGGCAGACGCGACTGCCAGCACCAAAAATCTTCCGACGACGCCCACCACTTGTTGAGAAAAAGGCGGGGGCCAGTACCTGGGTTGCAGCGTCTGACACCCGGCCTGCGGCTAACGTCCCCCGGACCAAAATCGGGAGGACCTCCTCAGAGAGGCGCGGTGGACGCGCCTTCTACCTCCTTGTGCGACCATAGCGTGCGTGGCCGACTTCTCGGAGGGTCCATAGTTGGACAGCAGGGGCCCCCTGCCCCCTCTGCCTGAGACCCTCCTGGCGCTAATTGACGGACCTTCCTGGCCTGCCCGCTGCGCCCTTCATAGTTCCCTCTTAGTCCCCTCCCCCCCGATAGTCAGTATTCCCCCAGAGTCGCCAACCTCTGCGTGTTATCTTTTCCCGGCTTCCGGGAGGTGCTCAGCTCACCACGCCAAGGTGAAGACCTGTCAGAGTGGGGGGCAAGTCGTACACCTGCCGATCAACGGGCGAGGCTCTGGCGAACATAAAAAATCCCAGTAAGTGGCAATAGGATTTCCAGCTTAACAGCTGGTTAAACCATAGAAAGACCATCCCTTCTGGGTCGCGGAGGTCAAACGGGAGTCGCTCTACGTAATATCTGAAATTCAGTCAAATCTTGTTGAACTTGTGAGCAGACCCTGGGCCCTAAGCTTAAGTCTAGGGTAACCGGGATAATGCTAGGATATGATGAAATGGTTGTAGCATTTCTGTCTTCCTCCAGTGGAATATAATATGGACATTATGTACAAATTATATATGAGTCATTTATCCAGTACCTAAAAAAATATGATTAAACACAGTTACAACTCACAAACATATTTATTAACTATGGGAATTAACTTTATGACCTTAGGAGCAGAGATCAGGTCTACCGAACTATTGCACCATACCTGCTGTTAAAGCCTTGAACTTTCCACCAACTGATGTTAAGAGGGTGATGACCGTTTATATGTCTTCAAAACTAGTTTAATTAATTTCCATAACGCTCACCATCTTACCCAAGGCCGAAGTAACGTAATTTTATAAATATTCTAATAGGTAAAATATATACTTTATTTTACAAATTATTTTCTATGTTTAAAATCTATATATTTTAAACGGCTGATCTCAAGGTACTAGCCAACAATACAAAAACATTTTATATTTGTAAGTAATAAGAATATAATAAAAAACACCTTTAGGTGACATACAATTTGGCGTTCAAAAACAAAAGCAATTAGTTAAGTAAAAACTAAAAGATAAGTAATTTTTTTTCGAAATTAAAACAAACTTTTATTATTTTTTTTAAAATGGCTTCCTGCGGTAAGCACATTTAGCCAGTGTCAAGTTAAAGACATATTATTAATAAATAATTTGTAGTAAATGAGAATGAGTAGTGATAAAGATTATAAGTGGTACATGAGATTCCCTAACCCCCTTGAGTCCGCAGTAAAGATGTAGAACTATACTGAAATCTCACATGTAATTCTTGACCACAGCAATTATTTATCAACTTTAACTTTTTGCCTTAACTTGGATTACCTACGAGTATTTTCTCCAAGCCAGATGTAACAACGATATGGGTATTCATTAAAAGAGGTTGAGGTGCTTCTAGCCCCTGGAAACTGAAGCGGCCAGATTAAGCCAATTGTCGTATTTTGATTCAGCGCTAGCGTATCATTCTGTCTATATCATTCGAAACGTATGACCATTTATCGTATTTACTGTTTTTTTATTGCCACGGATACAGGTTAATAATATATGTCGTAGAGGATCGAAATCTGAGTACGCCAAAGTATGAATATTTAAGTAAAACATCATTCGATATTCATACTCTTTGCAACTTTCCCGATACTAACAAACTGGTAACAAAGTGAAGTAACGCATTATTGTATGTCGCTAACCGATTTTGAACGGTTCTTTTAAATAATTTCACGCTTTTCTTCTCTGTTGCACGTTTTCTGTTGAGATTCTTATCCGTAATTATCGGATGTAAGTTATACAAATACCAAGCTTAGCCTCCGGTAGTTTGATAATTTATATTTATTTATTTTTAGGTACATTATCATCATTAAAAATTTACTACGACTATTAAAAAAAAAAAAAAAAAAAGGCTAGACAATAATCCACAATTAGTGTATACAGCATGACTTATAAATTAACAGTAAAAAAAAATTATGCTCATATCTAACAATTACTACATACGGAAAAAGCAATATCAGGAAAAAACTATACTTATTACGATTCATGAGAGGAGGATGCTTGGTCTGTGAAAAAGTTAGATGTCAACTTTTTGTACTGCGCTAAATTGGGATCAAATATATCAATATTATTGCCACCACACGTTACCTCATTATATAAACGACACATTCGGACCAGAGGGAGTATATAGTTTTAATGCTCAATCTTTAAATATATGATGACCGATATGGCGTGGAGGTCAGTATACCTGCACTTCACTCCAGAGGTCGTGGGTTCGATTCCCACACAGGACAAATCTTTGTGTGCATGAACATGAATATTTGTTCTGGTCTTGGTTTTTTCCTATGTATAAGGTATTTAAGTATGTTTATACGTTATTTAGTATCCATAACACAAGTTCTTAATGATACTTATCTTGGAACTAAATAATTGGTGTGATTGTAAAAAAAAAAAATTAATTGTTCATCTTAGCCGGGATAGTCGGTTGCTGCCTTACGGGCCAGGGGTCCGCTTTCCAACATCTTTTCCTCCACTTCGCACGGTCTTCGGCATCCTTGGTCGAATGGCTTTTGCCACGATCTGTAAATTTGTTGAATGATCGTAACATGTAAGTCTAATAAAATCGCGACAAAATTAGTTGCATTTTCGGTTCAAGGTTATTTTGTTTTAAATATATTATCAATTAATTATCTCTTTGGCGAACAATACAGTTCCCAGTTAGAAGCAATAGGCTTGCCACCTATTAGGTGGAACCAACAATAAAACTGGCTTAAAGTGGGGCTTAGAATATGCCTCTGCCTACCCCTTCGGGTAAACAGGCGTGATTTTATTTATGTATGTATTAATTATATGAAGTTATGCTAAGCCTCTTCGATATTGGATCGCAGTATTAAAGCGTACTGTTATTATTACGTGTACACGATCATTACGAACTTGTCTTATTGTGTTATAAATAACGGACATATATAAATACTTTACGTTTTGTAAATACATACTTAATATATAAAGCAAACCCAGACCCAACAAATATTCATGTTCATCCACACAAGATTTGTCCTTTATGGGAATCGAATCCACGATCTCAATATTGACCCACTTGCCATATCGATCGTCGGCCATCATTGATCATCATCATCATCAGCTTTGTAAAGTCCACTGCTGAAAATTAGCCGCCCCGATAGATTACATTCTTTTGGGGATGTTTGCCTATAATCACCACTCTTGGCAGGCGGGTTGATAATCGCAGCTTAAGCCAATATTATTTAAAGGTTATTCTTGTAATTAATGCCTTACTGTTTAAGTTCATAAAAAAATTTGCATAATCGTTTTTAAACTTATTATGCCTACATAAGTAATTTCGTAATAGATGTTATTGAATTAATTAAATAAATGATGGATTTTAGAAGGCTGTTGTATGAAATGCCTTAAACATGTTTCAATAAAATATTGCTTTTAAAGTTTAAATTGATTGCTGGACATTATTGCTAGGTATAACTTAGGTAAGACATTTTTATTTCATGTTTTATACTGGTCCTTTTTAGGATAATGTAAACTCGTTTATTTGATAAGTAGAATTGTGAACTAAGCGTGGCCGCCTAGCACATATTTCCCATAAGTAAATCTCAGGGAACAGGGGTGGCTGAAAACCAGCGCCGTCTATGGTGTATACGCTGGACAGCACAAGCTGGGGCATCACCTTTTGCTCTTAATTAATTAAAAAATAAACTCTGGTTGTGATTTTAATATGTAGAAACTTTTTTTTTAACCGTATAATGTAAGTTATGTAAAGGGAAGCAATAAATGTTTTTTTTTTATGTGACACTGGCGGGTGCCCGCGCCTTTGTGTGTGTACTAGTTCCAAATTTGTTTTACTTTATTACCACTACTAGCGGTTCTATTATCATCAAATCCTTACATTACCCCAGTTGCCCCAGCCTTAAGCCCAGGGCTCAGGGTCTGCTCACTGGTTTAAGGTTTTGGCTGACCTTCAGTTATTACTCATATATAGAGCAACTGCCGTCTGACCTCCACAACACCTATGGTTAAAAAAGTTGTCAGAAAATTAGAAGGCACTGACTTCCTAATAACGACTGCCATAGATTATGACAGCCGGGACCAACAGCTTAACGTGCTTTCTGAGGTACAGAGCTAGCGATAATTACTCCCAAAAGTATGAGTATACATTTTTATTTTTGTTTTTAATTTCAATTTTATTATAATTTTTTATTTTTGTGTTTTTGAAAAACCAATGTACGAGTATCATGTGTCACGGAATAAATTATTTTCTTTCTTTCTTTCCATAACTTCGAAAAGTCATAGCGTTTGATTACAATCGCTTCTATGGAAGCGATAATGTCTGTCAATTCGTGTTTCAATACTGGTATTTCGCGGATAGTAAATATTTCTATAATATCTAAACGAGCGACCTTTCGACTCGGCACGTCCATACCAAGTACTTGCGAAGTCAAATTCAACTATATTCTCTTCGAAATCTACTCACAAGGCAAATTTGTTCTATAAAGTGCAGTGTTAGCCACTGTATGCATTCTGTTTCTAATGGATACTAAACAAAGGATCAGTGAAAAGCTGGACAAAAACTGGCAATCCCCTAAAGATTAGGACTAGCTTAGTTTAGTAGCTCACACGTGTATTGATTTAAATTTATTTAGTCTAGTCTTTTTTTAGTTTTGACGACCGATATGGCGTGGAGGCGAGTATACCCGCACTCCACTCCTGAGGTCGTGGGTTCGATTCCCACACAGGACAAATATTTGTGTGTACAAATATAAATATATGTTCTGGTCTGGGTGTTTCCCTGTGTATATTAAGTATGTATTTACAAAAAAAAAGTATTTATGTATGTTTATCCGTTATTTAGTATCCATAACACAAGTTCTTAATGATACTTATCTTGGGACTAAATAATTGGTATAAGTGTCAGAAATATTATTATTATTATTATATTGCTGTATATTGCTTGGGATTTTATTGTAGATTCGCACACATTGACCTCTAAATGATTTGTTTATATTCTGGAGCCTAGTGCCAGGTACAACTAATTTATGCTTATTCCTGGTGTGTAGGTTATGTGTATTACTTTTTTTTACTAAGTTAATCAATATTCCTATGTACATATACCAGGATTTCGTAAACGTATTGACCCAACACCGTCAAAATATCTGTCTTTGAATTTTTCCTTTAGTTAGGTGGCAGATTATAAATCACTCGAATAGCCCTCTTCTGTAACTTGTAACTGAGTATAAGACCCTGTTATTAAACTTATTATCTCCATCCCAACCTTATAACGTCTTACTAAGCTTGGACATCCTCTCATCATGTCATACTCCACTACCGCGGACCTAGTGCGGATTAACTTTATAACTGGTGTTTCCAGTAAGCCAATAAAGAGAAAAGTGAAGTTTGGTACTTATCTGTAATAGTCTTAAATCATTTATTTCTATGTTTGTTGACCTTAAAATAAACTTATATAAGCCTTACTTGTTTGACTGTTCAGATGCCATCTCATGCCAGTTCAATTGGTCACACTCACATCCTACGAAGGCATGCGAAAGGTTCCGTGCAAGAATGCGATATATTTGTACACTCATGTACTCGTATGTAAAATACCCGTTTCTGTGAAACGATTTTATTTCTAATGGAATAGAAAAATGTGAGTGTTGATTATCATGTTTAATGTGGGGAACCATTACGTATTTATGGCCATTTAATATTTTTATATATCATACATATATTTTGAGTGTGTTGAATAGATCCTACTAATATTATAAACGTGAAAGTTTGTATGGGTGGATGGATGTTTGTTACTCTTTCACGCAAAAACTACTGGAGCGATTGTGATGAAACTTTGTACGTGTATAGCTGCAGTCCTGGACTAACATATAAGACAATCTTTATCCCGATATTTTTACGGAAACGGGGACCACGCGGGTAAAACCGCAGGGCGCTGCTAGTAACATATATTTACGACCGATATGGCGTGGTGGCGAGTGTACCCGCACTACTCTCCTGAGGCCGTGGGTTTGGTTCTGTGTTTGCATAAACATTAATAATTCTTCTGGTCTGGGTATTTTCGTATGTATATTAAGTATGTATGTAAAAATGTTTATCATTATTTAGTATTCCTAACAAAAGTTCATAATGATACTTATCTTGGAACTTAAAGATTGGTGTAATTTTTATAAAATATTTATTTATTTAGGCGAATTGAGAACATCATTTATTTAAAGTTGGCTCATGAGAAACTGAATATTGTAAGAAGGATATCTTTACATCTCGGTCTTGTTGTAATTCTGATAGAAGAACTAACAGAGACGACTTTTTGTTTGTTAATTATAAAATAAATTATATGCTCCATAATCACGTGCAAAAAACTATATTTAAAATTTTAAAAAATAATTAAATAAGTTTTGACAAATTTGTGTTATGGATACTAACTAACGTATAATATACATAAAAACTATATTTTTTTTAAATACATACTTAATAATAAACATATACGTGGTTTACTTCGCTTATTACTTCGCACTATTCTCAAGCTTTAAGTATTAAAGGACCCATGGACATGTCATGATTTAGAAGACATTAAAGGTTATATAAAAGATGGTTCGCTTGCGCAGGCGCACTACACAATTATGACAGCACATCAAAAGCCTCCCACGTATTTTACAACAATACGTATTTAAATTCAGTGCCAAATTTCTGACACTACTGAGTATCTCATCTCTTCGCATAATAATGCAGTTTATTAAAATGTTCTTATTTAGCGTACTTTATAACGTAATAAAACTTTTTGTAATCCAAGGACATCCACTGCCAACATAAAGTCTTTTCGAAAATTTCCAATCAAAGAGGTCATTCGATCTCCACCATTCTGCATCCAGCGTAAACTAGTCGTATTATACGCCAGGCCCCTAGCGCGAATCACTGTAATTTTTTAATATCAACCAACAATTTCTCGTATCGTAATAGTATGGTTATCCATAACTAAAGTATGAAATCGGCAGCATGAACTCACTTTTAACGGATCGTAGCTTTTCATTCGACAACTGGCTCTCGTATTAGCTCTCACTGACTTGGCAGTGACAGAACTATCATAAAAAAGTGCTTATAGCGCTTGTAACAAGTGGATTCACATTAATCATAACTATTCGCGAAAGTTTACGACGGTGATAAAAGTATTTAAACAAACTGATTGAAAACGACCACCATAAAAATATATCTATGAATACGTCGTGTTAGTTACACTAATTATAACTCAAGAGCGACTAAACCGATTTGGCTGACAATTGGTCTAAAAAAACAAAATTAATTTATTTAAATTTGGTTTCATAGAGCTCTTATGAATGTCATACTTATAAACTAACGCGCCCATTCACTGCGGTCCCGCCCGATTGATCGTAAAAGAACGGGCAAGAAAATCGTCAAGGTTGCATTTGTCTCCCGCCAGTTACAATTGAAATACATAATATTAAAACAATTGTGTTCTGCAGTCACAAGATTTAAAAGAAAGGAAGACAAAACTCTTTCTAGCAATACTAACATAATTACGGATAAACATAGTTGACATGAGCAGACGCGTTACGCTCAACCATATTTTAGGGAGCGTAAAGACCCGACGCATGACGCCACCACCGCAGAAACATATAAGTGAGCGTGATATACTCAAGCTGCAAGCTATATTTTATCCCGCTCCCATGAGACGTGACAAAATACGGGGTATAATTAAATGCAAAAGGGACTTTCATCAGACAGCTAAAGTTAAGTCAAAGTCAAAAATTAAAGTCAAAATACTTTTTATTACATAGTAAAACAAATAAAATATATTTATACTAAAATCACGAAGCTTAGATTCACTTGCAACCAAACAATTTAAAAAAACAAAAAATATTTAAGAGTAAGTGAATCTAAGTGCCAGTTCCGAGCCACCGCTCTGTAAGAAGAACTGGCATGAAACTCACAGGCTATGCTCTTTTAAATTATCGATTTAAAAACCAACTATCATGTTCCCGTGGGAACTGGATGTTAAAAATATCTATAGATCATTTGGATGAAGTCGCTGACCGTCACTTTATAAATTATATTACTGCTTTAAGAGAATTCCGATCCGCATTGGCCCACACAAAACAAGCTACTTAAACACATTCAACGTAGACTGGAGTGCCTTGAGCTTCTTCCAAACATTCTGTTTTTTGACATTATAATAAATTGCTATCTCATTTTAATTTAAGTTGAAAACTTAATTTAATTCTGAATTTTACAACTAACATTTATTTGCGGTTAATAAATATATAAATAATTTCTAACAATTACACCAATTGTTTATTTATTTATTTTATTTATTTATTTATTGATAAAAGATACACCATCAACATATAATTTTACATTGGTAATTAGTTACACACATAAAGAAAAGTTAAAAGATATGCCTCTACAGGTATATACAACACTATATAATGTATGTCAACAATAAGAGTAAAAAATAATAATAAAAACAAACACTAACGAACCATATCAAAAAAGAACAATATTAATAACATATATTTACATAATAATTACCACTTATTTTCTTGAATAAATAATTTCAAACATTTATTTTTAAAAACACGCTCAGAATCATGAAAAATGTCGATGCTGCTGGTATGAACATTATTGTAAGTATGCATGCACCGATGCAGTGGAGCACCCCTACCTAGGTTAGTCCTACAATAAGGCACAACAAAGTTTTTATTCGTAGGGTGTCTAGGGATACGAGAAGGAACAGCAATATTAATTTGATTTAATAAGTTGGAACAGACTAAGTTCCCATGAAGAAGCTTGTGCAATGTCATAAGATCCAAACATTTGCGTCGATCAGCTAGTGTATTCATTTGAAAATGAGAAAGTCGAGCACTGTAATCTGCGCCGCGTGGACAATCCCTACTTCTGTAAGCAAGATAACGAGTAAAGCTCTTTTGTATTCGCTCTATTCTTTGAGAATGGACCATGTAGCTAGGATTCCAAATACTTGAGGCATATTCCAAATAACTGCGAACAAGGGAGTTATAAATAAGTGTAAGAGTGTAAATATTTTTAAAATCTTTACACATCCGCTTAACGAAGCCTAACATTTTCCAAGACTGTGTAACAATGGTGTCAATGTGTTCAATAAAGTTTAGCTTTTGATCCAGTACAACACCGAGATCGCGAACTTTAGATGAATCTTTTAAGACCTGCCCCGATAAAGAATAACAAGATGCAACAATATTTTTCCTTCGTGTGAATTTTATGTGACTACACTTTTGAGCGTTTAGTTCCATCTTATTAGTTATACACCATTCACTTACGGCATCAAGATCTCTCTGTAACAAAGAAACATCTATTGCATCGTTTATGCACTTGTACATTTTTAAATCGTCGGCGAATATAGAAAAGTGACTAAACTTAATACAATTAGAAATATCATTTATAAAGACCAAAAAGAGGATTGGGCCAAGATGCGACCCTTGAGGCACCCCAGATAGGGCAGGAAAGTCATGTGATTTAAAACCATGAACAATTACACTCTGTATTCGATCCTTTAGATATGAGCGCAACCATCGTAGGAGGTCACCATGAATACCAGAAGCTTTAAGTTTAGATAGCAAAATTTCATGATTAACCTTGTCAAATGCGCCAGAGAAATCAGTGTAAATGGAGTCGACCTGAAGCTGAGCGTCAACTGATTTAGTTATTTCAGTCACATAGTCCATTAAATTGCTAACTGTAGATTTATTCTTGCAAAACCCATGCTGAGCATCCAAAAGAACATTTTTGAAAAAACTAGTCATAACTGGATGTACTATACTTTCAAATATTTTAGCAAACAAGCTAATAATGGAAATCGGGCGATAGTTCCTTACATCGTCCCTGCTACCTTTTTTAAAAATTGGAACAACATTAGAACGCTTCCATTCAGATGGAAGCCATCCTTTTTCAAGAGAACTCTCAAATATGAGCTTCAAAGGAAGTGCCAAATGCTTGGATGTCTTTTTAATAAATAGTGGAGGAATACCGTCAGGACCAGCTCCCTTGCTGGGATCAACTGAATTTAATAATCTTCTGATCTGATGCTCAGTAACTTCAACGCTATTGAGACAATTCTGGGGACAGCCATCAACTACATCAGGTACATGGTTATTATTATCCGATTTAGAAAATATAGAAGAAAAGTGTGCTGCAAAAATATTACATATTTCCTCTCCTTTCGTTGCTGTCTGACCGTCCAGATGCATTTCCTCAGGGATATCAGAGGTTCCTTGACGGTTGTGACGAACATAGGACCAGAATTTTTGGGGATTACGCTGAATCATCATCACAGCCCATTAACGTCCCACTATTGAGCACGAGCCTCCTCTCACATATCAAGGTGTGAGGGTATTGGGTCATACTCCACCACGCTGACCCAGTGCGGATTGGTGGAGGCAGGTGTGTGGCGTCCTGCTGTTAGAATTTTTCAAACCGCCCATAAGGCCTCTAACATGGCTTAACGACTACCACATTTAGTGATAACCGGGACCAACGGCTTAACGTGCCTTCCGAAGCACGGAAACGCTCGATATCAAATGCCACACAAACGGTCACCCATCCAAGGACTGACCTCTGTAAACTCTGCTGTACTTCGGCGATCGTTTCCGACCACCGAGCACCGCAGAGCTACGAGCGCTTCGCTTTTACGCTGAATGGAAAGCTCAATATCTTTAATGTAAGAAGTGTAACAATTTGATATCATAGCCTTAACACGACGATTACAAATACCTAACTCTAACAAATCCCTAGGATTTTTGTAAATTTTACATTTTTTACGAATTTTTTCTTTCTCTTTAATAATTTTAATTAAGTTACGTGTAAACCAAACCGGATATTTCATATTGCGAACTTTTGTTTTCGGAATAGTTTCATCAATAATTTCATAAATAATCTTATAAAACTTAGATACTGCAGCATCGACATCCAGCATGTGACCCAGTTCAACGTCCCAGTCAACTTGACTCAATCGGGAATTAACTTTTAGATAATCTGCTTTTTTGAAATTGTGCGTAGCGAACATTTTGCTCTTTAACAACTGTGGTAGTGATAAATTAATATCAATTTCTAAAGCAGGATGATGTGAGTCAAGTTTACTTAATGGACAATGACATTCTGTAACGAGCAAATCACTTGAATTACTTAAAACCAAATCAAGGACCCTGTTGTTAAAGTTCTTGATACCATTACATTGAAACAGATCGTTAAGAGACAAAAAATCAATCAACTGGTAGCCTAAATTACATGAATAATTAAAAGGCACCAATTTGTTTTTACTTGAATCGTTAAGCCAATCAATGAAACCTAAGTTGAAATCTCCCAAGATTACAGTATTATTTCCAAATGACTGCATTACACTATTACAGTTGTCGAGAAATACATTAAATTCATTAGCAGTTACAGGAGGAGCCAAATACACTGCGCAAAATAAGTACTCCACAATTTTTCCATGCAACCTCGTTTTAACAGAAACCCACAAGTCCTCGCAAATGCTCTCAAAGTGGTCCACTCTTTTGGAACTTAGAGTTTTTTAGAGTTCTTGTACTTGCATGTAATGATTTATAATAGGGAGAAAGATGCTCAGACACAAATACAGGTGATTTTTTGCCGCCATAACCCAGAACGGAAGTGTTAAGTTTGTCCTTTTGATTGACTTTATTAAATCTAGACACAGCTGCCAATATTTCGTCACGCTTTTTTGTTGTCTGAAGTCTCACTATTATTGAACGTGGTCGGTCATTACCTTCGTTCATCTTACGAACCCTGGTGCCGTTTAAAACGTCAGTATCAAGCAATGATACTGAGACAACCGTGCACAGTTGGTGGGTTACGGAAAGTAAATTTTCATTTTTGTTCTCAGGGACACCGTTAATCTCAATATTGGTATCACGCGAATGTTGCTCAATTAGATTCAATCTATTTGTGAGATCGATCACTTTACAAGACATCGTGGAGTGTTCCTTGTTCAGCAGTTTCAACCTTTCCTGAGACGCCAATAAATCGGATTTCATGCGATCGTAATCCGCACTTAAAAATTCCATTGAATTACGCAACTCACGCAGAGCAGCTAACTCACTTCTAATATTTTTAAATTCATCCGAAAAGTATCTTTTGACTGTCATTTCTACTGATTCCGCCACAGAAAGTTGAATTTCCCGACGAATTGCAGAAAGCAAAGAGTCGTCGACCAGTGGAGAAGTTACCGGAGACGGTAAAATAGTCTGTTGACACACGGTCGACGGTTTCCGCAGAGTTACATTATTTCCATCGGAGCGCTCAGTGGCCCCGTCCGAATTAACCAAGTTCGATTGCACACGATGGCCTTGGACGGGAGTGTTGGTATTATCTAATCTCTTTTGTTTACTTTTACATAGTGGACATTGCCATTTTTCTCTCTTTTCTTTGTCCATCAAACTAAATAATTTATATGAGTAATTGACGCATTCAATGTCGTATACGCCATCACAAAGGCTACAAGTCAAAAACTCACGGTTTGTTATCTTCTTCGAACAACCCGCACACATATTAAGTTAAGGCGGCATGTCGGTACAGCGGTAAATTTCTGTTTCGAGTCACAGCTGATTCACGGCTCACAGCGGCGATAACATATACAAGGATTGATGCTTGGAGAACAAGTAATGAAATGGTCGCGAGACAAAGGACGTAACCGCCGTGCACACCGCGTCGCTTACGCGTTTACTTCAACACACAATGCACTCAGAATCTTGAATATTATTTTTTTGCACTGAGATGTTTATGAAAATAAATTTTAACAGTTAACACTATAATATCTTCAATTCACTGGTTTTACTTGTATGTACAATTAAAAAGGAACATGTATGATATTTTTTCTGTACTAAAAACGAAAAATATACCGGAAAATAAACAATAATAATCACGGACGGAAGCGTATAGATGTTACTCGGTCGACGGATCGGATCTGTCTGTTTAGTTCAAAGAAAAGTGCCATTAAGTACTTGTGATATGGATACTAAATTACGGATAAACATATATTTTTTTTTTGTAAATACATACTTAATATACGTAGGTAAACACTCAGGCCAGAACAAATATTCATATTTATACACACAAAGATTTGTCCTGTGTGGGAATCGAACCCACGACCTCATGGGCTGAGTGCAGGTATACTAACCTCCACGCCATATCGGTCGTCATAAGGTTCATAATATTGTTGGTATCAATTATGTCTTACCTATATTATATTGGTAAAGGTCCATTATCATATTACTTTATCCCGGTTTCCCTAGACGTAATTATAGGGCAAAGGGTCTGCTCACTGGTTCAACCAGATTTGACTGAATTTCAGTTATTAAGTGGAACCACTGCCGTCTGACCTCCGTAACCCAGAGAGAAACATAAATAAACCTAATAACGACTGCGATATATGTTCATGACAGCCGGGACCAACGGCTTAACGTGCTTTCCGAGCAAACGATAATTACGCACATAACTTCGAAAAGTGTGAGCGCGCGAACTCGAGACCCTCTGAATTTAAAGGCATTTTAGGCGAAACAGTTTTGTTTTATTAACGTGCGATACCAAAGAAATCATTGTACACCCAGTTTAAGTAATAATACCTATACTAATACATGCAAAAATAGATATTACAAAATAAACCCACCATTTCTGGCCCAAAACTAAGCGAAGTTTGTAATAGGGATGCACAACGGGTAAAAATACACACATTATCTTAAATAGGTGGTAAACATAATTAAATAATTCTATGAAAATAATACGACATATTTCTCTATGTGTCGTAACCACTAGGCACATTTAAAGCCTGAAACCACGCCTGTAGGCCATTGAAGGCAATATCTTTAATAGTCATATTGCTGCTTCATTATACTAGGTGCTCAGATTTATTTGCCTAATTTACTTTGTCTGATTTTAATCAGTAAAATATTATTTAAAATCTACATATGTATACGTATATATTAGGTATTTGTGCAACTGTAAAACTTCAGTGTTCCTTAAAGTTTAATTTCTTTTAGTTCATTTATAACCTATAAACAGATAACACAATCCTAAAAATGACAAAAGTATAATTTAGAACTAAAAATTGCTTTTGCGAGATTTCAGTTATGTCATGCAATGACAAATAATATTTTGTAAACATTTAAACTACACCAATAAATCAATGCCTGTAACGGCATATGAAGTTTCATTGTGCATTGTGACTATAACTTTTATTTTGTCATAAGAAATCGATATTTCGGAAATAGATTCATCTTAACGAGTATCAATGGGAGTTGTTATAATTAGTATTGTATCAGCACTCCGCTTCTAAGGCCGTGGGCTCGATTCCCACACAGGATAAATGTGTATGCATAAACATGAATATTTGTTCTGGTCTGTGTGTTTACGTATGTAATATTATAGTATTTACAAAAATAAGCATTTATGTTTGTTTATCGGTTATTCTATATCCATAACACAAGCTCTTAATAATAAGTATCATCTCGGAACTAAATAATTGGTGTGTTTGTCAGAAATTAATAATAATAATTATAATATTATCATTTATTATATAGCATTATGAACCACTTCCAGTTTAACAAGAAGAGTTTAAAAAGATGTAGTTAGAAAATTTTTGGCCTTGACCTAATTTGAAAAAAATATTCTTCCCTTTATTTTGAAATTAAGAAATCATTGAAGAAAAAAATTGCATGCATAATTTTAATAAATACTAGTCATATGTTGCTTTTAATAACAATTAGGCAGCTCTGAATTATCCTATAGTCAATTTGCCACCAAAGGCAGCGTTTCATAAACAGGTAGAATGTTCTAACATGTTGCTGGTAACCAATTAATTTTCGCGAGCATTAAAGAAAAATCTTCTGCTAGCGCTCGCTTCTATTCTGCGCAATTTTAGAATGTTTTGACAGATCAACCAATTAATCATCATAATCTAGCGTTATTCTAGTTGCCCTAGACATACTTCAGCCAAGGGCCCAGGGTCTGCTCACTGGTCTAACAGGATTTACAAAAATTGAATTTAAAAGAAACCCTATTTCTTGTGCTTTCAGAGGCTGTCACTGCATGTAGCAGTGGTCCTCCTGGCAGTGTACCACACTTGCCGAGCCGAGAGGCCAGCCCGAGCAATCCCGAGCTACTCGAGCCAGAACTACGCCGTATTTGGGGCTCCGATCCGAGCCGACTTGGATGAGGATGGCTACTTCTACCCGAAGCCTGCGATCCCATTCCCCCCGCCACAGCCAGTGATACCGCAAGAACCATCAGTCAAGACAGAATATTATTACCCCAAGCCTGAGAAAACAGAAGGTTACGTGTATGATAAGCCACGTGTTCCATTTCCGCCACCTACGAGAAGACCTCCCCCTCCTCCTCCACCGCCAATAACAAGGCGTCCCCCTCCACCGCCTCCCCCTCCCACGAGACCACCACCCCCTCCACCGCCTCCCCCTCCCACGAGACCACCACCCCCTCCACCACCGCCCCCTACAAGGCGCCCACCGCCTCCCCCCCCACCCCCGACAAGACGACCCCCTCCTCCACCCCCACCCCCTACAAGACGTCCACCCCCGCCGCCGCCTTCAAGGCCTCCCCCAATATACTCTACAACAGGATACTATTACTCCACACCGCAAGTTCCTTTCACTTATCCAACGACCACTAGTCGCCCACCGCCGCCCACTACTGCAAGAACGTACCCTCCATCTACTTATTTACCACCAACAACAACTACCAGGAGGCCGCCTCCCCCGCCCCCACCTCCAACAAGACCTCCTCCACCACCGCCTACCCGACCTCCTCCACCACCGCCCACTAGACCACCACCCCCACCTCCCACAAGACCACCACCCCCACCTCCCACTAGACCACCAACTCCAAAAACAACTGGATACTCTTACCCTATACCCAAGACTCCTTTTACACTTCCGCCCCCTACTACTACTAGGAGACCCCCACCACCGCCACCTCCGCCTACATATTTACCTCCGTCTACTACACGAAGACCACCATCGCCTCCTCCGCCGACAAGACCCCCTCCTCCACCTACACTGCCTCCAACATACTTGCCACCTTCAACTACTAGAAGACCCCCTCCACCACCTCCTCCGCCGACATACCTCCCACCGTCTACTACTAGACGACCACCTCCTCCACCTCCACCCCCGACAAGACCTCCGCCACCACCTACCTATTTACCTCCTACAACTAGAAGAACTCAACCACCTCCCCCGCCTCCGACACAACCCCCTACATACCTACCTCCTTCAACGACAAGAAGACCTCCTCCACCGACCAGACCTCCCACAAGGCCACCTACTTATTCAACAATTCTAGATAACTTTAGAACTACAGGTTACTATTATTCAACGCCTAAAGTTCCTTTTACTTACCCCCCTACAACAGTACGACCACCTCCGACTACTCAGAGAACTTTCCCACCGCCTACTTATCTACCACCTTCCACAACTAGAAGACCTCCACCACCACCGCCGCCACCCACTCGACCTCCACCACCACCTCCCACTCGACCTCCACCACCACCTCCCACCAGGCCTCCACCGCCACCACCAACACGACCTCCTACACCGCCACCAACTAGACCCCCGACCTATTCTACCATAATCGAAAATTACAGAACAACAGGGTATTACTACTCTACTCCAAAAACTCCTTTCACATATCCTCCAACTAGACGCACTCCGCCACCTACAAGACCTCCACCACCACCGACGCCCCCTCCGACCTACCTACCCCCTTCTACCACTAGTAGACCACCACCACCCCCTCCACCTACAAGACCACCACCCCCACCTACACCCCCTCCCACTTACTTACCCCCTTCAACTACCAGAAGACCGCCACCACCTCCACCTACCAGACCACCAACTCCGTACACAACTAGAAGACCCCCTCCACCGACATACAAAACTCCAGCTACATACTTACCGCCAACAAGGCCACCTCCGCCACCAACGCCACCTCCGACATATTTGCCTCCTTCAACCACTAGAAGACCGCCTCCTCCTCCTCCACCTACAAGACCTCCGCCGCCCCCTACACCCCCGCCGACTTACCTACCCCCTTCGACTACCAGGAGACCTCCAACGCCACCACCTACTTACAAGACAACAGGCTACACATACCCAACACCAAACGTTCCCTTTACTTACCCGCCAGTGACGTCTAGACCGACTTCACCTCCAATAGTGTACATACAGCCCACGACAAGGAGGCCAAGTCCTCCGCCGACGTATGTCCCCCCTCCAACGACCAAAAGGCCTAACTACTACTACCCTGAGCCATCAAATCCTTTGCCTTACCCAGTGAACCCTCCAGTATACATCCAACCTTCAACGACGCCTCGACCTATCTACATACCACCTTCTACAACAAGAGCATCCTACATTCCACCATCCACTACCAAATATATCCCACCAGTAACTCAGGCTCCATTTACGACCCGACCGCCGTATGTTAACAACGAAGGTTACTTCTATGACCGACCACTAGTGCCCTTTGTTTATTAAATAAATAATAACTGTATGCACTAATTTTCTTATCGTCAAATAGCTTTTGAAAATATAGCCATTGACGATAAGAGATCCTAAAACATAAGTTGCCATAATTGTGATACCAAACTAAACGCCTGAAGCGTTAGAAATCGCAAATTTGTTGTTGTTTAAGTTTGTGTTAACAATAAAGTTATCTATTATAAATAATTATGTATAAATAATAATTTAGGTTTTGTTTAGTTACCATGGTTCTAGTGATTTTTATACAGTATGTATTGTATATTTTAATTGATATTAATTGTATTAATACTCAGAATTGTAAAACAACACTGCCTTCGACTAATATTGATATAGGAATTAAGGAGTATTTGTAATAAAATAATTAAAAATGTATGCGTTTTTGTTATTTCACACCTTGTCTGATAAACCGGTAATTGATAGCGATAATCAAATGCAGAGAGAGTCGTTAAAAGTCTTTAAATCTGCCCTATATTTGTAAAGAAGTTAAGTGTATTTAAGAGACATAGAACGTAAAGTTACGACGTAAACAAACCAGATTTTTTTTTAAAATATTTTATTGAATACTATTCTAGTAGAAATTATGAATTATTCTTAGACGACCGATATGACGTGGTGGCGAGAGTATTCTCTCTCAGCTCCTAAGGTCGTGGGTTCGATTCCCACGCAGGATAAATCTTTGTGTGCATGAACATGAATATTTGTTCTGGTCTGGGTGTTTTCCTATGTATATTAATAGGTAATGTATGTACAAAAAAATAGTACTTACGTATGTTTATCCGTTATTTAGTATCCATAACACAAGTTCTTAATGATACTTATCTTGGAACTAAATAATTGGAGTAGTGTCAGAAAATATTTATTTATTTATTTTGATACTAATCCTTCGAGAAATGGCTTCTCTAATGTTATAGACTTAATTATAGAAAAGAGTAGTTAACTGATAAGAAGAAATTTATAATCGGTGCTGCTTTGTATTTATAAAGGCTTAAAACTTCAGAAATAGTCAATGTCTGTCATATCTCAGAATTACAATATTTTCTCACAGCTGCGTCTTAAGCTATGCTTATATTCCTTATTGTTAGAAGCAAATTTTTTAAAGTCATATATAATTTTAGGTCAATGCTAAATTACTTTTGTAAAAAGTGAATTTATGTCAGTAGTAAATACATGCTTTAAAGCAACTTAATTACTAGCCTTGATACTATTATTTTTATAAATATTCGACCTTCAAAGAAAAACACATTAAAAAACATCATCATCTCAACAATATTACGTCCACTGTTGAACATAGGCCTCCCCAAGAGATACAGATAGAGATATACAGATAGAGGTATATCTCTATCTGTATATCTCTATCTGTATATCTCTATCTGTATATCTCTATATGTATATCTCTATCTATATATCTCTATCTGTATATCTCTATCTATATCTATACAGATCTAATATCAGAATCTATACAGATAGAGATATAGAACCATCCTAAGTTACCTGCATACTCCGGCTTCCTGCCGCCTTGACCAGAACGGTCCTTCAGGTGGTAGGCCGTTCTCTACTACGTTTGCCGGTTCCTTTACGCCAGTCGTAACTTCTTTGCCCGCTGGGCAATAGTATGCATCTTTATAAGGCCTACAGGGAGGTGAACGGGCCTATGGGGATCCGACCTAAGGAGCCCAAGCCAACCTCACCTGCAAGTGGTGCACCTGCCGATCAACGGACGAGGCTCTGGCGAACATAACTGTGACCGGTAAGCGGCAATAGGCTCGCCACCTATTACGTGGGACCAACTATATCATTGGCGAAGTGTGAGCATATATTATGGGAATGGCCTACCCCGGGAAAACAAGCGTGAATGTATGTTGTATATGTCACCGTAAAATTGTAAATAACGTTAAATTATAATCTATCCCGCGATATTGTAATCTGTCGAAAAATTGTGATCCGTAACAAACTGCTCACAATTTAACGCATTATTTTTCGATAGATTATAATCTATCGAAGACAAACCATCAGATTGTAAAATGGCATGCGACAGAACGCACCTCGCGCTCTGATTGGTTGAACTTCATGTTCTCCGCTCAGCCGACCGTCATCGCCATCTTCGGTTGTTATTAGTCAAATTCATTTGTTGTGAAATGTAAACAAACAGTGTTTTGGTGATTTAATTTAAGAAGTGCAGTTAAATATTTTTTTTGACTGATACCTATGTTTGATTCCTAACTCTATCCAGCCCTTCCCTGGTTGGCCGGTCTTGATGGCAAGACCAGCCAATCATGAGCAGGCTTTAAACAGTTGACAATTTAACGCGCGACAGATTATGATTCAAAGTCGCTCAGCGTGCAATGGAGAGAGCTATGCTCGGAGTGTCCCTACGTGATAGAATCAGAAATGAGGAAATCCGTAGGAGAACCAGAGTGACCGAAATAGCGAAGCGCGTTTGCAGGCTGAAGTGGCAATGGGCGGGGCACATAGCTCGAAGAACCGACGACCGATGGGGCGTTAAGGTTCTTGAATGGCGACCATGAATCAGCAAACGTAGTAGAGGGCGGCCCCCAACGCGATGGACCGACGATCTGGTCAGGGCGGGCGGGGAGCCGGTGGATGCAGGCGGCAAAGAATCGATCTACGTGGAAAGCAATTGGGGAGGCCTATGTTCAGCAGTGGACTTCGAATGGCTGAAATGATGATGATGATGATGATGAGATTATGATTTAACGGTTTGTCTTCGATAGATTATAATCTATCGAAAAATAATGCGTTAAATTGTTAGAAGTTTTTTACGGATCACAATTTTTCGACAGATTACAATATCGCGGGATAGATTATAATTTAACGTTATTTACAATTTTACGGTGACATATATATGCTACAGTGAGGCACTAAGTGTCGGGATGGTAAAACACCAGTATATAAAAAATAAAAAAAATTATTCTTAACATCATCGTTTGATATCTAATATAACTGTGGTCGTGGTCCACTTTTGAGTACCAAAGTATTATCTGAGCTTTTAAACCCCGCGGTTGCTAAGAAAGTAATTGAATAAGACGTAAAATGTATTTATGCATGTAGGTTTATTTTATTTAAGTATTAGTATTTATTTCTCTTTTTGTTTATCAAAATATACCTATGTGTTTTTATTATTTTCTTCACTCCCGGTTTTCATTTAATTTTAATCACCTGTCTGTCAATCAGTTGCCTGGAAGAAATCGCTGTAAGCGATAAGGCCGCCAATTGTGTCGCTTTTCTTTTGCAATTGTGTCCTTGTTTTATTTTTAATTTGGTGTACAATAAAGAATTTTCTATCTATATATCTAAAATTAAGAACAGTTACGTTGTAGGATTTCACGGTTAACGCGCGCGTACGAGCGTATGCACATTGTGACCACTTTCTAGATGTTTAGAACAATTACAACGGATATTCCACAAGAGAATAATTTAACACTTAATTAATAAAATTGTGCCGTATATTGAATAAGATGAACCGGTAAGAAATTGTTTTACTTAACACCTCCTTTGCACAAAGGGTTAGTACCTTAGTACTTTCTCAGGAAAGTATCTAGAAAGTATGTAACAAGGAAAAATGCTCTTTTTAATTAAGGTACTGATGGCATAGCTGCGCTTTCTTAGATAGGAAATAAATAATAATAAATAAATATTCTCTTACAATCACACCAATTATTTAGTTCCATGATAAGTAACATTAAGAACTTGTGTTATGGATACTAAATAACGGATAAACATATATAAATACTTTTATTTTGTAAATACAAACTTAAGATAAATAGGAGAACACCCAGACCAGAACAAATATTCATGTTCAGGAAAGAGCATCAATATTTAAAAGGTGTTATTGAATCATAAGATTTTGGAAAAATGCCATCACATATAAATTTATGTAAATACGGTGAAATAATACCATTGGGTCTCTACCTATGAACGTTCGACTCTCTAGGAACAGTCGAATAGACAGTTATGGTAATATGTTTGTATGTAAGTTTATACAAACCGTACAATGTGGTATTGTTACACAGCGATCAAAACTGCCATAAGACCAATAATGCCTTCTGCTATATATTAGCCCTCCATAATTATCTCCACCGTGCCGTGTGGTACAAGCCTAGAATGCCGTGTGGTATCGGCCTAGAATGTCGTGTAGTACCGGCCTAGAATGCCGTGTGATACCGGCCTAGAATGCCGTGAAGTACCGGCCTAGAATAGTGCCACCCCTCTTATCTCACGGGGAGTCGAAAGAGTCGATGAAGAGAAATCCTACCGGATGGTGAACAGCAGCGTCATTCTGCGTACTAGCTTCAACTGCGATCACTAACCCGTCTGCCCAGCGTGGTGATTATGGGCAAACCCCCCTAATAAAATGTTATTTATCGGGGAGGCCATGTTAAGCAGTGGACTCATAAGGCTAAAGTGATGAAATATCTGTAAATTGTAATGTACCCATGTTATGCAAATACATGATTTGATTGATTGATTGATATCTTCACAAAAGCCGATACTGCGCAGCTCTGACTCAATGACTACTTAAACCATTTATCAAGTCAATGATGATCTATTTTGCAAACCTTAACTCTCGTGAAATATGATGTCTTCTTTCATATGTACACTCCCCGAAAACTGTAGAGGAGCAGCTCTTAACCAGTTTAGTAGGCGTTGCTGGTTATATACATACTCAAAGGGTGATTTTTAGATTCAAAATAAATAAACACAGATTGTACTATCTGTGCTTATTTATTTTGGTACACAATTAAATTAGTTAAGTGTTAAATTATTATCTTGTTAAATTTCCGTTGTAATTGTTCTAAACATCTAGAAAATAAATGAACAAAGGTTATATTATCTGTGCTTATTGATTTTGAATCTAAAAATCACCTATGGAGTATGTATATAACCAGCGATTCTTAACCTCGCATATTTAGTTCGTGGGCAGTATTTGGATGGGTCGCATTGGAGTCTTCGTCGTCGTCGTCGATGTCAAAGGCCGGTTATTCCACTGAGGGCGTAATACTTTATCTTAAAAAATAGTTCAAAAGGAGAGGTCAGCTTTTGAATAGGTGACTGGTTGAGCGACAATAAAATACTGCGCGCATCCGTGCTTCGGAGGGTACGTTGAGCCGTTGATCCGGTTATTATATTATGTTATTATAACTGATATGGCAATGTAGAACCCCGATTTTATGCCCTGAAAACTCTTGCCTATTGCCTATGGTTCAAAATAAATGTTTTTTTAATTATTATTTTATTATTATTATTCACTTAGTGTTCATATAGCTGATGAATAACTTAACCCCTTTTTCATAGTTTGTAAAGAAATATGTGGCGAAATGTGGGCTCTTAATATGCCTCTGCTTCCCCCTTTAGGGAAACAGGCGTGAATGTATGTATGCATGTGAAGAGTTTAATAGAAGTCTAAACCAACAGACAAACTATGTGTATAGTTATATTGGACATTATTTATGTTCTAAGCAACATATAATGTACGTGTTAATTTAAATTAATTTAAATTTAGAAACGAATATTAAAGTTTATTTTTATTATCTTTAACGATACATTTCCAAACTTTACAAAAATGAAAACACAAATTCTGATAAATAATCCATTTTGCTTTTATTTCTTGATTATGGTACCGCTCATATCTGTCATTGTTGTTAAAAAAATATACCGTATTTCCATTCTGTTTATACAAAATTTACGAATCTAAATGATCCTGTTAATCTTAAAGACAATAAATTATATATATTTTAAAGTAGTCACTACATACGTTACACCTATCAGTTAAAAATAAAATCTACGAGAAAATTTCTAGTAAACTGTTTCTGGTATAACAAAGAGTTTAAAAATACATTTAGCCACAAAATCGTATACCTAAACACCTAAAAGCGACAATTAAACCTCATTTACTTTCAAACATTTTCTCTGTAAACCGCAACGCGTTCTGCCTTGTTCTCGCTTTCTTTCCAATAGGAAGACTCTCTGCATTCTTGCTGCGCTATTAATCAAACGGTAATATATAGACGACCGTACGTCACGCTTGAGAGGAGATTGATCAGGGCTGTCCATTCGGCTATGTATCGATTGATTTATGTGGCCAAATGGTGACAATGTTTAATGTGATAATGCTTGAAAATTGAAAGTGAAAATTGACTTTGTAATAGTTACGTAGAATAGCTTTTTGTCAATCATTATTTTTAACGTATTTGTAAGTGACAAGTGATTGTTTTTGTTAGATATTGACGTAACGACTTGGACTTGGACGAGAGACTCTCGGTTCAGCGTTGGTGGTGAAGACATCGTTGTTCTGAGGCTCCTATCTTACCCGGAAAGGCCCTGTGTAAGGGCGAAACACGTGTCGTGTTGAATAATTTCTCGTTTTTTCGGGAAATTATAGTAGCGCCGGAATTGTTACAAAAATATTTTTAATCCATCACTTGCTTACAATGGATTTCCGCAAATTAACGCCTGAATCAATAAATTTTTTAAGATATGGCGTTACTCGTTTAGAGTATAGGCAAGAGTATATAAATTAATAAACGTTTTTTGCATAATTTAACATTTTCATCACTCATAGTCAAGTAAAGTTCGTTATGGTCGAGTCAGGTGAAAGTAAAGTAAAGTAGTACTAGAAGCATCTATGAAGTGTTGAAGTCACAACACAATAAAATCACAATTCAAAGTAATATGCCACTTTCCTATCATATTGTTTTAGAGTTACGTTTGAAAATCCATTACATTTACACAATAACTCTCGAATTTACACAAGTTTGCAAATTAAAATACTGCCCCGCGTCAAGTGATTTAAGAATTTGCCGTTTTGTGGAACTGACCATTTGAATAACGAACATAAGGCTTTTGTTAATTTAGTTGTAAATAAAACGCTTTTTGAAATTATCACAGTTATATTATAGAAAAGCCCACTAAGCGCTGCACTGCGCTGTCTTATATCATCAGTATTTTGACAAGCTACAGCAAACTTACATTCATACATTCAACCCTATTACCCCGAAGAAGTAGGCATATTAAACGGGTCCATATTGACTCACCTAAAGTTCTTTATCCGAAATTGTTCTTCCTAACGATTTGTAATCCGAATGATCACTCCTCCTAAAATTTTTAATCCTAAAGTTTTTATTCATACTATTTGTAGTGCTACCGTCGATGTTCATAACACTCATGTTTCCGAAAATTGTTATCAATAAAATCGTTAACATACAATATTAAAGCTCCTACTGTTTTTTATCCTAACGTTTTTATCCCTAAACATAATTACCATAATATTTTCACTCATACTTAGAAAGAAACATTTATCTACTTATGATATGACTTTGTGTAGCCCTGATTGGTATGTCCTGAAATTATTATTATATTATATTATATTACAAAACAACTTTTTTTTTACGGTTATGTTTATGACTTTTTTCGTTTTCGATTCGTTTCTGGTACTTCGCCGGCCGCTACCGCGGCACGCTCGCTTCGCTCGCTCGGCTCGTACGTTGTGTGGTCACAGTTGTAACCTAACCTAAACCAAGAACTATAAATATGACCGATTTTTTTCTGGAACTTGGCTGAATGACCGCAGCGAGATTTCGCTCGCTCGGCTCGTGCATTATGGTCGCAGTTTTAACTTAAGATTTACTCTTATCTTTGCAGGTACACACCGCTCTAAATAAACTTAAAGAAGACGCTTTAATTAATAAAAACAAAAAACCAATTCATATAATTAGTGAGTGCGAAGCAAGCACTTCCTCAAATATACGTGCTAATATGCCAACAAACTTGAACTTGAGACAAGTAATATATCGTCAAAAAAACAAAGAAACAAAATAAAAGAGATTATTTGAAAGCTATAGCCGCTAATATTAAACTACTTTAGTTGAAATGTGTAAATGAAAACATGTATTTAACTACTTGTACCAGGGTACTGGTATTCTTATTTGTTATCATGTTATGTGTAAATAACTAAAACTGTAAAAGTTACGCAAAATTAATGTAAATAATACTGATTATTATGAATAAAAATAAATCTAAACAAAAAAGGTATGACTTTCAATAATAGTGTAAAAGATGGTTATGTTGACAAAATATAGGAAAAGAAATAATAGTATAATAGATGTTTATTGCTACCGACATTATGATGTTGAATGATTCGGAATTAAAACATTAGAGACAGAGTAGTTAGTAATTGTGATTGTTAGGATGAAAAATGTTAGGAAGAACATTTTCGGAGTTCCAATTTTCGGAGTTGAAAATTTAGGTGAACTTTGGCGCACCCATATTAAACACCGCAAGGCTGTTGCCGCTTACCGGATACTTTTATGTTCGCCAAAGCCTCGTCCGTTGATAAGCAGGTGCACCACTTGCAGGTGAGGTTGGCTTGGACTCCCTAGAACCTAGAACTCATTGGAACCCTTTGCTTTTTTAGGTATATACACCATTGTAAAATGTACGTCGACATTAAGAGTAAAAACTTAAAAATGCTATTGCATTATAATTCTTTATTATGTAAATAATCATCATCATCATCATCTCAGCCCATTAACGTCCCACTACTGAGCACGAGCCTCCTCTCACATATTAAGGTGTGAGGGTATTGGGTCATACTCCACCACGCTGACCCAGTGCGGATTGGCGGAGGCAGGTGTATGGCGTCCTGCTGTTAGAATTTATCAAGCCGCCCATTAGGGCTCTAACATGGCTTAAGGACTACCACATTTAGTGATAACCGGGACCAACGGCTTTACGTGCCTTCGGAAGCACGAAACCGCTCGATATCAAATGCCACACAAACGGTCACCCATCCAAGGACTGACCTCTGTAAACTCTGCTGTACTTCGGTGATCGTTTCCGTCCACCTAGCACCGCAGAGCTACGAGCGCTTCCAGGAGTGAATAATAATAATAAAAATGATCTTAAATAACAAATCTTTTTAAAAATACGCTCGGATTCAGGTAAGATGTCGATTCTGCTGGTATATAGGTACATTATTGTAAGTATGAATGCACCGGTGTAGAGAAGTACTCCTACCTAGGTTAGTCCTGCAGTGAGAAAGAGTTAAGTTAATAAAATAAGTTACATAGTTAAATATTTTCTTAACGCCTGCGCTAAACATATAAAAATCCTTTTAACGAAGATACTCTTTTATAAATCACTATAACGTGTGTTTCGCATACATAACTCGAATATTTTTTTATGAATAATGTGATATTTAAGTCATCGCATCCTTACTTATAAGCTAGATCAGATAAGTTAAATTAAAAATCTTAATCTAGATTGGAATTAATTGCTAATTATACACTAATCATAATTATTATTTCATGCAAATACTTTTAGCATACGACATACAAAACATTTTTTTTAATATAATGTACAAATTACAGTTTGTTTTACTGAGGGGAACGGCGGAGTAACTAGTTTGCTACGTTAGGAGAACTATGGTCTCCATAGGTATAGTTAATAAATAAATAACAATTTATCGCTTTTCATCATATCAGCATAAGGCTAAAGTCCACTGCTGAACATTAGCCACCTTAATAGATTAAATGGCATTGGGGGTGTTTGCCTGTAATCACCACGCTGGGCGGGTTGGTGATCGCAGTTTAAGCCAGTATGCAGGATGACGCTGCTGCCTATCATTCGATAGGATTTCCTTTAGTCGACTCTTACGACTCCCGTGAGTTGATAGAAGGTGGAATTATTTAATGGCCATAGCCACACACCACACATGGCTTATACAGTTTATATAAATACTAAAAAAACAAAGTTTAACCACCGATATGGCGAGGAGCTCAGTAAACCTGCACTTCACTTCAGAGGTCGTGGGTTCGATTTCCACACAGGACAAATCTTTGTGTGCATAAACATGAGTTTTTGTTCTGGTGTGGGTGTTTTCCTATGTATATTTAGTATGTATTTACAAAAAAAGTGTGTTTATCCGTTCTTTAGTATCCATACCACAAGTTCTTAGTAATACTTATCTTGGAACTAAATAATTGGTGTGAATGTGAGAGAATATTTGTTTATTTATTTAAATAATACTAACAATCTTTACGTCATTAACTCAGTTGGTTTTTAAACTAAATCTCAACACAAAATTACTTCGACCCATTATTAGCCTGACGGAATCGATTACAGATGTCAGAATTTTGATTAGCATTTCATATACAGTTATTTTTTAATAATAATCCTTTATTGCACATAAAACATAAATAGTTTACAAAAGGTATTTAAAAACTTAAAGTACAAAGGTGGACTTATCTCTAGTAGAGATCTCTACCAGCCAACCTCAGAAGTTGTGTATAAATTTGTAGGTACGGGATTAAATTTGGTTAAAGATCTTTGTTAAAAAAGGAAATAAAAAAAAACTTATAAATACCATGCATACTTACATACATTATATCAATATTATACATACATAAATATCAATATTATGATTAATAATGTTAAAATTTTATGCTTGAAAAGTCTCGCTTAGCCATTGATCACAGTTATAACTGAATATTCAATAATCAATATCTTTATTGCTCCCCACAATCAGTTACAATACGATGTTAAGGCGTCTAGGGATTCTACCAAGACCTAAAGAGCCAAAGCTAACCTCATCTACAAGTGGTGCACCTGCCGATCAACGGACGAGGCTCTGGCGAGCATAACAGTGTCCAGTAATCGGCGATAGGCTTGCCACCTATTACGTGGGACCAACTATATAATTGGCGAAGTGTGGGCATTTAATTTGCCTCTGCCTACCCCTTCGGGGAAACAGGCGTGAATGTATGTATGTGTAAGGATCCGACCATTTTTTTTTTTGATTTACGTCGGTAACAAAATGCATTTACGCACTGTCTCCCGGCCAAAAGGGGACCGAGAGAGGTATGTGGGACTTACCACCGGCAGACACGACCGCCAGCAGTAATACCCACTAAAAATCTTCCGACGACGCCCGCCGCTTGTTGAGAAAGAGGCGGGGTGCCAGTACCTGGGTTGCAGCTCTGACACCCCGCCCGCGGCCAACGTCCCCCGGACCAAAACCGGGAGGACCTCCTCAGAGAGACGCAGTGGACGCGCCCCTCCTACCTCCTTGTGCGACCATAGCGTGTGTGGCCGACTTCTCGAAGGGTCCATGGTTAGACAGCAGGGCCCCCCTGCCCCCGCTGCCTAAGACCCTCCTGGCGCTGCTTGACGGGCCCTCCTGGCCCGCCCGCTGCGCCCTCCACAGGTCCCTCTTAGTTTCCCCCCCGGTAGTCAGTACTAAGGGCACCCAGAGTCGCCAATCTCTGGGTGTTACCTTTTCCCTGGCGCCTCCTGCGTCCTACCGGGAGGTACTCAGCCCCCCCACCACGACAAGGTGGAGGTGTAAGGATCCGACCAAGATTTACGGAGTCCAAGCCGATCTTACCTGCAAGAGATGCACTCACGACCGACGGGCCCAGGCGAACATTTAAGTTTTTTGGTAAGCGGTTTATTATTTATTTAATATGCCTCTGCCTACCCCTTTGGAGAAACAGGCATGATATTATGTATGTATGGACGTATAATTAATTTCACATTAATATCATAATATCCGTAGGTAGGTAGCGTCATGCGTCGGATCGTTGCGCTCCCTAAACTATGGTTGAGCGTAACGCGTTTGCTCATGTCTACTATGTTTATCCGTAATTATGTTAATATTGGTAAAATAAGAGTTCTGTCTCCCTTTTTTTTTCAAATCTTGTGACTGCAGAACACAATTGTTTTAATATTATGTATTTTAATTGTAACTGGCGGGAGAAAAAACCAACCTTGACGATTTTCTTGCCCGTTCTTTTACGATCAAGCTCCCGCCCGCAGTGAATGGGCGCGTTAGTTTATAAGTATGACATTCATAAGAGCTCTATTGAGCCAAACTTGAATAAATGAATTTTTAATTTTAATCCTAGCATATGCATAATACCGGTATAATGCCGGTTGCCCTAGACTTAAGCTTAGGTTGGGGAGCTACCTGTCGGAGAGGGCGGTAGTCTTCCCAACGATGGGCGGAGGAGGCTGTCGTCGGCGTATGGTGTGCGGTGTTCCACAGGGGTCTGTCCTTGGACCACTCCTGTGGAACATCGGATATGATTACGTTCTGCGCTGTGTGAACTTGCACGGCGTGGACGTGATCTGTTACGCCGACGACACCCTCGTAACATCCCGGGGTTCTGACCCCCGGGATGCGAGAGTGTTGGCCACTGTCGGCGTCGCGGCGGTGGTCGAGAGGATACGGCGCCTCGATCCTTCGGCACGTAGTTCGGCGCTCCTGTGTAGCTGCCGCCGCCATGCGCCCAGAGCCTGTGTCTGAGCGTCTCGACGGACTTTCCGGCTCACACAGGTACTTTCCGGGCACGGGTGCTTTGGGAAGTATCTGTGCGACGTCGCCGGGGGGGAGTCGACCCGGTGTTGCCACCACTGTGACTGCGCGATGGATGATGCGCAGCACACTTTGGTGGCGTGCCCTGCGTGGGCTGGGCCGCGGTCGACGTTAGCCGCGGCCCTGGGTGGAGTGGCTCTCTCGCTGCCGACCATCATGCAAAAGATGGTCGACAGCGAGACGGCGTGGGAGGCGATGGCCTCCTTCTGCGAAGTGGTGATGTCGCAGAAGGAGGCCGCGGAGCGGGAGAGGGAGCGGGATCCGCTCTCTCTCCGGCTACGCCGTTGGCGCAGCGGGCGGGCCAGGAGGGCCCGTCAGGCAGACCCCCCGTCTTAGGCGGCGGGGGCAGGGGCCCCCTTCCGTCTCGCCATAGACCCCCCCCGAAGTCGGCCAGTTACGCCATGGCCGCACAAGGAGGTAGGGGGGGCGCTGCAAATTGCGCCTTCCTGAGGAGGTCTCCCCGGTTCTGATCCGGGGGACGTTGGCCGCGGGCGGGGTTCCAGAAGCTACAAACCCGGGCTCTGGTGCCTCGCCCCTTTTCAACAGCGGTGGGCGTCGTCTGAAGTTTTTTAGTGGGTAGGACTGCGGTGGTCGTGTCGGCCGCCGTGAGCCCCACACCCCCTCCCGGTCTCCCCCTTTTGGCCGGGAGACAGTGCGTAAGCAGCATTTTTTTACAGACGATAATAAAAAATAAAAAAAAGACTTAAGCTTAGGGCCCTGGGTCAGCTCACTGGGTCAACCAGATTTGACTGAATTTCAGTTATTTACATTAACTTATAATATAACATAATAATATTACATATAATTTCACATTAACAATATTTGTATTAGGATAGACATAATAATTACGAACTATGTGATAATTTCATAAATTTACTATATACAGTAAAAATTTAAACGTCTCTTACTACAATGGTTTCATAGCGTGCATTGTAACAGACAACTTTATTATATGGTAGCCGGTGCGATTTAGATTACGATCTAAATAAAAGTTGTTACTTCAAATATGCAATTATCTATTGGCATTATCTCAGTAAAAGAGATATTGCTATCAATCAAATAGATTTTATTGTGATGTGTTGTAATTATGCAAAATAGATGTATTTTATATATAAATTTCATATTTATTTTCATTTGGTACTTTCATGAAACATGTTCAAAGATGACTTATTATTGAAAATGTTGTAGTTATTTCAAATGCTTCCATAAATTTCTAACGATAATTATAGGACGTTTTAATATTTATTATTATAATATTCATTTTTATATGTTTTTTAATAAAATACAATTTAAAATGTACGAAATATTTTAATAATAATTAAAAATGCTTAATTTAATTTGAACTCTCATGAAGCACTGATGGAATTCGATTTTATGTATTATTAATTAGTTCATTTACTATGGACAGAAGTTTAAGCAAAATATAAAAAGGCAAAAAAACTGGTTCAGTAATCCTGCATACATACATACATATATTTACGGCTGTTTTTCTGAATGGGCAGGGAGAGGCATATTATACGCCCACATTCCGCCAACCATATTGTTGGTCCCACGTAATAGGTGGTGAGCATATTGCCGCTTACCGGGCACTGTTATGTTCGCCAGAGCCTCATCCGTTGATCGGCAGGTGCACCACTTGTAAGTGAGGTAGGCTTGGGATCCTTAGGTCTTAGCAGGTTCTATACACCACCCTCTTTCGTTTTCTCTTCCGCCAGTATATAACACAAAACTTTGTTTTTTATTTATGAAACGTTAGCGTTTGATGGAAGGAGGAATAGCTGAGGCGGAACGTAGGAAAAGATATTCTGAGTTAAACCAGAATTAACTAGGAGTTAGACACTAGGATACGCACATCAGAATTAGTTTTATTGCGTATTTTCGATATATTAGTATTAGTATACATTAATACTTATCCTACCCTTCCTATCTTGTTTAACATGCACATCTAGTTTTTAAAAGATGTAAATATCATTTCATAGTACGCTTAAACATTTTATTGGCATAACTGCGATAACATACTCTATATGATAAAAGATCTTTAAGCACTCAATGCGTCGTTAACAAAATTTTGGATTTTTTGACATTTACGTATTTTAAAAACTAGATGTGCATGTTTAACTAGATAGAAAGGGTAGGATAGGTATTAATGTATACTAGTGCGAAGTGCAATTATCGCTCGTATTGATTATACATATTGGCATATAGTACTTTCGTGTCATAAAGATATCGAATTTCGTAATATTTTAAGCATTATTTTCGAATACCTAAATTTCTATTTTATCACTGTATCAAATCATAACATAAGGACTATAAAATTATACGCTTTCTACCTTTACCGTATAACAAAACATTTAGATAAAACCTGCAGTGTCTACATTAAAAATATACTAAAATTTTATAAACATGTCTAGGTACTTATTCCTAGTACCCATTACACGCTTTATGCCAATATGATTTGAATTTGCGTGTTATTGGTACTAAGAAATAACTTTCTATAAAAATATAAAATTTAAGTGTCTTCCTTAAAATCAATATAATGTTCTTCATACTAAATTCTTATGAAAGCTCTCGCGCTACCGAGTTATTATATATTATGTGGTTTGAATCCAAGACCCTCTGAATTAAAGGCAAGGTGTCTCGCCACTGGGCTATCGCCACTCTTACTGCTACTTTAAAGTAGCATTTAGACTAAGACATCATTCTTTTAGACATTTATCGTCTCTTAGCCAATTCAGAGTTGTTGTGGTTTCTGTATTTTAATCTACTCTAAGCCTTTTTAAAGGTGCTCCCTCACCAGGAGCATTCTCCTGTAATGTAACGTTACAGGCCCAAGCATGACATCACTGAGGGATGAGAGCCGAGTATTACAGTGCGCAACTTGTAATGATACAACCTGTAATATTTTAATACAAAATGTAACATCAATGCGAAGAATCTACTTAACTAAATGCTCAAAATAGAAACAGAAATGTTATTGTACATGCGAATGCTCTTTAGTCCGGGAGACAGTGTTGTAATGTAATGCTCGAAATCGAATCTGAAATGTGCCTATACAGGCGAATGTTCCTGGTGAGAAAGCACCTTAAAGAACTTAGTGTAACAGATACAATTTTTCTCGAATAATAATTAAGTTCTAGTAGGTCACGCACATGAAGTCGAAGCACATGTTTTTACATATCAAAAAGTATCTTTGAAGAATATGTATATGTTTTTTTGGACAAACTCGTTTAGAGTATTTGTCAGTGTCAAGTAAATTGATGTATTAAATTATAACTATAATATGAATAATTAGTAGTATAACTGCATATGAATTTAGCATTGCAGCGTTTTAGTCACATAGTTATAGTAAATATCAATTAAATTCCATTACAGTCAATTCAAAGACCTACCCCAGCAAAGTCGTGCAGACTTCACTAAAAGCTTTTATGGACGTTTGAAATCAACGCGATATTATCACAATTAATTACAATATTCCACTTTCCAACACTTCAATCGTGTACGTTGTCAAATAAATTATGTTTAAAAATTCACCACATTTTCACATAAGAAATCATATTTACACCAGAAAAAAATGCTGCTATGAGTCTATTTCGAGTTGGCGCCAAAAACATCTGTGTTTACCTATTTAAATGTAATAAACTTTATAGTGACCATAACACAAGTCGTATCGTATCATAAATCTTAATGTTGACGATATTTTTTATGTGCGCCTTATGTAACAACATAGGCTTGTTTGTAACATAATGTTTGAGTAGTTGTATAAATTGCACATAATATACGTTTCTCCTGTCAATGTGTCTTTTAGTACTTTTATGTATTGTTGTTAATGGCCATGCAGTGCGTGCGACGCCCGCGCTACGGTCCAGCGATTTGCGTCCGAATATGAGGGCTAGTGATGTGTCTAGATAGAGTTTATATCGATAAATATTTAGCATTATGTGAGTTTTGTCCGAAGCTGAGTCATGCAGTATGTTAACCACCAAAGGAAAGATCTTCCACAGGGTGTATGGAAGTTCCCGTGGGCCGCAATCAAATCGATGATAGTTTTGTGTAATATACATAGTGACAAGTAAGAGGTATGCCGCCCGTTTGCGCGATCAGATCAGATTTCATTTATTGCAACTGCCAAAGATGTTCACTACAGGCGGGACCAGCGGTATAACGTGCTTTCCGAGGCACAGAGCAAGTGGTAATTACGCACATAACGTCGAAAAGTCATAGCGTTTAAAGCCTCTGAATTAGAAGTCTATGAGTCTTGCCACTGGGCTCTCGTCCTTCTTCTTTAACTGACTGATGGAGCGTTATGGTTCTTAAATTCAAACGATGGTTGCCTTTTGGACGAAACGGCGGAAAATAGCTATCAATAGGCGCGAATCAGTGGATATAGTAATGTTGAAGGCCTATGCTGAGCACTGGACTGATATGATGATATCCCGTAAGTTATTCACCAAAGCTTAGAAAAAATGTTCAAGACATTGAACTGAAACGGCTAGGATATAACTGTAAATGGCATATACTACATTCACCTCTTCTACGCTGATGATGATGAGATAAAGAGTTCTAACTGCTGAAAATGTCAAAAATCTGCAACTAATGCTGGAGATTCTAAATAAGGCGTTCTTATGATATATGCTTCTTAATATGGACAGGAGCAGCGTAAAAGTTAAGACAGCTTGGCCGTCCTAAGCCGTTAACTGTCGATTAGTAATTTATGGAATTTCAACGCTGCTGTAATACATTAGAGTTTATAGTTCAGGTCTCTGACTGTGAGCGGCTTTCTAGCTAAAGGATCAAGAACAAGAACAAAATCGGATTTGCTTAAAAGTGGTTAAAAAGATCAACCAGCATTTTACGATGGTGGAAATTAAGCTGCAGTATAGTGAAAATGGGCTGCAGTCGGAACACTAAACGGGGTGCTAGTAGTATTAAATTATTATTTTTGTTTATTTATAAAGTATATTGTATATAAGTTAAAATCAATGTCCTACAAAACTTTCCAAAAAGTTTAACTGCAGGATCAATATTAGTGACAACTAAGATTAAACATTAGATATATTTTTTCGACAATTACACTATATTAATTAAAAATAAGGAGCCAAGGTAGCGTGTTGATTAATATTATTCAAATTTAAGAGTAGGAGATACCTTCGTTTCTTTAAGGTTTTTTTTAAAGCTTACCTAGCTCCATATTTTTTTAAAAACGTCCAAGTGGTCCAGGCGTTAAAACGAAAGAATACGATATACAGAAAACTTACGTTCAACTATGTATAATTTATTAATGAATTATTTAATCATAACCAGTTAGCTAATTATTTACATAAACAGAATTTTCATAATACATTTCGTCGATCCAGTCTTTTCATTGATTTCAAAATACTATAGTTTTTTAAGCCTATTGTTCTTTTGTTGTTTATAATGAAGTCAGTTTAAAAATACACAAATCGACAGAAAAGAAAGCACACATCGCATCACTACGTCTTGCAAAGGAATACCATCGCCGCAAGCGCTGACTACTGACTTAGACACTGTCACATTTTCCTGCGCAGACGCAACGGGTGCGCGTGTGTTTCAGTGGCTCAGTGATGTGAAGGACTTACGATGTCCAGTGAGGGTTCAGTGTCCGCTAGTTCCACGAGACTGAAACAGTTTGGACTGTACAGGACTATCGACGCCAGGACAGAGGACTTTCTTAGACTGTCGAGGAAACGTCAGATTAAGCAAGGATGCGCTTGCGCTGCTGTGTCTACAGCTATTACTGTTACCATTGTTATTGTAAGTACCTGTTTTTAATATTAATCTCCACGTTGTATAGATAACCGGTACTTTAGTAAATGTATTGTTGTGTGTTTAACGAAGCTTTGGTTAACTTGCACCTAATTATTCGTACTAAAATACATATTTTTTTTTGGTAAATAGATCGTTTGAAGATCTCTAGTAGTTTAATCTAAACAAAATATAAAATCAAACACAATAATTCTTGGTGTACAATATTTTATTAAGCATAAAATATTATCTGATGGTTACAGAAATCAACTATATTTTTTTTATTAAATTTCATTACAACTGTATAACAATTTTACGTAAAAATGCTATTACTAATTAGTATTAATATACCTACTATTGCGATTCGTAGTTTCGGTCGGTCTCACTTACCGAAGGGTCACCAACGAGGGCTTCGAGTATAAACTAAACTAAAAGCAAAGGGAAGCCGTAACTAAAAGCGACTATACCTACGAACAATATAATTAGTAGGATTTATTATACATACAGTACACCAACGAGGTTTGAACTCAGTGCCCACTGTCTTCGAAAACTTAACCATTGGGCTACAATTGCCAATACTATCTTATCTCATAATGCTAAGTTCGCAAAATGCCAACGGCTCTTAGACCGTCTGTTTAGAGTCGAGTAATGTTCAATTTCGTGTAAAAGTGATAAAATGTATCATCTCGATAACATTAACTTCATTGAAAAAAGAACCTATGCGCAAAAGATCATTCATTCAGATAACCTTTTGAAAAAATGCATACTGAGAAGTTGATATTTTCAGAAATTTTATGTTGGCAAGAATACATTTTGAATAGTAGCCATTTTAAAAAGTTATATATTGAGAAGTCGTCATTGTGATTTTAATTACATACATACATACATATATGCCTGCTTCCCGAAAGGGGTAGGCAGTGGCATACTATACGCCCACATTTCGCCAATTATAAAGTTGGTCCCACGTAATAGGTGGCGTGCCTATTGCCGCTTACCGGGCACTGTTATGTTTCCTAGAGTCTCGTCCGTTAATCGGCAGGTGCACCACTTGCTGGTGAGGTTGGCTTGTTGGTTGGATCCCTGTACACTCCTATACCCCTATAATTACAGGTGAGGTTGGTTTGGCCTCCTTAGGTCTTGGTAGGATCCCTATACACCCCTATAATTACATCATCATCTCAGCCCATAAACGTCCCACTACTGAGCACGAGCCTCCTCTCATATATCAAGGTGTGAGGGTATTGGGTCATACTCCACCACGCGGAACCAGTGCGGATTGGCGGAGGCAGGTGTATGGCGTCCTGCTGTTAGAATTTATCAAGCCGCCTATTAGGCCTCTAACATGGCTTAACGACTACCGCGTTTAGTGATAACCGGGACCAACGGCTTAACGTGCCTTCCGAAGCACGGAAGCGCTCGATATCAAATGCCACACAAACGGTCACCCATCCAAGGACTGACCTCTGTAAACTCTGCTGTACTTCGGTGATCGTTTCCGACCACCAAGCACCGCAGAGCTACGAGCGCTTCCATATTACTTCCATATTCCATATTATTCCATATATAATTACATATTACGACATAATTGCTTGTAATTAAATGATATCACTGTAGCTACTATTATGAATGTCCCTATTGTTTAAATGTTGATTAATACAATCGTTGTTTACGGGATTCGGTTAGTGATGCAGTCGTTTGGTGTCTTGTTTTATAAACAAACATTGAATTTGGATGCCCATAACTTAAATTCATGATTATGTATTGTGTAATCAAACACTGAATTCAACTTTTTTCGTTATAATTCATCGAATTCTATCATAGTTTTAATACAAGGCTCAGGCCTTCTACCATAAGTTGAAATTAGATATCAAGGATATTTTTAAGCTGCCCACTAAGACCTCCAGTGCAATGGGTTTTTCTCTAGGTTCGTAGCAAACTTCTATTAGTCCTAGTTTACTTCACAGGTTCTAGATATCTTTTATAATTTAGGTAATTTCATTAACTAGTACCTTAGCTAAGTCCAAAAAATTTCGATAGAACATGGGTATCCACCCTAGGCCCTAGATAATTTCGCTAGGTCCTGGGTAATTTCAATAGGTCTTAGGTAAGTTTGCTAGGTTCTAGGTAACTTCATCAGATCCCAGGTTACTTCGCTAAGTCCTAATTTACTTCGCTAGGTCCTAGCTATTTCCTATTGTCCTAGGTAACTTTACTATATCCTAGGTAATTGCAAGTCTTAGCTAACTTGTCTGAGTTAATGATTATACAATATATTGTGTAATTTGCTCCAGTGTATCGGCTAGAACAAAAAACATTCGAGACACTAATTAAAATAGTTTGCAATAACGTCAAAAAGAAAGAAAATAAATTAAAACACGGTATTCCATTCGTGTCATACAAACACTACACTGTCAGGTTACTGCTCCGAAAACAATTATTAGTCGAATAAATTTTAGTAACAGTCGTTTAATGTCGATTTGATTGATGTTAAATGGTTGTTGAGTTGTGTACATCGCTTCCTTTCATGTTAGGAGGGCTCTGCTTTCTTTTTTTTACTGCCGCAATGAATGTGACATGCTGGTACGTACGTAGCGTAACATCGTGATCTACTTGCTTCGAGATAATTTATCGCGATGTACGATCTTTCTTAACTATATCGTTATACTTGCATGCTAGGTAAGGTTATTTCTCGTAACCTTTTTTGACCGCTTTAAAATTGAAGGAGGTTCTATATTTTTTATAGATAACTCTTTTATTTACTATTTGTTGAGCGATACTTACATATTGTCACGCCCATATTTACCATTTGGGGTGGTCAGAATCTTGTTGCAACCATTTAAGGCCACACTAGAAAATATTTCATTTCTTTAGGCGCTTGCTGCCGTGCCGTGTGGTGCGGGCTCAGAATAGCGCCACTCCCTCTCATCTCACGAGGAGTCGTAAGAGTCGACGAAGAGAAATCCTACCGGATGATGGGCAGCAGCGTCATCCTTACTACTTGCTTGAACTGCGATCACCTACCCGCTAGCCCAGCGTGGTGATTATGGGCAAATAACCCCATTAGATTGTAATTTACTTAGGAGGCCAATGTTCAGCCGTGGACTTGATAAGGCTGACCTGATGAAGCGCCTACTACGACAACCTTCTGGCAAAATATGAGATGCTAACATTCTAATGATGAGACGTTATACCTTCGTTAATTATTATTATTTAATTTCCAAAAAGAGTTTCTCTGTGTTTCACTAATTTGAGAGTCTATTAAAGCCGGGATCACCTCTCTTACAGATATTTTTTTTAAATATATATTTGCATTACTGCACACATGTTGTTCCACCTTTACACACTTACTTCAGGCAATTTATGAAATTTACACCAGTTATTTAGTTCCAAGATAAGTATCATTAAGAGCTTGTTTTATAGATACTAAATGACGGATAAACATACATAAATACTTTATTTTTTGTAAATACATACTTAATATACATAGGAAAACACAGAACAAATATTCATTCACACAAAGATTTAATTTGTTCTGTGTGGGAATCGAAACCACGACTCGCCACCACGCCATATCAGTCGTCAAATTAATGTTGCATCAAAATTATATAAATATTATGTTGTTTACATAAAACATTACACACACACGTATTTAATTAGTTACAATTAATAACAAACATTTTACTCGCACGCATTAAAATCTTAATAGAGTTAGTAATAAAACCAACGTTTACCAAACAACTAAGTCTAGGTTTCTTTATTACATGATTCAAGCAAATAATAAATGGGAGCAGAATTACCGGCCCTTTTGATTTGAGTTAATTTATACATATATACCTGTTTCCCCGAAGGCCACGCCCACGCCCACATTTCGACAATATAAAGTTGGTCCCACGTAATAGGTGGCGAGCCTGTTGCCGCTTACCGGGAACTTTTATGTTCGCCAGAGCCTCGTCCGTTGATCGGCAGGTGCACCACTTGCGTGAGGTTGGCTTGCGCTCCTCATATCTTGGCAGGAGCCCTATACTCATTTTAACCGAATACCTATAGAAAAGACTTACCTACAATGCTACTAATTGACTATTTTTCTATGAAATATTTCATAATTATAACTTTGTAGACTTTCTTAACTTTTATTTTTTTTATAAAACTATTTCGCTTCTTAAATTAAAAAAAAACTGCAAAGTGCGAATCGGAGTCGCGCATGAACCATTATGTATAAAAATGATACTGTTTTTTGTTGTCGTAAAATCGAAATTTTATCTACACAGGGTTATGGTATATTAGGTCGGGGAAAAAGTCTTTTCGCATAACGTAGGTATAAACTTATTATAAAATTTTTTTGACTGTACTATTTGTGTCTGGCTGGTTTTGGTAACATTAAAAAGGTTCCATTATGAAGAAAAGAAAAAAATAAAAAAAAGTTGTTTCCCGCTATTTTTCATTTGTTTTTCTCTCCATAAAAATGAGTGAATCTAATGAAGAAATTCGATACATTTTAAAATTTTATTATAAAAAAGGCAAAAATGCAACTCAAGCAGTGAAAAAAATTTGTGATGTTTATGGACCTGATGCAGTGTCAGTAAGAGTAGCACAAATTTGGTTCAAACGTTTTCAGTCCGGAAATTTTGATGTTAAAGATGCACCTCGCTCTGGTCGCCCTGTTACGAATAAAATGGACGCCATTTTTGAAAGAGTGGAGCAAGATCGGCATATTAGTAGTTACGATGTAGCTGAAGAACTGGGAATTGACCACAAAACAGTTTTGACCCATTTGAAGAAAGCTGGTTAAACAAAAAAGCTCGATATTTGGGTGCCACACGAGCTCACTCAAAGAAACTTAATGAACCGTGTACTCATTTGCGATTCATTATTGAGACGTAATGAAACCGAGCCGTTTTTGAAGAGATTGATAACTGGCGATGAAAAGTGGATCACGTACGACAAGAACGTGCGAAAAAGGTCGTGGTCGAAAGTTGGCCAGGCTTCACAGACTGTGGCCAAACCTGGCCTAACACGAAATAAGGTGATGCTGTGTGTATGGTGGGATTGGAAGGGCATTGTTTATTATGAGCTTTTACCGCCCGGCAAAACCATCGATTCTGATCTTTACTGCCAGCAACTGATGAGATTAAAGGAAGCAGTCGAGAGAAAACGGCCGGAATTGATCAACAGGAAGGGTGTGGTCTTTCATCACGATAACGCTAGACCACACACATCTTTAGCCACTCAGCAAAAATTAAGAGAGTTCGACTGGGAGGTCCTAGTGCATCCACCATATAGCCCTGACCTTGCGCCTTCAGATTTTCACCTGTTTCGGTCTCTGCAGAATTCTTTAGGTTCTGTAAGGTTGACCTCAAGAGAGGACTGCCAAAACTATTTGTCCCGTTTTTTTGATCAGAAGTCCCAAAGTTTCTACAGTAACGGGATAATGTCTCTGCCCACAAAATGGCAGAAAGTTATTCAACAAAACGGTACATATATATTGTAAATAAATGTAAATAAACTTTGAAAAAAATGTCTTGACTTTTCATACAAAAATACGAAAAGACTTTTTCTCCAACCTATTATAAAGAGGGCTAACTAAATATTCTGTGAATATTTCAAGCGTCTACCGGTTGCCGTAATCAAAATCAAGCCAAAATGAGAAAAAAAAACAATTTTTAAATTTTGTTGTTGCAACAACAGAAATACATTATTTGCAAAAAAAATACTATCAGGGTTCATGAGATTACAGCCTTTTTTTTTTTTATTTTTTTTTTTTTTTGGGATGGAAAATCATCAAATGACCTTCTCCCGCTGTGGGTGGAGCGGGAGGGTGTGTCAGACTTCTACTGACTAAAAACCATCCGTGTTCCTTCTTGAGCCTGTAACACCAGGGCCGCGGTAACCCTTTCGAACAATCCCGCAACCCCGGCAGGCTTGGCCCCTATGGGGCCCCTCGGTGTGCTGACATCTCTTTGAGGCGCGCGTGGAACACGAACGCGCCATCGACGCGGCTTGTCGTCTATGGAAGACGGACGGGCGGCGAGTTACCCATTATTCGCCGCCCACAAGCCAGCGCCTACGGTGGCCGAGAGTCGTCTCGCGGCTCCCGACGTCTCGGGCGTCCACCGCGGCGGCTGGGACCGAGACGAGTGATGTTCTCCCTCTCTCGCTCTGCCGCCTCCTTTGCTAGCATGACTGCTTCGCAAAAGGAGGCGACGGCCCCCCATTCTCTCTCGCTCCGGACCATGGCCTCCACCAAGGCCGAACGCGAGAGATCGCCGCCGCCGATCGCCGCTACAAGGACACATCGGAGCTCTGCCCAAGCAGGGCAGACCGCGATGGTGTGCTCCACTGTATCCTCCGGCCGATCCTCACAATGGTGACACCCGGACGTTTCCTCCCGCCTGATTCTGTGCAGGAACCTACCGAAGCAGCCATGCCCGGTAAGGACCTGCGTCAGGCGGTAGGTGAGCGCGCCGTGGCGCCTCTCTAGCCACTCCTCAAAGAGGGGACTTACCGCCACTGTCGTGGCGAGCCCATGAGATTACAGCCTGGTGACTGACGGACGAACAACGGAGTCTTAGTAATAGGTTCTCATTTCTTATCCTCTGGGTACGGAACCCCAAAAATGAGGTATATATTTCTCGATATAACTATCATCATCAGAACCATTTAAACAGCAGTTTCATAATTAATCAGCAGATTTCATCTTGCTCTCAATTTATGAGAATAATTACAATTATTATGAGGTGATTGTGATAACAAAATTAATTTACATTTATTTACACATCTGACTCATATTTCAAAAGTGACAATAAGCATCCATGTATCCTATTATTAAAATACTATACTATCAAACAATGTGTCGAGTGGTGCCACCCCCTCTCATCTCATGGGGAGTCATAAGATAAATCCTAAGGAGTTAAGAGAAATCCTACCGTATGATGGAAAGCAGCGTCATTCTGCGTACTGGCTTTAACTGCGGTCAGCAACCCGCCTGCCCAGCGTGGTGATTATGGGCAAATACTCGGATTAGAATCTAATCCGTGGGCAATTACCCCCAATCGTATGTAATCTATTGGTGAGGCCAATGTTCAGCGGTGGGCTTTATAAGGCTGGGTGACATGACTATCAATGATAGTCAATCAAAATTTGTAAATAAATAAAAGACATCTTGCGAAATTATTTGTAATATAAGAAAATCACAATTCGTTATTATTGGGTCTAGCTATAATTTGTGTTTGTGCTAAATTAAACTAGAATATATGTTATAATTATCAACGTGTTCTGTGTCTAACATTTACTTCGAGTTTTGAATGGACTAGGTAAGTGTAACAAAGTCATGCAACGAAGAGACTATTAGTACTTAGTACCTATAAGCATTTGAATTATTCTCTGTTCCTATTGTCTTTTGATTGTGTGGTATCTTTTGAACTAACTTTACTTACTTATTTTCATACACAAAAATTTAATACTTTGTTTTAATAATGAATGTTGCACGTGCTAACATCAAAAAAGTTATTCACACAGAATAAAATTTCCGAAACAAGTTACTGACTGTTCAAATATTTTTGTATATTTCAGGCATTTTTCCTGGTCTACATGGAATATGGAATGGAAGCTGCGTCTGGGCATCAATCAATATCTAACCCCAACTGGATTGGCTTAATAAACGATTCAATGGCCGCTTCAGTCAATGAGATGTTCAGTAAATCAAAATGGAATTTCGACCGAGCTTCTGTCAAACTATTGCCACTCCTTCTAAGAACTCTCAAGCAAAACAGACATCTTGAAAAATTTATGGAGGGTAATCCTAGTTCCAACCCTACAGAAGAAGGCAAAATAACTACAGAATTTACTTTTCAAAAAGACATATTTAATACAAGATCGTGGATGAAAAAACCTACATCCAGATTATTTACTTTAGAGTTTAAAACGACTCCGGTAGTTCGATTTAAGATACCAAATACAAATTCATCATATTTTTCCAAAATAAGAAAAATTAGAGATTACAAAAAAATATTAGCATATGTCGATAAAATGATCAGTGATCATACTAGTCCAATGGTAAAAGAGGAATCCAATTTTCGAACTGCCAAACCAAACACTTTGAAAAGCTATAACAATCACATCAAAAATATAACAAATCAAAAGAGAAACAAAATTGAAGTAAAAAGAAAGAAGAATAAAAATTTTAAATCTGAAAAACCAAATTCACAAGCGAATTGTAAATGTCCAAAAGAAATTAAGCAGTTTCTAAAGAAACTTTTTTCACATATCCAACTATTATTGAAAACTGGAAAAAATTCAACGGTGACTACAAATAACCATGCTATCTTTTCTCGATCAAAATCAACAAATCATACTCATACTCTAGTAGATAATTCACCAACAATTTTTTCAAGTAATAAGACAACTCAAACATTGCCTAACTCTACTAGGCACTCTACTGAACAGAAAAACAATATGTATAATCCTTCACGGATCTCAAAGCTAAGACATGTGGACTCTTTAGAAGACAGATCAAGTGCTGTCTTGAATATTATTTCACACAAAAACAATGAGATATTATCACAACATAAAACTATAGATAATGACACTTTTTTTAATCGTGAACCAATTTATGGTACTGATAATCTTATAACATCTTCTTTTAAGCGTTTAATTGATAATGGTCTCAATCAAAATCCTACCTTAGTACCACTTTTTACGAAAAAACATAGAAGCTTTAAAGAGAAAAAGCACTTGATACCACCACCATCTTACGACAGAATATCACTTATCAGTAAAAATTCAAGCTTCTCCCACAATAATTTACAAGTAAGCCAAAACAAGACATACGAATATACAACAGAGGTTCATAACTATCCGTGGCAAATACCTTACGTTGAACAAGTTACAAAAAAGAATTACATCAATTATGTCGACACTTTAAAGAAAGATATAAACTTTGCAACGAATACTATTGAAGATATAAACAAAATAGTTAATTTTGTTTCCGATAAGGATGTTGAGAAAAATACCAAAGCGTTTTCTAATCTACTAGAGACCAGTACTAATGTTATACTAGCTATAAACGAAAATGTTACAAATGTAGCGCATTCTGAGAATAAAAAAATACCTTTAAGTAGTTTTACATCGGTAGGACCTAGGATGTTTCCTTTCGAAATGCTGTCAGAAAGTAATAACATATCTGAACAACTGGCTTTACCGCAACAACAAAACGATCAACAACCTGTACCGACACTCGCTCCCATTACTTCAAATAACACTAGTACTAAAAACAATGAAACGGAGAAAGACTGCGCATCAAAACATTTAACTTTTTTCGAAAAACTTTTTCAAATAAAGAATGTAACAGAATATATCGATTCATCTATACAACTATCGACGGAGAATAAACTAAAGAGTCTTGAAAAAATCATAAACGAAATAAAATCGAAGTTGACTAATTCAAATAATGAATGGATGTTTCGCGATGAACAGTTAACAGATGATGAAGTTGACAAAACTCCAAGAGATGATGAAGATCATGAATACGATGGTGCAAGGCCACCATTAGGTAGATTTACATTTGAAGATTCAAAAGTAGATACGGCACAAACAGTACCAGACACTGGAGGAAAATATGATGATTACACGTGGAGTTTACCCCAGGAAACCAAAGATAGCGAAAAACTTAATTCTATGATACCTGAAAGCAGGTCGACTTATTTAGAAATTAATCGAAATGGATGGAGACACGAAGAACCAGAAGAGTATGACTGGAATACTAAATATAACCTTTTTGATGTAGTTTAAGAGATGTTGATTTGTATATTTGAATATTTGAATATTTACTGTATGTACTATAATAAAAGTGTCAGTTTTTAGTTTTTTTATTATTTCATTTTGTTCGTCATCAAGTTATTGTCAGTAGGTGTATCTGCGTGTTGCGACGTAGTCCGGCCATTTTCGTTTTCACGCATGTTTCCCCAAAGGGGTAGGGGTAGTTTTCTTCCTTTTTGGAGTGGACTCTTTGGAGTGGAAACTGGACACAGTGACAGCACTATTTTTCAATCTAGTTTAACTTTAAATCTTGTTTCGTAGCCCCTTATAGTTTATGACATATTGGCCATTATACCAGCGGCCTTTTTTAGTTTAATTATAACTTTTGCAATTGCTTTTGTCCTTGTGTGTGTTTTTACACTAAAACAGGAAAAAAAACCCGTAATTTTTAGAAGCTTGTACATATGCGCTCTAAGAAGAGTGTTTATAAATCAATAAACGTTGGAAATATAAGCGAAAAATTTTATACAGGAGTTTGATTTTTCAAACGATTCTTAATGCATGGGATCTCTTTTTTTACATACATACAATCACGCCTGTTTGCCCGAAGGGCCGAGGAAAATTATATGCCCACATTTCCCCAACTATATTTTAGTTCCCACGTAATAGGTGGCGAGCCTATTGCCACTTACCGGGAACTGTTATGTCCGCCAGAGCCCTAGACTTAAGCTTCCGGCCCAGATTTGCTCACTGGTCAGATTGGGCTTAATTTTAGTTATTACACCACCGCGGCGACCACCTTCTGACCTTCGCAACCCAGAGGGAATCATCATTATATGGTAAAATCAGCTGTCAGGATATTAGAAGGCACTGACTTCCTAATAACGACTGCCATAGATGTACATGACGGTCGGGACCAACGGCTCAACAATACTATCGAGCCACATAGCGTGCGGTAATTCCGCACAAAACTTCAAAAATGCCATAGTTGCGGGACATACCCTGCTTAACCCGAGAATCTGAATGTGAAGTCTATGAGTGACGCCACTAAGCCATCGCTCTTTGCACTTTCAAATGTCGAACTCAATATTAACGCTCCCATCTCCCACCTGGCAGGATCGTAAGTGCTGAAAAATCGAGCAAGAAACTTGTCTGCCAGCAGTGAAACTTAAAAAAAGATACGTTACACAAAATTTTCCCTTGATTCAGTAAAATAAAAGAACCCATCACAAATTGCATATTAATATTCATATGGTTTAAGTTATTTCTGGTAAGCAGTCATCAAAACAATTTAATATTAATAGTTTACAAACAATCATAGACATGGTAGATACTTGGCAAAAAGTATTACCTAAGTATTTTTAGGTTCAGATAAATAGAGTCATATGGATAGTGATTCACATAGATAAATAATGATTTAAATGTCATACAAAAAAGGTGTTAATAGGCTGATGTGAAATTAGGTGTCTTAAATCACATTGATTACTATGTTCCTGAAATAAACGCAGATAAAGTGACAGCTGCGTCTTATTTGTTTATTGATTTTTTAAATTATCTCAGCTATTGCTATTCAAGTTTTGACTTTCAGACTTTCTCTCGATAGTCGTTCCAAGCTCACAAACTGCATCAAGTATCAATTACAGCGATATAAGTTTAATACAAAATAATAACAAGATTTAACTAAGCTAGAAATCTGTAAATCTTTCATAAATGCCACAGTTAGTTTATTAGTTAAATTTTCACGCCTTAGAAAAATATGATGCAATTTAAATGAAGAAAATTTTATTCTAAAGAAGGATATTTTTTTCTTACGTCGATATCAGAATGCTATTACACACTGCCAAATGGTGACCGAGAGCGGCTGTGGGACTCGCTACCAGCAGACGCCGCCGCTTGTTGACAGAAAGGGGCAGTGCAAGTACTGGCGTGGGTTGCAGCGTCTCACATTCCGTCCGGGATAAAACGGATTAAAACCGGGACCGGTTAACTCTTTATGACGAATATTCTGGGTTCCTACGGGACCGTGAGAAATGAACTTTACAAACGAAACCAAAATTACCCTATTTCTATAGTTACACTATTTATAATTCAAGAAAAGCAAAACCTATTTGGCTGAAAATTGGTAGGGAGGGAGCTTAGTGCCAGGAGTCAGTCAAAGAAATCTTTTTATCATGTTCCCGTGGGACGTGACATAAAACGAAGCTATAAGTTACTTTTTATTTCCTGCTAGATCTCAATACCAAGTAGGTCGGTAAAGTACCAGTAGGTCACGTGGTCGAAGTCTCTGGCGGCTGCTAGTGTAAATGTAAATCAAATCAAATACTTTTTATTTCATAAACTATTACATAGTACTTGAAAACGTCAAAATTATAAAACAATAACAAAAACAAATAAAATTTAATTATACTAAAATCACGAAGCTTAGATTCACTTGCAACCAAACAATTTAAAAAAACAAAAAATATTTAAGTGTAAGTGGATCTAAGTGCCAGTTCCGAGCCACCGCTCTGTAAGAAGAACTGGCAAGAAACTTACAGGCTATGATCTTTTAAATTATCGATTGGTTAGTTACAATCTTCATTTGTCTGTGGCGCTATACAATGCAATATAATATAACATTAACAATATTCATGTTTTAAGTCATTCATATTAGAATAGCCTGTATGAAACGGCAGTTTAATCCCAAGCATTTTTATCAGCCATATAGTCTTTGATAGAATAGTATCCCTTAAAAGACAGCTTGCGTTTTATTGTTAATTTAAATTTATTCAGGCTTAATTGCTGTATATTGCTTGGGATTTTATTATAGAATCGCACACATTGACCTTTAAAAGATTTGTTAATTTTTTGGAGCCTAGTGGCAGGTACAACTAGTTTATGCTTATTCCTTGTGTTTAGGTTATGTATATCGCTTTTCTTACTCAATTTATCAATATTTTTATGCACATATACTAGGTTTTCATAAACAAACTGACCCGCCACTGTCAAAATACCAGTGTAAGTGTAAGTATAAGTGACCTTAGTCGATCAATCAGCCAATTGCCCTCCACTGTTAATTTGTTTGCCTTGTCCAAAGAGCGGAAATCATCCCGGTCTTCTGTAGACCACTTGTATCCGATACAACTCACCCTCTTCGACTTCAGCGTAGGTGCTGATTCTACGGACAATGTCGCGAACATTAGATCCCGTTTAAAACTTTGTAAAGTTTAGAATAAAACGCTTACGAAGAACATTTTACAACGCAGACAGACGTTGTCAAACAGATAGATATGGTCTTTATTATTTATGATTTTAAAAGTTTAGTAAAATAAGAAGTAATGTTGTGTAATTCAAAACACCAAGCTAAGGAGACATTCCTTTTTTGTTTCAGGTAATTCTACTAATCTACGAGTATGCGATTGCGGTAGAATCGAGCTTAGTACAAATTAAAAGGAGATCGAAACCAAGTAATATTACCGAAACTAATGACAGCCCTGTTGCAGACAGACTTGATCGAAGTTATTTTGGATTTGACCAAGACTACTACGAACGTATGCCACTGCTAGTGAATGCAATGCAGGAAAATAGCTATGTAGATCCTACTATGGACCTAAGTGTTGAAAAAAGTGATATCCATCAAAATGCACCACAGGTCAGACTCTATACAAAATCTAAAAACAATTTAAGACTAACTCAACTTCGAAGAACAAGTCCCCGGCCCTTCATTTTTGAGTACAAGTCCCCCACACCCGTACCTTTCAGTAAAACATTTGGTTCAAAAAGCTGGATAGATAGTTACCGCAATGCTCAAAGATTAGAAAATATTCAGAATGTTATAAAGTATTTAGAAAAAACTATTAATGCTAAAATGGGCGACATGTATGCAGAACCAAGCCAGCATATAGCATTTTCTGGGCTTTATGTAGAACCAGGTGCAAATGAAAAAAGGCATTTGACTGACCCCAAATCATCAAGAGAAATATTATTTGGCGAAGATACACAGAATATTGACATTTTCAAATCAAACCATAAATCTGACCCATTATTTAAATATAAACCAGATAGTCCTGGGGATGTTAATTTATTGGCAGAAAGTTTTTTACGATTTTCACCTACATTATTAGGCAAAAAAGAATTTACAAACATACCAATGTTTCGGCCTATTCCAACTAGAAAAAAGCATTGCTACGGGCACAGCTGTGTAAGCAATGGCCACATAGTTGATACCAACGTAGGTTTTGGAGACAATCGGGTATCAGAGTCATCAAATTACAGTAAAGCAAAAACTTTTAGCGTTATGCTAAATTTAGTCCCATTGAAGTCACATTTAAATCATGCAGGAAGTAAAAGAGAGACCACAAAAGCTGTACCTCCAAATAAAATCTATATTACAACTTCTAAACCCTTAGTAATTTTCAAGAGAAAATCAGCCACAACATCAAAAGCAAGGACAGTACAATACAAAAGACCACGTATTCTAAATGAAATTAAACCAGTTAAACCAAATGATCAAGAAAATAAGAATGTAGTAGAAACGAATCAGGGAGTAGACCCACCTAAGCAATCATCAGCAGATTCCAATATGATTGTACAAATAAATCTATACTCTCCTGATAAAAAGAATGAGCTTACTACTCTGAGAAATGATAATTTCTTCACAACTAGTAGTACAACAGAAGGATCGCCATTTATGCCCATTTCACCGTACACGACTGAAATTCCATTAAATCTATCATCGGAACAAGTAGAAGATTACCATGTTGGTAGTTCAGGCATCATACCTTATGAAGCCAGAGCAACTCCGCCACCAATACCCTATTATCCAGTTGTTTCTACTACTATTCCAAGCTTTGACGTCACTTTGTCAAACACAGAAGGGGCCTGGTATACTAAAGCACCGGAAATTTTAAGATTCAGTCCCGAGGATGCGAAAATCCCCGACGAGTACAAACATTATCGTACATCAGATTATTTTGAAAATTTCAACAGAGATTTAAATAGAAGGAACTCCAGGGACAAATTTGAGATGGAAGATTTTGAATCACAAACGCTTGTTACAAAACTAAGAAATGAAGCGGAGCTAACTACTCCACCTATGACTGTAGAAGACACATATGAAGAAGAAGAGGAAAGTACTACATCTGCAACGACAACTACACAAATAAACGGCCATTACAGAAGTATCAATAGAAATACGAAAATAATTAGCACATTGTTAGATCCCAATTCAGAATACAACAGGAAACGTCGTCTGAATTTATTAGCGAAAGGCTTCAGAAGACCCAACTTCTCTTTATCTTACACTGAAATAACTAGAAATAAGACACAAACAACAAAGAATGCAGAGAACAAATAAAAGAGTGACAGTACTTAAATTTTCCGTTTTTCTTGAGTCCCACCGATTTATTTTCTAAATTAGTTAAGTTTGATGTGTATAGTTTCAATAATACAACAGAGTGGGCACGTCGTTTTGTAAATAAATATTTTCAATAAAATAAGTGCTATTTAAATATTATATTTTTTATTGACCCTGATTATATATTTCATTAACACGTTGACTGCCAGCCCGGTCACCGGTGACCGGACCCCGTCTTGTATCTACGCGCCGTGTTGGTCACCGGTGACCTCAAGACAGACCTGTTTTCACACTTGTATTGCGGGCCATAGGATACAGATTCCATTGATATTCTGTATGCATGTGACCGATGTGGCGCTGTAATATACTTGTGCACAGTGGTTTTCGTTTACCTTGTAAAATATTAGATTTACATAGAAAAATTTGCAGTTTACCGTCAATTTGTTCGTGGGTGTGAATGCTTAGATTCTATGTGTAGCAAAACTTATCGATTTTATTACTTGACATAGCTTATTATACTATTACTTTTATGGCCTTTTCAGTATAAAAAAAGTATTTATTTTGTGTACATATTTTTGACAAAATATTGAAAAACCTAAAAAATATTTCACAAATTAGTGGGTATGTAAAATGTATAATAAAATAACTGCATTATGAATATTAGAATATTTATTAAAGAATTAGAAAAATAAATCAAAGACAGAAGATTACAAATTCGTATACAATACGTCAATATTTGTGGATGTTACTGCGGAGCGGGTGACCGGAGGGGTGGCCGGGATGGCGCCAAAGTAACGAAAATTCAATTTTTGACATCCCAGCGCCACGTAGGTCACCGGTGACCTCACGTGGTTTTTTGAGATTATTTCAAAAACCATACATGCGATTGCAGCCTAAGATACATATAAATCCATATCGTACTAAACTACATTGAAGAACACACAAAAAAAAAATGTTAATTTCACCCAATGTATGGCCGGCAGTGAACGTATTAAGAATCTTGTAACTTTCAGAAAAGTAAAGGTCAGATGTGAAACCCAGCGCCACATAGTTTTAGACCAGCTATACTCAACCTGCGGCCCGCGGGTCGCATGCGGCCCGCCGCCGGGCCTTTCTTATTGGCCCATCTGAAGTTACACCTTGACTTCCCGCCAAAAACTTAGTTTATTGTAAACCATTTTAAATTTCGCGCCCATCAGGCATGAATCGGAACGCAACCCATCTATAAGTAGGTATTAATAATATGTGATTGCACGAGTGAGACGCAATGCACGGCGGGAATCCCCTTCCCATCCACGGACGTACGTGTCGCTTTGTTTGCCGGTCGTAACTTGTTTTGAATTTGTTTTCATCTACGGTGGTAGTAATTTCAACCAGTAATCGCAGTTATTTGTCGTCTTAGTGTAAAATTATTATCGAAATAATGTCAGGTGTGTCTTCTAAATATAAAAGAAAAATATCTAGTGAAAATATATTGTTTCAAGATGAGTGGGAAATGGATTATTTTGTTGTGCCAAACAAAAACAATGCAGCTACTTGTTTGATATGTCGTGAAAATATTATATTGAAGAAATACAATATTTCGCGTCATTTTACAACTAAACATAAATCATTCGACGAAACGTTTCCTCTTGGATCGTCCTTGAGAAATGAGAAATTGAGTTTTTTTAAGAGGTCATTGCATCAACAACAAAATGTTGTCTGTGGCATTATCACAAGACTCAGCGGTAACTAAGGCATCATATGAGATTTGTTATATTCTTGGTAAGCATATGAAACCTTTCACTGATGCAGAAATTGTTAAGGAATGCTTTATTAGTGCTGCCAATATACTTTTTGATAAATTCAGTAACAAAAAGCAAATACTATCTGATATAAAAAAACTACAGCTCTCGGATTCAACCTGTATGAGGCGTATTGAAGATATTTCTAAATTTATTTACGATGATATATTAGATAACCTTAGAAAGTGCAAGTTTTTTAGCTTGGCATTCGATTCCAGCACCGACATTTCAGCAACATCGCAATGCTCGGTTTTTGTTAGATATTGTACAGAAAATAATTTAGTACAGGAACATTTTTTGAAATTCCTACCTATGAGAGGTCAAACCCGATGCACAGATTATCTTGATACTGTTTGTAATTTTTTAGAGCAGAATGAAATTGACATACAAAACATCGTGTGTTTATGTACAGATGGTTGTCCTTCAATGACTGGATCCGAAAATGGATTTATTTCGTTATTTAAAAATAAATATAATTTAACCAATTTAATAACATATCATTGCATTATCCACCAAGAAAACTTGGCTGCGCGTGTTGTAAATCCAAAAATAGAAGCTGTAATGAAGACGGTTATTAATATTGTCAATTATATACGAGCAAGAGAATTGAACCACAGAAGATTTAAAAGCCTTCTGGAAGAACTGGGATGTGAGTATAACGACGTCCTTTTACATACCTCGGTGCGATGGCTTAGTAGAGGAAAAGTTTTGCGAAGGTTTTTTTCTTTACGCCATGAAATAATACTGTTTTTAGAGCAAAATAATAAAGTGTACCCTGAATTACAAAATGATGAATGGTGGTGTATTTTAGCCTTTCTGTGTGATATTACGGAAAAACTCAATGTCCTGAATCGGAGTTTACAAGGTGAAAATAATATGGTCTCCAATATGGCAAATAAAGTGTTTGCATTTGAGGAAAAGCTAAGCATGTATCACGAAGAAATAAAGAACAAAAAGCTGCAAAATTTTCCAACAATGACAAAAACTACAGAGGACGATATCAACATCTCGGAAAAAAACTGCTTTATAATTTCAAATTATTTGACTGCACTATTAAACGAATTTCAAAAAGGTTCCAAGATCTAAGAAAAATAAAAAAAAGTTTGTTTCTTATAGAAAATCCATGGCATTTAGAAACAACGACTATCTCAGAGTTGGCTTCAGTTTTAAATTGCAAATACTCAGAGTTATTTGATGAATTTTTAGATTTTAAAAACGATACCAATCTAGAAGTTATGTTTCAAGAAAAAAGGGAAAACAGAGAATATGTGGAATTTTGGAGTATTGTTCCCCAAAAATATAAAAGCGTCCAAAGATGTGCCTAATCCTGCTAACATTCTTTGGGTCTACGTATGTATGCGAATCGTCTTTTTCAAAAATGAAATACACAAAAAACGTGTACAAGGTGTACAGAAACAAACTTACAGATTCTCACTGCCAAGAATTTGGCTAAACATATTGCTTCTATTGAGCAAAGCAGTAGTGTAGATAATAATTGTTGTGTTGACATTAATTATTCTGATTCTATTTCTAATATAGAAAATCATTTAAATTAAGATCTAAGACAACAGAGACAAACTCTGGCATAGTAATTACTAAACAAAATAATGTTATAAACCTGGTGCACCAGAATATTAGAGGAATATTGGGTAAGGAACTAGAAATTGAATTGTTCATGAACGGTAATCATATTGATATTTTTTGCATTACTGAACATTGGATTAAAAGTAACCAGTTCATGTTCAATTTTAATAATCACCAGGTAGGTAGTTCGTTTTGCAGGGAGGGTGCTATACATGGTGGATCATTAATTATAGTAAATAAGAAATTTAGATTCAAGGAGCGCCATGATATAGTAAGCTTCTCAGCCGAACGGATTATTGAAATAGCCTGTATCGAAATGGAGCGGTTTGTTGTATTGAGTGTATACAGACCTCCATCAGCTTCATATGATTTATTTGAAAGTATTATGGATGAAGTGCTGGGAAAAGTTTATAATGCTAACAAAAATGTTATTGTTTGTGGAGATTTTAATGTTAATTTGCTAGAGTGTTCGAGTGCATGTACAAGAATAAAAGCACTTTTTAAATCATATAATTTGATAAATGTGTTTCTAGAGCCAACAAGAATTACAGCCACTACTGCCACTTGCTTGGATAACATATTTACAGATATTATACTGAGTGATGACAGTAAAAAAATTATTAATCAATTAGATTCAGATCATTGTGGTCAACAAATATCTTTGCTTTGTAGAAATAAAACTGTGGCTAAAAGAACAATAACATTTATACCAAAAACCAATAATCGTTTTGAGAGGTTTAACAATAAATTATTATCATTTAGTTTACCCATGGTAGATAAAAGCAATGACCCTAATATTTTATATAATATGTTTTTTAGCGACTTTTGTAGTAGTTTTCAATCAACATTTACTCCCAAAACGATTAAGGTAAATGATAATGCTGCCTTTAGTGAATGGGCTACTCCTGGGCTACATAAAAGTAGAAAGAGACTGTATGAACTGTATGACGAAAGAAATGTTAACAATAGTGAACAATTTCATAATTATGTAAGGAAATATTCTAAAATATTTAGAAAAGCATGTCATACGGCAAAGTCTTGTTATTTGAGCTATAAAATTAAAAATAGTGATGATAAGATTAAAATGACATGGAATATTATTAATAGTGAAACGGGAAGAAATAAGAATTATAATAATAAGTTTAAACTCAACATTGATAGCAAGACGCTTACATCTGACTTAGATATTGCCAATGCTTTTGAAGACTTCTTTACTAATATTCCAGTGTCTACTACAAAAACTTTAAATTCCTCGCCTACTTTAGCGGAGGCTATTTTAAGAGATAATGTAAACATTTGTACAGAAGAGTTTATGTTTAATCATGTAACACCCATAGATATAATTAAGACATTTAATACTCTTAATGTTAAAAAGACTGCAGACCTCTGGGGCAATTCCATCGTAGTTACCAAGCCTATCATTGTTTCGGTGGCGCACAGTTTAGCTATAATATTTAATAAATGTATAGATTGCGGCACGTTTCCAGATTTAATGAAAAATAGTAAAATCATTCCACTATTTAAATCGGGCAGTACAGCAGACCCAACTAATTTTAGACCTATTTCAGTGCTGCCTACTTTTAGTAAAATTTTTGAAAAACTTATTTACAACCAAATGTTAAGATTTTTTAATAAAAATGGCTTAATGCATTCAAAACAATTTGGATTCACTAAGGGTCGCTCCACAACCGATGCAGGTGTTGAGCTTTTGAAACATATTTTTGATGCTTGGGAAGATTCTTTGGACGCTTTAGGTATTTTTTGCGATCTGTCCAAAGCTTTTGATTGTGTTCCTCATGAAACATTGATAAAAAAATTAGATTATTATGGAATAAGAGGCTCCGCATTGGATCTTCTTACTTCTTACTTAAGTAATAGGATTCAAAGGGTTGAAGTTAATGGAAAGCGATCTCAGGGTTCTGTAGTAAAAATGGGGGTACCGCAGGGCTCGATTCTCGGCCCGTTTTTGTTTTTAATTTATATTAATGATTTGCCACATTTGGTAAAGGAAAATCACGAGATAGTATTGTTTGCTGATGATACATCATTATTATTTAAAATAAAGCGATATCAGAACCCAGACGATGTAAACAATGCGATCTCAAAGGTGGTGCACTGGTTTGACGTTAACAATTTATTATTAAATGGGGCTAAAACGAAATGCATTAAATTCGTGACGCCTAACGTCAGACAAGTAAACACCACTATTAAAATAAAGGAAGATGAGTTGACCCTTGTGGATACCACCAAATTTTTGGGTGTTATATTAGATTCTAAGTTACAGTGGGGCCCACATATTGGTGAATTGTCGAATAGACTCAGCTCTGCTGCATACGCGGTAAAGAAAATTCGCCAATTAACAGACGTTGAAACAGCTAGGCTTGTTTATCATTGCTATTTTCATAGTGTTATGTCGTATGGTATTCTTCTGTGGGGTTGTGCCGCAGATATTCAAAATATTTTTGTACTGCAGAAGAGGGCCATACGAGCAATTTATAATCTACCATGTAGACATTCACTAAGGGATAAATTTAAAGAAATTGGTATTTTGACAGTGGCGGGTCAGTTTGTTTATGAAAACCTAGTATATGTACACAAAAATTTTGATAAATTGAGTAAGAAAAGTGATATACATAACCTAAACACAAGAAATAAGCATAAACTAGTTGTACCTGCCACTAGGCTCCAAAAAATTAACAAATCTTTTAAAGGTCAATGTGTGCGATTCTATAATAAAATCCCAAGCAATATACAGCAATTAAGCCTAAATAAATTTAAATTAACAATAAAACGCAAGCTGTCTTCAAAGGGATATTATTCTATTAAAGACTATATGGCTGATAAAAATGCTTGGGATTAAACCGCCGTTTCATACAGGCTATTCTAATATGAATGACTTAAAGCATGAATACTGTTATATTATGTTGCATTGTATAGCGTCACAGACAAATGAAGATTGTTACTAACCAATCGATAATTTAAAAGAGCATAGCCTGTGAGTTTCTTGCCAGTTCTTCTTACAGAGCGGTGGCTCGGAACTGGCACTTAGATTCGCTTGCACTTAAATGTTTTTTGTTTTTTTAAATTATTTGGTTGCAAGTGAATCTAAGCTTCGTGATTTTAGTATAGTTATATTTTATTTGTTTTTGTTATTTTTTTATAATTTTGACGTTTTCAAGTACTATGTAATAGTTTATGAAATAAAGTATTTTTGACTTTTGACTTTTGACTTGTGACTCATCTGGATGACATAATAAGGATAGCATGTAGCGACAAGCCAAATTTTGATAAAATTATGAAAAAGTGTTCACAGTATCAAAAATCGCATTAAAACTTATAAACATCTTTGTTACAACTTATTTTTTCATTAATACAGTAAATATGTCGGTAACTTGCAATTATGTTTTAATTAATACCTAAATAATTTTTGCTTGCGGCCCTCGACACCATGACTGAAACGTGTTTGTGGCCCCTAAAAAAAATAGGTTGAGTATGGCTGTTTTAGACTAAAAAGAGCTTATACAGTCACCTACATGTTAAACTTCGACGTTTGTACTTACCTAATGCCTATATATTAACACTACAGGTAGGCATACAAATTCTAACAGTAGGACGCCACACACCTAACTCTAAAGGGCCCCCCGAGAGGGGTTCAAGCCTGCCGAGGTTGCGGGATTGGTCGAATGCGTTACCGCGGCCCGGAGCATATCGGGTTCAAGTAGTGAAATGGATAGTTTTTTGTCAGTAAAAGTCTGACACGCCCTTCCGCTCCACCCAAAACTGCAGACAGTCATTTCTAGTTTTCTCATCTGAAAAGAAGAACACCATACACCTGCCTCTTCCAATCCTCGCTGGGCCCGCGTAGAGCCTGACCCAATACCCTCGCATTGGTTTGTGAGAGGAAAACCGTGTTAAGTAGGGGGACACCATCATCATTCATCATTTCAGCCCATTAACATCCCACTACTGAGCACAAGCCTTCTCTCACATACCAAGGTATGAGGGTATTGGGTCATACTCTACCACGCTGACCCAGTGCGGATTGGCGGAGGCAGGTGTATGGCGTCCTGCTGTTAGAATTTATCAAGCCCATGAGGCCTCTAACATGGCTTAACGATTACCACATTTAGTGATAACCGGGACACACGGCTTACCGTGCCTTCCGAAGCACGGAAGCCACCATGGGGGACAGCATGATGCCTTGTAATTGAAGTCAATTTTGAACTGATCTGCTATACCTATCATGAATCCCACAATATCATGGAATATAACACAGAAAACACCCAAAGCAAATATTCCCACATATTTGTGCTGTGTGAAAATCAAAACCTAATACCTCGAAGAATCGACAACCGGTCGTTTTTCTTTTTTTCCGGCGTTGGAGGGACATTATTTTTTAAAACATGCGTCGACTCTTTTAAATTCACATTGCCACTTAGTGTGCCTTATTTAGACCGATTTATACTAAAGGGATTTATATATACACACACATACATACACAAAATCACGCCTGTTTCCCCGGAAGGGTATGCAGAGGCATTATGTTCGCCAGAGCCTCGTCCGTTGATCGGCAGGCGCACCACTTGCAGGTGAGGTTGGCTTGTTATCCTCAGATCTTGGTAGGATACACCCTAAACACCTATACTATTGGATTTAAATATAGAGATCACAAAATGGAATTTCTTCTAGTTTCTATGTGGACGAAGGAAAAGCCACCTCTCCCCGTTTGGGGCGTTTCATCTAGAGCCCCCTGTGTGCCCCCTCAAAGTGAACTTATCTAAAACCGTTTTAATTATTTGTAGCAAGGTTTCTGCCCATCCCTAGTAGGACAACGGGCCTGATATCATATGTAAACATCATCATATCAGCCGTATAGTGTTCACTGTATACTGAACATCGGTCTCCCAAGTAGATTACATGATATTGTATTTAAACATAAATAAGAATAATAGTTATTAACTCTAAAGTACTTTCAAGGAGTGGCGCCTTCAAATCGGCGGTCTCAAGAAAATATATGAACAAAATATAAAGCAAATCTCTTAAAGGCTAATAATATATTAAACCTATATACATAGGTATATAAATACAACTTATGCTAACATTATTGTAAGAGAACGAATGGAACATTAAAAAAAAAGTGCTAATTATGTGCTAAATTTTTTGTTCTTTCTTTTAAATAATGGCTTCGTGCGTCGAGCACATTTAGCCAGTGTCAAGTAAGTGATATATTAATAATATATAATTCATAGTAAATGAGAATGAGTGGTGATAAAGATGATAAATGGTAAATGAGATACCCTCCCCTAAGCCCCTTGAGTCCTCAGTAAAGATGTGGGACTATACTGAGATCTCACATGGACTCCTTGAGAGAAAATTTTAAAAGTGATGTTGCACTGTTTTTTGTTTGATTTACCAACACTCATGTATGTTCAACAAACAAACAATTGACGGTTCATAATTCACCATTATTACACATTAATGTTAGAAATAACACAAATTTTAGAAAATAAAACAAAACTGCAGGCATGACGCTTCACTTTCCCGCAAAGAAGTTTCAAATTTGACAAATAGTGATTCCTCAGTTTTCTTTCGAACGCCTGAAGTGATGGACTCTCACGAATCAGAGAGGGATGACTGTTCCACATTCTTACAGCACGGGCTGAAAAGGAGTTACTGAAATAAATAATGTGTAAATGTTAATAATGAAAGTTATGAATACCTTTAATTGCAATGTTTCAATATTTTTTTACCTAAAATATAATAAAATGTATTCTATAGGTGTATCAAATAACTAAATAGATAGACTTCTTCGCGGGAAAGTATAGTGTAATGTCTGCAGTTATGTTTTATTTTCAAAATTTTGTGATATTTCGAACATTTATGTACAATACATACATTCACACCTGTTTCCCCGAAGGGGTAGCCAGAGGCATATTATACGCTCACACTTCGCCAAATATTTTTTTGGGTCTCACGTAATAGGTGGCCAGCCTATTGGCGCTTACCGGGTACTGTTATGTTCGCCAGAGCCTCGTCCGTTGATCGGCAGGTGCACCACTTGTAGGTGAGGTTGACTTGGGGTCTTTAGGACCCTTAAACACCCTATAATAACGGTGGATTATTAACCGTTAAGTGTTTGTGATCGTACATAAGTGTTAGCAAATGAAAAAAAAAACAGTGCAGTATAACGTGAAGAAGAAGCCCATGTGAGATCTCAGTATAGTCTCACATCTTTACTGAGGACTCAAAAGGTTTAGGGGGAGGGTATTTCATTTACCATTTATAACCTTTATCACAATTTATTCTCATTTACTATGATTTATATGTTATTAATATATCTCTTACTTGACACTGGCTTAATTTTATGAGCTATTATTAAAAAGAAAAAAACTAAAGAGATAAATATGCAGGTGGCGCCTCTCTAGCGGCATTATTTTAAAGTACGTAGAAACAAAATGGAGTCACTTTAAATCGCTTTTCTCTCCGCGCTACCCATGTTGTTTATATATAATTTAATAGATGGCGCACCAGACAACAAACATATGTCAATTTTACTATAAAATCTCGAATGAGTCGCTTTTAATCTTTGATACTTAACGTTCAATAACGAAAAGTCTTATGAACTGTTTTATTTTCATCTAACTTGGGACTGAATATTATTAATGGGCTATTTTTTAAGTATTAACAAAAAGCAAGGCAATATGAGACAGTTTACATCGCATTTACATACATTCTCTCTTCGCTAGCAGTATAATTCAAGTAGACTTCAAAAGATGGCGTACCAGACAACAAAAAAACATCACTTTGTTTAATCAGCTACAAAAGTTTAACTAAATTGTTTTGGTATTCAAGCTTGAAACAAACTTAACTTTAAGTTTCATAAACATTTTTATTTTGATACAAGATTTAGGACTCATCTACAGTTTCGTCAGTGTGATTTTAATTATTTAATTTTAACCACAAAACCTTTAAATATTATTGAACGTATAAATAAAAATGTTGAATATATAAATGGCGACCATAGGATCAATGACTTATTAATTCTTACTCCTAAAATGTAAGGCTACTTGTAAATCTTTAATAACCGTAGTTGTCCTTACCTTTAATCTTGTCAGTATGCTTAATTATTACCACTGTTTATTATGCATTTTTTTTATATGACATGTTATCATACGTATTCTGATAGACAATCTAATACAAAATCTGATACATACTGTCGGTTTTCTGTGAGCAAAATTTCAATCAAACTCTAGATACAATGAATAATTCGTGTTTTTTGTAGAGGTCACTACATATTGAATAATTTATATAATATTAGTACATAATATTTCAAAATGTAAACCTTACCGACCTTAAATAATTATTGAATTTGCTATTACATATTAAACGTAACGCTTGTTACAGTTCGTTCAAAACAATAACTTTATAAAACTTTTCACTCGAATGACCTTATTGTAAAGGCAATAATGGCGCCCTTTTCAACATGACCTACTATATCCTCTGTCTCTTTCCAACCAACGTCTCTCACATGCTCTATCTCGAATCACGCATCTCAAGAAAACACCCGTTACTTTTACCTGTGCAAAAAGGCTCTATCTGCTAAGAGTAAGAGGTGGTGCTGTCTGAAATAGTCTATCTCTTTCTAGCTTGCTTCAAAGTCGTAAAAAGAGTAAGACAGATGCGCGGAACAGAAACCACTCACAGTTATACCGGTGGTGCAAGTTTTTGACAGTACCTTACTAACATAGCAGTGTTGACTTCGTAATATCAAAAATGTTTTATTATAAGTATTTTTAAGTGTTTAACTACATTGGTTTTAACAAAATATGTTAAATAGAGTGCAGTGTGAAGTCTAAGATAAAATAGGATTACTTGAGAAGGTATGTGCTTAGATATAACTGTTTTATAGTTGACAGTTATTTAAGGTGTGTTTACACGTAACTTTCTTTGCATGAGTCAAAATTAAATTGTCAAGGACATTTTTTAAACTGATACAATTGCTGCTTTTTTTGAGAACTATAGACAACAAAAGCTTACTGTGTGAAAAAAGTTCTTTAGATACGATACGATCAAAGTTTGCATAATACTGACAGAAAAATAAGAAATATAATAGTAAGAGAACGCGTCCACTGTTCAATGTTTTTCATACAAAAAAGCTTTCTTTCCTTAAGTTTTTATCATATTTATAAAACTTTTTTTAATTACTTATTCTTATATGTGTATTTTCACGATTTAAAAAGTTTTGATTCTGCCTTAAAACATACTCTTTTTCTGTATTAATTAGAACAAAAGCGAAATGGAAGATATTAATAGACATGTAGGTATCCTAAAACAGCATTAAAATTAAGTCATAGTATATTTTTAAATCAGTCCGACGATAAAATTAAACAATAAATAATCTTGAATGCTCATGTTCTGGAAACGAAATTTTTTTGCAAAACCCTATGTTAACATTTATGAATTTGATAACAATAAATTCGTACACATACATACATTCACGCCTGTTTCCCCGAAGAGGTGGGCAGAGGCATTTTATACGCCCACACTTCGCCAATATAGTTGATTCCACGTAATAGGTGGCGAGCCTATTGCCGCTTACCGGGCACTGTTGGTCTCCTTAGGTCTTGGTAGGATCTCTAACCACTCAACAAATTCGTAATCGTTCTCCACCAAAACAAAGTTAAAGTCAACCAATTTATTTCCTTTTAAGAGATGACAAATATAAGTCTTACTATATAATCTTAAATGCTCATGTTCTGGACAATACACAATTGGATATTTTAGAAAACCCTGGAACATTGAATATGTTAGAAAACCCCATGAAGCAAACATATTCATATATTTTATAACAACGAATTCGTAATCGTATTTAGGTACCCAAAATAAATTCAATCCATTATGACAAATGACAAATAATTCAGTATAAGCCTTACTTGCCATGTCTAAGTTTTGCAATAAGTTTTACCTAAATTATATAACAATATTTATAACCATTAAAAATATCCCACCAAGACCTAAGAGGCCCAAGCCGACCTCACCTGCAATTGGTGCACCAAACGATCAACGGACGAGGCTCTGGCGAGCATAATAGTGCCCGGTAAGCGGCAATAGGCTCGCCACCTATTACGTGGGACCAACTATATAATTAGCAAAGTGTGGGCGTATAATATCCCTCTGCCTACCCCTTCGGGGTAACAAGCGTATGTATGTATATATCTTTATAAAAATAAAAAAATCGGTAACTTACTTGGTATCTATTTTTTATTATGTATACTTACGTATACGTACTATGATTCACGTTAAGCTACTTTTAGTAGATAGGTACTTAAACGGAAAAAGTGAAGTGAAGCCAAAAACGTATAATTTCGTAGAAAGTAGCCGACTGCGAAAAAGCGATGACACAGTTAGAAAAAAAGACATGATAAGTTATAGTTTAGCAGGGTTCGTAGTGGTGAGGGGGTCAAGCCTGAAGGGGCTACGTGACTGTTCGAAAGAGTTACCGCGACCTCGGGACGTAGCAGGCTCAGGGAGGAACACGGATGGCTATTAGTCAGTAAAAGTCTGACGCACTCTCCCGCTCCATCCACAGCGGGGGAAGGTCATTAGATGATTTTCCATTAGAAAAAATAAAAGAAGAAAGAAAAGGGTTCATAGAGGTCACCTATTCAACAATAAGCTTTTTCGTACTTACGGCACTGTTTACTCCCATTTACAGGATATCATACTCTACTCGTGGAGGATATGACTTAGAATCCCTGTAATCTTAAATTGTAAAAGATTTTGGTATCATGTGGGCCGCAGCTCTTTGTAATATTTAAGTAAATAATTGTGCCATAAGATATTCAGATTATTTTTAAATTTTTATGATGAGTAATTTTCTGTATTAGATGAAATTATTTTGATGTCATGGTTTGTTGGTGTCTATGTACTTTTTTCCTTTGCATAAATCGGCTTATAATTTATTTTTATCAAGATTACGGCAAGTTAGAATTATATTTATATCCACACGACGTTTCTGATATTCAAAGTCTCCCAATATGTCATTGTAAGCTCATGAATGCCGCTATATCACCAAGGAGTATACGAAATATTATACTTAATTCACAAGGCTTCCCAAATTGTCCAATGACCGAAGTTATTTAAGCCATAGAAACTCTCTGGCTTTAATACCTTGCGTCAAAGATCTAGCGAAGGGCTATTTTTATTTTATGAAAGCCTTAAGTGATGTCAATGAAAATGAAGTAAACGAATTACAAATAGGTTCGATAAATTTATCATTTAACCGTTAGTAGCAAAACAATTGCCACCATAATTTAAACTTACCGCCCCTTTAATAAGGACGAAAATCAATAAAATTTCCAAACGCTATACCAGCCAAAGGGTTACTAGGGTTAACAATAGTGGTGTTTGGTATTGCAAACGTTCTCATACTGTGATGACCACAGGTAGATTATAAAAATAAGGTATAAAAATCCCTAAGGTATAAAAATCCCCAAGGTATAAAAATCCCCAAGGTATAAAAATCCCTAAGGTATAAAAATCCCCAAGGTATAAAAATCCCTAAGGTATAAAAATCCCTAAGGAATAAAAGTGTAATAATATTTTTAAACTCTAATCATTTAACATTTTCATCTACATAGAACACACTCATACTACCTAGGAAATGGTACATGCATACATAATATCACGCCTGCTTCCCCGAATGGTTATACGCCGACATTGCACCAGCCTACTGCCGCTTACCGGGAACTGTTATGTTCGCCAGAGCCTCGTCTGTTGATCGGCAGGTACACCACTTGTCCTCCCCGACTGGTCTCGGACCTTGTCGTGGTGAGGGGGCTGAGTACCTCCCGGTAGGGCGCAGGAGGCGCCAGGGAAAAGGTAACACCCAGAGACCGACGACTCGCCCTTAGTACTGACTACCGGGGCAGAAACTAAGAGGGACCTGTGGAGGGCGCAGCGGGCGGGCCAGTGGGGGCAGGTGGCCCTTGCTGTCTAACGACAGACCCTCCGAGAAGTCGGCCACACACGCTATGGTCGCACAAGGAGGTAGGAGTGGCGCATCCACTGCGCCTCTCTGAGGAGGTCCTCCCGGTTTTGGTCCGGGGGACGTTGGCCGCAGGCGGGGTGTCAGAAGCTGCAACCCAGGTACTGGCCCCCGCCTCTTTCTCAACAAGTGGCGGGCGTCGTCGGAAGATTTTTAGTGGGTATTACTGCTGGCAGTCGCGTCTGCCCGTGGTGAGTCCCACACCCCCTTTCGGTCCCCCTTTGGCCGGAAGGTAAGTAGTGCGTAAACGCATTTTGTTACCGACGTAAAACAAAAAAAAAAAAAGGTACACCACTTGTAGGTGAGGTGGGCTTGGGCTCCTTAGATCTTGGTAGGAGCCCTATACACCCTATACTTAGCTACTGTTAGATTCTGATTATGAAAAACTAACTTTGGGTATAATAAATTGATAATGTACATAATGACTATGTGGGAAGTACTTTGCAGTCGTGCTAGGTGAAGAGTGCTAAAAAACACGTGCTAAGCGTTCAGTTAAACTTTTCTACGTTGAGTAATCACTGTTCATACCATGGGCCTTATAAAAGAGCTTAGAGTGGCACGGCAAGTAATGAACACAGAAATTAAGATACGGACCGTCCTAGACACAAAAGAAAATCTATTGTTTGTTGGTAACTTGGCGTTTAGAGCCTTAAAGAATCAGCAAGCTGAAGTGACAGTGACATATAGCACGAAGAACTTAAAGCCATTGGATCAAAAAATCCTGAAATAGAGATCTCTTGATATTTTAAACGTGGCGTGAGACGTCCTGCAAGATGGACGTAAATCTTCATAAAAGTAGCAAGATTACGTTAAATGCTGTGTCAGTATCCTGACTGTGACATATTCGTAGACAGCTGGAAATCAATCCAGGCCAAATTTTTGTGAATATAAATGTAATCTTTAATTATATTTTTAATTTTATATGCTTGTAAATTTACTCACTGAGTTAGTTATTGTAATTGGGCCAGACCCGTGTTACTAATTTTAAAAAAATAGGCCTATTGCGGTTGTTGTTTTGGTCAGCATGTGTATGGTGCGTGCAAGCGAGAGTGTGAGTACGTTGTGTCATGCTCTTTTTATCTGTTAGATGATTGGACTTCTCTTTTTCAAAGTATAATTGCTTTTTTAGTTTTGGTTTTGATTTTATTAATGTCAAGACTAGTCTTCAAATACAATAGCCTAAGCGAATGTGGGTCAGAATCTAATACTATTACTACTATTTTTTCCCCTGTGGGTAGGCGAAAGTGTTAGTCACAAAAAACAAGCTCCTGTATTTTTAAACTCAAATAATATTAATTTTAATTGTTTTTATGTATATTTATGGCTCTATAATCTAAAATTTGCCTGCCTTTAACACTGGTGTATTTTCACTGCTCCTTTGCACTTTTTCACTTTCGCACTGATTTGCAATTATCACCGCCTTGAAATGGAGTCTCGTCTAGCTGATAATTTGGCTGAGCTGCAGAAGTTGTTGGTGACGAAGTTCGCAGAATATGATGAGAGGATGAAGAAAATGGGTGCAAAATCTGCTTCAGCTCCCCCGGATGTAGCTTCGATGTCACGTGAGTTATCTAGTTTTCAAGACTTTGCTGTGAAGGCGCTCAGTAAGATTGGAGAACAGCTGGAGTTGCTTACTATCACGCAAGATAAAATGGAAACTCATATGAGGCGCAAGGTTCTGCTCATTCATGGATTGCCCGAGAACGACAATGAATCGCTTGTAGATGTTGTCCATAAATTGATAACTGAGAAGCTTAAAGTTGCAGTTATCTCTAAAGTTAAATTGCAAGTGTGTCATCGACTTGGTGCTTCAAGGTCAAAGGTGCGGCCAGTCTTAGTGCGGTTTTGTGAGTTCGAGCACAGGCAGCTGGTTTGGGATGGCAAGACGGCTCTTAAGGGCTCTGGTGTTACAATATCGGAGTTCCTAACTAGATTCCGTCATGGGATCTTTACCGCGGCGCGTCACCACTTTGGCGTTAAGCAGTGCTGGACGACAGAAGGTAGAATTCATGTCAGCCTCCCAGATAAATCTAGGCGAAAGATTGATTCAGTGTCGGCCCTTCAATCTATCATTGCTGAGTTCCCATCTGGAGACGGTGTGGCTGGTACTTCTGCAACTCGCGTTACTCAAACAGTACCCGCTGTGAAGGTTGGGAACACAAAATCCCGGCGGCGTAATGTGTAACTCAGCAAACATTATTAATTAAAATTTTGTGTTGTTATTGTGTGGGTAGCTTACTTATTCTTTAATATTTCTCTATTGTAACGGCACTTTTTTTTGTTTTACGTTTTATTCAAATGTTAGGTATATTTAATTATTTCTTGTTTTACAAATATTTGAGTATGTATGTAGTTAAAATTTAATTTATATTGACTGATGTTGTCATTGTCAGGTTGTCGTGTCACTTCACACTGTTGTTAATATTTTACAGACCTGGATTACTTTTCTTTATGCTTGTCAGTCATGTAAACATTTTTAGTTCAATTTACGCTACCATATTCTTTTTTTATTTGCATTATTCTTTAAAATACTATAACCTTCTTTAAGTGCATTTCTTGTGACTTGTTTTAATTTAAGTAATCTTAGTGTTTCTTCCACGGTTTTATTTCTTTTTTATACTTTTTCTTTAAGGCTCAACAACACCAGTGTTTTTGGTTGGCTCTGGCCTAATTAATTAGTTTTGATTTATTTAATTTGTTTTATATTGATTTGTAGTGTTTTTATAATACTTTTTTTTGTTAGTAATTATGCAATTTGACGATAGCTACTTTTCATGTTCTTCTTCTTCTGTCAGTTTTGAAAGTGCGAATAGTGACTCTTTGGGTGGGTCTACACTGCGTGATCAGATCTCCTCCCTCTTCCTTGGGTCCCGTAACAGTCTTAACATAGCTCATATTAATGCTCAGAGCACTGCCACTATTCAGAGTTGTTAGCGTCTTTTTGTTCGGATCATTTGGATGCTATTCTCGTTTCGGAGTCATTTCTCAAGCCTTCGTTGCCTTCGTGTCAGTTTGCATTGCCCGGATATGTCCTCATTCGTAATGATCGCACTGGTAAGGGTGGCGGCGGCGTTGCTATGTACTTACGGGCTGATATTCCATACAAGGTTGTCAGTACTTCCCCCTCGTTATACTCTCGGTCTGCTGAATATTTGTTTCTTGAAGTCTCTCTGTCCTTCACCAAGATTCTTTTAGTAGCTTTTTATTGCCCCAATATGTATATTGATTATTTTGATTGTCTGGAAAATGTTTTAAGTGGTTTTCGTTTACTTTATGATAACGTTATTGTTATGGGAGATTTTAATACTTGCCTTATCAAGGATAATGTTCGATCGCAGAAGCTTTCATCCCTTTTTTCTTCACTCGATTTAAATATTTTGCCCCTTTCTGCTACGCATCACTTTCCTAATTGTATTCCCTCTTTGCTTGACCTTATAGTTGTCTCTTCTCCTGATAAAGTAATTACGCATGGTCAGTTAACTTCTAGTTTTTCATACCATGACTTAATTTATGTGTCTTATCGTGTTCGCCCCCCTAAGCGTATGACTCGTTATCTTTTAAGGCGTAGTTTTAAAAACATAAATACTGAGGCCTTGCAGTGTGATGCGTCTCTCATTAGTTGGGATGAGGTATTGAATGCGAATACTATTGATGAGAAGATTTGTCTGTTCAACAATGGTATTTTGGTTCTTTACGATAAGCATGCTCCACTCAAACGTGTTAGAGTTAGGTATAATCCGGCCCCTTGGCTGACTGATGGTATAAAGGTATAAAGAAGCAGATGGTTCTTCGTGACAGAGCAAAGAGCAGGCTGAAGCGTTTTCCGTCAGACCTCAATTTGGTATACTACAAAGAACTACGTAATCGTGTTGGTCGCTTGTGTAGGGCTGCAAAGAGGCAGCATTTTCATGATTCCCTGCTTAATCGTAGTACTTCCGATGTCTGGAAGTTTTTGAAGTCTGTGGGTGTGGGCAAGTCTGTTCAGTGTGAGTCTTTGGGTTTCAATATCAGCGATCTAAACTCTTTTTTCTCTCGGCCACCTGAAGCAGTTAGCAGTGCACTTAAGAGTTCCACCTTGTTGCAGCTTTCTCATAGATCTCGGCCTGATTGGGCTGTGTTTCAGTTTCGTACTGTCTCGCAGTCGGATGTTCAAAAATCCATTTGCTCCATATCGTCTGATGCGGCTGGTGAGGATGGCTTGTGCTCAAAAATGATTACGTTGATTCTCCCACAAATCCTTGGCATCCTTGCTCATATTTTTAATTTCTCTTTCTCCTCATCTTCTGTTCCTACTATTTGGAAAATGGCTCATGTTATTCCTTTGCCTAAAATTTCGTCTCCTTCTTTGCCTAGCCATTTCCGTCCCATATCCATTTTGCCTTTCCTATCTAAAGTTCTCGAGCACTTGGTACACCGTCAATTTTCGGCTTTCGCGTCTTTGCATAATCTTATTAGCCCTTTTCAGTCGGGTTTCCGTGTTGGCCATAGTACTGTCTCTGCACTCGTCAATGTCACCGACGACATTCGCTGGGCTATGGATAACAAACTTCTTTCGGTTGTAGTATTGCTTGATTTCAGCAATGCTTTTAATTCAGTCGATGCTGATATCCTTCTTGCCATACTGGAATCTGTTCACGTGTCTGATCTAGCTCTAGGGTGGTTTAAATCCTATCTTTCAGATCGCACGCAGTGTGTTCGCCATAATGATACAGTCTCCGATTGGTGTAGTATTTCTTCAGGTGTGCCGCAGGGTGGAGTTCTTTCCCCGTTGCTTTTTTCTATATTCATTAATTCGATCACGGAGGTCATTGTTACTTCTCGCTTCCATCTCTATGCGGACGATCTGCAAATTTATAGCCACTTTTCGTTACTTAATGCTGATGATGGTATTGCTGCCTTGAATGCAGACCTGTGCCGCATTGGTGAATGGGCTGAAGCCCATGGTCTCGGTTTGAATCCGGTCAAATCTCAAGCTATTGTAATGGGTAGCCGTTATTTCACTACTGGTGACATTCTGCAGAAGTTACCTCCTGTGGTTTTGGGGGGCTCCTCTATTGCATACTCCGGTACCGTTAAGAACCTTGGTGTTCAGATGGATAGCACTTTATCTTGGGGGACGCATGTAAGCGAGTTAAGTCGCAAGGTGTTTTTTACTTTTCATTCGCTGAAATGTCTTCAGGGTTATTTACCTGAGGCCTCAAGGATACTCCTTGTGCAGGCCCTGGTCTTTCCTGTATTGGATTATGCGGATGTCTGTTACTTAGATGCCACGGAGGAGCTCCTAAATAAGCTTGAGAGACTGCAAAATGCGTGTATTCGTTTTATATATGGCTTGAGAAAGTTTGATCACGTGTCGAGTTATCGCATAGCTCTGAATTGGCTTCCCATTCGAAGGCGCAGAGACTCTCGTATCCTATGTTTACTGTACAATTCTCTTTTTAATCCTTCCTATCCTTCTTATCTTCGTGAGCGGTTTTCTTTTATTCATGCGCCTGGTTCCTCATGTAGGTCAAATCTCCTTTTACTCCTGAAATTCCCCTCTCATAACTCCGATTTCTTTTCCTATTCGTTTTCTGTGCATGCGGTTAGGCTGTGGAATGCGTTGCCGGTCATTATTCGCACTTCCAAAAGTATTTCCATTTTTAAGAAGGCAATAAAGGAACACTTCCTTGCTGCCTGCTAGCTGTAAATTTTTGCCTTATTGCTAATTTTAGTATGTTATTGTTTGATTTTAGTTTTTTATTGTTGTTTTATTTGAGTTTGTTTTGTGACGTATTTTGTGCACGTGTCTACTTTGTATATGTTTTTTTTCCTTTTTTCGGTCTGCTGGAAGAAATTCCTTTTAGGGATAAGCAGTGCCGTTGTACATGTCTTTCATAACTTTTATCTTTGTATATGATCCTTATGTGCATAAATTGTTAAATAAATAAATAAATACTAAATTGAATTGTATAAACCGAAGAACGATTACCAGAAGGATGTATTGTCCAGAGAAAACTGTTATTTTGTGTGAGATCGTATATTGACACAGTGCCTGTCCTCTACAGATATGCTGGCTCCTATTACCCCTGCCGGCCCTTTTAGCTGATAGTACATATTTAATATACATAGGAAAACACCCAACCCAGAACAAATATTTATGTTTATGCATACAAACTGTATGGAATCGAACCTACGACTTCAGGAGTGCAGTGCGAGTATACTCGCCACCACGCCATATCGGTTGTCAAATAGTAAGTTACTAAGACCGTGAATGGTGGCTACCTTAAACAAATCTGGGTCACTGTCCAATACCAAAGCATTTCGTAGTACGAGCGGTAGAGTATTTAAACAGCGAGTCAATAGTAAAGGGGCAACTGTTACGCTAAGTAATTAACACTATTCCCCAGCACCATTGTCTTTAGTTCACTGACACGCTGGGGTCGAACAGCATGCACAATACTTACTATTGTTAGTACATTGCTAAACGTTGCAACCTTAATAGGTTTTTGGTTCTCAAAAGTTACTTGATTCACTGATGTGATATGACGCTTAATTTTGCGTTTATTTTGTAGACTTGGTGTTAAAGGTTCTTACCAAGACCTTGTTTTTTTTTTTGATTTACGTCGGTAACAAAATGCATTTACGCACTGTTTCCCGGCCAAAGGGAGACCGAGAGTGGTGTGTGGGATTTACCACCGGCAGACACGACCGCCAGCAGTAATACCCACTAAAAAATTTCCGATGACGCCCGCCGCTTGTTGAGAAAGACGCGGGGGGCCAGTACCTGGATTGCAGCTCTGACACCCCGCCCGCGGCCAACGTCCCCTGGACTAAAACCGGAAGGACCTCCTCAGAGAGACGCAGTGGACGCGCCCCTCCTACCTCCTACTGACGGCTTTGACGTGGGTTTGGCGTGCTGCTTATCTATATGATATCTTTGTTCCAATTTCATTGTAGATTTGATTTAGTTGTTGTGTAGGTCAACCAGTTGCGTGATTGTAGTGTAGAATAGTAATTGATGTGAAAGAGTTGACACATAGTGTACAGTTTACATGCAACAATCATCATATCAGCCTTATAAAGTCCACTACACAATAGATTACATCCTATTTGGGGTATTTGCCCATAATCACGTTAGAAAGGCGGGTTGGTGGTTGCCAGCCAGTAAGCATGATGACGCTGCCCATCATCCGGTAGAATGTCTCTTCGTCGACTCTTACGACTCCCCGTGAGACGAGAGTGGGTGGCACTATTTTACTCCGGTACCACACGAGACATACAAAATTATTAATAATAGATTACGATATTTCAAAAAAAGTTAAAGTAATTGCCAATATTGTATAAATTAAGCAGTCTGATAATTTCGGAAAACAAAGTCCAGAGAATATTTTGGACAGTTGCTTAAACAAAAATCTTTAAAAAGTATGAAAAAGTATATTTTGCTATCATAATTCTTTTGCTGTTTTCTATTTATTTTGGTGTACATACAATAAAGTATTTATTCATAAGCCACTAGGAGTCAATGGCTGAGCATAGGCCTCCCCAAGTGTTTCCAATCGATCGATCTTAAGCCGTATCCTATCAACTTGACCTTCATCATCATTATACTTTGTGAAAGGCTGTCACTAATACGTTGGCCGGTAAGCAGTCGCCATTAAAGAACTTTAACGCCGCACTCGGCTGTCGGCTCTTCGATCTATATGCCCACTGCCACTTAAGCTTTATTATTCTTCTGTCTTCTACAAGTCCGTCAGGCTAAATCGATCTCTTCATTCCTCCTACGGATTTCCAAATTATTTATTCAATCAAGTAAGCACACTCCAAACATACTTCTGTATTATATATATTTTTATTTTTTATTTAATTAGATCGATAAGTTGTAAAATTTGAAAAAGTAAATCATCTTAGGTTATGTAACATTTTTATTAAGGGAGTTACATCTGCCAACAAACTGTTGTACAGTTTGGTAGACGTAGAATACTATGTAATCATTGCTAAGAAAACTAAATAAATACTTTTTCATTTCATTTCATTTCATTTCATTTCATAGTAGTGTAGAAGAGAGACAATGATAAGAATATATTATTTTATGCAACAATTTTTTTTCTAATAGCTATTTTAGTGCAATCATATAAGACCTTTGTAAACTGTCTCTCCAATAGCAAGAAGAGTGACAATGATAAAAAAATTGCAGAAATTTTTTTTTAAAATTCTATTTTGACATTTCAATGTAACCATTTATGACCACGGTAAACTGTCTCTAAAACTTACTTTCCATGTACCTGTAATCTGTTTAACAACACCTCACGTAACCGGTACGTCTCGGTGTTGTAGCAAACGTTTTGTAATAACTTGCGTTGGGTGACTGACTGAACTAAATCAAATAATCTGGTTTCTAAACTTTTAACTGTGACTGATCTTTCAGTCTTATCTGGAAGTAGTAAATAAAGTAGCGTACCTATATACTTCACCAGGGATCTATATATTATTAGTATACAGCTAAATCAAAACTAACTAGGCATGAAAACGTTACAAACTGATTCTCTTCCGCCATTACATTCTTAATGATTGTATTAAGGATTAAGGGTTCTTACAATAAATTGCAAATTTAAATTTAAAATTGCAATTTTAAATTGCAATTTTAAATTATAGACAAAACATTATTTCGAGTAAAAAAATAAATTATTTTGTTATTGTTTGTTTTGAACAAAAAGTAAATGAATGATTCAGAACCTACTCAACCGATTTATTATTTTATTTCACTAAAGGAAACCTACATTCGTCGTGAGTAGCATAAACTTCATTAACTTAACTTAGAGGGTTCTCGTGTTCAGCAGTGAGATAAGATTATGATAATTCGTAAGACCCTTTTACCTAGGCTATATTGATATAATCGATCTCGAGAAAAAATCTAAAATGTATGTAAACATGTCGGTCACGCGTGCAACGCCGTTCTAGTTAGAATAATGATAATACTTATGGCTATAATGAATATCTTTCCAGATGGCTGAAGTGATATTTCAGAAACGAACAGCTGCCACAATATTTATGGAACCAAACCCTCTGATAGTCTTACTGCTGATTTCTTTGCTGGGAATATGTTCGAGTCAGGTGATCAACAGGGCGCCACATTTTATTCCACAAACTGGGGACATGTCTCAATTCAGTTTGCCAGAAGACACGCAGGTTGGAACTCCTGTGTATCATTTAAACGGTTTGTTTTCTTTCTAACTTATTATTTACTTACGTATTTTTTTCATACCACGAGTTTGATAAACGAGACTAATATGACTGCCCGAAGAGAGAAATCAATAGATTTATTATTGCATGTTGATTTATGTGGCTACACATTTTAATTCTTTTAATATTCAGGAGAATTAATTATCTCTCGAAGGAATTAACGTAAAAACAGATTTTTGAACCTGATTAAGATTATAAAAAAGTATTTTTGTATCTTTAATCAGGTTCCTCATAGCGATCACATCCTGTCTGGTCCTTGAGATCCTTTAAGCTTCAAAATACACTTTAAAGCATTGGCCCTGGTTATTACTTCAATTGTTAACTAGTGCAGTGCTGGATAGATACACGCCTAGTACCCATTCACGCCTACTCGCCCACAAGTGACACATACAAAAAAACTATCTCGCTGCATCGAAACGCTTGGAGCTCCTCTATAGCGCTAGTAATGTTCACTTTAAATTGATTACAGGTATTGATCCAGAAAATAGTCAACTAAGGTACTCTATATCTGGCCAGTACTTTACAGTTGACCCACAGACGGGAGTGGTGACACTAGCCAAGACATTAGACAGAGAAGAACAGCCTACTTTGGAACTGATCATTAGTATTACAGGTCAGTACTTTAACATAGTAGTCACGTCTGTACTAGATGCAAGATTTTCAGTGCCGGGTAATGAATTCCTTTGAAACCGAATAGAAGGGCAGAATTTTCAGTGCAGACTATGTAAAAAAAAATCAAATCAAAATCAAAAACTATTTATTTCACAAACTATGACATATACATGAAAACGTCAAAATCAAACATAATAAACAATCGAAATACACTATCACACTGAAATCAGGAAACCTAGATTCTGCCACATGCAACAAAACAAATCACAAACAAAAAATATTTCAGTGTAAGTGAATCTAAGTGCCATTTCCGAGCCACCGCTCTGTAAGAAGAACTAGCAAGAAACTCACAGGCTAAGCTGTTTTAAATTTATTCATTATGTGGATCCTTTATTTAATATGGATTGACTTAAAGCCTACGTTACTAACAAAGAATAGGGAAAATATTTTAATTTGGTGCAGTAGATTCAGAGTCTATATTCAATGTAAACAAATAATAAAATCTTTTCGTTGTATGTATGGCTAATGGCTGTTTTGGCTGTTTGAATGATATACCATTTACGTAATTTAACGATTTTAAAGTTGTAATCAATTCTGAAATTAAAAAATTAATAATCGACAATGTTTCAGATGAAAGTATAGCTGGTACGGAACCGAATACTGTCTCTCTGCGACGCGTGATTCCCGTAAGAGATGTGAACGACAACCCGCCGGTGTTTCACAACAGACCTTACATAGTTAACATAAGCGAAGCAACCGCAGTCAGCACGGAAATAGAGGTAAGCACACCATATTATGATAGTTATCTAGTCTGTCTTTATTTTAGCAGGCATTATAAATCTAAAGTGTGTGTGTACTTTACCGTGCTTTTTCCAATGTATAAAGCGCCTTCATTTTTCGGACTGCATCGACTGCTTGTCACTAGGCCGACTCTAGTCATTATGACAAACATTAATCTCTCCTTCTCTTCTAAATCTTAATCTACAGTACTAACTGTAAAAGTTTATTTCAGTCATCACTGAAATAAACTATAATTAAAGTACTCGTATCTGTCAGTGAGACAGAGTGCCATAGTGAGAATTTTCTCTGAAAGCACTACACAATAATATTATATATCTCGTTACTCAGTAAAATGATAAAAGTATATCGATAACTATCTGAAATTCCAGGTAACACCGAAAATAATAGTATCTGACCGCGACGATGGAGTCAACGGCAGAATAAGAGTAAGGTGCTTAACTAAAGGCCGTGGGAGTGATGCAGAAGCCTGCAATACCTTCAAAGTCGTTACTGAGATGGTAAGTAAATGGAGCCTTATTTTATTGATATTACACGGAGAAATAGAACTAATAAAATTAAAGTAGAGACCCAATTGGGCGGCGTATAAATGCCTTAGCCTAATAGTAGGACATTAATAATAGGCTAAAATAATAATTTATTACTTATTTATTCAGTAAGTATAGGTTATAACAACTTATTTATACCATAGTCCCACAAAACCGTGAGTACGGTTTAACTGCGGGGTCTGATTCTCTGTATATTTTTCGTTTATATATTATTATTATTTTTTAGATGTGAGATAGCCAATACACCAATAAAATTATGTTAGCTAGCTCACATTTACAGTAAATCTAAATAATTAAACTAAGGTTAACTAGTAAAGAACATTCTAATAACAATTTCCGTATGGTACCGGCCTAGAATAGTGCCACACCTTGTTATCTCATGGGGAGTAAGAGTCGACGAAGAGAAATCCAACCGGATGATGGGCAGCAGCGTCATCCTGCATACTGGCTGGAAGTGGAATTACTAACCCGCCTTCTCAGAGTGGTGATTATGGGCAAATATCCCCAATAGAATGTAATCTATTGGAGAGGCTAAGGTTAAGCAGTGGACTTTATAAGGCTGATAATAATTATGATGATGTTTAGTAAAATTTGATTTGTTGGTGCTGCTAGTACTAGACAATCTAATGTTATATTAATACGAGTTCTACTTAGTTAACACTTATTGTATTGGCTTAATTTTTAATTTACATTTACAGATAACCAATAGTGAGTACCAAGTGAGAATATACCTCAACAAACCTTTAGATTATGAGAGCAGATCAGCTTACGTTATCAATTTGGAAGCAAGCGATAGTTCAGATAAGCCGATGAGGGCTGTGGCTAGTGTTTCGGTGGCTGTTCAAGATGTTCAGGATCAGCCGCCCGGTTTCATCAACGCCCCTTACTCCGCAACTGTGCCAGAGAATACACCTGTGGTATGTCATTTTCTTACTTACCACTGGCTCAGCGACATGATGTGAATCTACGCCTCCCACATTAAAGAAACCCAGTAGACTCAGTTTTTTGTAAAAATCACCCAATAAGGTAGTTGAATCTGCCCGTAATGAAAGAGCGCATTAGTGTTAACTTATATTGACGTTTTTAAGGATTCAGAAGCCTAAATTTAACATTTTTCATTTTCACAATAATTTATGCGGGTCACGTCAAAATCATTTCAAGCAGAGTATAACTTTAAACTACATACATAATGAGCTCAGTTGAATTGTGAACTATTAGTTTAATGTCTTTTATTCAACTTGTTTCCAGGATACCAGTATAATGGAAATTATAGTTAAAGATGGTGATACAGCAAATCCAAGACCAGTATTATTGACCATAGAAGGTGATACCGAGCAGTACTTTAAGCTTTTACCAGATAGACCCTTTGGTCGAGCAATATTGGCTACTTCAGATATTCCGATAGACCGAGAAAGTGATACCGTTTTGCAAAGTGGCGGTGTCTACAACTTTTTTATTAGAGCTACTGAAATGATAAATAATGAAGTTCCGTCAGATTACACAGTTACTCCTGTCACTATTATAGTGACAGACGTTGATGACCATGACCCACAGTTTAATAGAGAAAAATATGACGTTTCCATTCCCGAAAATATTGAGAATGGAAGTCCTATCCCAGGATTATCTATTTATGTACAAGACAATGATTTGGGACAAAATAGTAAATATAATTTGAGAATACGTGACGTTTTCAATTCTGATGGTGTTTTCGCAATAAGTACTGATTACGGTGAAGGGCGTACACCTATAAGCATTAAAGTCAAAGATTCTTCCAAATTAGACTATGATGTAGATGATGACGAAATGCGAAGATTTAGCTTTGATATAGTTACTTCAGTTGACAACGTCGATCTATCTTCCGCTAGAGTAAATGTAAAACTACTAGATATGAATGATAATTCCCCAGTTTTTGATAAATCAAGTTACAAATTCAATGTATTAGAAAACTCGACATTTGGAACAAAAATAGGAGAAGTCGAAGCAACCGACAGAGACTATGGAATATTTGGGGACATAGAGTATTCACTAAGTGGATTTGGCTCAAATATGTTTAAGACTGATAAAAATGGAGGAAATATTTATGTTGGCCAGTTGCTGGACTACGAAAAACAGAAAAGTTATAGTATAACACTGTTTGCTAAAGATGGTGGAGGTAAAGGTACTACAGCAAGTATATTTATTGATGTGTTGGATGTAAATGATAACAGTCCTATATTTGAATTATCGGAATATGCCAGAACTATAAGAGATGGGGCAACTAGTTTCGAACCTCAACTAGTAGTGAGGGTAAGAACAAAATATATTAAGTATCTTACTTCTATAAATATTTATTTTATTTTATTTTATTGTAACTTGGTGGTTTTTTGTTGAATAGGCAACCGATATCGATGGACCAACTCAAGGAGGAGGACGTGTATATTACTCATTAGAATCTGATAATAGCATTACACATAAGGGTAACGTATTCAGCATTGACAAAGAAAGTGGTGAAATAAATATAATTGACAAAGTTGAATCCATGGATACACCACGAGGACAATATGAGATAGTCGTTAGAGCAACAGACTATGGTGAGAATGAAAAAACAATAATTGTGTAATATGAAAGATCGTATGACTTATTTTTTTAAAAAATAACGCCTCACCTCGTATACTATGCATATAGATGTGGTGCACGGATTTATGTAGTTTGTTTATATCCTCATCTGTGACATATTATTTTTTATGAATATATTAACTTATATAAAACCCTAAATCTCCTTTTCCAGGCTCTCCATAATGTATCTTTCTCTTCTTACCTACTCACTTCCCTATACTCTCCGTGACTTTCGCACTCTTGTTTCATTTAAGAGGCTGGTCAAGTAGCATTACCTATCTCTTTTCTGATATCAGTGCATATAGGTAGTTAGTTTATTGAAGTACACACTTCTTTATATAGTTGTATTTTTTTCAAATTGTCTTTGGCAGGGCCAAACTTACTGGAAAAAACTTCTTTTTCAATTAATAAGCCGCTTTACTAGTGTTTTTTTTTATATGTCGTTTCAACTTTCTTATTTGTGTATAAATTTTTTATACAAATAAATAAAATATAATACTTCTAGGTACACCTCCGCTGCATAATGATACACGAGTATTCATCAGAGTAGGAGTCCCAGGAAACCAACGACCTACGTTCAAAGGAAATTATCATCATTATAAATACACAATTGCTCAAAGAAATCCAGAAAGTAATGAAGACTTTACATTCGATCTTAATCCAATGAATTACAAAGCAAATATAAGGGAAGATGCAAAGCCTGGTACAAACGTAACAATGGTAGTAGCAAATGATCCCGATGGCTTAGATGATCTTTTGACGTACCATATTATCTCTGGGTCAAAGGATAATTTTATAATCAATGAAAAGTGAGTGTAAAAGTTATGGGTTATAAAATAACAGTTTTCATATTAGTCTAAACTGTCATCTACAACTTTGGTGTTTCTTGTCTAATTTAAAATTATTCTTAATTATTTCAGAACTGGTTTAATCACCGTATCCAATGACGCAAATCTTGATCGAGACATGAATAATGATAAATATGAAATTATAGTTTCTGCTGTCGACAGTGGAATGCCAATTCCGGAAACTGCTACAACAACTGTTTTTGTGACCATTCAAGATGTCAATAACATGCCACCTAAGTACAATATGACTGACACCAATATTTACTTGTCTGAAAATACAAAAGTTGGTAACCTAGTGACCAAACTTATTGCATACGATACAGACGTTAACTCAAAATTAAAATTTAGCTTAATTGAGCCTACAAAAGCATTTTCTAAAGCGGGTGTGCATTTGAAATCTAATTCACAGTATGACTATAAGCACATATTTCGCATTAACGAAGATACTGGTGAAATATATGTAAATGGCACATTAGACTATAGTCAAGCATCTATTGTTATACTTACAATAAAAGTAACTGATGTGAACGCTGAACTAAATAAAGACACCCAATTTGCTATTGCTGAACTAACGATTTACATACAACCGTATGCAGATAAAAATCCACAGTTTACCAATATTGGCTGGACGAGTTCAAAGCCAATAATTCATCATAAAATAAGAGAAGAGCAGCCTATAGGCAGTACTGTCTTTGTACTAATGGCAGAAGATCCTACATCAGGCCACTTGGTATCAAATTTCAAAGTAATAAATTCAGAAACAGATTTGTTACAAGTGGATCCTTCAAGTGGTCAAGTCCTACTAACAAATCATCTCGATTATGAAAATCTTATCAACCCGAACTTGACACTGACAGTAAAAGCTACTAGCAATGATGGAACTAAACACAGCGAGGCCAAGATTATTATAGAAGTATTAAATTTGAACGACAATGCACCTATTTTTGAGAAAGACGTATGTATCATAACTTTTGTGATAAAATTATTTTTAGCTGACATCATACTGAAATAGGTCCTAAGTCTAAAAAGAGCAATAATTTACTTATGAAATAAGTAATTGAATTATCAATTACAAGTTATTTAAAATAAAATAAATTTCTGTATAAAATATTTATAACTATTTACCTATATCTTTGTTTTTATTTTTAGTTTTATAAAGTAAGTGTTTTGGAATCCATTCAACACCCTGAAGTATTGGTAGGCGTAAAGGCAAAGGATTTAGACGCAATTTTAACAGAAGATGACAAAACAAAGGGTTATGCTGATGTCCGATATCTTTTGAGGGGAGAAAACTCCGATTTCTTCGTTATAGACAATGTTACTGGTGTGATTAAGGTTGGTTTAAACTATTAATTTATTCTAAAATTATCCTTTCAGACACGGCTTTTGATGTTACCAACTACATGACATTGACTGTAACTACAATAATTAACAAAGTTTATATGGCTTGAAGAAGAATTTTCGCATATTCTTTTCAGCTTCAAGATTTAATGCAAAATAAATATCACATCATGATTAAAACATTTTTCTTACAAGGAATTGGATAGAAAAGAGAGATAAACCAATAAAACTCTCATTTTTTTAAGTAAATATTATCTAACGTCAAATTATTTTCCTGAATCGAACCAATAAAATACTGATAAAAATATGTTTCAGGTAGCTCAAAATCGAACATTAGATCGTGAACAACAGTCTGTTCTAAGGTTGGAAGTTGAAGCGTATGACACACCACAAGGTGGCGCTGATAGACAAAAATCAACAACTACAATACTTGTGGATGTGTTGGATGTTGATGACAATACCCCAGCGTTTGAGAAAAACGTATACACAGGTTGGTGTTATAACTGAAAGTTACAAATTGTAACTGCCAAGTTCTATCTTTTAATTATCTTTAAAAGTGTTATGCCGATAATTAAAACAAATTTATTTTACTGGGCTAAAAAAACCGACAAAATAAATGAATAATACATAAATATTTTCTGACAATTACACCAATTATTTAAATTCAAGATAAATATCATTAAGAACTTATGTTATGGATACTAAACAACGGATAAACATACTTACATAATTTTTTTTATAAATACATACGCAATATACATAGAAAAACACCCAGACCGAACAAATATTCATGTTCATGCACACAAAGATTTGTCCTTAGTGGGAATCGAACCCACGACCTCTGGAGTGAAGTATAGTTATACTGACCTCCACGCCATATCGGTCATCAATAATTATTTCTATTTTAAAATAACTTAATCTTAGATTTAAATATGGCACTATCTTTCCAGGGCTTTAAACAGATAATATTTTACATTAAATAATGAAGATAGAAGCTTTTTGGTTCCGTATTCAAAATATTTAAAGATTTTGTAATTTGCAGCTGTAGTACCTGAGAACGTTCAAATTGGTTTACTAGTGACCAAGGTAACCGCAACGGATCCTGATGAAGGCTTAGGTGGCGAAATTAAATATGAATTTTTAGATGAGGGTGAAGCTAATGGTATGTCTATATAATTGTAAGACTATAATTTGATGCAATTATTTATTTAAATTTTTATAAACTTTAATCGTTAATTCCATTCTAGGCCTTTTCACAATAAACTCAACTACAGGCGAAATAAGAACGATTCGAGATTTAACAGGACGGGGAAGAACTGATCCATATCGATTGTTAGTTGGCGCAACTGATGGTGGAGAGCATACAGGAGACGCTTCTATCTCTCTTTACATTGGTGACGTTAGTGCTAATGATGGAGTGCCTCGTTTTATTAGACCCGCTGCTGGAGAAGTGTTAAGAGTTAGCGAGGTAATTCTATTTCACATTACAGACATATGTTTTTATTAATAATAATAAGTCTAAGAAAACCGCGGTGATGCTTGGATATAATGATAAAATAGAAAAATCACTAAATGATTCTTTATATTTTAATTATTTATCCATTTAAGAAGAGACTTGTCGTAACAATATTACTCTTTGTTTACAGAACTCAACTATACGTTCATCAATTTATCAAGTAGTTGCAACGGACCCCGATGATCCTACTCAGCCTTCGGGACAGCTCTATTACTCCATACAGCAAAACAACCCTGATGCCAAAGTATTTTCTATTGGTAAGCTTGAAGTTATTGAAATCTTTTCAATTGATACCCCCCGCAGTAGGACTCTTCAGTAGTAGGAGTTTTTCTGTTCTAAATCTAGTTTTTTATTGCCATGTATTTGTTACTATATGTACATTCTGTCTTAATTTGGAACATTTTTAGATGCCCATAGCGGATTAATATCTACTCGTCAATCATTGGACCGAGAAAATAAATCTTCATACACCCTTGTTCTCCTCGTGACTGACAGAGGCCAACCAGCTCAACAAAGCACTAGGATTGTTACTATTGAAGTCACTGACGTCGATGATCACAAGCCACATTTTTCACGAAACTTGGTAAGTTTAATAATAAAAATACCAATAAATAAATAATAATGTCATGCTTCTAATAGTAGTATAGTATGTGATATCTGTATTCAAGACTAAAACAAAAGCGAATGAATTGTCAAAAACTGCGGGGTATGAGCCTTTTTTTTTTGATTTACGTCGGTCACAAAATGCATTTACGCACTGTCTCCCGGCCAAAGGGGGACCGAGAGAGGTGTGTGGGACTCACCACCGGTAGACACGACCGCCAGCAGGTATACCCACTAAAAATCTTCCGACGACGCCCGCCGCTTGTTGAGAAAGAGGCGGGGGGCCAGTACCTGGGTTGCAGCTCTGACACCCGCCCGCGGCCAACGTCCCCCGGACCAAAACCGGGAGGACCGGGAGACGCAATGGACGCGCCCCTCCTCCCTCCAACTGCGACCATAGCGTGTGTGGCCGACTTCTCGGAGGGTCCATGGTTAGACAGCAGGGGCCCCCTGCCTCTGCTGCCTAAGACCCTCCTGGCCCGCCCGTCGCACCCTCCACAGGTCCCTCTTAGTTTCCCCCCGGTAGTCAGTACTAAGAGCACCCAGAGTCGCCAATCTCTGGGTGTACACTTTTCCTGGCCTCCGAAAGGTCACCACGCCAAGATGGAGACCTGTCCGGAAGGGCTCCCACGCTGACCAAGTGCAATATGGTATTCTGGTATTAGAATTTTTCACTTATTGCCGGACTGGCCAATCATCAAAAGATAGACTGTAACCGCAGCTTTACTTATATAATCGTATCCCACCATTAACTTTCTAAGAGCAACGAGAGCATCAGTGTGTGTATTTGTGGGGAGTGTTTGCCCAGAACCACCTATATATTTGAATGACCTATTTGTTAAAATATCAAATAAAATAGTAATTAAGTCAAATGTAAAGTAAAATTTCAGTCTTTTCAACATAAATTTAATGTATTAGGACGAACCTCCACTGCTTATGGCTGTTAAAGAAGAAATATCTATAGGTACTGTTATTGGCACACTTCGAGCAATTGATGAAGATATAGGTGATAACGCAGCTATAGATTACGCCATCACAGGTGGAAATGATTTTGGATTAGTTAAATTGGAGCGAACTAATGACAGCAAAGCGTTAATAATATCTGCGGAAAGGATAGATAGAGAGGCTATAGCAAAACAGATTATCACAATAAAATGCTTTAAGTACGGCACTAACATTCGACTCAGCAAGACTTACAATAGACTGGTAAGTAATTCTTTTATACAAACTAAAAGAAGTTGCTTTTCTTGTGTCTACAAAAAAATAAATATTTATTTAACAAAGTCTTGAAGTTAACGTTTCAAATTTCAAATTTGCATTACTTTTTTACATTTTGCTAATGTCCTCCTGTATAATATTTTAACAATCACATTTTATAATATACACAAATTCTTGCAGGACCCATCCGAAATTCAAGTTCTAGTAAAAATTTTAGACATCGATGACCATTTACCAGAGTTTGAAAAAACAAACATGACTGTTGGCGTTAGGTTGAACGTCCCTATTGACACTGTTATTGCAACAGTCAAAGCTACCGACAAAGACCCAGAGGCACTACCGATGAACTACAAGATTGTTAACATGAGTTTTGAATCGCCTATAAAATCTAAATCATTGAGTAATTTAACTGATATAATAGTTGTAAACAACTCAACGGGAGAAATGAAAGTCTTGAGAAACCTAATTCACTACGCTGATGGCATATTCAGGTATCTATTAAAAACAATCTAGCAGAAATATTGAAGAATAGGGAAATTATCATTAATACTACTCTATATAATTGTTTTACAGGATTATTGTTCGAGCCAACAACTCAAATGGTTTTGACAGGTTCAGTGATCTGACAGTCGAGGTAAATATATTTTTGAGAGTAGTCTTAAGCTGGCCATTCACAGTCATAAAGCTAAAAGTATAACCCCATTTTATTATTTACGGGTATATCTATGCTAAATGCCTTTCGAATATTTTATACAAGAATATTGAAAGTTCAAAACATCGTAATAACTGAATTAAAATATTGAATTGTATCTATTATTATATATTTATCTCTAAAATTTAATCAATTATATTAGATTTAAGAAAATATTCAAATTCTCAGGTGGTGGTGGTAAGAGAGCGGGACCTTCTACGTCTAGTCCTCCCTGGTGGAACACGAGCCCGCTTTCACCAGCTGAAAGACCGTATGGCAGCAGTCTTGGCTCCTCGTGGTCTTCGGATGCAGTTGCATGATGCAGCACATACTGAGTTTTATTCCAATCCAGGGTAAAGTACCTTCGCTGACAATATTGCACTAAATTAAAACGATAACCTGCAATTGGTGCACCTGTCGACTAATAGACGTTCTGGCAAATATGAAAGATCCCGGCAAGCGGTAAGAGGCTCTCCACCTATTACGTGGGCTTCATAATATAGTTGGTGAAAAGTGAGCGAATAATATTCCTCCATCGGGGAAACGTGATTCTGTATATGTAATAGAATTACCATGATTGCTTTAATGCAAAATAATGATGCATCTTATACAATACAATGCGTGTTTGGCCTTTATCCGGAGAATACAATTTTGTACTCCCAACATAATTATCACGATTGCCTTAAAGCAAAATGTGATGCATGATGTACAGCGTTTTATCTGAAACCTGGGTAGGAAATCTTTGCTGACAATGTTATACTGAAATAGTGTAATCATTTTAATTATTGTAATTATTTTAATGCAAATAATGATGCGGATTCTAAATACACTGCCTAACATAGATTGAAATATTTCCTAAACAGCGGAAGAAAAAACCAACCTTGACAATTTTCTTGCTCTTTCTTTAACGAATGGGCACGTTAGTTTTTAAGTTTGACTTTCATAAGAGCTCTAAAGAGCAAACTTGAATAAATGAATGTGCCTTTGACTTTGAAAATGTTTGCTTAAAAATCGAAACAGAATGATCACGAATGCTATAACGCAAAAAAGTATGCTATAATTATGAATGTTTCGTTGAAGTGGACAAAAACTAAAAGGAAACACAGATGACGGAGCATATTCAAATATGAAAATAAATCTTTCGAACTGTTCATTAATTTAACGAAAAAGATTTATACTTTTTTATTTTAAATTGTATTGAAGACGAAACTGGACACGAAAAAAGGTTTAGCCGAAGGGTTCACATATTGTTAAATATGTTGTGTTGCTTCGCTGGAATATTGCAAACTCACTTGATTACACGCTCACTTTTTTATGTAATGATGTTCTTATTTACAAAAGATTTGAGGATTTCAAAACATCATGCTTTTCTTGTTTTTTAAGTTGAGATTATGTTTAAGTTGCATGTGTGCATAAATTATATACTTATAAGTAAGTTTACACATTTTTAATCACCAAGTCATAGGATAAAGCTATGAAGTCGTATAACATAAATTTTAGGATGTGTTCATGTTTTATGATGCAAGAAACTAGTGAAATGGTGATAAATAAGGGTGCGTTTCCACCAGAGATGAGCAAGGATGCGTTACCAGGAGTATGATTGTTAAGAGCCAATAAAATCGTTCCAATAACCTTGCTTGAATGAGCTTTGCGCAGCGTAGCGATTCTATTAGTTCTAAACAAACACATTCCAATAGACACATATTCGCTCATCTCTGGTGGAAACGCACCCTAAAAGTATAGTAATAACTATTCGTCTAGCCATTTTCCAAGTTTTACTGGCTGCTCGAAGAATTCTAACAGTTGGACGCCACTAACATATTTTCACCAATCCGCACTGGGTCATCCTTAATCCCTCTCATCTTGGTTTGTAAGAAGTGGCTCGTGCAGTAGAAGGAATTCAATGGGCTGAGATGATGATAAGTAAAAAAAATTTTGTTACTATTTCTAGCCCATGCTTCCAATTTCGGAAGACAGAGTCCGGAGAAGCACTGACACCAAAAGCAATGAAAGCAACGATACGGTCCCTAGGCACCGAGTTCCAGGAGATCCTGGAAACATACAACGTCCACAATATCACCAGCTGCGGAACATCGAGGACGAAGCATTCGCCAGCGCAGCATGCATTGCTGGCTTTAGCGGGAGTGCTACCAGTGGCGGCCCTGATAGCAACACTTGTACTTTGCTGCATGCATTCAAATGGTATTTTTTTTAAATAATTTTATTTCTATTTATTTGCATTAGTAGACCAAGTTAGACGACTAAGAGGGAAAAAACCTTTCGAGTTAGTTTAGTGTAGTGTCATTGAAATGCAACTGTGACTTAGATTATTAAAGTGTCTTCGCTTTAATTGAGAAAATAAGATTATTGGATAAATTCTTTGTTTTTAAATATGAAGAATATCATGTTATAAGAAAATTACATATTATTCTTGACTTAGACTAGATATACGTTCTTATAATAAGAGAGGCAGGAAATACAAAATTAAAAACAAAATTGGTACTCTTATTCTCATCTTAATTCGCGAAGGAAGGTCCAAGCTCATAACTAATGGACTGTGTTGATGATTATGATGAATTAGATTCAAATAAGACAAATAATATAAATAATTGCTCAAATGCATGTCGTAGTTATGAATAATGTGTAATTTATTGATGTTAAATGATATTAAGAAATGTACATAAATTAATACCGATACAGACTTACACACGTAAATACTACCAACCTTCTGTTTGCGTCAGTGGCTTAACTAATAAATAATTATTTTCTGACAATCACACCAATAATTTAGTTCCGAGAAAAGTATCATTAAGAACTTAATTATTATACATAGGCCAATACCCAAACTTGAACAAATATTCATGTTCATGCCCACAAAGATTTGTCCTGTGTGGGAATCAAACCCATGGCCTCAGATGTGGAGTGCGTGTATACTCACCACCACGCCGTATTGGTGGTCAAACAAGAGCGACGCGCTCGATATTTAAAAGTAGTGACGCGCTTGATTTTTACCATACATACTTCCATACATGCATATAATCGCGCCTATTTCCCCGAAGGGGTACGCAGAGGCATATTTAACGCCAATCTTATTAAAATCAATATTCACATTTCACAATACTGCCTCCTTTAGCTAGAAAGCCGCTAACTGCCAGAGAGTAATTTTTCAATTGTTACTCTATTGTATTACAGCAGCGTTTAAATTCCAAAAATTACCCACTGACAGTTAGCGGCTTTCTAGATAAAGGACGGCAGAATATTACAAACATTAGGACACAAACAGCCGATGTTCATCATTACGAATATCTTGTTTCAGCCAAAAGAAGAGCTCGATCAGCATTGCTGTTGGCGCGAGAGCCCCCAGCAGCCACCAGCAACATATCGGCACCAACACGACTTTACGCTGAACCTTTATACACAACTTAACTTAAGCTATCTTCATTATTATCTCAGCCATATAAAGTCCACTGCTGAACATAGGCCTCCCTAACAGTTTTCCATAGTGATCGATCTAAAGCCGCCTGCCCGCCGGCTTAGCCTGATCATAGGTCCAAGAGGAGAAAATCTGTTTTCTATTGCGTTTGCAGGATCGGGGTCGTCTGTGATAAACCTTAATGCCCCATCAGTCGCCGGTCTTTCGAGCTATGCCTTTGCCATTTTAGCATACAAATTTGCCTTGCTATGGATTTACTGATTTCTAGTATAGTCACGTAGAAACTACGAGCATAACTCTATCCTTATACTAGTGCCGATTACGAGCTTGAGTGGAAACTAATTAAGCAAGATTCCCAGCTTGTTGATATGAGCGCTTAAAAAGTATCTACGAAGCATTGTGATGTTGTTTGTTATAGTTCTTAATGTTGACTTTTAAATGAATAATAATATGATTATGATCTTGGATATCTTCCACAACTTCATCAAATCTAGCCTTAAACTTGCTTGGTTCTACTAATGGCTATCTACACTACGAAGCTCTGGGAAGAGAACGTAGGTTTGAAAACATATTCGCACTAAACATAAAGAAAATGAAAAATATTCGTGTTAGTGCACACATAACTCTATGGAGGTAAAATCCACAAGCTCAAAGGCATAGTGCAGGGACAATGACCTCCATAATGTGATTAACTGATTAATAGATATTGCTTATAGACTTTGCCATAATAAAGATTTCTTAATCAACAATTAATCATTATCTTAACCGGTACTCTGCCAGTCGGTAACCTCTGCTGACCCCCATCAAATGGCTATCGTATACAATAGTAACATACGTATGCAAGGACATCACTTGAGTGTTGGACACCTGTATAATAATATTCTTTGAAGAAACGACTGTTATCTTTACTAGCTAGATACCATTAAATAATTCCAACACTTTGTAAAAGTCTCCTTAATGGACTAGAGATTAGGGTTGACTATGTATCTTAAATTTACTAAGTTTAATTTCAAACCAACGTCAGAATGTGGTTCTGAATTTATTTCAAGATTAGGCCAACGCATTATTAACAAGGCAAGTTAAATAAAAAATTTAAACATGATAATATCAATAAATTATCTTTATATTTAATTTATAAGTAGGGATTGCAATCCTGAAAACCAGGTCCTATAATCTGGCGGAACCTGCACAATATACGGCTACCGGATGCGATACCAATAGAACAACTTCAAATTAACCGCGCTGTCTTGCGATTGTAGGTACTTCAAACATGCAGGCTTGCATTGCGATGCGAGACGTTTGAATACCTCGCCGAAGCAACGCGCTGCTACATGTTTGCTCAGCTCATATTACCACATCATAATGACCAAATCCTGCCTCACGGAAACCAGTCAATCCATTCTCAGAAGAATTTAAAAACCAACTTTAGGTACATGATAGAATTATCATATCCTAGCAGTATCCCGGTTGCCCTAGACTTCAGCTTAAAGCACAGGGTCTGCTTATTGGTTTGGCTAAATTCCAGTTATTCACATTATATAATTTAATAGTGTCTTCGAAACATATTGCAAATTGTATGGACCAATTCCTCATTATCAGTACAAAACGTTTGAATTGTCTTATTGAGACGATATTGAAATAAAAAATTGACAGCATCGACTCCAATAATTCAAATCAAATCAAATACTCTTTATTTCATAAACTATTACATAGTATTTGAAAACGTCAAAATTATAAAAAATAACAAAAACAAATAAAATTTAATTATACTAAAATCACGAAGCTTAGATTCACCTGCACCCAAACAATTTAAAAAAACAAAAAATATTTAAGTGTGAGTGAATCTAAGAGCCAGTTCCGAGCCACCGCTCTATAAGAAGAACTGGCAAGAAACTCACAGACTATGCTCTTTTAAATTATCGATTGGTTAGTTACAATCTTCATTTGTCTGTGACGCTATACAATGCAATATATATTATAACATTAACAATATTCATGTTTTAAGTCATTCATTGAATATTAGAATAGCCTGTATGAAACGGCAGTTTAATCCCAAGCATTTTTATCAGCCATATAGTCTTTGATAGAATAGTAACACTTTTATCACACGACATATTTTAGCTGCAGAGTACCGTTAGTATCGGACTAATAAGAATCATTTGTCAACTCATGTCTACGTCTTAGAATTTACGATTGATACTTAGAATTCTATAGGCTATTAAAGACTAATAAAGTCAAATTCAAAGCCTGAGTACGCATAGTCACTTTCTAATTTAATAGAATTAATCAGAAGCTTATTAGGAAATAGCAAATAACAAATCTATATTGGAAAAATATATATATATGTAAGAACTTAAAATTTGTAAGTGACTGTATGTATTGTATTGTGAATAAAAATATATTGTAAATAAATTAAATACTCCATCAAACTCGTTATTTTTAATTAATTAAGCTTGGAGCTGTGTAAATAGTTATCGGTGTACAATAAAAATGTATTTATAATAAAGTAATTAAGTTAAACTTATATTTTTCTTTTAAATAAAATTTTAGACTAACTGACTTTAACAATGTACAAAAGTAAGGTGTCATTTATAAGTGTAATATAAAATGAATATTTATGGAATAAATGTATTAAACCTACCATAAGCCGTGTTTTTATAATATACCAAGGGTTTTGATGACAAGGCTCTTTCAGTGCTGGATAGTCCTGCAAAAAGGGCTCCAAGAAGCTCAAAAAAGGATCTGTTGGCTTAAAAAGGCTAAGATTTCGAATCTCTTACAAGATAATAAACATGAAATTACGATAGCAAATTTATTAATATGTAACTCATAAGAAACACGTAACAGCAACATTATAGGTAGGCAATAAAGAAACATTGTTGCTGTTTAAATACAATGTAAAGGATGTCTCAGTAAGAATGCACTTTTTTATCAATCACGGTTTATGCGAATAAACCCGAAACAATTCCTAAGCTCCAACGCGGAAATCCAACGCGTCATCGCACATCTTTATGCAAAATTCATGGAAAATTTCATGATAAGAGCAATGGCCTGTCATCGGAGCCGTAAGGGTCATTTGACGGATATTTTAATCCATACTTAATCGGAACATGTCTTCTTCACAATACAATCACAAATATTACAACTTTGTAATAAAATACTTTTTTTTTTTAATTAATAAATGCACTCTTACTGAGACACTCTTTTATTACTTACTTATGTTTCAGGTAATTGGGTATATGTAGCTATGAGTAATTATTAAATAACTGGCGGCGCCCGCGATTTCGTGCGCGTAACCTGCAGGGACAATAAAATGTAGCTTAGGTACTTCAGCTATATGTTGACGAAAGTCCCGTTAAAATTAGGTCGGATTTTTCTGGACAAAAGTTTTCCCCGGGGACCGGGACAATATAGAGAACCCTTTTTCAGTTGTCCTCTTCACCTCCACTCGCTAATATCCGTATTAGCCTCTTCTCATAACATGCCCTACGTCACTTAATTAGTAAACTTTCTTTTATTTACTATAAAAGAAAATTAGTTAACAGTCACCATAATAATATAATAATTAGGTATCCTTTTTTATTGTTACTGGCTGTTTTACTTCTACTATTAACTTTACTTCATAAAGTTCAAACTTTAACGGAAATATATTTAAAAATACCTTGTTAGGATTTAGCTAAATGTTACATTTTGGGTCGAGGCACCATTGAAATAATATAAAATAAATAAAAGAAAATAATTATATTTGCTTACATCATTACTTTTTAATTACCTATCATGTCATGATTAATAAATAAGTTACCACAAACGATTTTATGGAATGAATTTTATTAACTTATAGCTGAATAGAATCATTAAAAATTGTGTTCATAGTTACATTATCCAAAAGCACCAAGTTAACAGATTCTTTCCAAAGTTGCTTGGCTTTCTCTGTATAGCAAGCAGGTGCTTTGGGATTTATGATTTTACAATTCTTTATAAATTTTCCACTTAAGTTTCCAACACTTTCATCTACTGCGGCAAATATTGTAGATTGCGCACCTTCCCATGCATTTTTGAAAAACACTCCGAATAAAAGTGTCACCAAATATCCGAGAACTATTCCTAAATTTTTTGCAAAAAGATTTCTCGTCCCCACTGCGCCAGGATCCACGCTATTCACCACAACATTACAGCCGTTTAATTTTTTTGTTAATTCCATAGCAAAAAGTATCAAACATATTTTACTATTAGCATAAAGAGGTATAATCTTAAAAATTCCAGTGTTATTCATTTTTCCATATTGATAGCGACCAATATAATGGCATACAGATGCTACATTTACTATTCTGCTTTTGTCATCAGCAGTTCCTGATTTTTTTAATAGAGGCAGGAGAAGGAGTGTTAGCAAGAAATGTCCATAAAAGTTTACTTGCATAGTGAAACTTAATCCGTCTTTGGTTTTATTCTTGTAGGATCCTACTCCGGCATTATTGACAAGGATATTTAGTCTATGTTCCTTTTCCAAAATTTCTTTAGCAAAATCCCTCGTGGATTTAAGAGATCCTAAGTCAAGATGTTTGTATTCCACATTTTTGTTGTTAGTTTCTTTAATGATTGTTTCTTGAGCGTCCATTCCTTCTTGAAGGAAGGGACAGGCTACAATGACGCGTGCCCCGCGTCGCGCTAAATCCTTGGCCACCTCTAGCCCCATTCCCGCCGTGCCTCCTGTCACCACACACGTTTTCCCATCAAGCTTTCTTCTCGATGGACACACTGCATTTGTACACTTTTGCCACGCTCTAAAAAATACTAAACATAATACCAATACCAAAAATACACTAAATTCGAGAATGTCGAGCATTATATAATAAGTAATTTAAAAAAATATAATTTTTAAGTGAGAGTTTGTTTCTTATAAAGCTTAATCAAAGTTATTTTTATCTAACAGTAATAATCACTGTAAACACTGTATGCTCCTCGTATAATGTTCATTGTGTTCTGACTGAATTTACCAGTACCTATTGTGGTCTAAGTAAGTAAGTTCAAAGTGCGACATAATTAACGGCATAATCTTTAACTACTATAACTCCGAGGCTATGCACATTATGTTACTAATTATACTCGTATGCTTAAAGGTGTTCAAATATATATACAAAGAAACAAAATGTGTCAAGTGCGTCTTGAAACATGTGAATTAATTTTAATATAAAATCTAAAAAGACTTTGTGTGCATGAGTGTGAATGAAGCTAAAAGTGTGTGCCAAGATCGTAGCAAGTGGAAGGATGTACGATGTACGATACGATGTATGATAGACGAGAAAGGGGCGTGATATATGTATGTATGTATGTCAAGACTTTGACTGTGCCCGTAGTAAATAGGTGCTTCGGTGCTATCAGTTGTTTCTGTGTGAACCCACACTCAGGTGACAACATACTTGATAAAGCCAAAAGCATATTACACATCATAACAAGAGACATTAACTAAAAATTATCGTTGAAAAACGATTTATATATCGCGTTTCTATGTGGCTCAAGCTTGCTGACGCTGTTTAAAAAAACTCCAAAATAAGGCCTAAAATTTTTGTAAGACTTCTTGGCGGGATAGCATAACTTTTCGAATTCTCTCAAGAAGTCCGTGTGAGATCTCAGTATAGTCCCACATCTTTACTGAGGACTCAAGGGGTTTTGGGAAGGGCATCTCATTTACCATTTATCATCTTTATCATCACCCATTCTCATTAACTATATAATATATCCTAAATATATCTCTTACTTGACACTCGCTAAATGCGCTAAACGCACGAAGCCATTATTTAAAAGAAAATAAAAATTGTTTTAAACAAAAATCATAAAAAGAAAATTCATGACTAAGACGTACGAAAACTATGAAGCTATTGATTTCCCAGGTATAGTCTCAAAAGTTAAAAAGTCAAAGTCAAAAATTATTATGTCATAAACATATACATATATACATAATACTTGAAAAAAAGAAAAAGAAGATCATGGTGCTGGGCAAAAAGCGTTGCTCTTGGCTTTAATAAAGGTATTTTTACATCCTGTATGTTTTCGCCTGTACCCACACACAAGAATACTGAAAGCACAAACGCACCCCTTCCCTAATAACCATTTACAGTTAAAAACAATCATAACGTATATACAGAAACCAGCTATCATCTTACCCACTTGTTTTATATAACTGTTTTTTTATTTTTTGTGTTTCTTTTTACTTCAATATATCTTTTATAAGTATGAGGTCTTAACAATTATCTACACACAATTAAAATTATTTATATGAATTCAATTGTGTTTATTTGCTGTGATAATAGTCTGACATAGCATTTTTAATAATGATTCAAGTATATTTAGAAAATAATATTCTTTCTACGTACGTTTTACATAATAATAATAGAATGATATTTGCATAAAATATTTAAAAATTAATTTTGCTGTATAATTTATTTCCATTAATTATCTCATAGATAGAAAAAAACATTATTTCTAATAGTCTAGCAACGTTTTTGAGAGCGAATTTCAGGTAGGCAGATCTTAAGATAGGATATCTCTGTCCCGAGTAAGCTAACGATAAAAAAATCCGTAGAATTTTGCTGAAAACCTTCGAAATGACAGTAGCGAAATTAACAATGTTACTGAACTGACGCCATCGTGGCTGTCAGTACTTTTTTAACTATCGAAAAACAAAATACTGGATTATTAGATAGTTAAAAAAACATATTATAAACTCAACCATATTTATATCCTTATTTAAACAACAAAAAAAAAGTATAACAATATGAGAGCAATAAAAATATTAAGTAAGGTACTAATAAGGTGCCGTGTGGCCTAGAATAGTGCCACCCCTTTTATCTTAAGGGGAATAGTGATAATCGACGAAGAGAAATCCTACCGGATGATGGGCAGCAGCGTTATTCTCCGCACTAGCTTGCACTGCGATTACCAATCAGCTTGCCAAGCGTAGTGATTAAGGGCAAAAACCCCCAACACCTTTATTCGCCTCCCCAATAGAATTAAATCTATTGGGGAGGCGAATGTCCAGTGGTATTTAATTTATCCGACGATTTGTCCTTTATGACAACGGAACCCACGACCTTGGAGCGGACTGCCGGTACACTCGTCACCACGCCATATCAGTCGCCAAAATTAAAATCTATTGGTAAGTGATCTATTGAGGTATAATGCGCACTGATAAACGCAACCTCTATTGCCATTTAGATATGCCATATGAAGCCCGCGAGAACGAGAGATAATACGAGGGCTGCACCATCATACCATCTGACATTTGTAATTAATTCAATAAATATTTTATAAACGTGCAAATAAAAATATTGACTAAACTAAAAAAAATGCCTTAGTTGACATAAAATGGCACATAAATATCATTTTTTTGACATCAGTAAACGAAAATGACATGTATAACATAATAATGAAACTATAAAACACACAGAATACAGGTTAGGATAATATTATTGGACAATTTAAGGTGCGTGCAAAGTAATTTAAACCATTGCAAAAGCAGTTACTGCCCTTCTGGCACGGGAGCTGAATAATAAGAAATTCGATGTTGCGCTGATTCAAGAACCCTATATATACAAATTCGAGGCTTAAATGGGCTCAATGGTAGCGTTATGTATTATTGTGATACCAATGACATGAGGACTTGTATCTATGTCAAAAGAGGCATAGATGCTTCTCCTCTTGCACAGTTTTGTTATAGGGATCTGATGGCAGTCACGGTCCAAAGAAGGAGGGATGGTGGTGGGCGGGGCATCATTATTGCCCTGCCTACCTGCCCTTCGAAGAGGCGGAAACTGTATTAACCAAACTATGGGAACTGGTAAATCACGGCAGACACAGCGACCTAGAACTCATTGTGGGCTGCGGCGCCAATGCGCATTATGTTGACTGGGGCAGCTCAGACTTCAACAGCAGAGGAGAGAAACTCCTGGAATATCTGGTGAGTTCATCTTTACATGTTACTAACACAGGATGCAAACCAACATTCTTCAATGCCCAAAGGGGGGAGGTAATTGACATTACAGTGGCTAAGCAAAAAGCGGTAAGGTATATTACAGGATGGCATGTGTCAGATAAGGTAGGGTTGTCGGACCACAACTACATCTGCATCAAGTATAGGGCTCAGATCAGTAGGAGCACTTTACGTAGGACGAATCCCAGTAACACCGACTGGTCAGGTTTGAGGGGAGACCTCGGGGCCGAGCTAGGCAAAGTTCAGGGCAAATTAAATTCAACAATAGACTTAGAGTTTAGGGCTGACCGAATAACTAATGCCTTGCTTTCTTCATGGGAGGACAACTGTCCGGAAAGCAAGGTCTTTGCATTAAAACTACCTTGGTGGACGAAAGAGGTAGCAGAGATGAGAAGGGATATTAGAAAGGCTTTCAATCGAGCAAAAGCTACCATAAATTTTGAGGAATACACAATCTTTCTAAAGCAAAATAGAAAAATGGTACATAAAGACAAATGTCAGGCATTGCGGGCACACTGTAAAAAGATAAGCTCACTTCCTGAGGGAATAAGCTATGGCAACAACCCAGGCGATTCCACTCACGACTTTCAAGAAGTCAAATGGGTAGCGCCCGGAGTCCATACACGAGACCGTTGACACACCATTGAGGACTTACTTTCCAGGGTCAATAGCCCTAGGGGCGAATGATGATCCACTAAGCCTGGAACACCAGAAAAAACGTACTTGCAGGGCAGCCTGGACCAATGCAAAGAGAATTGTAGATGAAAACAGACTGAGTTGGGCTAGTGGTAGTATGAGTTGGGCTTCCAACACTTTATAGCTCCTAGCCCAGATGAAATCTATCCTGCAATTTTTCAAAAGGGAGCCTTAGAATTGAACTCTTACCTCTGTAGACTTTATAAGGCCTGCATATCGTTTGGATATATTCCGAAAGCCTGTAGAAAGGTTGAGGTAATATACGTACCGAAGCCAGACAAACCAGACTCTGAAGAGTCACGTGCGTACAGGCCCATTAGTCTTCAACCGTTTCTTCTTACGACCCTGGAAAAACTAATTGACCGCTTCATGAGAGATGACCCGCTTAGGAAACTTCCTTTACACAAGTTTCAATGTGCTTATTAATCCGGGAAATCCACGGAAACAGCACTACACATAGTTGTTAAGAGGGCAGAGGCCGCGATCGATAAGGCGCCTTCGACAGAACAACCATTGAATCGATAAGAGCGGCCAGCTAGGGACCACGGTATCCCTGACACGATCTGCAAATGGATCGACTGCATGCTTAAGGTTAGAATTATTACCTTAGGTAGGTTTGGTGAGACACTAATAGTAAAGACCACGAAAGGGTGTCCGCAGGGGGGGTTGTGTCACCCCTCTTGTGGAGTCTTGTAGTGGATTCTATTCTAACCAGACTAAACCAAGGACCATATCAAACAATAGGCTATGCTGACGACCTTGTCATTATGATCAATGGGAAGTTTTCCAATATCATATCACAGCTGATGCAAAGAGCCCTGGGACTGCTTGAGGAATGGTGCGACGACAATCACCTCTCTGTAAACCCTGGGAAGACGACCGTGATTACATTCACTAAAATGAGAAACCTCTCTGTGGTACACAGCTGCCTTGGACTGCAGAAGTTAAATATCTAGGTGTCATAGATAATAAACTAACCTGGAAGTCACATATAGAACAGACCCTTAAAACGGCTCTTAGGTGCTTTGGATTATGTCGTTTTACTTACGGAAAAACTTGGAGGCTAAAACAAAGAATCCTAAGTTGAATTTACACAGTACCGGTGCGGCCTATAAAGTGACCTATGGGTGCATAGTATGGTGGCCTCGATTGAGGCTATCTACTTGTAGAAATGAGGCTATCTACTTGTAGAAGTAAGCTACAAAAGGTGGCATATATGGCCATAACTGGAGCGTTCAGATTTACACTATTGGACTTACCGCCGCGCGCCGCTGCATACTGTTATTGAGGCGAAGGCCTGGAAGGCAATCCACAGATTGAAAGTGGCTGGTCTGTGGGATCCGTCTAGTAACCAGGGAAAACAAACAAAATGTTAGGTAATACCAGCCTCAAAAGGCTCATGAGTATGGAGACTGATAAACAATGCCCTGTATTCAAAAATAGATTCAAAATAAAGGTAGGGATGAATGGGAGCAAGGGCCACCTACTCCTGATGTAAACAGCCTAGTCTGGTACACTGATAGTTCCAAAATGGCATCTGGTACGGGCGCAGGTGCTTATTCCATAAACCATACAATCAGTCCGAGCTTAGGCGAATTGGCCACGGTTTTTCAGGCTGAGACATATAGAATAATTAATTAATCATAATTATAATCATAATTCTTTATTGTTTCATATGGTGTAGAATTAGGTCTTAAAAATAACATTTTGTCCTCAAATTTACCCTGCAAGGGTAACACAATTTAAAATAGGAACACATTTCTTCCTTATATTATATATAGATATTATAAACATTAAAATTTAATAACTATACATACATTTATATTATGCTATTATGTTTTTATTAATTATATTAAATGTATTTATATATTCAATTAAATATTCATTAGATTATATGTAAAGGAATGTAGGTATTCGTTTAGACTGTAGTAAGCATTTTGTAATAGATATTCCATTAAATTGATATAAAACTTAGTATTACACTAGTAATGCATTTAATATTTACTAATGCATTAAATGAATTAATGAAATGCAATAATGACTCAAAATCTT